>BSBM01000436.1:5582500-6825000 GCA_027924585.1 Larix kaempferi | reverse complement strand
GACATCAACTTCATAAGCTAAGAATAGATAACGAGGATGAATATGTCAACACAACGACTAACACATACTACAATACACAAGGTTTACAGATGCAACACATTGTTCCATACACACCACCATGAAATGGTGTTGTGGAGAGAATCGCACCTTAAAGGAAATCGTTAATTGTATGCTCCAATCCAAGGAACTAAGTCCTCTTTTTTATCGCAAAAGCTATCAATTATGCAAATTACATAGTTAACGCACTCCCACTATGGATTTAAAAAATAGCGCACCTAAAGAAGCATGGAGTAACATAAAACCAAATGTAACTCACTTTCTTATGTTTAGCAATGAAGCATTGGTGCACATCCCCAATGAGAAAAGGAAATCTTTACTACGTAAGAGTGAGAAGTGCATTTCTATTGGTTATTCAAAGGATGTAAATGTTATTGATTTCTTGTACATAATACAAGAAGTCATTCAAAGAAGAGATGTTAATTTTGATGAAGGTCTCTCAACGTGCATGCACAACTTTGTGTAGACACCATCTTCGACATGGTAGTCATCCTTGGTGCATGAGCCATCTCCTGTTACTCCTATACCAAGGTTTTCTTCTTTCAATCCATTTGCTTCTATTACTGCCATTCTTCTTCTTCACTAAAATTGATAGTGAGGATGAAAACAATGCTTCGGCCGCTCAACCTCGTCCTCCAAATGAGTCTATTGAACATAAGTATGAACCTACACCAGCTCCATCGCTTCCTTGATCTAGTCAGTAATTCATCGTATCGACACCAAACACCTTCATAATCCTAACAACCATCTTCACTTTTGGCTCAAGTTCCAAATACTCCATAGCCAAAAACATTAAAAGAAATTTTTGGCAATGTAGAAAGAGATGGACCCATGAATGAACAGTTGTGTTCCTTGATAGCGAATGATACTTGCGATCTAGGCCCTCTTCCAAAAGGAATAAAAATTTTCAAATACAAACGAGTTTTTAGGACTTAGTATGTTGCAAATGGTAGTGTTGATTGATACGAGACTTGATTAGTTGCCAAAGAATTTTCACAAGTTGAAGGCATTTGACTACAACGAAACCTTTGTCCTTGTTTCCAAAATAAGTTCCCTCTACCTTGTCCTTACCCTTGCCACCTCTTATTAATGGGAGCTCCATCAAATGGATATCAAATATACATTCTTACATGGGGATTTGCAAGAAGAAATTTATATAAAGCAACCTCTTAGATTTGTTCAAAGTATCTCCTACCTTGTCTACCACCTCCAAAAATCCCTTTGTGGCATAAGATTGAGTTCTTTGTTGACTTGAGTTTTTATGGATGTCACTCTAACCCTTAACACCAAGGGAGTAAGTGGCAACTCTCTTACTAATACTAAGTTGATGACCTTATCCTGACTAGTAGCAACCTCAAATTTATAACCCATGTGAAATCTAGCATTAAGAACTTTGAAATGACAAATTTAAGACACTCCAACTATTTTCTTGGCCTCCAACTTTTTGCAAACCTGAGAATGTATCTCTCTTTCCAAACCTAAGTATGCACATGATCTTCTTTATTGCTTTCACAAGTACAAATGTCAACTCGCCCCAACTCTCTTTCAATCTGATAGCTTTTTGCATACTCCCCCTAACATCTCCTTGTTGTTGATCTCATTGCCATGCACACGAAAGAACCCCACAAAAGCCATTAGAAAGCAACAAAGAGGAAATTTCAGAATGTCCAAAGTACAATTTAGTTTGGAATACAATATAGTTCAAGGGAATCTCCTATGTTGGTTGGTTTTACAAATTTGTTTGAGTTGGAAACCCTAACAATTTGAAGATCACCATAGGATACATTTTCAACCTTGGTTTTAGATGTCATTTGACTTGCAAGAAACATAATGCTTGTTCTTTCCTTTTGTAAAATAAAAGTATCAAGCAACAATCCATGCAAGTCAATAAGTTCTTTAGCTTTGCCAGATCCTTTCAAAGTTTAGATTCCAATAGAATCCAACTACTCTCTTGTGTGATAGTTAAGAGTTCCATTCAATGCGTCAAAAATCTTATTCAACATCAATGCAATGAACAAAATGAGTTACACGTGCATTTCATTTGGAAGCTTCCTCAAGAGCGCCCCCTTGAGTCTAGAGCCATAGGAGTCCCTCTTCCACATGGTTACATGATAACTTTAATATCCTAGTGGTTAAATACAAGTTAAAAGGTCAGGGCATGGCTTCCCTTAGTCCAACTTTGGGTTTAATGTCAAACTCCCCCCTTCTAATGTGAGACCCTCAACATATTTTCATATAAATCTCATGCATCTCAATGAATCCACCTAAGCTATCCTCCTAGGCTAACGCCCACCTCACTTTGTGTTTATCATCATCCTTGGATCCTCCCATCTAGATCCTTAAACCTCCCAACACCCTCCTTTATCATGCAAACATCCCTCAACCCACACATGAGAGCCATACCCTCTACTCCCTCACACATGTGGTACTAGTCTTAGTTTGGACCCTTGTTTGGCATGTTTGGACCTTCACTTAGCCTTTTGGGTGATGGATGGAAGCATTAGAAGCCCCATTTGGTCCACATGTGCAAAGGAAGGACTAGAAACTTCCTTCAAACCCCAAATCGTTCCCATGTTGTTGACTATTTGTCCCTTCCTAAGCAAATTGTTTGGCCTCCTTGAGTTAATGCCCTCTCCTTTTGGACTCTTTCAACCACTTTGAGGTATTTTTATTATTATTTGTCATGTCAAGATGGATTTGCTATGATTTTGAACCTTCTAGAAGTAAAAAATTAGTTGTTTAATTAGAAGAGGTTGAGATTCTCAAGCTATAAAAGGAAAGCTCTTCTCACATCTCATTCATCGTTTGTCAATGCTACAAGAGAGCGATCTTTGTACAATGCATTCTATAATTAATTTTTCTTTGGCTTTGGAGATCATAGCTTAGAGCTTCTCATTGTCGATGGTATTTTCTTGTTCATGGTTATATTATTGGAGGTAACATTGTGTTAACACTGTCATTCTATTTCTATTGAGCTTCTTCAAAGGGATTGGATCTATGGTAAGGTTTTATTCCAGATTCAATTGATGTTCTTGCACAAAGGGAGGTTTTTCTTTATACTAATCCTCATTAAGATTTTGCAAATCTGACCCCTTTCTAACATATGGTTTTACTCAAATAAGAACTAGAGGAGTCGCAAAAAAGGGTAAGGCGTGTGTCTCTTATTTCTCTTGCAACCATCCATAAAAAACAAAACTAAATCTCTTTTATTTGTTTGTTTTAGATGATGAAAAACTAACCCTAAAAAAAATCTCCAAAATATTTTAGATTTCGCTTAGATCTATTAATAAATCTTGAATATCTTGAATAAATCATTTTTATTCCTTAGTAATAGCTTAGATTTTTTTATTTTGAAAAAATAGCATAGAATACAAATCTGGAAATTACTTGTATTATTTACCATTTATTTTCATATTGATTTTTCATAAAACTTTATAAAACAAATTACTAAATTAAATATCATCTAAATTAAGAAAATTGGTATTTATCTCACGATTAGAAAGTTTTACTAATTTTTTGTTGAATTACAATGGTAATTTCTGCAATCTAAAAGGATTTAGTAATCTGGAAAATTCATTGTTTTATTTCAGATTTGGAAGAATTACTTTGTTGTAATTCTTTGCAATTTTTCAACCATATATAACTTCTAATTTGCAGACACTAATTGGAAAAAAAATACAAGTTAAAGTGTTGTTTTTAATGTTTTCCCTAACTTCTTTAATTCTGGAATTAGTTGCATTTTCAAATCTAAGTGTTATTAATTGTATCTTGGCATTTGGATTTATTTAACATAAATTATTATTGGCATTCTTGTTAAACCAATGGTTATTGTTTCTAATTGATAAAATGCAATTGATTTAATTGGATAATTAAGACACATTACTAAATTATATAGCTAATCTTTATTAATTTAAATTGTGGATTTGGTATATTGCCTTATTGCATTGTTTATCTCCCATAATGAATATCTTGAGAAGCATTGTTATTGAGTGCCATAAGTAAATTCATTGCCTAAGTTTGAATATATATTGTTAATGATTAACTTACATGTTTGATTTTTCTTTAAGTACATGCGCTAAATTTACACTACATATTGTGCTTAGCAAAAGTCTAGATTAACTTTAATGTTGTCCTATATTTTATCGAGACTTGAATAAATAATCAATCTAATTGGGATAACCCCCTAGGCTTAGGTTTAAAGACAAAGCCTGAAGTGAGAGGTCTTGCATTGAAGTGATGTGACGAGCAATATTTGTTGCCACCCAGGTTGTGCTATTGGGTTGGGATCTTTTCCGCTTACATACAAATTGGGTAGTAACACTCCTAACAAGGATCAAACTAGTGACGTAAAAAAGATCAAGCAAGCATATAATGCCACATAAACTAGAATCTCCTCAAACTCTACCAACATGCTACACTAAAAGAGCTTGTGGCAAAAAAAACACGCGATGGTGTTGTACACTCTAAACATCTCACCATCGAATTAGCTGCCAAAATACTACCCTAAGTTGCAACATCTATCAAACCAAAGCCTTCATCGTCCTTGGGCATAGTACAAACATCCCAAGCAACTAAAGGAAGACCTCTCTCACTGCCATACTTAGACTACAAGTTCATTCTCGAAATCTGCTTTAGTCGACGAAACTAAGCTCTATGAGGGAACCAAAAAGAGACATAATAAATATGGAACTCCTAGATTGCAACCCACAATTGTCAGCATCCCTACAAAGGGAAGGTCCTTATGATGTTAAACACGAAACTTTCCCTCAACTCTTAAAGACACTGGTGCCATGTGGCTACGAGCAACAACCCAAACCCAAAGGAAATACCAACATATCTGATAATCATCGCAGAGAAAATATAAGACCAAGCAACAAAAATCCACCCAAGAGGTGAATCCAACCCAAGTACCCAAAATCAATTTTGTGAGCATTGGCCACAACACTTGAGGCAATGCAAAGCATGTCCATGAAAGTTATAGTTCATCAATTGAAGACTGATAGACTCTCATAGAAAGGATGAAATCATCTACAAAATGGTTATCAACCATCTTTGAGCCATCCAGAAGCATAATATCCCCAACCTGCCCCACAATATGAGTTGTCATTATCTCTATTTAAAGAGCATGGAGAGTCATTTTGCAATGATCAATTGTGAGAAATGTTCATATAACTGTTTTTTTCATAGTTGCATGGGTTCGTGTACCCGGCGGTGGGGTTCACGTCCCCACACCAGGTTCACGAACCCACATCTCTGATTCGGGTTTGGGTTCTTGGTTAGCGAACCCATACGAAACGGGTTCTCGATTGAAGAACCCAAGACGCTGGCTTGAAAAAATGGGTTCGTTTGGCTTAGAGGGGACGACGTACCCTGATTTTTTAAGCAGTGAAATAAATAAAAGGAAGGGGGGGAAGGTTGCCCCCCCTACAAAACTAAAATTAGGACCCCCAAACTCTTCACACATCATAATTTTCCATTCAAGCATCTCATAATTATTTCATTCAGCAGTGGCAGTGTTTGGTGAAGGGATTTCCACGGTGACAGTGTTTGGTGAAACCGTGAAGGGCTTTCCACATTGAATACAACAACAAGGTTAGACTATTACAACAAGGAGAATCATTGAATGAAACCACAGTTGGGTGTTTTCTCAATTTTTTCTATTTGATGTCTGGAAATGTCATTGGCTGATTAGGCAAATTTTGAATGTAGTATAACAGAATCATAATATAACTTCCACTTGATATCAAATTTTATGTTCCAATGTGAATGTCGAATGAATGATGAATCATTAAATTATGAAGAAATATGCATGTGACATGTTTTTAACTTTTAATTTTATTGTTTTGTTACAACTACTTATATATATATATATATATATATATATAATCGATTGTCTCAATTGGCCACACATTGTTTTTGTCTTCACGGATTTTAATCACATAATCACTCATGTACTAATCTTTGTTTTACATGTGTAAGCATCTATCTTAAGGTGTTTGACCTATGTGGATGTACCCAATTTTAGAATGTCTTTTCTCCAGGGTCTTTTCCTATTATGGTTTATTTTGGTGCACATTACTCACCTCATAACTAGCTCCACATTTTCCCAACATTTTTCTTTTGTTCAAATTTTTTAAAAGACATTTTCTTTCTTCAAGGAACCAATACCTGGGAGATAATGCATACACAACTAGATATGATGTCTAGGACACAGAAAAAGGATAGAAGGCAACTTATGGGCCATAAGCATGAATATTTGAGGAAAACGTTTTAGCCTAACAAACATGTATGATTTCTATCCATCAGATTCTATAAACATTGATCTTATTGTAATGGTCTTTTTTTGGCCATTCATGATTTATATACATCAATTTACGAATTATAACGTGCAACTTCCATCCAAACCACAAAGTCGTCCCTTTCAAGATAATAAGAATGTCACGTTTCCTGTATTGAACTATTTTCTCTTTGATACTTCACATTCAAGAATCTTGGGACAAATTCTTGTTTTCCATCTTTGAAAATTAACATGTATTGTCAATTAATCTCTGGTCGAGTAGCCCCAATATATCACATTATTAAGGTATGATATACACAAATACATGGAGGCATTTATTCGTTGATTCAACAACATGAAGTTTCTAACACAATATAGAGAGAACAATGACCTTTATTGAACCACTGATCAGAATTATCATTCAGGTTCTCTTTCTTTCATCAAGGCAAGACCTTAATTAGGTTGGGAAGCATGCAATCCGACTAGAGTCTATCGGAGCTACCACTTTTGTTAGCCCACAAAGCATTAGAAGTAAATCATGGTCAATAAACCTAGTCATGTACTTGAAGATAATTCCTTGAAGCAGAAGTTGTACATTAGTGCTTAGACTTACAGGCAGACTCATTCTTTTGCATGCCTTCCCAAGCAAACACAGGCTAGCAAAACCAGGTCTCACTGAAAGTACTGACAGTAAAAGAAAGGAGGGTTTGAAGCATAGCTTTACGAGTTCCACTTTGCCAGATCTCTCTGGAGTGATACCTCATCAAACTAAATATTTTGTTTGTCTTTCCTCAGCACTAGAAAGCAGTCCTTGGTAGTTCAGCCTTGTATACATAATTTTATTGACACATCAGGCCATTGCTTATATTGCACCACTCTCCTTCATCGGGACTAATTGCAGTAAACATATTTAAAGGTAAACAAGAGATCATATGGGAGCTTCGTGTTTTGTAGGATAATGGATTAACTTGCAATTGGAAGCTACTCCAATACAATTCTATTCCAGAAAAATTTACTACCACTATGATGATAAACTGTGATAAATTGCATTATAAATTGCACAAGATACTCATATTATGGTATTCAGACTGATATGTTGGCTCTTCTATGTTAGACTTTGCACTTTAATTCAATTCAATTAGATCTTTTACTGAAATATAGACAAGCACAACAAAACACAAAAGACACAATAATTTTCCTCGGGGAAACCATAAAGGAGAAAACCCCGCAACTTCCTCGTAAATAGATTTGTCACTACTACAATATCAAACAAGATAGAAACCAAGAGATAAAATGTCTCATGTAGCTCTCTCTCTTTCTCCACCAGCGAACTTGTCGTATCTCTCTCCTTATGCGAACTTGAGTGAGTGAGTGGTGTGTCCAAACGAGAGAGAAATGCTCTCTAGTTATACTTTAGGTGTGGGTGACCTTTTTCCTAATGGAGCCGAACTCACTTACCTAACTGGGTCGACTTGTCCTAGGGAGACTTAATAATACAATTTACATTTATCCTTTGGGGTGCTATTGCCCTAAATTACTATGGAGGTTTTACCTCAATGACCAAACATATTAATGACATCCCTGAATGGAGGAAAAGCATCTTCGTCGAAGGTACAAATAAAATACACTAATAATATAAATATAAAATACAATAGAATATCTTCCGTAGTTACATTTACAACAACATTCTACATGAAGGACGAAAAAGGAAGCAAAGCCTTGTATAGTGATTGATGTTTTTTTTGTAATTGTGTAATATTAAACAGTCTTCAACATAAAATGAAGGATATATTAGTTGCATCCTGGTGGCAACATTTAATCATGTTGAAACACAATGTTGAGAGAAACACAAGGACAAAATGGTGTTAGAACACAATAAAACCTTTTAGACTACTAGAGATTTCTAACAAAGATACCCTTCTCCAATTTTTGAATGTTGAGTTCCAAAGTATTTTGGAGTGCACTGGTCTGTTAACACCATGTTATTTTTATGGAAAACTGAAGTCGTGTATTTATTATAATGTAGCAACTATTAAATAACTTCTTAATTTTGTTTATCAAAATAAACATTCACCAGCTTCTTAGTTCCTTTCACTTTCAGACTATTGCCTCCCTTGTTGTCCATGCCCACCTTTTTGCCTCCATTTAGTTGTCCTTGCCCACCTTTTTTCTTCTGTTTTCTTTGTAAATTTCCTTAAAATCCACTCTTGAGTTAAAGTATGCGAGTTTTTTTTATTAAACCCCAAATATTACTTTTAACCACAAATGGATTTCTTCACAATGTAGCGGAAAACAAATACTGAGAGAAATAGAACAGCAATCACATAAACAGAGACACCAATTTTTTGGGTATGAAAACCCCGAAAAAACACAAGATGGGAAAACCGGTGCAGCAATCTGAGAAGATATTTGATTAGCAAGATATAGAACAATACAATCAAGAAATCGATTTTGACCTAACCTGGCAAAATCGTACAACCGAACCTCACAGAGAAAACCCCACAAAAACGTACGGCCCTCCTGTGTCACTATACGGCTCTGCGTCAGCGTACAGTCTGATCCGTACGACCCTGAATCAGCGTGTACGGCTTTGCATCAGCGTTCGAACTAATCCGTACGGCCCACGTTGTCTGTTGTATGGTCAGGGGCCTGCGTCACTGAGTACAACCTCTGCGTGCTTGTACGACCTCCTTCAATTTTCCCAAGTCACCCTGTCAACCTCCGAATAGAAGTTCCTCAGTCTTACTCTCTGTAAAATTCTCCTCCAAATTGTCTTTCTCACTCTCTGGCTAAAAGCTATGAACAAGAAATCTCTCAGTGTGTATGTGTGTGTCCTATCCACCAAATCAATCTTCCTTTTAACTTAATGTCCAAGTGAAAACCCTAACTTCTCACTATGGATCAATGGATAAGATCTTCTGGTGAGATCAATGGCCAATATTAGATTAGCCATCACTTAAATTATTTTCACTTGAACTTTATAAAAAGTACCTCCATTAAGTCAATCAATAATTAGATCACATAATGCATTTTTCCTAAGTCTAAACTTTGGAAAAGACATTAATACATTTGGATTCTTGTTTTATGTCTTCGAGCATGCAATGATAGAAGACCTTCCTTGTTGCCACTTTTTAACACTCCCTTTCAACGATAAGGGATTCGGTAGCAACCCCAACTTGTGTATGAACTTCACAAACTTGTTCCTGCAAAGTGCCTTGGTGAATATGTCTGCCACTTGCTCATCTATCGGAATGTACTCCAATTGAATGGTTCCTCTCTGTACACAATCTCTTAGGAAGTGATACTGGATGTCTATGTGTTTTCTCCGGTCATGGAACATTGGATTCTCATATAGGTTAATGCCACTCTAATTGTCACAGCGAACCACTGTAGTCTCCAACTCACACTCGAATAACCCTAAGAGCAATTTTCTCAGCCACATCCCCTCACATGCTTCCATACCGGTTACCATGTACTCAGCCTCTGCCGAGCTCAATGCAACTGATCTATGCTTCCTGTTGAACCAAGAGACAACCCCTGACCCAATGTTGAAGCAACAACCTGAAGTGCTCTTCCTGTCTTCTACACATCCTTCCCAATTAGTATATGTGAAGCCTGCTAACTGTATACACCCACTACGCTCATAAACCAATCCATACTCTATTGTACCTTTGATGTAGCGAAGCACATGCTTTGCAGCGGTCCAATGTACTCTCTGGGGGTCCACCATGAACTAACTCAAAGAGTTGACTGCAAAGTTAATGTCCGGTCGTCTGTTAACTAGATACATGAGTGACCCGATAAGCTGGCGATACAATGTAGGATCAAACTCCTCTAAACTCAATGCATCAATGTTCCTCCAGTTGGTAACTAGAGGCATGGACATGGGTCTACAGTCCTCCATTATGAATCTCCTCAAGATCTCCACTGCATACTTCCCTTGACCAATGAAGAAGCACCCATCTCTTTTCCAAACCTCCAGACCTAAGAAGTAATGCATCAACACAACGTCTTTCATCTCAAACTCTACTGCAAGGTTGGACTTGCAGTCCTGGATCAGCCTCTCATCCCCTGTAAGAAAGAAATCATCTACATATAACACCAATATGAGAGGTACCTCACCTGACAAGAAGTACAGGTTATAGTCTGCCTCACTACGCTGGAATCATATCTCTCGTAGATAGTTTTCAATCCTCGAGTACCATGCCTGAGGTGCCTGCTTGATCCCATAAAGAGCTCTCTGGAATCTGCATACATGTGGCTCCCTCCTCTCTACCTCGAACCCCTATGGTTGCTCAATAAATACCTCTTCCTCTATAACTTCGTTGAGGAAGGTAGTCTTCACGTCCATCTGATGAACGTGCCAACCCATCTCTACTGCCAATGAGAGAATAGTCTGAATAGAAGAGTATATGACGGCAGGGGTGAAGGTTTCCTCATAGTCAATACCTTCCTTCTGTGAATACCCCTTTTCCACGAAGCACGCCTTAGACTTCTCCACGCTTTCGTCTGCTGCATTTTTTACCTTGTAGATCCACTTGGATCCTACCACCCGTTTTCCCTTTGGCCTCGGCACAACCTCCCACACCTGGTTTTTCATGATGGAGTCATACTCCTCAACCATAGCCTCTTGCCACACATCATGTTGTGCAGCCTCATCGAAACTGGAATGATGGAAGTTAATCAAATCCGTCATCAGTTCCATATAGCTAAATCTATTTGGTGGTTTGCTCCGCCTCATGGAGCTCTGTGGAAGAGTCACTTGCATGGAATAATGAATTGTGGACCTATACCACCTAGGTCATGGCCTAGTGTCTACCTGTTGCGATTGTTGGATATCCTCCTCCTGTTGCGGCTCATCCTCCAAGTCAATGACCAAAGGATCTTGTCCACTTGACTCCCTCTGACTACTAGAACATGTGTCATGTGTCTATACATTTACCTATGGCTCCTCCAACTTGAATCTCGAGTCCTGTGTCGGTTGATCCTGTTTTGATAAGTCCATAGATCTTTGTAAGGTGTTGTCCTCATCAAACTGGACATCCATGCTCACAATGATCCTCTTGCGAGCCGGAATATATACCCTCTATGCCTTATAAGTCTCGATGTAACCAACCAGTAGCCCCTTCTCACCAGAAGGGTCCAGCTTCTTCCTAGTGTCAGCATGAATGTGACAATAGCAGACACTACCAAATATGTGTAGATGATTCACATCTGGTCTAGTGCCTGTGAAAACCTCCTCAGGTGTCTTCTTCCCCAAAGTTGTGTGGGGACACCTGTTTTGGATGTATACTGCAATCCAAAATGCCTTGGCCCCACCTCGGCCCATAGGAATAGTGGCAATCCCTGATCAAACAACATGGCCTTGGTTGCACCAACTAGTGTCATGTTCTTCCTCTCTGCTACTCCATTATGTTGTGGGGTGTGAGGAACAGTATGCTCCTTCTTGATCCCCTCTGATGAACAAAACTCCAAGAAATCCTTGGAGGTGTACTCACCCCCATTGTATGTCCCCAATATCTGAATCCTCCTCCCTGTCTGGTTTTCCACGAGAGTCTTGAACTCCCGAAACCACTCGAAGACTTCTGACTTGGCCTTCAGGAAATAGATCCAGGTCTTCCTGGAATATTCATCAATGAATGTGACGCAATAACTGTAGCCATTGAATGAATGGACGCTCATAGGTCCGCAAACATCTGAATGCACCAAGTCCAAGGTCCCCTTAAACTTGTGCTCACTCTGTGGGAAAGGATTCATGGTGTTCTTCCCCAACACACAACCCTTGCAATTGTTATGCTTCTCCTCCTGTACCTGAGGAACTCCAATAACTACCTGTCTCAAATGCCTTAGTGCTCCATGGTGTAAGTGTGCCATCCTCCTATGCCACAACTCACTCTAACTGCTACTGCTACTGACTAGAGCCTTTGCAGACTCGAAGTGTAGTCTTTACACCTTCCCGCTCCAAACCCCAATCATCCGATCCAGCCTTTGATCTGACCCCTTGGGGCCTGATACCCCTTGGGACCTGATATACACTTTCCTATCCTAGAAAGTCACTAGAAAACCCTTGTCCTCCAATGTGGAAACAAATATGAGATTCTTTGTCATCCCCAGAACATATAAGACATCAGCAAAACTAATGGGCTTTCCAAACTCCCTCTAAAACAAAACAGTACCAACTCCCTGCACCTGATACTGCGCATCATCTCCCAACTCAATGTGGAGATTTACTCCACCCTCCTGCAAGCTCTTGAAGAATGACCTATGTCATGTCATATGACAAGATGCACCGCTGTCAACGTACCAGATGTTGTTATTGATGGAGCTTGCCATGCAAGCTATCGAGCAAAAGTCCTCATCAAAACTCTTGCTAAAATCATCCACCTCTGTCGAACCTGCCATTTGTTTGTTGTTATTCTTCTTCCTATCTGGGCACTGGGAGGCAAAGTGTCCATGTTTGTGGCAGATGAAACACTTGACCATTGACATGTCAATGTTCTTCTTACCACCCTTCTTCTTTGCCTTACCCTTACCTTTGCTTGCTAAGGCTAGAGGCTCTTCATCCACGATTTGTGAGGCACTATTGGATGAACCTGAACCTTGACCCATATGGATCTCTTCCTGCACAAAATCATCCCACAATCTCTGCCAATCAGGGAGCTTCTCCCTAGCCACCACGCCTTTGACAAAGACATCCCATGGTTTAGAAAAGCCATTGAAAGCTATCCAAACTAGCTCCTCGTCCTCATTCTTAGAGCCCACTGCTCCAAGTTCATCCCTGATCTGTGTGAGCCTTATGAGATAAGGCACCACTCCTTCACCCTTGGCCATCTTGGTACTACGTAGCCTCTCTTGTAGCACCATCTTTCGGTTTTTGTTCTTACTTTGGTAAAGGTTCTCCAAATCATTCTGCATTTCCAATGCGGTCTTCTTCCCAGAAAGGTGAGGGACTATGTGGTCCTTCACCCCATCCAAGATGTGATCAACATAGCTCTAGAATCTACCTTCTTCCATCTTGCAGCCAACTCTGTCGGCTCTGTGGGAGCAACCTTATGGTCGTCAATCTGCTCCTTTGCATCACTAACATCCAGGATCCTAGTGATCATCTCTTTCCAAGTAGGAAAGCTCTCAGCCCCCTAGAGTCTATCCTCAACTATCAATTGTACGTCCATAATGAATTGTACCTGTCAAACCCTAGAATAGATCTGCCCCTGATCTATCCAACAACTGTTGCTTTTTCTCATATCTACTCAGAAGAGCTCCGATACCATGTAAATTTCATTAAAATCCACTCTTGAGTTAAAGTATGCAAGTTTTTTTTTTCTTAAACCCTAAATATTACTTTTAACCACAAATGGATTTCTTCACAATGCAACGGAAAATAAACACTAAGAGAAATAGAACAGCAATCACATCAATAGAGATACCAATATTTTTGGGTATGAAAACCCCCGGAAAAACCCAAGATGGGAAAACCGGTGCAGCAGTCTGAGAAGATATTTTATTAGCAAGATATAGAACAATACAATCCAAAAATCGATTTTGACCCAACCTAGAAAAATCGTACAACCGAACCTCATAGGGAACCCCACAAAATCATACGGCCTTCATGTCTCACTGTACGGCTCTCTGCGTCAACGTACAGTCTGACCCATACGGCCCTGGGTCAGCGTGTACGGCTCTACGTCAGCGTACGGAGTGATTCGTACGACCCTTTGTGTCTGTTGTACGATTGGCTTACTGCATCGCTGAGTACAACCTCCACGTGCTTGTACGACCTCCCTGCAAATCTGTACAGCCTCCTTCGATTTGCCCAAGTCGCCCTGGAAACCTCCGGATAGAAGTTCCTCAATCTTACTCTCTGCAAAATTCTCCTGCAAACTGTCTTTCTCACTCTTCGGCTAAAAGTTATGAGCAAGAAATCTCTTAGTGTGTATGGGTGTGTCCTCTCCACCAAATCAATCTTCCTTTTAACTTTAATGAACAAGCGAAAACCCTAACTTCTCACTATGAATCAATGGATGAAATCCTCCGGTGAGATCAATGGCCAAGATTAGATTAGCCATCACTTAAATTATTTTCACTTAAACTTTATAAAAAGTAACTCCATTAAGTCAATTAATAATTAGATCACATAATGCTCTTTTCCTAAGTCTAAACTTTGGAAAAGACATTAATACATTTGGCTTCATGTTTTATGTCTTCTAGCATGCAAGGACACATGCAATGATAGAAGACCTTCCTTGTTGCCACTTTTTAACATTCTTGTCCATGTCCACCTTCTCGATAAAAATATTAACCTATTTCTCAACAAATATGATTTCTATAATCTTCCAACAAACCACGACTTCGAGTGCACAATTTGCAAGCATTTTGTTTAAAGTCACATTGTTGCAGTCCTCAACATAGGTCTAATCTACATGAATTACTTGGTTCAAGGCATCAAAGAAAAACAAATTGTGGTGCCATTAGCAATGGTTGCAATATCAAAAGTTTCAACTGAATATATTTCTTGTATAACATCAATATATCTTAAAATTGAGTCTTTTGTATTTTTCCTTGTTTGCAGGACCTGCATTAAATATCCACTAAGCCAACTGCAATCCAGTTTATCATGTCTTCACTGTCCATACAAGCACCTTATATAGCAATTTCTTGAGCCCTCGACAACCCCCCTAAGTCGACCCACTTGGGACCCCACTTTAAAGTTCGAATCAAGGCACAACAGACAAAATTGTCTACCTCATAGCCATGTTCTCTCTGACTCAACTTGACAATGGTACACTAACAATTGTTATGCTTTTGACTGAGCATTTCTTTGACTATTTTGTGATATTATTGTTTCAGTCATATGGTTATTTAGATTGTCTTACCATTGTATTTTGCTACTTCTTTCGTCATGTTGCATTTGATGCAGCTTCTTATTTGGTTCAAGGTTCTAGGTAGCTTGTCTCGGATTTTAAAGCATTTATGTGTCATTCATCGATTTACAATAGGATGGGAAGTTAATTGGCACTATTGCCCGGATTTTGGTTTGGTTTTGTACTAAGAAGCAATGGATCCAGTTCGGGTTTTAGAATATTTTAATTGCTCATGTTCTCATTGGCATTTATCAGCGTCTTGGGAGACCATAAACACTGAGCAAGCGAATCCTCCTAGTGGGGCCCGTACTTTTGTTAAAAAACACTACTCACGGGACATTTTGTGCCTTGACCTAAATTGGTTCCATGATTCTCGTCAGCAAGGCGACCCGAGTTCAATTCCCCTTAGGGGTGACTTAGTTGGGAGGTGACACTCAAAAACCCAGTCAAGTTGACGTTGGTATGGTCTAGGCCAAGTGCGATCCTCGGACGATTTTGATGGCTTAGATGCCCCTGGGTCGTGGTTTCTCAGACCACAAGCCACTCCCGCAAGTCAAAGAGATTCAAGCAAACAATATATATATATATATATATAAGGAAAAGGAGGAAAAAGTAGAAAAAGGAGGAAAAAGAAGGCGATGTAAGACAAAAGTGTTGATATTTTATGTAACTTCGGAAGATATTCTTACGTCGGCCAAGAAGATTCCAGAACAATAATAAATAAAATATTATTGTATTGTTACTCAAACATGTCATCCCTGGGGTAAAATTGCCCCAAAACTAGGTAAAACTACCCCAGAAGAGTTGGCCCAGTCACCCCTACTGAAGTCGGACCCACAATGAAAAAGTCAACCAGAAACAAGTATAATAGAGGGTGACGCCCTCCTCATTTGTACAATCAAGCAAGTTCGCATCAAGTCAGTGAGACAAGTGCCCAAGAGAGAGAAGCAGAAGCTGGAGGAAGACTAATATCTCGGGTTTTATCTTATCTTTGTATCTCGGGTATCTTTCTATGAGAGAGATTTAGCTCTTCATTCTATTGGCATTGTACTTTGTTGATGAATCTATACTAAAGAAGTTATGTTGGGTTTTCTCCCAAGAGGGTTTTGCAGAATAAATCTGTGTATGTTGTCTTTCTTTCAGTGATCCTTATGCATGCAGATATTATGATATGATATAAATTAAATTAAAGTCTAAAGAATTCTTGATAACATAATTGCTTAAGAAAAATCTCAACATGGTATCAGAACAGTGTTGAAAGAAGTCATTGCAACAGTTGCAACTACTAAAAGTTGCAAACTAGGTCCTCCAGTTTTAATCCCTTCCATCCACAGATCAAGCTCAATCTTAGCATCTTTGAACTCACCCTAGGAGGGCGCATCTATATGTGGAGTCTCAAATTCGAGAATTTTCAATTTTTGACCTAACTTCAACAGGAGATCAAGATTTAGAGCTTCCAGTTTTTGCCTATTTTGTCCACAGATCTGACTGAAAAGAAGGTTTTCTCAACTCGCCTTGGGGGGGGCACATCTTCTCCCTGGATAAGATTCTCCAGATTCAAAGATTGAAAGATTGAAAAAATAAGGGTTTCCTAATAAAACCCTAAGTTGGACATTAAATAGTTTTCGGGTTGACAATGGAGCTAATTTTGGCTTATGGAAATCACCTTGGCATAGCGCATTGACAAGTAAGTCCAAATTCCATTTCTGAAAATTTTCATCTTAGTCATATTATTAAGCTTGGACAAAATGACGAACAACACCAAGCTTGATGAGAAGTTTGAAGGGGCTGATAACTTGTAAGCATGGAAGTATAAGGTGCTTCTCATTCTAGAAGAGAATGATTTGGAAAAATATGTTGAAGACGAGGTTGATGAGCCAGAGGGAGATGAAGCTAAGGCAAGGCACAAGAACAACATGAGTAGGGCAAAGAGAATCATTGCAGATTCTATAAAGGATCACTTGATCCCTCACGTCTCATCATTCAAGACTCCAAAGTTTGATTCCTTGCCCCGGTTGTTTGAAGATAAGAATATCAATCGGAAGATGGCATTGAGGACACAGCTCAAGAATGTGAAAATGCAGAATTCAGAAACCATTCAATCCTACGTCACAATGGCATCTCAAATCAAAGAACAGCTTGAAGCCATTGGAGAAACAATTGATGAAGCTGAGATAGTGATGACTACATTGAATGGTCTCCCAAGGACTTGAAAATCATTTATTCAAGGAATTTGTTCCAAAAGGAAGCTAACAAAGTTCAACAAGCTATGGGAAGAGTGCACAAAAGAAGAAGCTAGATTGGTAGTAAGAGAAGAAAAGTTGGATGATGATGAAGATCAAGCACTAGCAGCAAATGCAAGAAAAGGGAAAAGAAGAAAGAATCCCACTCCTGAAAAAGGTTTTAGAAGACACAAAAGACACAAAAAGATTACTCAAATTACAAATGTAACAGCTGCCAGAAGATGGGACACATTGCAAGAAATTGTCCTCACATAAAAGATCAGATAAGAAAAGGAAAGAATAAAAGACATCATCCTCATGCCGCAGAAGATGATGAACATGTTCAGAAGAAAGCAAGAGAAGATGATTCAAGTGAAGAATATGTGTTAATATCAAATCTTACAGGGACAGTCACTCATGGAAGTGACACATGGCTTGTTGTTAGTCGTGCTTCTAAGCACATGACCGGTTACAAGAATTCTCTCACAAATTTGGTTCGAAAGGATTCACCTCATAAGGTGAAGCTCGGTGATTATTACCAGTATCCCATAAAAGGGGTAGGAGAAGCATCTTACAAGTTGGATTCCAAAAAGCCTATGAAGATGAAAAATGTTTTGTATGTACCTAGTTTGAAGAAGAAACTCCTCTCCATCTCAGCATTAGAGGAATGTGGATATAGAGTAGCTTTTGTTGATGGCCAAGTTCTCATGTGGCCAAAGGGAAAGACTATTGATGATACTAATGTGATTGGTATTCAAGAGGGAGGCCTGTACAAGCTGAAGAGACAATCAGATCAAGCATTGGTACATAGCATTGTGAATCAGAGTGAGCTATGGCATAGAAGACTTGCTCACATACATTACAAAGCATTTCCAATCATAAGCAAGGTGGTTACAGGTCTACCAGATTCAAGTGAATCATGTTGGTATATGCAAGGCATGTGCACAAGGAAAGATTGTGAAGAGTATGTTTCCAAGCAATGACAACAAAGCTAAAAGAATCTTGGACATAGTACATTCGGACGTGTGTGGACCGATGTCATCAACATCACTTAGCGGGTACATGTATTATGTTTCATTTACTTATGATTACTCACATAAAACTTGGATCTATATCTTGAAAGCAAAAGTGAAGTGTTCAGCAAGTTCAGGGAATTCAAGGCCCTTGTAGAGAATCTCTTTGAAAAGAAGATAAAGACATTAAGGTCAAATAACGGAAGAGAGTTCACATAGATGCATTCAAGACATTTTGCATAGAATTTGGGATTAAGAGGGAGATGTGCACTCCCTACAATCCTCAACATAATGACATGGCAGAAAGAAAGAATCGGACGATAATGGAAGCAGTGAAGGCTATGATTCATGATCAAGATTTACCATTGCACCTATTGGCAAAGGCAACCAAAACCGTTGTATATGTGCAAAATAGAACTCCTCACTATGTACTTGGGAACAAGACGCTAGATGAGATGTTTACAGGAGAGAAGCCAGAGGTCAGCCACCTAAGGATATTTGGCTATCATGTATATGTGCATGTTCCCAAGGATAAGAGAATGAAGTTGGATCCTTCAGGTACGAAGGGTATATTTGATGGATACGATGAGGCATCAAAGGCATACATTGTCTACATTCTTGGCTACAAGCAGATTGAGACTAGCAAAGATGTCACCTTTGATGAGGATGCAACTTTTATCATATCGAGGCAAACTGATACAAATGAGGTCCATGATGAGAAGCCTGAAGCTCCTAGAGTCACAAACACTAGTACAGAAGATGATGTTGTACCAGAAGAGCATGTTCCAGAGGATCATGATATGGCAGAACCACAGAGACCTGTAGATCCACCCCGAGAAATTATTACACATAGGAGAAGACCAACTTGGGCTTGGGAGATTATTCAAGATGCAGAGAAATATGGTGCTCCAAACGAGTATTTTAGAGAGAGAATGGGTCTTTCAGAGAAAGCAAGAAACCTCGACCATATTCCAGCTACGTGGCATTACTATGTGATATCATTGATGCAAAGCCTTCCAGTTGTGAAGAAGCAGCTGATAAGAAAGTATGAAAGGATGCCACAATCAAGGAATACCAATCGATTATGAAGAATGATGTCTGGGATGTGGTTCCAAGACCTAAACGGAAGTCAATGGTGACTTCCAAATGGATCTACAAAACGAAGCATGGAGCAGATGGCAGTGTCGAGAAGTACAAGGCAAGTTTGTGGCTCGTGGTTTCTCCCAAAAAGAAGGAATAGATTGTGAAGAGACATTTTCTCTTGTGGCAAGATACACTTCGATTAGACCTATACTTGCAATAGCTGCGGTGATGAAATGGAAGCTACATCATATGGACGTAAAGACAACTTTTCTGAATGGTGTAGTGGAAGAGGAAGTGTACATGTAACAGCCTCAAGGATTCGAGACACATGACTGGTAAACACATGTGTGCAGGTTGAAAAAGGCCTTGTATGGATTAAAGCAGGCACCCAGGACATGGTATGGAAAAATTGACAACTTTCTTATGAGCTTGGGCTTTACTAAGAGTAAAGCATATTCCAACCTTTACTACAAGGTTGTGGATGGTAGAGCAGTAATAATACTATTATATGTGGATGACTTGTTTCTAACAGGGGACGAGAAGCTCATCGCAGGGTGCAAAAGAGAACTCACTGTAGAGTCCAAAATGAAAGACCTTGGTATGATGCACTATGTTACGCGGTACCAGAACCAACGCACCTACAAAGGTGCCCCAGGGAGAGGGGGTCATTTTTCTGACCAGGAGGGGTGTTTTGCCAGCCTTTTCTGAGTAGGGGTTATGGCCTAACCCTCTGATTTCTCCCTCGGAAGTACTATGGCTTAGTGGCATTGTTGATTGCCTCATGAAAGGGCTTGAACCCCTGATGTTGGTGTCTGGGCTTCCAGGGGTGGATCACTGGGTCACATTACCCCAACCTTGATTCATCATTCCAGCAGCAGATGTTTCAGCACTGAGGCACATGTTTATCCTCCATATCACTTTACACACCCTCCTGGCCCTCCAGTTCATCAACGCCCTCTCTTTGGAGTCCCCTTTTGATGATGACGTCATCCTTGAGGGCGGGCTGCTATGCTTGATTAGGGGGGCGTTGAGGGATTTTCACCACTGTTGGGGTTAGATAGGGCATGACGACCCCCCCCCCCTATGCAGTCTGGCCTTCAAGACGAACCAATATGCTCTTTTTTAGCCATTTTGGTCATGTGGACAAAATCTGAGGAAAATACCCCAATTTACCCACAGTTTTGATTATTTTATGTTATTTTTGTTCTAATTTCAAGTTGACATTTTATACCTTCAAATTGACATTTAAAAAGGCATGTCGGCCTGGATTTTAAATAACAACTTATGGAATAAAACATGTATTTCTGATTTTTACCCTACTTGGACTCTTTGAGTGATGTGCACCTCTTGAGGATGGATGTACTTGTTAGTTTGGAGACAAATCTTTGAAGTATCTGTTGTTCTTTCTCTTTGCTAAGGTGATGCTAGGAGTTGTTTACTTAACACATGCACAAGAAGGTATCTAAGTTTCTTCCCTTGATTTATCTTTGTTAAATGTTGGATGTGTACTTGTCTAAGGCTGAATGGTAGCCATTAATGCTACATTTTGTCCTAGCTAAGTCATTTTCAGCCTTTAGTTACCCTAATATTGTAAAGCTTGAGCTTTAGGTCTCCAAGATTTGTTTTAACTAAGGCTTCTTCAACCAACTCTTGTAGTTGTTGAGGAACACCTTGGTTTGCCAAACTTGGCAGGTGCCATCTCAAGAGGAGGGCCATCCTCCTTGATGCCCTAGGGTTAGGGTAGAGTCTCTATAAACACTAAGTTGCTCTCTTTAAATCCTAATTTTGTTATGTTTGTATTTTGTATATATTATATTAGTTGTAATTCTTTATTCTGTGTATTTTGAGTTAGTTTTTATTAAAATTAAGTTGTAAAACCCTAATTTCTGTACTAAACCCTAACTGCAGGGTTTGCTTGCCCTAGCGGCCCCTTTCTTATTCTGTCCCTCTACCTTCATTGGCCTCCTCCTCCTTTTGTTTTTTCATTTTTCTCGCCCCCCAGACCTTCGGTCCTCCTCTTTTGTTTCGTTCCTCATCTACCCTATTTCGATGCCTTTCTTCTCAAACCTTCCCTCCTTTCCCTTTCCATCTCGAGCAGTTTCCTTCCCATTTCCTTCGCTGCCCACTCCTCTCTCTTCTAACACCTCCCTTCTTCATTCCTTTTTCCCTTCTTCCATTTCCCTTCCATCTCTACCCTCGGTCTTCCCCTTTTCTTCTGCTTCTCCTTCACTCTCCTCCATTTTCCTCTCCTTTTTCCATCATTGCCCTCTCCATCACCATCTCTTACCTCCTCCATCCCTTCGCATCCTTCCTTTCCTCTCACATACCTTCTCCCCTTCTTTCCTTCATCCCTCCACCACTTTCATTCCCGCTTCTCCAAAGTCCGCTGCCCTTCACTACCTCCATTTCTCTCATGCGTCCCTCCTCCTTCATAGCCTCCCAAATCCGAGCCTTTATAGTGTTCGTAGCAGGTCTGCAATAAATTGTAACCCTGCCCTTGCTTGTCCTAAAAACACTCTTAACAACTGTACACAGTAAGAACAGTCAAAAAGGTTAAACTTTGACAAGATTTGTAAGGGATACCAAGTAAAGTGAGAACTCTATTTCTGCTGGTTATTAAAGGTTGATGCAAAGTCTGAACTTTTCATGAGAGAAGCATAAAATTTACTTTACATACAACATGCTAAGAGAAACTTGTTTTGATAATTGATATGGACTGCTAATGAAACTTCAAAGTATTTGGTGTTGAATGTCCTTGTTGTTATATAGATAGATATATCTTTCAGCCCTGATGAAAACTTGATGTTGCTACACCTTTCTGCATGCACAAATTGATACACTGGATGTTATTATTCTCCATTGGTGATGTTATTTTATGATTGCCTAATGAGAAGAATGTTTCCTGTTGCATTAATACCTTTACCACAACTCTGATATATTTTTCTAAGGTGTTGACATTGTGAGATTTTGCATCACATTCAGTTGGGTATGTTTATCTCTATTTGACGTTAAAAGCTAACAATCCTAGTACCATCTTATAGTAGGCAAGTGCAAAATAGACCTTGGTATAATCTTGATGGCATCCTAACCATTGATAATAATATTCATACTACTGATCTATCTTCTTAAGAAAATATGATGCAAGGTGTCACGACATAAAGTATTTGTGTATTTGGAGTTGTTTGCTTTATTCTTTCATTGAATATCTTTGGATAGGATATATCGTACTTATTTAAAAATCCGTCATTGATCACTTTTTGTTAATAATACATACTTGCATAACGGTTGTTGGGTGATGATCTTTTGTACGTTGATGGTGTCAATAGATTGGCTTTAATACTTGGATGGTTGTGTTATTTATGAATGATCTATCTCTTATATCAAAACATTATTGATTGTATATGTGTTGGTCACTCACATCATTTTATTAATACATCACAAAACATTTTGAAATGATACTGACTCCATAAAGGCACCGGTCAAGCTAACGATTGCATAGAGAATATAGTCTTTGTTGCATCAGTAGCCTACAGGATATCAAAAGGGTCCTTCCCCTTGGAGGTTCCGATGCTAGGAAGAAGTTGGAATTGTGATCAAAGTGACATTGGGTCAGATTTCTTATAATTGCTTACTAAGCACTAGCCCTGCTAGTTTGCCCGGTAACACACTATTTCTTGGGTCTAGAGGTGTGGCAGAAACAAAACGAGAATTTTCTTAGCCAAGAAAAAAATGATGTAGAAATCCTGAAGAGATTCGGGATGATGGATTGTAAACCCATGCCTATACCGATAGTGACGAACCTGAAGTTATTGAGTGATACTTGTTCAGAGACAGTGGATGCCACCATGTATAGAAAAATGATTGGTTTGTTGATGTATTTGACGAACACGAGGCCAGATATATGCTTTGAGCCAAGACAAACACATTGAATCAATATATGATTGAGCCAAGATGTGTTCACTTGATTGTAGCAAAACATGTGATGAGGTGCCTGAAAGTTACAGTTGACTATGGACTCAGATATGTTTTGGATCGTGAGACAAAACTGAAAGACTATATTGATTCAGATTGGGTATCACTGATGGGTGGGTCATAATGCACTTGAAATGAGAGTTACAATGATATTATGAAGAGCTGGTGGATGGGACCAAAAGCATTCAAATATAGGCTGACAGGTATATACCCAATCGTGAATATTCGGCACATGTATCGCTATGCAATTGCCCTAATCAACGGGTTATATGGCGAGCGGGATTCTAAAGTTGTCAAGAAAGTTTGTCTCCAACTCATATATCACCAAGTAACAAATGGAGAAATTATCAATTGGGCAACCATTCTGTCAACCACCATGAGAGATGCATTATCGATGGCAAAGTGCCATGCTCCAAGGATCTTGATTGAGTATTTTATGTCCTCCAACTTGTTGGATATCATGTGTGCAACCAACTCTTTTTCAGGCTTAGGATGGAGGTGGAAACCTAGTGATCCTCTAGTTCACATCTATTGCCAAATACTGTGGGAACATAAGTATATTGGTAGCTGCAGGCAAATTTATCATCAATCCAAGGCTCTAGTGTACAAGCTTATTTTTTATAAAATGATCCCATGCATGACAGAATAAGCAATGAAGCCCTCGCATTTATTGCAAAAGTTGCTGGATAAATTAGTCCTTCGCAAAGTTATTTACCAGTCCTATCTTCCTGGATTTGGAGCTTATCTCAGCATGGCAAAGAAAGGTCCCTATCCCCCTCTTCCATTATATGTCAAAGTTTACAGTGAGTAGTGCAAAGGCAGCCAGCACAGAAGGAGAAATAGTAGCAGCCTATCATTTTAGAGGGGAAAGGTTTTGGTGACACGAACCACTTGACGTAGTAGCCAAACATGTTCCAGCAATTCAGTAGCAATGACCCTACAAACATGAATGTTGGCAAGAAGAGGAATTTTACAGGAGAGCCAAGACTTATGAGGAAGTCATAATCAGAAAAAGTTTCCATCTCTAGTTACAGCCAAGACGAAAGGAAAGACAAACAAAAACAACAGAGCAAGTAACAAAAGTTAGGGAGAATAAAGAAGAACTTGAAGGCAAGCAAATCAGGAATTTGTCGATAGTGCTGGAAGGGAAACAAGAGGACAGGGAGGTACGGCTAGAAGAAGAAGAGAATAATGAAGTGGATCAAGAGGTGGATGTACAAGCAGTACCGGAAGATGAAGAGCTTCAAACAGATTGCTAGGCACCCAAAAGTCCAAAGACGATTCAAGTAGTATATAGATGTGAAGATCCAAAACCCCTCAGAGATATGAATGCTCACTAGAGGACATAGGCCCTCTCCCACTATTTCCCATCTACAGCTCTTCACATGGTCCTACACAAGTTTCGAGGAGGTGGCTACCCTATAGCTGTTTAAGTTTGACCGAAAGAGTCAGAAGGTTGTCAAGCAATTGCACAAGAAAAGGAAACTCAGTGAAAGCCAAGATTTGGTCATCTCTACTGAGGTAACAATCGTGAATATTAACGAGACTGATCCAGATGTGATAATCACTGCTGGAGTTGCCTTTTCCGAGGCCACTTTATATACCATCCAAAAAATGAAGAGTAGGAAGAAAATTGAGCTATTAGAGAATCAAGTAGTCTACTACAAAGCAGCTGGGGAGATCCTACAACGTTCGCATATTATGCTCTAGGGTTACAAAGTGATATGCATGTTGCAGTGAAAAATTTCTATACGGAGGCACAAGATTTTCAAAATTTTTGCCGTGATCTTGTCAACATCTACAATCAGACTAACATATGGACATTGAAGGAACAGGAACTACAGATTAAGTTTGATACACTTAGTAGCTGGAAAAGGGAACTCCCGAACATTCCGCCAAAACTTCCTCCATTGCCAAACAGTCAGATTTTCAACATCCAAATTGGATTGCATGCTTGGCAAACCTGTAGTGAAAAAACCTTGGAAAATGTAGATAAGGAATTGTGGGAAGAAGTGGAGCAGACCAGCGGCCAGTGTAATTTGCAGGCATGGTGGCAGTTTCTATCACAGGATGAAGTGAGTAGACCAGTGGAAAACTACATCAGAGCCATGGATCAGCCTATCCTTCATATCTCTAAGGTCAACATCACACAGCTGAAGGCACACGTGGAGGTTCCAATGAGGCAAATAGGGATAGTTAAAAGTATCACTGGAAAATTGGGTAAATCTATTTTAAAATTGAAATGGAACCTTGCCATACTCAGGATTCTGGTGGAACAACATACATTTCTTTATGCCAACCTCATTAATGGAACTTTTGAGGCATGGACACATTATAAAGATATCCATATTGAAGAAGAGGAAGCAGTTACACAAAACCCTGATGTTTCAAATGATCCAAGAAACTGTTCAGCTTCTGGTAACTGGAAATCCATAGGATGTCTATAAATAAAGGAGAAGGACTTTTGGCTTGTTGCATTTCCTACATAAACTTCTTTGCAGATTTTTTAATAAGAAGCCATTGTTGGCCATACTATTGGGAGAGACACTTTGGTTCTCAGATCATTTGTGTACAGAATTCTTTGTCATATATTGCTCATTGGAATCATTGTAAGAATGTCTTTTCTGCACCTATATTCTTCTTTGGTGAATAATGCATCCTTACTCTTGTTTGACTTTAAGTAATGTTATCATGCAGATCTACACCAATGGATTCATGCAATAATTGCGGGCCACCTAGTCTATTCACAGCTAGATGCTTCTTCGTTTCTGATTGGTGATTTTCCAGTCCAAAGGACTTGTCCCTAATGGTCACACACTGTTATTTTTATCTGCAAATATGTGTAAACAAGTTCGAGAAAACAACGTGCTAAAGCTCCATGTTCAACTATCCTAGAACAGTTGAAGAACAAGGGTTATTTCAAAATACTAAGTTTGTTATTTCAAAATACTAAGTTTGGAAGGTTGAGAGCAAGTTTTAAAAGAGACTATGATCAGAAAACAAATGACAAAAATGAATCAATTTGCGTCTTCGGAGATTAGATAAAATCAAAACAAGAACAAAGAAAAAACCACAAAACATTTACCAACAATCAGACCATTAGTATCCAATGAAACAAAGAGCAAGTATAAAGCATAAATGAATCTATCACATGTTAACAAGAGACTGTTTGCACCATAGTGGCCGACATGCAACAAGCTGCCAATGGTCTCCTCACCAACAAATGAGAGTGGCGGGCAAAGAATGGTGGATGGAGAAGTGAAGAGTTGTTCCACTGCAGCCAATAATGCACCCAAAATGATTGTCTAGCATTGTCCCTCTGCTCAACTCTAAATATAAAGGTCTCTAAGAGGGGCCTCATCCAGGTCGACCTCTGACTACTATTGTAATCTGGTGTAAGACTCCTCGGTGCATGTGTTCTAAGCACCCTCCTCTCACGTTTACCTCATCTGAACTACAAGCTAAACTAATGTTTCAAACATTTGTATCTGAAGTAAAATAGCACAGCTAGTTGACTGAGCCAATGCGCCCCGCCTGTTGACTGGCACAAAACAACACCAATGATGCTCCCAAAATGATTGTCTAATCCTGTCCCTCTGCTTAACTCTAAATATAAAGGTCTCTAAGAGGGGCCTCATGCAGGTTGACCTCTAATTACTATTGTAATCTGGTGCATGTGTGCTAAGCACACTCCTCTCATGTTTATGTCATCTGAACTACAAGCTAAACTAATGTTTCAAACATTTGTATCTGAAGTGAAATAGCACAGCTAGTTGTCTGAACCAATGCACCCTGCCTGTTGACTGACACAAAACAACACCTTTGCTCATGCATGCACCCACTAGTTCAATGAAGTAACCTTCTCATGCTTGAACACACAACTCCAAAGAAGGATCAGTTCCTCCCCTAAGTCATGGTCTTTACCTTCCTTAAATGTGACCTTCACCTCTTTCCAATGTGCCCCTCTTCTAGCCTTTCCAATAGTGATGCATGTGCCCTTACACATGTACTCATCTCAAACTGTTTTTGGACTTTTTAATGCAGGTTTTGGAGGCCCTCCTTGCTGTCAAAGGTGCTTCATGACAGTCATACATTGACCTTTGTTATGGCGGTTGTCACTGTCCAAAGGAGGTCGATTTTACCTTCACAAGAACATTGTTTTACCTTCAAAGTCACCCCATGACATTTCAAACAACCTTTTGAACTGTGTACTTTCAAATCTTATTGGAAAGTAATATTTGTGGGAAGCCTTTTCTCATAAAAATCTGTTGTTTGGCCTGGACAAAGGGTTGCCTTGGATATGCAATGTAACTTCTTAGTGCTGCCCAGACTGCCTTTGGATTAGACTTTAGTGCCAAACTTCCTGCCCAAGAATAGATAAAGTGCGCCCTCATTACTGGCTGAATTTAGAGCTTCCTATATACCACAAATACCTCAAGAGGAGAGCTCAAGTTGGGCATGAAAGCATGAGAAATATCAGTGGGTATATTCTCCTCAAGACCTGTGCCTTTCTACTGGATGTATTCTATAGGAATTTGCCCAAAATTAGGTTCCTTGCAGCAATTTCTGTGGACACCTGTAACTAGGGCACAACCAATACCTCAGATCAGCCATGCGACCTCTAAGAAGGCATACCATGAGGGTATATAAGTAGTAATTTCTGCACCCACCAAACAATGTCGGCCCAAACACAATTTATAATAAACAGGTTGGCTCTAAATTATTGCCAAAACAAGTCAGCCAATCACTAAATCTGGCTCTTTGTATAATGTAAATGCCAAATCTGCCAAAATTACCTCCTCGCAGCACTGTCTGCTGCTAAATGTAACTTCCATTCCTTAATTTGACCACCAAAACCTGCTTTCTTCCGATTATTACAGCACTCAACCTGTTGTTTACCAATAATACTTCAACTCTGCGTTAAATACTAGCCTGCAGAGTGCTTTTGCCTTAAGAAGACACTTCAATTTCTTCTTGAAATAACCCAAAGACGGCATGCATAACCAAGAATAGCATGGGGTGAATTTTCTTAATGAATATCTTAGCTAAGTTAACCCACGGCCTAGGAATAGTAGCAATACCATGTCCTAATTAGAATGGAGGCTGGGCTTTGATTAGCAAGCATACAAAATATTGGATAAGGCAATCAGATTGGGCTTCATCGTCTGATAAAATTAGCATTAATGGCAAGTAAAGCTAGCAAGGTGGGTGAGGATGAATAATAAGCATGGCAGCTCTAAGGAATGGACCCAGGATTTTCCACTAGATAAATATAGCAAAGCAATTTCATTTGAGGTTTTTTTGCTTGATAGAAATAGCAAAGACAATAAGAGACGAACCAAGAAAGTTGGGTTTTGGCTTGACAAAAGTTATAAGATAAATTATGGAAAGCAGAGTCAAGCATATCAAGGCAAGTTAGGGATTTAGGACAAGGGCAATTTAAGACCTCAATTAAAAGGAAACCCTTCAACCATCTACCACATGTCACTCTAGAAAACACTCCATCTGCACAACACTCTCTCAACTCAACATTCTTCCACCCACCAAAACTTTGACCACTCTCCTCATTGCTTGCTCGAAGTTTTGACATTGAACCTGTAACTGCCAGATACAGAAAATAGTAATCAAAGATGTGCCCAAAAAAGCAAATAAGCAGTCTCACTGGGACTTGCTTCTTTCACAATCCCAACATGCATGAATATCCATGTCATGTGGCCCTCCTGATAAATGTGCAGGCCCGGATTAACAAACAATTGGACCAGCCTGATGGAATCTTGCTGGATCTTCACCCTCCAGTAGTATAGGCACAACTGGGGGTTAACAAGCAGTGTGTCTACAGCCATGTGAACATAGAATTTTGGCTGACAGGTAATCGAAGATTGTTCTTGATACCTAGTTGTTTAATTGTATTGTCACTGATAAGTACAGTAACTTCATTGCTGGTATCATAGTGAAGAACATTTGAAATCTGTGTTTAATGTTACTATTTAGTATTCATCTGTTACTAGCTAAGATAGGTAAAATAGATTTGCATTCTGCATCTAGGTTTAGCTGTGCATACATCTTCATTCTGCATTTAGAAATCCTAAAACAATATTCACAATCAATAATGGCTTCCAGGCCAGAATCCGGATCCACACCAAACAGTGCAAGGTCTAATTGGGACCTTGTATTGGGGTGAATCTTTAGCTGTTGACGAACAGGACATCCCACCCCTGTCAAGATAAGCATTCTACAAAATACATTTCAAAGACAACTATTAAAAAGCAGAGGCAGCCATCTCAATATGCTACCAAAACACATTTCCACTTTTCTAAGATCATTACATTTCCCATATTTCCATATAAGGCAGAACACTCGTGTTGCTGGAATTGTCACTATTTCATTCCTTCAACAGAATATACATTTCCCTAATTGTACTGCTGTCAACTAACCCGACATGGCAATCAGGGCACTGATCTTCTCAATTCACAAGAGGCCCAGCCCCAGACCAACACAAATTACAGAACCTCTAATCTTATGCATACGTCTGAGAGCAATCTACAAGGCACTTAGTTGGGATCCCTAAAGTTGAAGGCCCAAGCCTATAATTTAGAAACCCAGGTTCATTGATCCTGAAATAAAAAGTACATTCAGCAACATTAACTGCTCATTCCCCAAAAGTAAAAACTGAGTCAATGCTAATAATGCATGCTTTCACATATAATCACTGCACATGAATAATTTGATATAGATCCCTTCCATAATATAATGAGATACCTCAACTTCTGAAGTCCGCAAGCCATTCTCAACCAAACCGCTAATCATTATCTGCAACAAATTTAGACCAAACTTTAAACTTCAAGAAGTGGAGCTATTAATATTGAGATATTATAAACCACTGTATTTATAAAAAAAAAATTGAAAGGCAAAGATCATAAACAACTGTATTGCATGTGCTAATCACAATTAGGCTTTTAAAAAATAAAGCAGGCATCTAAATATTTTCAAATAAAAAATAAATAAATAAATATATATATATAGAGAGAGAGAGAGAGCTTCAGAATCACGATAATGGAAAACATAAATGCTAAGTCACCAGGATATGGACACGATACAGATTCGGATCCGGATCCAGATCCGGCTATGTTGCACGAAACGGGGAAACGGGGACGCGTTGGAAACGTGACCCCCCAAAATTTTGGAAACGGGGAAACGCGATATATATATATATATCAAAGTTACAAATATCGGCGATTTATCGCCGACATCGCAATAAATCGCGATGCTTCCTCCACCCCGATATTATCGGCAAACATCGGCGATATTTAGGGCGATATTTACGTACGATAAAATCACGATATTTAGGCGATTTTTCCTAAAAAATCGCGAGTCGATGTTTAAAAATCGACAGTCTGCCGGGCATGTAAAATACAGTTTTTTTTTTGGCATTTTCTCTATTGTTTGAACTGCGGCCCGCAAGCGCGGGCTATCTTTGTTTGTGTTGTGAACTTGTTTGAGCCGCGGACTAGGGTATTACACAAGCCTTCCTGTGAGTATGGATTTCTATGCTGGCGAAACTCCAGACTAATTCGCGAGGTAAGATGTAGCAATGTCGCCCGCATCTCCAAGTGTAAACGCATATATAGTGTGTGGTTTGCAGAATACTCGGCAGCATGCCAACACTTGGCGGCAATTAGCAGCAAGAAGTGGGAAACTCGAACCTAATCAAATGCTCGCTAGTCTCGATGGTGACTAACCTAATAATCTCTAGTCCGATTTTATCAACAGGTGACCGTGACCATATTTAAAATTTAAAATTTATCTCCAGTCCGATTTTATCAACAGGTGACCGTGACCATATTTAAAATTTAAAATTTATCTCCAGTCCGATTTTATCAACAGGTGACCCGACCCGTGACCGTGACCATATTTAAAATTTAAAATTTAAAATGTGACCATATAAGTTGTGAATAATTTATTAAATTTTTTTTATGTATTGTATATTAAATGTTTTAACTTTTGATTTATATATTAAATGTTATAAAGTATTTTATATAAATATTAAATGTTATTTACTATATATAAAATAAAAAAACTTTAATATATATATGTATAGTTATAGGTTATAAGTTGTAAATAATTTATTAAATGCTTTTTTTATGTATTGTATATTAAATGTTTTGATTTATATATTAAATGTTATAAAGTATTACATATAAATATTAAATGTTATTTAATATATATAAAATAAAAAACTTTAATATATATATATATAGATATATAGATATATAGATGAATCTAAAGGCGAACTCCATTCCGAACCTCATCCTAAAATTTGAAATAAGTCTTATAACATCTTATATATCGATTTTCTTTCCATATTTATGTGGCAATGTGTTTATTTGATGTTCTTGTTGCTTTAAATGTTTAGAAAATTGAAAAAAAATGAATATTTTTGTATTTTTTTAAGTTTCCCGATATATTGCCGATGTTTGCCGACATTTTCACCAATAAATCCGATAATTTCTTTTTGGACCCTCGGCGATATATTCGCCGACACGATATTTGTAACATTGATATATATATTGATGAATAGGATCCCAATATAGGCAATGATTTGCTGACATGTATGATTTATGATTGATGTTCACATTCATTTTTTAAAATGTCCTTCCATATATATATATATATATATATGGAAGGACATTTTAAAAAATGAATGTGAACATCAATCATAAATCATACATGTCAGCAAATCATTGCCTATATTGGGATCCTATTTATATATATATATGAGGAAGGACATTTTAAAAAATGAATGTGAACATAAATCATAAATCATACATGTCAGCAAATCATTGCCTATATTGGGATCCTATTCATCAATAGCACCCTATAACTCCCTCCTCAACACTCTAGTCCTTGCCTCTAACTTGAATCCCAAAGTTGATCCTCCAAACAAAGCATAAATGAGAAATAATTAATGGTAATGTTAAAAATTTAAGTAAAATGATAGAAAATGAAATATAAGGAGAATGTCACTTTTACTTTAAGAATTTAATATTACCATTTAATACTACCAACTCCTACTGAATAGGGCGATATTTTTCATCAACCAAACAAATTTGTTGTTGGAAACGTGGCCTTGCAAACCACATGAACCTTCCTTGGCAATTAATTAAATTCGAAATTAAAAAAAAAATGGAAAACAACTGACTTTCGTAAACAGAAAGCCGCGGACCATACGGAAACGGCTGTATGGCTGCATTTCCTGTACGGAAACGCGTTTCCGTACCGTCCCAGACATGAAAACGCGTTTACGTATGGAAACATGGTCGGGACGGAGGGGGGGGTGTCGTTTCCTGCATCTTAGGGATCCGGATATGGATTTGCCAGATTTTTTAAAACCTGGGATCCGGATACGGCGGGGAAATGGCAAGTACAAAAAAATATAAAAATATTTTTATAATAAATAAAAAAATAGAGTGAAGAAACAAAACTATTCAGCAAACACAAGAGTAGAACTATAAGTTAATGCCAGAAAAGAGAGTTCAAGTACCATAACTGATAATTTGATGAGTTATAACCATGATTCATATTGACAATTTTAAAAACCAATCCAGCATGAACTTGAAGCAGGTCATAACAGTGCTTTTGTGAGCCACATCGACATGTCCCTATCAACAGGGAATAAAGTGGTTTTCTTACACGCTATGGCAGACTACATAACAGTGAAGGTGAAGTGTGCAACAAAATAGCACATAAAGATAGATCAGCCCTAGACAACAGACCTTGACCATAAAGATAAATCAAATAAAAAAGTTGAGGGAAGACCTTTATATTGATATATCAGAGTTCAAGAGCAGATCTTAACATAAGGATAGATCAGACCTTGAGCAGGAATGGATTTTACACTTTTATCTATAGAGTGTTTAGGGTTTTTTAAGTTTTTCATTAAAAACCCATTTTTGGGGGGGGTCAATTGGTCATAGAAGCACTAGAAGTTGCAGCATCTGTTTGAAAATTTCAAAAATTGTTTGATTTTCCATAGGATCCATTTCATGGGACCAGGATATGTTTCCTTCTGCACGGGATCCGTTTCCATGATGGATCCTAGACGAATCTGATCCGGATACGTAGCGGATCCGCGGATCCTACACACTGGGGTGGTGGATCCGGTAACAAAGCATAAATGAGAAAAGCAAACAGTAGCAGAGGGGAAGCATAAACAGGCAAATAAAGGAAGGAGTATTATATTGATCAACTACGAAAACGATCACTGGCTGAAATACTTTCATCAAAAATATATATCATATCCTAAATGAAGGTAGAGAATGCATTGCAAGAATCTTCAAAGGGAAAAGACAGAAAATTCAACAACAAAAGGCGGAAACATGTCCATTAGCTTTTTGGGTGCATTAGCTTCTCCGGGCATACTACGATGCAAAATCTTCCATGGTAAGAAAAAAATGAAGATGCTACTTAGATGTGTCCTCAAAAAAAAAATGAATGCTTCACATATTCTCATGTGGCTTTTATAGCTTATCACTATCATAGTTATCCTAACAAATAACTTCATTTCATTTATATTTCTTTCATTTGTCAATTTACACCTAGTTATAGCATCAACTAGAACGTATAGTTAAATCCCTAGAAATGCAACTAGCCCAACTGCAACCTAGAAATGTTACCCGTTGTCCAATGTCAACTCGATAACCACCTCTCTGCACTTTCGTTTGGCTCTTCTCCAACTCGAGATTAGATCCCAAGTTCATGAAAGATTAGGGAGAGTTACTTCCCTTGCGGTGCCAACTAACAAACCATAACATGTTACAACATAATCATGAAAATCACTAGGAACTCCCTCGCGGTGCCAAATCAAAACTATGTTCATTAGTGTGCCCTATACAATAAATTATCACAGGTTCTTACTCATTAAAGATGTCCAGAACAATGTAACATTAATCCATAAAACAACAAGCGACGGAGTAAATTCTTCACTCACAATCCTTCCATTGTGACAACGCGGGCCTTCTATGGCCCTAATTAGCAAGTCTAGCTAATCCACATATCATTAGCAACAATTAAGATGAGAACCAAGATCCACTTACAAATGGAGAAGAAAACCCTTATACTTCAAATGCTCAGTAAAGATATAACAATAGGCTCCAAGAGAGAAAGATCTCCAAATTCAAACATGACTTACAAATGAGGAAGAGACTCTCTTATATATGAGAGTAGCCTAACTTCCTTTACAATAAAATATTAATAAATTCCCTAGATCGAGCCTAGGGTGGGGTATACAAATGACAAAACCCCACCAGCCTTAACCAACTCTAACAAATTCCTAACACAAGGATGGTCAAAACCATAAGCATAATGTTCAAGAAACATGAGGTCCTTTTTGCTCTAATGAGGAATAATATTTCTTAACCAAGTTTCCAAAAGTGGTTAGATATTCTAAATAAAATATTAAGAGACCCCCAATCATATGGTCAAACAACAACATAAAGCACCATGGCTTAGTGCTAGCTTCCAACCACCTCATTAATAAAAGGAAAGGCATCCTACAATATTCAAGTAAGACCTTGTCAAAGGTGGGAACAAGCCACTAAAACATGGAAAATTGTGCAATGAAGCTTCACAAACAAATGTCCTCCTCCAAAGGGTCTTGAAGGTGGATACCCCTATGACCCTCTCAAGTTTAAGTGTCGCAAAGACCATTGAGGAGGATGTAGCAACATAAGCATGTAGATGTTTACCTAGGGCCCTCCACACACGAATTTTGCAACGGCAACAAATTGCTTCTAGGTCGGCACTTGCCCAAAACTTGATCATAACATAATGGTCAATATAATTCATTAACATATTCACAAAATAGCTTCTCCCACTCTACCAAATCTAGATTAGAATTCGTAGTGTGCTCTGGAGGGTTCTTTTCCAACTCAATCCATGATACCTCACAGTCCCCATGTGTTTATCTAACAACACGCCATAGACTCAACTACACAGCATAGTATTCCACGACCTTTCCATGCATGGACCAACAACTCAATAGTCTCCTCAAACAATGGCATAAGGAAACATCTTACTTTGCATAGGTCGGATGAACAAATCATGGCCCATCCTCTATCATACAGTGTTCGACACTTTAAAATTATATAGTTGTCATCTGTAATTCAATTGCTTACTACTAACTAAGGCCAATGTTACCAAAAATTGTGATCACCGGAAACTTAGTGGATTCATCTGAATTTCAATTTCCAAACAACTCGCATTACTCTTTTGATTCTTCCTACAGCCAATTATCTATAAATGACAAAACATTTGTCGTTTCTTCCTCTCCACATATTTGATACTTTTGCAGTTAATGCCTCTACTGATGGTGATGAAGGCGAAGACCTAAATCAATCTTTTTTTCTGATGAAGAACCTCATCTACATGGGTGGACATGGCGGAAAAGGAGAGCAGGAAGTTCTTTACTTGAAACCTTAGTTGACATGGGTGTTGACAATGGAGAAGAACCAAATGAAATCAATGATGAAGAAGCTGGTGAAAATATCCAATCAGCTTAATATAGCTAAGCAGAAGTCAACAAAGAAATTACCGATGCTTCTCCTAGAAAGGCCAAAAATGTTGAAGGTCTGGCCTTGGGCAAGAGTGGTGCAAGAAGCCAAATGAAATATGCAAGTGTTAGGGTTGCTCATGCAAAAATAATCGTAGCATGTATGTAGCTAAGATGGCGGATCATCTTTTGTGTAAAGCATAGTAGGAAATGGAGACTGAGTTTGAGGAAAAGATTCCTAGTCTGAGGAGGCCACACCTTTGTTGATAATCAACCATGACTGTGGAGCACATCTGTAAATTATTGTCTCACTTCTTCTCTGTGCCACCAAAAGATTTAGAACTCATAGTTGAGAAGCAAAATAATTCAACAAACTTGGCTCAAAATGGTAAAATTCTTCAACACTCTGGCAAATTAACAAAAGGAAAAGTTGTTCTTTTTCATTAGATAGCGAAAAAGTTGTTGTGGTCCTGAGTCAAGAGACAACATTGATAAAAATCTTTGCTTCTTGCATGGAATGTCAAGGTAAACTAGTCCTGATGTATCGTTGCAAGGACAAATTCCCTCTGTATTGCAAGCTTTACTGAGAATGATTTCTACTAAAACTTGTTTTTAGTAATCACATGCAAGCTAACATTCCTTAATCACATGCAAGGCTTAAATACAGGTTTTATTTTCTCTTTTCCAACATATGTAGAAAATCCAGATGCAACCCCACTGAGAATGAAGATCACAAGCATACAACCCATGCAATAAGGGGGTAACATCTAGCTCCAACTGGAAGGCATGTACACTTCTTGGGAGTGCATAAGAACCCCAAAATATCTGCATGTACTTGTCAGTAATGCCCAAAAGTGCAATAAAATCAACACCACATCACACCTATCTTTCTTCAAACACCACATCAATCCACCCTAATTGTCATGGAAAAGCTTATTCAACACCTACCTACCTGCTCTAATCAATGAGAAAGAGCATGTTAGGTGAAATCATACGTCCAATGAAGCCACCTTAGCATTTGATCCATGCTAGGGCTTCTCCCTTTGTCTTTGAGTTTGGTGATGAACCAAGATAAGACAAAATTAATGATGGGCTGAGCATACGCAATCGTCTTCACAAAGATAGGGCTGGAAAATTGCATGATATTATGAGTATCTGGCCAAGGAAAGAAATCCTTTTCACAAGCCCTCTCTATCCAAGCTTGGACAAGGTTTGAATACACATGTCCATCATGAACTTGCTCTCCAAAACAAACTTGCTGCCCCAAAACATCTTCAAAACCAGCAAGGAACCTTGAGGTATATGGCTGTAAATGGTGGTTCAAAATTTCCATAGGAGAGGGCCACAAAAAGCTTCTCCAAACTTGCCCTTGAAAAAGGAAAACCCTGTTGTTTCAAACCAGCACAGAGATCATCTACATGCAGCCCCAAACCAGCAACCATCCCTGCAAAAGAAGGCTGAAAGTGATGACCCAAATCCACCATAGGAAAAAGTAAATCAAGCTCCTCCAAATTTATCCCGAAAGGGGGCATAGGCTGCAGTTCAAAACCTGCATTATGGGGCCTACAAATCTGCTCTGAATGCTAGAGAAAACCTGCATAAAAACTCCATAGAAGGTCCCTGAAAAAATGTCCCAAAGATGGGGCCACATGGCTGAAACAAAAATATGCAAATGTCCCTACAAGGCCACTCAAAACTCCAGCAATCCACATACTCAACATAACCAAAATTTTGAGAAATAGTGCCAATAGGCTCATGCTTAGGCTGCCATCACTTCCATCAAGAGGAAGCTCATTTGCCAACTCATCATCCCCCAAAGGTTGATTTTCAAGGGCATCAATAGCATCATAGAACATGTCATCAAGCTCAAAATTTTGATAAGGGCTTAAGCTTACCACATTCTTGTCTACAAGTGGGGGAATAATGAATGAATGCAGTTAACCAATAGGGTCTTCAACATGAATTTCATCAAGTGAAACAACTTCATGGATTTGATTTTCATTTGTCGTTCAAAAACATCTCCATGGGCTTGATCTTCAATGAAATCCTCTTCCTTGGCTTCTTTTTGATCTAGGCTCCCCAAAAAGTAATCAATAATTTGCTCTTGGTCTTCCATGGCCAAAGAGGTGGGAGCTTTAGCATCTCCAACAAATAAGACGCTTCCAAGTTTCAACAACCCTTTATTCTTCATAATCTGCAATATCAAGCTCAAGGATTTCCTTTGGTATGATAAGCATGCGACATTCCCCACACAAAATCTTACACCAAAGTCTAACCTCAACACTTGGTGGGGGAAGATCACCATGCCTCTTTTTATGCATTCATGCAAATACACATAGGAAGCAATTATTTTATTCAATTCATCCAAGAGAGACATTGAAGGATTTCTTTGATATGCATACATCATACTATGAGCCCATAGACACAATTTGCCACAAAAAAGATGCCAAAAATACCCATATTGCAAGTTTACAACATTTTTCTCATGACTACAACTGTAAAACCTTTTGATCAAGTAGGGAAAAGAGTTTACTTCATTTGGCTTCAACCTGCAATACCATTCCCATGCACCACCTCCAACTCCAAGCAATGAAAGTGCAAATGACTTCATTAAGGCTTCCTCATTAGCAATGTTGAGGTTCACGATAAAATCCATTAATGATATAATGTGTTCTAAAATCAAATCTTTGGAGCCGCACAAAACTTTGGAAGATGCCCTAACCAAACTTCACTTTGCAAAGGATGGGAGTAACCAGGAACATGTGAAAAATCAAAAGATCTAAGCCATTCTTCAATAACCTTTCCTTCTTTTCACAAAGCCATACTTTCTTCTTCAAATCTTCAAACATATAAGGTGTGGATTTAAAAAAAAAATTCTATACCGCATACCAAATATGTGGAGTCACCAAGGTGAACCTTTGATGCCTTCATGATGTTGTTCGCTTCACCCTACAAACAACAAGTCTTCAAACTCTGCAAGGACAAGGGCTTTCTCTCTTCATGGAATCGCCAAGTGAAGCAAATCTGCAATAGTAACCTCCCACAAAATGTCCAGAAGCATGATCTTCAAATTTCCGAAAAAAGGGCATTGTCCCCGACAACGACGCCAAAAATGTTACATCATGAACTAGTAGGTGTAGTTAAAGCCCCAAAAATGCGACTAGCCCAAATCCAACCTAGAGGTGTACTTGTTGTCACCTCAATAACCACCTCTTTGTTCTAGTCGTCCCTTCTCTAACTCGAGGGGGGCTTCCCTAGAATAGGATTGCTAGGCTATGGCAATGGAGGCACATGGTGATTTGAAGAGTTGGCCTTAGTAAAAATTGAGGTCTTCTTGGTAGTATAGGTGATGGGATGGTTATGAAGATTAGGGCCAATCCCCAAGGCATATGGAGTCAAAAAGGAAACAAGACCAACAAAATGGGGAACAAGTTCATGAAATATTAGGGGAGTTAGATCCCTTGTAGTGCCAACCAACAAACCCTAACATGTTACGACATAAATCATGGAAATCAGTAGGAGCTCCCTCGCGGTGACAACTCAAAACTTTGTTAATTAGAGTGTGCCCTACACAATGAATTACATAGGTTCTTACTCATTAAAGATGCCCAGAGCAATGTAACATTCATGCATAAAACAACAAGAGACGAAGGAAATTCTTCACTCGCAATCCTTCCAATGTGACAACACTACCCTTCTATGGCCCTAATTAGAAAGTCTAGCTATTCCACGTACCATTAGCAACATTTAAGATGAGAACCAAGAACCACTTACAAATGCTCCATAAAAATATAACAAAAGGCTCCAAGAGAGAAAGATCTCCTAATCCAATCATGACATACAAATGAGGAAGAGATTCTCTTATATGTGAGAGTAGCCTAACTTCCTTTACAATAAAATATTCATAAATTCCCTAGATTTATCCTAAATAAATGACAAAACCCCACTAGCCTCAACCAATTCTAACAAACTCCTAACACAAGGGTGGTCAAAACCATCTGCCGAATATTTAAGATATATGAGGTCCTTTTTGCTCTAATGAGGAATAATATTTCTTAACCAATTTTCCAAATGTGATAGATATTTTAAATAAAACATTAAGAGACACCAATCATATTGTCAAACAACAAAATAAAGCAACACGGCTTAGTGCTAACTTCCAACCACGTCCTTAATCAAAGGAAAGGCATCCTACGATATTCAAGTAAGACCCCCTCAAAGGTGGGAACAAGCCACCAAAACATGGAAAACTGTGCAATGAAGCTTCACAAATGGATGTCCTCCTCCAAAGGGTCTCAAAGGTGGATGCCACAAAGACCCTTGAGGAGAACGTAGCAACAGAAACATGTCAAGGTTACCTCGGGCCCTTCAAACACGTGTTTTCCACCTGCAGCAAATCACTTCTAGGTCAACACTTGCCCAGAACTCGGTCGTAACATAATGCTCAATATAATTCATTAACATATTCACAAATAGCTTCTCCCACTGCCAAATCTAGATCAGAATTTGTAGCATGCCCTGAAGGGTTCTTTTCCAACTCGGTCCATGATGCCTTGCAGTCCCCATGTGTTTATCTAACCAGGCGCCACAAACACGGCTCCACGGCATAGTATTCCATGACCTTTCCATGCATATGCCATAAACCCACGACTCAACGGTCTCCTCGAACGATGGCATAAGGCAGCTTCTTACTTCGCATAAATCGGATGAACAAATAATGGCCTCTCCTCACTCATAAAGTCTGACACTGTAAAAATTGCATTGCTGTCATCTGCAGTTCAACTGCTTACTGCCAGGGCCAATGTTACCAAAAACTGTGATCACCAGAAACTTAGTGGATTCATCCGAATTTCAGTTTCCAAACAACTCACACTCGTCTTCAGATTCGTCCTGCGGCCGGTTCCCTGTAATATGACAAAGCATTTTCCGTTTCTACCTCTCCATTCTCCATATATTAGATATTGTTGCATCTAATGCCTCCACTGATGGTGATAAAGGTGAAGACCTGAAGCAATCTTTTTTTTCTGATGAAGAAGCTCAGCCACGCAGGTGGACATGGCAGAAAAGGAGAGCAGGAAGCTCTTTACCTGAAACCTCAGCTGACATGGATGTTGGCAATGGTGAAGACCGGATGAAATCATTGATGAAGGAGCTGGTGAAAATATCGAATCAGCTGAATATAGCCAAGCAGAAGTTAGAGGAGAAAGTACTGATGCTTCTCCTGGAAACGCCATAAATGCTGAAGGTCTGGCGTAGGGTAAGGGTGGTACAAGAAGCCATATAATAACGGCAGCATGTATGTAGCTAAGATAGTGAATCATCTTTTGTCTAAAGCACAGCAGGAAATGGAGACTGAGTTTGATATACAGTCTACATTGCTACCATTTGAGGAAACGATTCCCGGTCTGAGGAGGCCACATCTTTGCTGTCGACCAACTCTGACTGTGGAACACATCTGTAAATACCTGTCTCACTTCTTCTCTGTGATCCCTGAAGATTTAGAACTCATAGTTCAGAAGCAAAATAATTCAGCAAACTTGGCTCAAAATGGTAAAATTCTTCAACGCTCTAGCAAATTAACAAAACGAAAAGCCGTGCATGGTGCATCAGATAGTAAAAAAGTTGCTGAGGTCCCGAACCAAGATGCAACATTGGTAGAAATCTTTGCTGCTTTCATGGAATGTCGGGGTAACTTGGTCCTGATGTATTGCCGCATGGGAAAATTCCCTATGTATTGCAAGCTTTCCAGAGAATGATTTCTGCTGAAAACTGTTTTGAGTAATCACATGCAAGCTAGCATTCCTTGATCACATTCAAGGCTTGGATACAAGTTGTATTTTCTCTTTTCCAACATATATACAGAATCCAGATGCAACCCCACTGAGAATGTGATGAGATTACAAGCATACCACCCATGCAATAGGGGGCTAACACACCTCTATGTCAATCATCTTAATATTTAAGGATTAGGAACTAGACGCCATTCTATGCCCGTTATCTCTTCCAAACATACCATGTCAAAACACCTTTCCATAGTAAAAGAATATATTCTGACCATCTGAAAATGCTACTTTCAAGTCCTTAAAAGAAAAGACTTCTGAATAAATATAGCCCAATCAAGAAGTCATGATGTTGTTTAGCAATCTGCTGGAGCATGTTGGCAGTTCAGCATGAATCTAATCAATAAGGTAAGTAAGGTCTGAAAATCCTCAGTGGCTTGACTTCTATGATCTATCTAACAGCCTGGTTCTAATTATTGTATGCACAATAAATGATTGGTAGTAAAAATTGCTAATATAACCAGCCAGTGCCAAGAAGGGAGTTCAAAACACCCGCAGCATACTCACCAGAAAATCTAGGAAAAAGCATTTTTAAGGTCAAAAATTAAATACTGACCGTGTTCAGGATCAACATGTACATAGAAGCTTGCAGCAACTATCATATAGCATAAAATGAGCATTAACCCTTTGAAATAGTTTGATGTACCTTCCTGAAACACAAAGGGACATCTCATTAATTCTTAGTCTACTAAATACAGTTCACTTTTCATGAAATTCAACCATAGCCGTACTCAAGTACAATCCCGTCTTAAAATGTCAGGGGACAGCATTTGAAATTTATGCCAGTTATTTTTTTAAAAGGGATAACAAATAATCTGAAAAAGGATGAATTTTGATGCACAAATAAAAGTACAGTCCACTAATAAACTAATATTAATCTACATATTGACTAAGCTATCCCAGATGCAAGCACAGTGATAATAATCTACAGGCATCAGTGATAATAAAATAGGTCAGAAGCCAGACTACTGAAACAATTGTTGAGGTTTTAACAATGTCAGATGACACTCAGACATGCTGCAACTGGAGACCGGGAATGCATTGATAATTTGAGACTAAGAAAGTACATGGAACAAGAGGTAAATGGTATAATAGAAATTCATTTCAACTGATCACTTCCAGAATAATAGAGATCTCTTTGAATCTTTATCCCATTTCTGGCGATTAAACATCTGATAACAACTGATAAGTTCTAAATATTGAAACTTCATGACAATTCGAAAATCATAAAAGAAAAACGATCAACATTAAAATTTTCTTCACAATTTATGAATGAATAATAGATGTACTAATTATATCAGGATATCTATTTTAGTATGTAGGATTGAGTCAATGTAAACTCTATAAGGTTATCACACAATTGGAGTATTTATAATTTATGCCCTCATAGAAAGTTCAGAACAACAAAAATGAGTTTTGAGATTTATGCACTCGACTCAAACACAACTATGTTTTATAATATGAGAAAGCTTAGCATCAAAATAGACATTGACAAGCTTTAAGAGTAGGTCATGAGGAGGCGTCACCCACATTCCAAGTTGATGAACTAGATTTTTCACCAGAGGATATATAGTAAACCAAAACACAACTAATGTGGTCAACATATGCACGGTAGTAAACATGCAAGTAAACAGAATTGGAAGAGTATAACTATAGAGAACCTTGTAGCTGTTACTTGTGAGCATGACAAGAAGTCAAGTAACCATACTGGCAAATATATTATATAACTCAATTGACAAAAGACATGAAGGGTATGATTAATACAGGATATTGTCTATATTTATACAAGGGCAGAACCCTATATATGGTTATAATATTGAATAGTTAATTTAAGTGCATGTGTGTGTTAGTTTAGGCATGTTGCTTACAGGAAGGCCATATAGGTCACAGGTTCAACTCTGATTGAGACATGAAGGGTATGATTAATATAGGATATTATTTAAGTAGATTTTTAAGTGTTTTTCCCCCAACCGGTTTCAGTCACATTGTCATAGTTAAATGCCCAAACCCATAACTTTCAGCTGTTAATGAAATAGACTTTTTATGAACAATTTAATACATGAAACACAGGAAAATTCACTAACAGAAATTTTAGGACAGTCACACACAGAAAATTTTAGACACAATTTTTTTTGGCAAAATTGCCTAGGAAAAACCCACAAGGGGAAAACTTGTTTGAGAGAGAGTTCTTTTTATTTCTCCAGCAAAATAAAATGAAACAGAAGAATTACAACTTAACTCAACCACAAAACCCAGAATTCTGTCTCGGAATTCGTGCCAAACCAGCAGTGTACGGACTGTCTAAATTTGACTGTACAGACCTCGAATTGCGTGCCCAGAATTTAATTCCTTCTCGGAAATCGTGCCAACAGCAAAACAGAATTAAATCTGCCCTCGAAAATCGTAACCATCTCAGACCTAGATTTGCATGCCACTGTACGGACTGTACAGAATCCATATTTCTACCCCTGCCTTGAAATTTGTCTCACTGCCTGGAAATGCCTGCCACTGTTTTTCTTCTCGAAAAATGTGCCCAAAACTGCTGTACGGATTCTTGGAATTCGTGCCTGTGTGTTCTTTCTCTCTCCTGCAATTTTCTTCTTCTCCTCTCAAGAAGTCGAATTGCTCTCTTCTCTCTCACAACTCATGAAAGAAAAAAGTAATGGAATGGTGAAAAGCCTTTCCCTTGCCTTTTTGTTTGGATGATGGGGTGAGTGAAGGGACATCTAATCCAAGGGCCCACATTGACTTAGATGGATGGATGAGATTAAAAGCTAATTTAATTCTCTCCAAAATTAATTTCACTCACTTTACTTAAATTTATTAAAAAGTCACTTTAATCTCTAAAGTGGAATTAAATGCTCATCTCAAGTCATTTAATGCAAGGGTCATATTATTTTCCCCTTTTTGTGACTTAGGCTAATTTTCACTAGGGGAACACTTTCCTAGGTACAAAATCAGCACTCCCTCTTACCGAGGGAGGTGTTCTACACCACTCCCAACTTGTCCCTCAAGAAGAGAAACTTGCCCCGCCCCAAGGATTTTGTCAGAATGTCTGCTACCTGCTCATCAGTGGAAATGTACCGCAACTCCACACTTCCTCTCTGAACATAGTCTCGGATGAAGTGAAATCCGATGATTCCGATCTCTATGTGCCTGAACCTATCATGGAAGACTGGATTCTCAGAGAGTTGAATGCAACTCTGATAATCACAGTGAATCACTATAGGCCTAAGCTCAACATCAAATAAATCCACGAACAACTTGCGAAGCCACAGTGCCTCGCGACTCGCTTGACTGGCTACAATGTACTCAACCTCAGCAGAACTCAAAGCAACAGACTTTTGCTTCCGGCTGAACATTGACACTGCTGCTGAGCCCAAACTGAAACAACAACCGGAAGTTCTCTTCTAGTCCGTCACACTACCTACCCAATCTGAATCCATTAAGCCAACCAAACCGACACCATTCGAACTCATGTAGTCCATACCATAATCCACTGTCCCTGCAAGGTATCTCAACACATGTTTTGCGGCTACCCAGTGCACACTCCTAGGCTCTACCATGAACTGACTGAGAGTGTTCACTGCAAAACACAAATCTGGCCTAGTGTTGACCAGATACATCAACGAACCAATGAGCTAACGATATAATGTAGGATCCACCAACTCTCCCTCAGAAGCATGAACCTTCCTCCAATTGGTGATCATCGGTGTAGCCATAGACCTGCAGTCCTCCATCCGAAATCTCCTCAGAATATCAACAACATACTTTCCCTGTCCCAGGAGAATATGTTGAGGCTCCTTCCAAACCTCCAATCCCAAAAAATAATGCATCAACCTAATGCTAGTCATCTAATACTCTGAAGCAAGATCTCTCTTGCAAGCTACAATGAGTCTCTCTCCACCTATAATGAATAAGTCATCTACATACGGCAGAAGAATGAGCGAATCGTCACCAACCTGATGATGTAAAGGTTTGGATCAGCCTCACTCTTCTGGAATTCCATCGACAACAAGAGTGAGTCTATCTTGGAGTACCAAGCTCTAGGAGCTTGCTTCAGCCCATACAAGGCTTTCCGCAGCTTGCATACATGAGAATCTCTCCCATGAATCTCAAATCCCTGGGGCTGCTCTACATATACCTCCTCCTGTATAACTCCATTGAGAAATGCGGTCTTCACATCCATCTGATGGATCTTCCAACCCATTTCTGCAGCAATGGAAATCAATGTCTCGATAGAAGAGTAACGAGCAACCAGCACAAAGGTCTCCTCATAATCAACTCCCGCAACCTGTGAAAACCCCTGTGCCACAAAACGAGCCTTGAACTTCTCCACACTGCCATCTGCAGCATGCTTTACCTTGTAAAGCCACCGAAAAGTCGCAACTGACTTCCCCTAAGGTCTCGGAACTATCTCCCAAACATTGTTCTTCATGATGGAATGGTACTCTTCGATCATGGCATCTCTCCACACCGGATGCTGAGAGGCCTCCTCAAAAGTAGAAGGCTCTGAATCACAACAACTAGCCATCAAAGCCATGCCAAGTCTATTTGGCATCTAAATCTCTCGAACAAATCTTTTGGGATCTCCAAAGACTTCGCATCCTTCAAGGTATCCTTGAGCCATGGGAATCCTCTTCCCTGAACGCTCCTCCCACATTGGTGAATCATGCTCAAAAGACCATGAATCAGGACAAACAATGCCTGTACCTGATGAACTAGGAACTGATGAACCAGTAGCTGGAGAACTAGAAACTAGTGAACCCTGTGAAACAGAAACCACTGTTGAACCTGTAATAACAGAACTTGAACCTATACCAGGTGAACCTGCCAGCTGAACCACTGAACCTAAAGAACCTGTGCCTGTGACATGTGGTCCAGTCACCCCTCATACTTGTGACACTACACTTTGTCCCGCTGAACTCTGTGCAACAATCTGAGGTTTGGAAGCCTGTGGCTCCCCCTGCTCTGACTCTCGAGACTTCCTAAAAGCCTTCTCCTCCTCAAACTTCACTTCTCGCCTGACAACAACTCTCCCTTGGGAAGGAATGTAAATACGGTAAGGATTTCGAAGTATCGTCATAACCCACAAAGATGCCCTTATTTGCAGTGGGCTCCAACTTTGTTTTCTTCTCAGACGGGACATCTGAATAAGTCAAGCAACCAAATATCCTAAAATGACTCACCTCAAGCTTCTTCCCAGAGAAAGCCTCCTCAAGAGTCATACACCCCAACACACGATGAGGACTCTTGTTTTGTAGATATACAATTGTGCTACAAGCTTAAGCCTGATAGGAAAAAAGGAAGAATTTGGTCATAGAGCATAGCTCGAGCTACTCCCACTATAGCTCTGTTCTTCCTTTCAGCAACCCATTTTTCTCTAGGTTATATGGAACTGTCAACTGTCTCCTAATGCCCTCCTACCTGTAAAAATCATCGAAAGCAATGGAGGTATAGTCCCCTCCATTGTCTGATCTGAGTGCCCATATCCTCCTCCCTGTCTGGTTCTCCACAAGAGCTTTGAACTCTTGGAAACTCTACAAGACCTCCTTAGATTTCTTGCTCCTCAGGAAGTAGATCCAGGTCTTCCTGGAAAATTCATCGATGAATGTCACATAATACTCAAAACCTGACACTGAAACAGATGACATCGGACCACAAAGATCTAAATGGACCAAATCAAGTACTCCTATTGAACGACTATCACTGCTAGGAAAAGCAGTCTTAGTGTACTTTCCCAAAGCACACCCCCTACACACATCACTATGCTCTTTGCCAAACTCAGGCATACCTATAAACATGTGTCTCAATTTCATGAGAGCTAGATGATGCAGATGAGCCATCCTCCGATGCCACAGCTCACAAAGATCACTAATGTTGTTGTGTGCCAAAACATATTGGGGCTGAAAAACTAACTTGTACATCTTCCCACACCTTACTCCAACGACAGAGGAATCAGAAAGTCCAGATCCCTTGGGAAAAATGTGTACCTGTCCATCAAGAAAGCACACACCAAGTCCCCTATCCTCGATCATGGACACTAAAATCAAGTTCTTTTTCAGCCCAGGGACATACAAGACATCCCTCAAATTCATGGGTCTCATGGACTCCCTCTCAAAGGTAACTGTCCCACGACCAACTGCTTTGACTACTATGTCATCCCCCAAAACCACCTCCACATCTATCCTTGTCTGTGAAAGCTCGGAAAACATCTCTCGAGCACCTATCATGTGGCTTGAAGCCCCGTTGTCAATGTACCAAGTACTAGTGGTGGATGCACTCAAAGAATGGCCAGTCAACAAAGAATACTCTCTCACGTCCTCCATATCGGCACTGGTGGTGATAGAAGCTCTCTCAACCTATCCAGCGCAGAGAGAAAACTCTCTCTCAAATCTAGCTGTAAACTCATCAATCTTCGCTAAAGTTGTTGTCTGTTGCTGCTTCTTCTTCCTCCGTTGTGGGCACTGTCTGGCATAGTGCCCAAATCCCTGACAAGCAAAATTTTTTACAGTGCTCATGTCTTTCTTCTGTCCACCCTGCTGCTGCTTAACCCCACCCTTCTTGGGGCTCTTCTTGAACTTCTTCTTCCCTTTGGCTGCCAAAGCCACATTCTCCTCATCCTGCATACTAGTTGAAGAGCTCCCTTGCACAAAGCCTCTCCGGGTCTCCTCCTGCACAAAGTCATACCAGAGACGATCCCAGGTGCGCATGTTTTTCCTGGCAACAATAGCCTCCACGAATACAAACCATGGCTTAGCCACGCCATTCAAGGTTGTACGCACTAGCTCACTGACAGGAACAACCTCCCCAACTGCTACAAGCTCATCTCTCACCTGAGTGATCCTAGTAAGATAAGGAGTTACATTCTCACCTTTGGCCATCTTGATGCTCTTCAGTTTCTCATGTAGCACCATCTTTCGGTTTTCATTTGAATCTTGATACAAGCTAGTTAAGGCTGCCCAGATTGTATGTCATGGGTCTTAGTGATCAACTATGGAATTGTATGATCCTTTACTGCATCAAGGATAATTCTCTTTGCCTTGATGTCCTTTTTGTTAAACATTGTATATGCTGCTACATTTGTTGCTGCGGGAACCACAATTGGTTGTGCTTGTGTGGTGTTCACCTCTTCATCCCACAACTCATTCTCTTCAAGAATGAGAACTATTCTAGCCTTCCAAGGAGCGAAATTCATAGCCCCATCCAACCTATCCTCCAATATCAATCTGGTATCCATCTCAAGGAAAAATATGAATTCAAGTAAAATCAGCCCACTGAACAAAAGAAATCTGAAAATGCAAATCTGATTTCTGTCCACTTCACAAAATCTGCCCTCTTCTTTAACAAAGCTCTGATACCATGTAGATTTTTAAGTGTTTTTCCCCAACCGGTTTCAGTCACATTGTCATAATTAAATGCCCAAACCCATAACTTTCAGCGGTTAATGAAATAGACTTTTTATGAACAATTTAATACATGAAACACAGGAAAATTCAATAACAAAATTTTAGGACAGTCACACACAGAAAATTTCAGACACAGTAATTTTTGGCAAAATTGCCCAGGAAGAACTCACAAGGGGAAAACTTGTTTGAGAGAGAGTTCTTTTTATTTCTTCAGCAAAATAAAATGCAACAGCAGAATTACAACTTATCTCAACCGCAAAACCCATAATTTTGTCACGGAATTCGTTCCAAACCAGCAGTGTACGGACTGTCTAAATTTGACTGTACAGACCTCGAATTGCATGCCCAGAAATTTAATTCCTTCTCGTAAATCGTGCCAACAGCAAAACAGAATTAAATCTGCCCTCGAAAATCATGCCCATCTCAGACCTCGATTTGCATGCCACTGTTCGGAATGTACGGACTGTATGGATTTCTGCCCCTGCCTCGAAATTTGTGCTGCTGCCTGGAAATACGTGCCACTGTTTTTCTTCTCGAAAAACATGCCCAGAACTGCTGTACGGATCTTGGAATTCGTGCCTGTGTGTTGTTTCTCTCTCCAGCAATTTTCTTCTTCTCCTCTCAAGAAGTCGAATTGCTCTCTGCTCTCTCAAAACTCATGAAAGAAAAAAATAATGGAATGGTGAAAAGCCTTTCCCTTGCCTTTTTGTTTGGATGCTGGGGTGAGTGAAGAGACATCTAATCCAAGGGCCCACATTGACTTAGATGGATGGATGAGATTAAAAGCTAATTTAATTCTCTCCAAAATTAATTTCACTCACTTTACTTAAATTTATCAAAAAGTCACCTTAATCTCTAAAGTGGAATTAAATGCTCATCTCAAGTCATTTAATGCAAGGGTCATGTTATTTTCCCCTTTTTGTGACTTCGGCTAATTTTCACTAGGGGAACACTTTCCTAGGTACAAAATCAACAATTTATATTGATACAAGTGTAAAGACAAAACCCTACATAAGGTTATAATATTGAATAGATAATTTATGTTTGTGTGTAAGTTCAGGCATGTTGCTGACAGGGAAACCATAAGTCACAGGTCCAAATATATATGGAAAACCTTGGGGATATATATATATATATATATGTTGGGTACAGTTGATACCCTCTCCTCTAAGAAGGCTTCACCCACAAAGCATAAGAGGAAATGAGTTGAAACAATCACTCCACCTCAGAACAATAATGACAAATTGTTGATGCAACAATCCAAACCAGGTAACCATTTATCAAAATTGATTGTTGATAAGCCTTGGATGGAAATTCTGTTGTTATGACTCCAAGAACGCCTTCAAAAGAAGTCAAATTGAAATTCTGATCATTTGGAAAGTAAACAAAGTGTCACCTTCAAAAAGAAGTCAAAAAGGAATTCTGATTATTTGGAACATAAACAAAGTGTCGCCTTTGTTCAAATTAATGTGAATGTTGGTAAGTTGTCTGATTAGAGAGACAATTCTTGTGAATGGGATGACGAAATTTCCTTAGTCAAGAGATTTTGGCTTCTTAGACAAGAAATTTCCTTATCCCTTCTTGATAAAACTTTGTAAATACTTTCCACATTAACTTGTGGATTATCTTGCCTATGCTCGTCTTCTCATTCAAACTGGTTTTCAGATTGTTGTTGAGGTAGACAAATATCTTTGTTTAAAGATCGGAATTCCTTTTCAAATTCTCCTAACTGCCTTTCTAATTTATCCTTTTCATTGACTCGTTCTTCAATTTTAAATTTTAAAAATTATACTTCGAATTCTATATTCTTCTTGTCATGTTCCTGATTTTCACTTTCAATTTTTGTTGAGAAAATTTTCCAGCTAAAGTAATGTAGTCTTTTTTCTATCATCCAACTTTAGTTGACCATACTCTATATTCTCCTTGTCATGTTCAAGATTTTCAATTTTTAATTTTCAACTTTTGTTGACAAAAAATTTTAGCTAAGTAATGTTTATCTTTTCTGTTTGCCAACGTCCCCTCCCGATGGTCGGATTGGGCGAGGGGGATGCTAAAGTGGTGGTAATGAAGGTCCATGATTGCTCATAAATGGAATCCAAAAGACAATATTGAAAGGAAATAATTACAAGTTATATGGTTTGAGAATCTTACAAACATCATCGCCAAAGAAGAAGCATTTCCAAAACAAAAGAGATAAACGAATCAGGATCGCATATCTCAAGTTCTCACTTTAACACAAACCGAGAATAAAGACGATATTAGCGAAATTAGCGTTCAGGACAAAGCTCCCTATTAAAGGGGGTGGCAATGTTACAAATATTAATTAATAAGAAAAGACTCCTTAATAATTATTAATAATAGTCATCTTAATAAAAACTAAGAGACACGATTCCTCAAATCGATGCCCTAAGCCATATTTAAGGCGGGCCAATCATTTTGTAATCATCATCTTTTCATTCAATTATTTATTCATATATATTATTATTTTGAACATTGAAACCGGATCGATTTACTTCACATTTCCACATCTTTGGTTTTCCAATTTAAATCCATATACCAGTGGAGTAGAGGACCAAATTAGAGCCCTCCAACAAGAAGGGCTTGTTTTTTGGCTACAGTCAGACTTCAAAGGCCTACAAGATCTGTATTATAGGGGAAAGAAAGACAATTGTAAGCAGGGATATAAAGTTTGAGGAATACTTTACATCCAAGAAGTCTCATGAACCTATTTCAGTGATAGAAGATGAGGAGCAAAAAGCTCTGAAGGTTAAGATAAGGTCACTAGCGACTTCCAGTTCGAGGCAACAACCTTTAGATGCAGAGGAGGAGCTACCAGTTATGTCAAGATACCTCGATGGTTCACACAAACATTGAGAGATGTTCAGGAGCATGTTAAGGCTCCTAGGAGTTCATTCAAGGAGAGTAGACCTCTGAAGAAATTTTCAAACTACATAACATTGATGAGTGGCATCATAGATTCTAAGCCTTCTAGTTTTTTGGAGGCAGTCGACCAACAAGATAAGACACATCTGCATCATGAAGAATGATGTTTGGGACATTGTGCCTAGATGAGAGGGGAAATTAGTAGTTACTTCTAGATGGCTCTTCAATATCAAGCATGTGGTAGATGGAAACATAGGGAAGTGCAAAGGGGGGTTTGTGGCGAGAGGGTTCTCCTAGAAAGAGAGTGTGGACTATGAGAGTACTTTTGCTCAAATCGCCAGGTACACTTCCATTAGAGCAATGACGTCTTTAGTCTTCATTATGGGATAGAGGATACATCATATGGATGTGAAGATAGCTTTCCTCAATGGGATAATTAAGGAAGACGTATACATCGAGCAGGGATTTGAGGTCAATGATATTCCAGGATTGATGGATACTTACATAGTATGGGTTTCACCAAAAGTGAAGCAAATGCCAACTCATATTTCATATTTGTTGAGGCCGATCTACTAAGTTTGGTGTTGTATGAAGATAACATGTTCCTTATAGGTTCAAAGTTGATTGCAGGATGCAAGGCAGATATGGCAATTGAGTTCAGGATGAAGGACATTGGCATGATGCTTTACTTTTTGAGGTTAGAAGTTTGGCAGACCATGGGAGATTTTTCTTGGTAAGGGTAAGTATGCAATCGAGATCCTGAAGAGATTCCAAATGGAGATTTGCAAAGACATGGCCACACCTATGATCACTAATTTGAAGGTCACTAGTTCAAGTTCAGATATGGTGGATCCCACGTTGTAGAAGCAGCTGATAGGTTCCTTGATGTATCTAGTCAACAATAGGCCTAATATATGTTTTGCAGTCAACACCTTGAGCCAGTTTATGGTGGAGCCAAGCTAGGAGCATTAGCAAGCAGCAAAACATGTGCTCAGATACTTGAGGGGTACAGTGTAGTATGGGCAGATATATCTTCGAGATAGTGAGGCGAAGTGGCAAGGATATATAGACTCAAATAGGGTACGCAATACATCAAACAAGAAGAGCACCTTAGGGTGTTACTTCACCTTGGCATAAACAACGATATCTTGGTTAAGCCAGGAGCAAAATTCTACGGCACTCAACATAATAGAGGCAAAGTACATGGCAGGTAGTATAGCTAGTTCTTAGGCCATCTGGCTGCACAAGTTGCTAGTAGGTTTATTTGATCAAGAGTTGGATCCCATACTGATTTACTATGATAATTAGAGTTGCATCAAACTCTCTAAGAATCTAGTTTTTCATGACAAATACAAGCACATTGAAATCATATATCACTTCATTCGAGACAAGATTCAAAAGGGAGTAGTGAAGCTATAGTTTGTACCCAGAGATCAACAAGTTGTTGATATTTTGACCAAACCTTTAGCAAAAGGGATGTTTGAAGCATTCAAAGACAAACTTGGATTGATACAAAATTCCTTCCTCGCAAAGAGGGAATGTTGATGTGTGTAGCTCAGACAAGAACTTCCGCACAAGTTTAGTGTCAAACGTGCGTAAAGTCGTCCAACTCAAATCTATTTTGGAATTCACTTTATTAATAAAGAAAAAGTCTAATATTTACCTATTGAGTCTGATAGAGTGTATTTTTTAATACATTAGTGAATTAGACTAATCTCAACCGTACATCTCACAAAGAGATTAGAATTTTGGTAAATAAGGGCTTCAACAAAAGTATAATGGCAAGTCAAGGTGGAGGGCTAAGACACATTCATTCTTTGCTCGATATAGTTTGTTCAGAAGGTGAACAAACTCATCTAAAAGAAAAGCTAGAGCGCCAGAAGGAAGCTTAGTTCAGCAACCGGGCAGATTTCAGTGAACAGGAAGCAAGTAGAGCAGATATGTACAAACGTACGGAACTGTACAGTGTTACAAATCCATTCGGAATTCTGTACAATTGTACAAACAAGTCCGTACAGTCGTACGAAACAGGTCCATACAGTCATACGAACAGTCGTACGGAACAGGTCCATACATACGAACAACCGTACAGCAAGGTATCCAGTAGGGGCTAAGTTTTCAGTTTCTAATGGGCAGATTTCCTTAGTGTGCAGATTTTGCTAACTTTGAGTGTACTGTACAGCTGCATGTTTTCGCAGTTGTGGAGGTTTCTTGTAAGCTTTGATCTATTAATCAAAAGCTAATTTGAAGGAGAAAATTATGTCTACTATGTTTATGTTCCGATGTTCATTTTCTTATTATATGTGTGAATACTGCTATGTAAAGAATTTACTTTCTCCAAATTAAAGTTTATTAACTTGAAAACACAAGGACGGCATTCAGCTAAGGTTAGGAAAATTTACACCAAGTTATTCCTAATTCTAGTTTTTTCAACATAGGTATTAGGGACCTTCTTAATAATAATTTGAAAGAGGGTTGCTATGTGTATAATTGTCCTCATGGTTTTAGCCTTTTAGCAACGACCATTCGGTGCCAATGCCTAGTGTTATTTGCCCATACATTTTTAAACCCTGGGGAAGCCCTTTGATTAAAAAAAGAATATAGTAATATTCACTTCTTTCACTAAGGTTATAATGACACGTTTTTAAACCCTGGGGAAGCCCTCTGATTAAAAACAAGAATATAGTAATATTCACTTCTTTCACTAAGGTTATAATGGTTAATTTCTTCAGGTTATTCTTTTCAAAAAGAGTGGTTATCTCCTCAATGGCAGCAATGTTTCCTTGAGTGGTAAACTAATTGACATGATATGTCCAAGTGTTTTGGACATACATTATTATCTAGTAATCAATAGCGATTTAACAACAGGCGTGCTTCAGTAGTGACAACAGGTGTACTATAGAAATGCTTTCAAGGCATTCAACTTAGGTATCTTCAACAACAATGTAACAGTTGGTTTGATAGGCTTCTTGATAGGCGCAAGACAAATTGGCAGATTGTTCCATATATTCTATATTTTTCTTTTCAATTTTTCTCATTTTATCAATGACTTGTGTTGATTTTGGCATCAATTTGCACTAAATAAGTTGTGGCAGCATTGCTATGGCAACTACAGATCACAAAACAATACAATGCTTGATCAATGCTTCACCATTTTTACTTGCAGTAATGATTTTGTGGGATGGGCATTGCCATCTATGTCATTTCTCCCTAACAACAAATAATTTACAGCAGTAGTCTCCAGGCAGGGGCAATTCTTATATAATGAGAATGAAAGAGAGAGAATGAGAATGGGAAAGAGTGGATTGTTTCATACATTAGATGATACAATGTCTCATTACATAGTAGGAGACAGGAGTACATTACGTAACACCCAGATAGTTAACTTTTAACCACTTCATTAATGACTAAATTGAATAACCCATTATTACATCACTTTATTACTGAGCATTTATTATTCATCCAAGTCCTAAGTTCTAAATATGACCATTATCTCCAACATACAACCTCAATTTTCTTTCCCGGCCTGCTTGTGGGTCTTTCTTTTGGCTCAGACACTGCCTGACATTATTCTCCCATGACAAGGCAGCCTCTTTGTAAAAAATCACTTTGTCTTTTATGTTACGTTCATTTTCCTTTCTAATCTTTTCTTCCCTAAAGTTTTTTCATTGAACATACAGATTTGATTCCGTACGCTTTGGTACACATCTCTTAGGGCTTGTAATCTTGGTTCTTCTCTCTCCAAGCAAACATGCATCTTTTGCCCTTGCAGTTAACAAAATCTCACAGTCTCCTTCCTTTGATCTCCATCCTTTCATCTTCACAGGCTCCATGGTTCGATACTGTTTTAAGGCCGTGATAAAATAATAACAATATTAATAATGAGAGAGTGATGTAAAATAGACTATGTTATTGATTTACAGTAAGTTAATAAATACCTAGTTTGGTCATAATGGACATAACTGAGCATGACTAAACCAGCTAAATAAGTAATTGCAATTTTACTTTATTTAACTGGGTTACATTTACTTTTGCATTTGCCTTAGGCTAATGGTAGGGTCTCCACACAATAAACACATGAACAACCTAGAACTACCAATATGGTGGGAATCTTCAATACCAAATAAATCAATAAATAACATAAAGAGTAATTCAGATGATCTGTTAGAAATGAAGCAAGGCTCATATAAATAGGTGTGGGGTTTAGATTGGCTACCCCCAACACTTTAAACTTGGGACCACTAGAGCCACACTACCTTCCCAAAATTGGCTACAACAAACCACTAAAGGTAAGTAATAAATGAATTTAATTGCCAGTAGTATCACAAGCGAAGATTACATGATTACACATAGTTGTTACACCAAATGTACAAGCAACTCGGTATAAAATAAATAATCAACTTGGTATAAAATAAACAATCAGAGAATAGATGATTACGGGTATTCATAGTACATACCACCAAGAAGATATTACTCTGTTAGCCTGAATTTTGCATTTAACATTGCCATTTTCTGTTTTTTGGCAACAAAAAGAATAACCATGTGAGGCTCTAGCTTAACTAAAGAATAACCATGTGAGGTTCTAGCTTAACTAAAGGATTTCAACTTAACCTGTTCCTTACAATGTTGAAATTTTTTATTGCATATTTTTCAGTGTAGATGTTAATCTGTGGACGCATTGATTTCAGTGTATGGACGCATGGACGCATTGATTTCAGTGTATGGACGCATGGACGCATTGATTTCAGTGTATGGACGCTTAGATTTCAGTGAATGGACGCATAGATTTCAATGTATGGGGTTTTTTATTGCATATTTTTCAGTGTAGATGTTATTCTATGGACGCATTGATTTCAGTGTATGGATGCATTGATTTCAATGTATGGATGCATTGATTTCAATGACAACAAAAGAACGAGAAGAAGACTTGAAACGAAAAGCAGAAGAACAAAAAGAATTTCGAAAAAAGAAGTTGAACGAATTGACAGCAGAAGAACGAGAGGAACAAAGAAAACGAAACGATGATCGACAAAGAGTGTATCAAAAGAGAAAGTTGAAGCAGTTGGAAGAACTAAGAAATCAAGTTGCAGAACAACAAATAAATCAAAATGTACGAAATGGCGAAATGACGACAGAAGAAGGAGAAGAACGAACAAAACAAAATGCAGATCAACAAAAAAAAAATCGAAAAAAAAAATTAGGCGAATTGACAGCAGAAGAACGAGAAGAACAAAGAAAACGAAACGTTGATCGACAAAGAGCGTATCGAGAGAGAAAGTTGAAGCAATTGGAAGAACAAAAAAATCAGTTTGCAGAACAACAAATAAATCAAAATGTATGAAATGACGAAATGACGGAAGAAGAAGGAGAAGAACAAACAAAACAAAACACAGATCAACAAAAAGAGAATCGAAAAAAAAAGTTAGGCGAATTGTCTCTATTTTCCAGTTAAACAATTTACTTAATCCTTAATACTTATTACTTACATTAGGATAATCCTCGTAAATGTATCTGTGTTTTCAACTTAACCCGTTCCTTACAATGCTGATCAAACTCCAGTTTTGTGTCACCGCCCACGACTGAAACCAGCCTAGATCCAAATCCTAGGCTCTATCAAGCGCCGAGAGGGATCAAATCTCCCGAGGTGCAAACCTCGGCTCAGGTATTGCACTTAAGGAGAGGTTTGCACCTCGGGAGATTTCATCCCTCTCGGCGCTTGATAGAGCCTAGGATTTGGATCTAGGCTGGTTTATGATGCTCACAAACCATTTGATGGGCATCACAGTTTTTAATCCAACACACTCCATTTGAACATTTCACCCACCATCAGGGATTCAAAAAGGAAAAATAAAGGTGTTGCAAAAGATACAAAAGGAGATTAAATTGGAAAAGAGGTAAGCTGATTACAAAAAATAGGAAAGAGAAAAACAGATGAAATCGGGAAATTTTAAAAAACAAATAAGAGAAAAATTAAAATTAAAACACAAAATAAAGAAGGAAAAAATTAAGAATGACTAGAGTAAAAGGAAATTTAAAGTAAGGCGAGAAATATAAGCTCAGAAAGATGAGTACATTAAAGCATAACGAAATTAAGTTAAGAAAATTAAGCATAAAAATTAGATAATCAAAAGATACAAAGATAGAGGGAAGGGCCAAAATTTAAATTAGATTCCACTTAAAAAGAGAGAAAGTTAAATGAAAAATAACAAAGCCGTGCTGTGATAAGATGGTTTTACCTGTATTCCCACAAATCAGGAAATAGGGAAGAGTAAAATAGGGATTCAAATCAAATTTACAGAAACAAAATAAAAAAAGTATACAAATGATGATATTATTTTTGCTCATTTCATTACAGGGTTCTTCAACCTCCATCCCTCCACCTCCTTTTCTTTGTGTTCCTGACAACTTCTAGGAATGCGAGCCATGAAGCAAAAACGAGGGTACGATAATGCCTCCCAGAAAACTGACCAAATCTAATTTTGGAACAGAACAAGGTTAAAGAAAAATTATCTATCATGCAAAGATTCCATAATTACATAGTAGCATTACTAACCCATGTAGCAAGGAACTGAGACAGATTTACCACAATAACAATGTGAAAATCATGATTACTACAAAAAGAGGGAAATTGTAAGTACACTTTCAAAAAAATGAAAAGCTTAAGATATTTCAGAAGATCTGCACAAACCTGAAGCATAAATGCTACCACGATAACTGTAATAAATAGTGTTGCAGTCTCAAAAAGTTGAAAGTTCAAATCCATAGACTTTCCCATAATCCAACCAACCACCACACAAAAGGGAATCTGCATCCAGGTACACAGATTTAAATATTAAATAATAACAACTAAGCTAACCAAACATAAGTGTTGGCTTAGAAATACAGAATACACCAAATATGTATTCTAAAATTGCTGTAATCCCAAAATACATTTGTGTCTTAACGATGACAAACAAGTTTTATAGGAGTTGTTTCCTCAATAACAATGCCTGGTAAACTTCAAAAACATATATCTGACAGAAAATTAAAAGTGAAGAGATAAATGCCTTCTTCTTTGATTGCACTGAAAAATGTAGACACATACTTGATCCTACTATTAGTGAGTTTTATTATACCACAAGATTTGTATAAATAATAAATGTCAATGTACACTAGCTGACTGGGGTTTGTTTGTGGAATTGCAAACTTTTATATTCGCAAGCATAATGTGGAAATTTTTTTGAATTGGAGTTTTAATGCGAAACAGAGAAATTCACCTTCAACTTTGTAGGTTTCTCGGATCTTAGCCCTAAAACTTTCCGCCTTAGGACTGCTCTAAATTATAGTACAAAACAGCAGCAGAAAGAGTACAACAATTCAATTCAAAGTTCAAACAACCCCAAACTCCCCGACAATTCAAGGAGAAAAGATACCAGACACAAGCATAAGTTTCAGCCCTTCAAAAGAAACTTATCAGCCAATAACAAGATCTGAAAATACTCTTTTACAGAAACTAAAAAGCAGTATGACAGCAGCAAAATCAGCCCCTTATGTTCTTCCCTAGATGTCAAATCACTTAACAATTTGCCCTTTTACCTTTGTCGAATCAAAAAGACATTTATAACTTAAATAACAATTGAATAAAGAACATATATAGCTGAAATTCAAATCTGGAAATTGCACAAGATATTGACAGCTGGAAACTTCATTAATAAGCTACATGTATATATCACATCCTTCTCTCAAAAGCTAGTACAAATCTTCTAACTCTCCAAAAACACTAGCTAGCAGCTAGCGTAAATCAACAAAACCCTGGCAACCAAGGAGCTCCAATATGTAGGAGTCTCTCCAACACATCCTCCAAGGCAAGACATACTTCACTTCTCTTCTTTTTCACCAATCCACCCTATTACGACTCAAACTAGCATGCATGATTAAATCCCAAAAGAACAACGCTAGCCCAACCACAACTTAGAGGTGTTACTCACTGTCACCTCAATAACCACCTCTCTACACCTTAGGTTGGCTCTTCTCCAACTCAATGAGGTCTTCCCCGGGTTAGGATCGCTTCTATCTCTAGGCTATGGCAATGAAGGATCAAGGTGATTTGAAGAGATAGCTTAGCAAAGCAGTTTTGTTGTTATAGTATAGGAAATAAAAAGGGGTGATGGGAGGACCATGAAGAGTAATGCCAATCCCCAAGGCAAATGGAGCAAAAGGAGGCTAGTCCAAGAAAAAGGCGAATTCATAAAGGATTAAGGAAATTAGGGTTGCATTCATGGATTCACATACCACGAATAAACCCTAACATGCTGGAAAATGAATGTAGGAATTCACTAGAATGTCCCAAGAGCAATGCCACATCAAAACATACCTAACTAGGGTATCTGATAAAATGATGTACTACAAACAACTACTCTAGAAAGATGACCATCGGAGCAATGTAATATAATCATGCATAAGACATCAAAGGAATTTAGAGGAGGTACTTCTCCAATAAACCCCTTCCAATGAGGCAAGTTGCCCTTTCAATTGGCCAAAATTAAGTAGTTCTAGTTATTTCGCACTTCATTAGTTAAATTTAGAAAAGAGAACAACGATGCCACACTTCGAATGGAGAAGAAACCCTTACACCTCAACTTGCACCATGAAAGATATGTTTATTAAGCTCCAAAAGAGAAAGAACTCTCAAAATCCAACCATAACAAATGAAAGGGAGAGCAAAGCCTTCTATAGATTTCAACTTCTATTTCTACAATAAAATAATAATAAAACCCTAGAGCTAGCCTAGGATGGAGTAAAACAAACCAAAATACTTCACCACAATATCCATGAAATATGGTGGTCAAAGCCACATGTACAAGTCTACAATAGACAAGATAAGATAAGATAATTTTATTAATATCCGACTAATGACCACAAAAGTAGGCCAATGGGACTGTCAAGTACAATGATGTTGTTACAAAGTTGGAGTACCAAAAGGTCTCCTATAAAAGGCAATACTTAGAAAGGAAAATAAAGTAAAGTAGAGAAGAGAAGAGAGGAGAAATCTATGAGAGGCATGGGAAACCCTCGACCCCAAGTACGAGAGACCGCACATGGGTGGAGAAATACACAGGGAAAAAGAACCATGAGCAAAGAAGTCTAAAAGAAATGAGCTAGGTCTATCAAGGGATAGACCCATCTCTCCTAACATCCGAGGCCAAATGAAGGAAACTAAGGTGTGTTATCCGGAAGAAGAGGAAGTGGAAGGTCTAGGTCAACGTCTTTGTTGTTGTTTGGAGGAGGTAGGCCATCGCTGAGGTCTGGGGGATCTCTTCTACCACCTGAGGAGAGGTCTAGTCTAGTCACACCATTGAGATCTCAAGGGATATTGGAGGGCCCCCGAGGTCCGTACAGATCTGTAGTCTAAAGCTGCACTGATGTCGAACTGACTCTTAGTGCCCCTCCCTGAGGATAGCACCGTGAAAAAGGAGGTGATCAGCTAGGTAGAATTTGGTCTAATAGGAGGCTCAAGAATATGAACTCGAAAGTTGACGGTCTCCTGCATGTATAAGGCCATGCATCTCAGATCGGGATATCTAAAGAAGCTAGTGAGAGTCTGGGTCCCTCTGAATAGGAAATGGAATCTCCCTCTGATCTCGTAGTAGATAGGGCAACGAAAGATGAAGTGCTCCTCAATCTCGACCACCTAGAGATGGCATAGTTGGCAAGTCCTATCAGATCAATAAATCTAGTGGTCTGTCTCTACCCGAAGTCTATGGGAGCCCACATTGAACTATCCTAAGGGAATGTGGAGAGCAAGCATCCAGTGGCAGAGAGTACACTGAGTCTGAACAATGAATCCATCACTTAGATCCAATAAGTGCCCAGCGTAGAACACCATCGTCGGGCATAGCCCACCTCGAGGGCTCACCCAAGTGATCTAAATAAACTATCTGTAGATGTCATCCTTGATGATCTTTTTCAACTCATGTCTGAGGGGTAGGAAGTGGCCAAGTGCATCTAAGGATATCTAAACGGAGGGAGCTTGTCCATTTGAATGCTCATTGGCTCCAAATAATCCAAGACCCTCGTGAACCATCCTCGAGCCCAACCAGAGGAGTTGGATGAGGCTAAAGTCTCTGAAGAACGATAAGCTAAGTATGGGTACTGGTACCGCCCTTTCCCTGAGTAGGTGAAGCTCTAAATGTGATGCAGATAAGAGACCAGACTAAACACCATCCCAAGTTGAAAGGGTCATGCTCCAAACTCTAGTAGGATAATGTGCTGGGGGACTGTCTGCTTGCATCTGATGATGCATCGAAGGAGGAGGATCTTAACTCTCTCTCAACTGAGGCCCAATCAAACTCAAGCAATCCAAGTCCCCAAATCGAAAAGCCATAGAGAACAGTGGGCCGAATAAAGGAGTCCATGAGGGACATCTTCGATGAGATGTCCTGAAAATGGTGTCTAAAGCACTGTATCTCAAGGAGGGCTAAGAATTTGTAGCCTTTGTTGAACCGAGGCTGAAGGACTTATCGCAGACTAAAACGCGGTGCTAAGAATTGCACCCCAAAGTATGTGTAGGTGGTAGTGATCTCAATCTCCTCCCCTCTGAAGAAGAAATGAAGGTCTGAGAAGGTCTTCTTCATCCCATTGAAGATCATAACCTTGGTTTTACCCAGGTTGACGATCAATTGTCAAACATCGCAAAAAAGAGTCAGGGCATCCAACTGTCTCTGTAACCCCTCTGGAAATGAGGCTAGGAAGACCACATCATCGGCAAAGAGTAGGATGGATATCAAAACCTAGTGGAGGAGGCACCCAACTCTATCCTAGATTTGCTCGTGAAGGAAGGCCACCAACTCACCAATATAGATCCCAAACAAGGTGGGATACAGGGGGCACCCCTGTTTAACCCCAATGGTACTCTTGAGGAAATTCGACACCACGTGAGCTATGCGAAGTCGATCAAGGACCGACTCGTATAGGTGCATGATGATGATCAGAAGGGACTCGACAATGCCAATGTCTTTGAGCCTCTGGAATAGAGCCTCACAAGGGACAAAGTCAAAAGCTTTTCAAAAATCTAAGCTATTTGAAAATCTACAAAGCAACAATCAAAATTTCAAAGAACAGTGTCGCGCCTCCTCAATGATGGCTCGAAGGGTAAAGATGTGATCAATGGTCTGATGAGTAGGTCGGAATCTAGTCTGTCGTCTAGCTCTCAGTTGTCTCCTCTCAAGCTTTCCCAAAAGCTTCATATGGAGCACTATACCATAGAGTTTTGAGAATGTGTGCCCAACCATGAACGTTCTATATTTATTGGGATCTGAGCTAGGACCTGATTTGTGTATTGGGTGAATGGTGTGATGTGACCAGCTCGATGGGAAACCTGTATAGACCACATGGTTGAAGAGATCAGCGAAGTGATTGTCTAGAGTGCGAAGACCATGCTTGAAGAACTCCGCTTGGAAACCTTCCTCGACTGTTGCTTTGCTAGTGTTCATCACCAAAACCACCTCTCTGATGTCCTTGCAAGAGAATAAGTAGCATGAAGGTGGTGTAGACATGATCTGAATATGTGGATGCTTAGGGATATCATAGGGAGTGGAGGTATGAGAGAACATGGATTTGAGGTTAACATCAGATGGGAGAAGATGGTGCACCAAAAGTGTCTAGGAGAGTGGATGAGGGAGGCACACAAGTCTCGTCTTCTCTAAGAGATGAAAAGGTGTTTTTTGTGATGGAGGAGGCAACGATAAGAAGTTGTGAGGTCGAGGAATGAGGGGCGCGCATGCGTGAACGCATGTCGAAGTTGGAGGTGGAAGGCTTTGCACTCCTCGTCATACCATTGGTTCATGGGACTGGAGCCGGATTTAGGGGTTGAGGGAGTGGACCATGTGAATTGGTAGTAGGACTTAAGGCTTGCGTCCCAAACGGCAGATGAAAGGAAAGCGTACTTGGTAAAGGCTAACTCAAGTAAGGAGAGATGAGACTCAAAGGGTAGCAACTGGCGGAGGTGGGAAGTGAATGTATCCAAATATCCCTCATTGAAAAGGATAGTAGTGCGAGGTGGGCCCAAGGGGGGGTGCAGTTTGGGGGGAGTGTCAATCTAGAGAGAGCAGAGGAGAATGGTTAGCGACAAGAATGGGGGAAATGGAGAGGTGGTGGGTAAAGGGGAGTAAGTTCCGACTAGAGAGAACATAGTCAACTACACTCGCACCTCCACTATGAGGCCCACAACTGAAGGAGCTAGAGTCTGGGAAAAAGGCGAGCCGATTCAAGATCAAAAGCTCATGTGATTCCCCCAACTATAACAAGTGTTGACCATAGGGTGTAGTAGGCCCTAAAGCATTGTTAGATATTCGATGAAGTCCCACTGACTCTATATTGATCCCCTGGGGTGCAAAATACGTCCTATGATTGATCATGGAGAGGAATCTAGAGAGCTTTGTTACGGGTGTTGAAGTCACCCAAGAGGATGACCTCCCCAACCATTGAATACTGGGTAATGTCGGTATACAAGTCCATGTAGGGGTCCCTGTCAGCCTGTTGATGTGTAGGCTAGTCATTCTCATCTATTACCTTTACTTTTATTTAAGACAAACTTGCGAGTATGAGCCAAACTTTGACACTTTCAGAAGTGCCTTGGGCTTATGTATAGGTCAAGTCTGGATGAGGATGGTTGCCTTGCCTTTATATTGAATCTAGTTGGAAGCATAGAGTTGAAGAGACGATAGGAGTCTTGAGTCATCTTATCGTTTCGTCCCTTCAATCTTTTTCAATTGAGTCATGTTCCTTGAGTCAATTCCTCATCCAGCATTAGGGATATGGCAACACGTCATTGTACTTCTTATGTTTTTTGCTTAGTGCTAGAGGAAAAGTTCTCTCATCATTGCTTCCCTCCCAGCAGGCCAGTCCTCACGGCTTTGGCACATCATTTGGAAAGTGATCCAGGAGCTAGAGCACATTGATGATCATTAGCCTTATTGGCGGCCATCTTGCACCTGAGTCATGTTTCTTTAGTCAATTCCTCATCCAACATTAGGGATATGGCACCACATCATTGTACTTCCTATGTTTTTTGCTTCATGCTGGGGGTAAAGTTCTCTAATCATTGCTTTCCTCCCAGTAGATCATTCCTCATCGACTTGACACATCATCTGGGAAGTGATCCAGGAGCTAGAGCACCTTGATGGCCGTTAGCTTTATTGGCATCCATCTCGCACCTGACAAGGCTAATCATCATTGGGTTCTAAGTGGGTGAACTTCTTTAATGTTCGACTCTAGAACATCTTTCACACTGATTGGTTGTGCTCATACCTTGGAACCCATTAGCCTTATTGGTGGGTATCCTCGTTGTTGAAATGTTATCAAGAAAGTGTTGTTCACCTTGTGTTGCCTTGGGGTGGACAAGAACACTTTTAAAAGTGATCCCTAGTCAACTTTTAATAAAGTGTGAAGTAGTTTATGCTATAAAGTCACTTTATTAAATTTTTAGTCATGGCTTATTTCCTAAGTTCATTTAAGTGATCATTTCAAGTGAGTGATAAATTAAAAGGTCCTCGTATAATTAAATGATATATGTGCACTAAATGCATTTAATTATTATTTAATGAGCATTTATTGAGAGCCTCTGATCTAATCTAATCTAGGCCATTGGATGAAGAGAGGGAAGTTACCATGAACAAAAAGGTTTGGGAAGGCAAACCTAATTCATTATTCACATTTCAAAGAGAGAATTTTTGGAGAGGAAGAGGAAGAGGAGAAGGAGAGGTCGAATTTCAAGAGGAGAGGAGTAAACCCTTGCACAGAAATCGAGGAGATTAGATGGGCACATTTTCCAAGGAGAAAGGGCACACTTCCCAAGACAAATCCGTACAGCACCGTACAAGCATAGAATTCAAGGAGCTCGTGTTGCATTTAATGAGGGTGTACAGCACATATTTCGAGATAGATATCCGACAGGTCCATACAACATTTAATGAGGCTGTATAGCACAGATTTCGAGGTAGAAATCCGACAGGTCCGTACAGCAATTAGTGTGACCGTACAACACAGATTTCAAGGCATAAATATGACAGTCTGTACAGCAGTATTAGTGAAGGAACTAAAGTTCCCACTAATAGAATATTAAATACAAGTAACGTAGAAATACTATGTAAGGCAAGTAAATAATGTATAGTAGAATGTAGAATAGATGTAAGATGTTATACAAGAATTAATGTCGGGTATTTTATACCCTAAGTGGGAAGGGAGGTGACTTTTCAAGTCACGAAAAGTCACCTCTTTGAGTAATTAATTAATTACCCTAATTAATCTACTTAGTATTTAAATGTTAATATTTATAACATTTATATTTGTTACAATTAGGCATGATTTTCAAGGAGACAATATTGTAATTAATGCAGACCGTACACAGTGATTTATGGGCACATTTACCGAGGAGTTTGACTGTGGTTGAGATAAGTACTGTTGTTGTATTTTGATAATTTGTCTAAAGAAATAAAATCTCTCTCTCAAACAGGTTTTCCCTTAGGGATTTTATCCTGGTCCAATTTGGTCCAATTTGGTCCAAAATACTGAGTCATTTTTAATGTGCGCATGGCTGTTATAATTTTCTGAGCATGAAAAATTAGACTGAAAGTTAATTTTCTGAGTTATTAAATTGAAAAGAATTTCATGTGTTTCAAGTAAAACAATTTCTATATGAGAAAAATATATGCATGTTGGGGTTTGGGCATTAAACTTCATGCAGAGAAGTTGCAAAACTTGAAACCGGGTTGGGTTTCTAAACTGTCACTCGTGCTTGGCGGGTGCTTACATCATTGGCATCTAACTAGGTGGTTTTCCCTTGCATGTCGACTTTAGCTCATTTTCCAGCCAAGGGAATCGTACATTTTAATGGTTGCAAGTTGAGGTTGCAGATGGGCATGTATGTGGCTTTGTTCCTTTCTTTTTTGGTGAAGCAAAGGGCCACACACTTGACTCCATAGTCAATATAGGATAGGCATTGTTGATCTACAGACCAAGGATACAAGGATTGTAGAGTATAGAGATCTTGAGGTTCTCGATATCCCGTAAGGGGATCCTATCCCCTTGAGTTGCCATTGTTAACCACCAAATTTTCCCATATACAAGTTGAAGGGTTAAGAACCAACTTATTTCATCAGGCTAGTATTCAAACTTGTTGCAAAGACACAACTTTCATAGGTCAGAGCTTGGTTCTGGTTATCACATCCATAGTAGTCGAGGCTACCATGTCTTCAGACCAGTTTTCAATACTTTTCCGAGCCAGTCCTTTTGCTATGACATGCATGAGATCAGCAGTTGATGAGCGGTTCTTCTATGATCACTCATATTTCAGCGAACCCAGAGCACATACACTTTCAGCCTTATGTCATGACTGAGACTCGTGTCCTTATATTTGATGACGGAGTTAGCCATTTTCTTCATACAAAGTAGACAGTGCTTATAGTTTATACAGCAGCAGTATTCCAGTTGCTATTCAGTGGTTCAAATGGCGGATGGAGGTATATGACCCAACAGGTATATGGTTCTGCATTGGATATTTATAGTGTGCTTTTTTTCTTATCTTGGTAGCTTGACTAGGTATAGAGTGGTCATTATTTGGCGATATCTTTATGTGGTTCTTACTGACTGTTTGGAATAGAAGTAATTCAGTTGCTTGAAACTAGAAATTCTTGTGTATACTCATTGCTCATGCCCTCTTAGTAGCATGGACTTGGTCATTCCCCCATTATGGTTTGCTAGCCATGGTATCATTTGTCACTTTCCCCATCTATATGTTATCATTGATTTTTGGTTGCATCCTGACTTACACCTTAGCCAGTGATATTGAAGACTCCCCCACCTATACCTCTACGTTGGATAGATTACTTGTTGTTATGTGTCTCGGTTTTGTTGTGCAACAAAACTTGCCGAAAGCCTTGACCCTTCTGGGCCAGTAGAACCCACTAGTGTTGGGTCCTGAGCTTATGTGAGTTAGGATTCTGAAGGCTTAACCTCTTTGGTCGGTTGCCCCAGATGTTTGGTCCTGATTGTGTATGATACCCTCTAGTTCCCTAAGTTGTGTCAGCTAAAACTGGAAGCAAATTGTACTACCATCATTACATGCTATATGATTCATTGTTATATCTTCTGAAATGCAAGCCCCTGGTAAAATGAACTATGCTATGAAATGAAATGTGAAGCACCCTGAATGAAAGCTGCAACTAGTTGTTCTTTTAAGCACATGCAATTAGTTGTGCTTTTAAATATCTAAAGACTAAAGACTGTTGGCCATATTAATTGAAATGTAATAATTATTTCCTCGCGGAGCCTACTGGTTGGGATGTGAGATGGAGTAAGGGAGAGCTAATTCTAAGTGTCCCCTAGAACCTCAGAGTTACGGGTAACTGTGCACCTTGTCACAGTGGTTCTAGAAAAGATCCTCACGGAGCTTGATTTTAGCTTGGATGTGAGTTGTAGACATTTGTTAAAGTTGAATGGGCACTCCTCAAAACAACTTATTCCATTTGTGAGACACTGCCACTCCCTGTGTGTTTTCTGTCCAACATATGTTAGGTGGTCTGCCCTCATTCCCTTATCCGAGATGTCACAGCGTTGAGGTTGTAAAGCCATTCCCTTAGCCTAGACTTGTTTCTTTCACCTTCACCCATTTCTAGCAAAATGACCACATCCATAAACGAGTATACACTTGAGGGTCTTCTTTTAAGCAATTGGTTGCTTTGATTTAGACTTATATTTGATGGTTTAATGTTTAATCCCCAGTAAAATGCCACTTTGTACTTTAGTCTTGCTATTGAAATATTTAAAGGAACATATCTTATCCATTTGCACTTGCAGAATCAGTTATTTCTATCCTAGGTCATCATTTTGATCATTCTTGACCTAGTCAACCCAGTTTGACCAAGTCAAAAGCAGGTTCCGAGATGAGTTGGGCCGATGAGGTTCAAGATTGCTTATTCCTGGTCCTATGGTGCCCATTAGATGGTTCCATGCATCAAACAGAGGTTTCATGTGATGGTTTGTTGGGTTTTTATTCTTATCAGCATTTACAGACGATTATTTTTTATTGTTCGGGCATGGTTGAGCTTATAGATGATTATCCTGATGGTCACATGATGTATGAGTACTCGTCTTTACTTGAATTGGACCATCTGAGTTCATTGGGACACTCAATTATCAATTTCAGGCACTTTTATAAGATGATATGGTCAATTTATCACTTTACAGCATATTGCCATGTAAAAATGGCCTGTACAGCACTTTTGGAGATCAATTGAGTTCTCCTAGGGCGCTACAGAGGGGGCATAGGGTCCAGCCACTTGTTATTACCATATTAGCCTACACCCCGACATTTTGGTGCAGTCAGTCTATTGCCCGGAGCACTTGGCAGAGAGTTACAGGCCTTTTTATCTTTTACAAGTGATATTCCGACAGACAAAAAATGAAGAAATAGCTACCAAGGAAATCGATTTGGCTCAATGAGGCAAGGAAATGGCATGATGTTTGATCAGAGACTTGTTATGATGCATCCCACACCTTCTGGCACAATCTGCAGCTTCAGTGTGGTCCAAAGGTACTCCTAGTCATCCATGAGGGCATCTTCTATTGTTATTGGGGACACACGTCCTAGTGACTTTAGCCACTCACTGATGTCTTAAGTAGTTGATCTGACATTCTCCTTATCTTTCATTTTCTATCCTGTATGGCCAACTAGATGATTCTTATAAAAGAAGGGCCTTGACATTCTCCTTATCTTTCATTTTCCACTGGATTCTACCATGTATGAGAGTATGGGATTGGCATTTAATCAAGCACATCAACCCCTTTGTGTAACTTGTGTTGGTGGTGATGATTGTTGAACACCTCTATCACGACCTTAATAAAAATGTACCCTTCACTCAAGCAAAATCACTTGTTAAGCATAGGAATCTTTTTCTACCTTATTTTAATGCTTGGATTAGGAAGTTTCATCAAAATTGTAAACTATCAACAAACGTTCTTGGGGGATCAACTCAGAGATTCGAGGTAGAGGTAAGGACTAGAGCCTAGAGGAGGGAAGCACAAGGTGTTATTAATGAATATGATCCCAATATAGGAAATGATTTTGATGATATCTAGTTATTTGTTGTAGCATGAAATTTTTTGGACACTAAAGGCCATTTAGAGCCTCTTTGTTTATGTATTTTGGATCAGATATGGATTGCACTCTATGCTATTTTAGTTATATGCACCCTTACTTGCTATATACATGAGAAAATTTGCATATTTGTGTATAATGGTTTGGATTCATATGGATGCACATGAATATAATTTTTTTTTCAAAATTTGAATGTTTTATGTATTTGTTGGTCAATCAGTTTCTCAGTCCAGTGTTTTTCGGGTTTTTTTTTATTTCAGTCCAGTTCATATTTTTGGGCTTAACTGATCCGATTCAAATAAAATTGTTCTCAACACTCTAGCAATTGGCCTTAGGTTGATCCACCTTGACACATTTTCAATTCAAACTTCCTTAACGTTGCCACCCTAAGAACTTGAACACCTACTTTTCGTAATGTATCTACACTAGGTCATCCTAGCGTTAGGTCACTTAATTTTATGAACATTTCCTTCCTACTCCCATTTCGTAGAAGGTCACCCACTTAGGAGACAAATCTTCTGGACTCATTTGAGTTCATGCAACTAGACAACATATCATAATTGACATATTATATCTCGATTCTCATTTAGAAAAACATAATGACCCCATCTTCAACCAAGCTCACCCTACCAAGTGCATTTTTTAGTTTGATAGTTGTATGATATGTGCCAACCTTTATCTGCAAATTACAATTCAAGTGGCAAAAGGTTGAGTTGCATGGTGCAATTGCACCAATTGTTGGAGTATAGGTGTCACAATTCCAAAATTATGAGCAGGAAGACCCTCCATCCACCTTTCCTAGGAAAGGAGACCATTCGAGAACTCCAGAATCTCAGTTTCCTGCATGGAAACATAAGTGCATCAGTCGCATGTATATGAAAAATAACCAAATGAAACTTCTAAGTTGCAACATTTATTCATGAAAATGAAACTATTATATATAAGCAAAATTTAAACTATTGTACAAAGAAAATAAAATTAGTATACAAGAATAATATACATAAAATAAATCTACCTAGGAAATAAAATGCAAGATTAGGGTTTATAAATTATGATACAAAGATGCCCCCGTGGGCATCAGATATTTTCACTATAGAACAATTTGAGAAGCCCTCCGTTGACTGGGAGGGTGCACTTCTCGTCATCCATATTGCTCAGGAAGAAAGCGTTCGTGCCTGCCACTTCATGAATGAGATAAGGGCATGTCCATAAACTGTAAAACTTTCCATGTTTCCCAGGCTTGTCCCTTCTTTTGTCCCAAAGTAGAACTATGTCACCAATCTGAAATACCCTTGGTTTTGATGACTTATCAAAATTCTTTTTAATCTTTTCCTGATTCTTGATACTCTGATCAACCGCCTTTCGTCTAATTTCATCCAACTCAACCAATTGATCTATCCTTACTGAGATGCATCTTGATCTGTGCTACACTCTTCAAGCAACTGATACACTAGCAACTTCAGGTGAATAGGTAGAGTAACATCCAATCCATAAACCAGTTCAAAGGGAAAAATTTCAGTTGAACTTTTCTTAGTGATCCTATCCGCCCAAAATGCAAATATGATCTTACTATCCCAGGCTTTCTTATTATCTCCAACAATTTTCTTAACAATGGTCATTAAGTTCTTATTACTAGATTCTGCCAGACCATTTCCTTGGGGATAGTAATTTGACAAATGTAATAGGATGATACCATACTTGAAACAAAAAGAGGACATATTTGCCGAGTTGAATGCCTTAGCATTATCTGTGGTGATCCTAGCAGGCACACCGACTCTAGTGATAATCTTATCTTCTAAGAATTCCATGATAACCTTCTCAATTGCCGCTTTCGTGGGGACTGCTTCCACCCACTTGGTAAAATAATCAGTGGCAGTAAGGATCCAGATTCCAAGAATAACCGTTGCTAGAATTATCCTTAAACTGGCCAATGAAATCAAGACCCCAGTGCTGAAAAGGGGCTTGGACAACTACAGGTTTAAGAGGAAAGGCTGCTAACTTTTGTTTCCCTATGAAAAGCTGACACTGCTGGCAACTTCTGACGTGTTTATGAACATCTGAGAACAAAGTGGGCCAATAATACCCTGCTCTAAGGACTTTATGGTCTATTGTCTTGGCCACATAATGTCCTCCACAAAATCCAAAATGAAATTCAGCCATGAGTTTTTTGGACTCTGGCTCATCAATGCATCTAAGAATTAGACCATCTAGATTTGTCCATCCCAAACCCATCCTTGGTGATACAAAATTTAGTGGCTTTTAACCTCAAGGCCCTTCTTTTATAGCCAACTAGATGATCCGGGCAAGTGAGGTTGGTTAGAAAATAAATTATGTCTACATACCAAGGAACCTGTTCAAGACGTTGAAGCTCATCTGATCTAACCTGTACTGACTCATTGTTCTGACATACCATCCCTAGTGCTTGCTCATTCCCTTCAACCATCATGCGGGCTAAACCCTGACCTTTAACTAACTTGGTGGCTTTGATTTCTAAGTCATATTCTTGGATCTTAGAGACCCATTTACCCCTTATACCAAGACAATCTTGTTGTGATAAAATATCCTTAACCGCCACATGAGGAACATACCCTATAAATTTAGAGTATCCAATGTACATTCTGAAATGCTTAAGTGATTTGACTAAGGCATATGCTTGTTTTTCCTTGATAGTGTACTTAAGCTCAAAATTTTGTAAGCCTCTACTCATAAAGGCTATAGGTTGCTCCTAGCCATCATTATTCTTCTGCAACAAAACTTCGGCTATGGTGTCTGGTGATGCAAATGAAAAAATCTGGAATTCTTTGGAATAATCAGGACTAATCAATATTAGTGATTTACAAATAACATATTTTATTCCATTAAAGGCTCCTTTTCCTTCTTTATCCCACTCAAACTTAGCATCCTTTTTAAGTAATCTTTGCATGGGTTTCATTAACTCTACTAAGTTGGTAATAAAACGTCTGATAAAGTTGATTTGCCCGTTGAATGACTGTAATGCTCTCTTATTACAAGGCAAAGGAACTTTCTTTATGGCTTCTACCCTCTCTGGGTCAAATCTTGACCCCATCCTTTGATATGATGTGACCAAGTAACTTCCCTTCGTCAACCCCCAAAACAGATTTAGCTGGGTTTAAAGATATGCCAAATTTTCTACATCTTTCAAAGATTTGTCTAAGGTGGCCAACGTGATCAGTTCTTTCCTTAGAAAAAACTGTGAGATCATCCTGATATATTTCTATTATTTTACCGATTAGCTCGTTGAAAGCATAATCCATGGATGTTTGGAAAATTGCACCAGCATTGAGTAATCCACAAGGCATTCTGAAATATTCAAAGGTACCCCAAGGGGTAGTGAAAGTTGTCTTATGTCTGTCCTCGTTGCTGACTACTACCTGGCTATATCCCGAAAAACCATCAAGCATTGACATCATCCCAGCACCAATTACCCTTTGAAGCAAAGTTTCCATATTGGGGAGAGGGTAATTATCTTTCAAGCATGCCCAATTTAGATTTCTAAAGTCAATGCAAAGTCTTAGATTTCCATTCTTCTTTCTTACAACAACTAGATTTGAACACCATGAGGAATGTCTAGTTGGGGTTATGATTCCTGCTGCTAGCATTTTCTGAAGCTCTTTCAAAACGATGGGGGCCACCTTGGGGTTAATCTGTCTCAACTTCTGGCGAAAAGACTTGGCATCTTCTTTTAAAGGAATAGCGTGATGGAAAACATCTTCCCGATGTGACTTGAGCTCATCATATGAAAAGGAAAAAACATCTCGATATACCTGAACTAGGCTTATAAGGTCATTTCTTTCCTTCTCACTTGTTCCTTTACCAATTTTAATTAGCTTAGGTTCAGTTTCAGTCCCAATGTTGATCTCAATATGATTTCCAGCCTTTAATATTTCCTTTTCTAGTTTATGCCTACCTTGTCTATCAAAGATGTGCTCCCATTCAAGTATACTCTTGGGTATGGCGTTCCTAAGATGATCCTCTTCTTCCTTGTAGTCATACTTCTCTTCCTTATAACCTATTTTGCAATCAGTAAACTCTTGGGCATTATGTATGAATCTAAGGATTTGTTTATCATCTTTGAATACATGCCAATGATCTACATTATTCGGGATGGATGGTCTGAAATTTATCTCAAATTTTCCATGGTCTTTGATTAAATCTTCAGTTGGTTGGAGGGTTGAGGCTGCTACTGCTAGTTGATCTGCTTCTTTGTTTTCTTCTCTAGGTATTGATGTGATGTTTAGGGCATCAAATAGTTCCATGGTATCCCAACAAGCATTCCTATTCTTCTTCAACCTTTCACTCTTGCATGCAAAGATGTTCTTGATTTGAAAAATAACTAAGTCTGAATCTCCTTTTATACTTGGAATTTTTATACCCATGTCTTTAGCTATTTATAGGCCTTGCAAGAGTGCCTCATACTCCGCAACATTGATTGAAGCATGAAACTCAAGTCTGAAAGCAAAATTAAAAGTTTGTTGAGATGGAGAGGAAATAACAATTCTAGCTCCTTTGCTTGATCTAGAAAATGCACCATCAAAACTCATTTTCCACAACCCGTTGACTCTATCATCACAGATTTTCTCTTTAATAAGAGCTAATGTGTTTAAAAATAGAATAATTACCAGAATTATCTAATTCACGATCATATTCATTATCTAACACATTAGGGTCTTCGACATGAAATTTCCTTTCCTTCTCCCTATACAAGCTAACATGAGCATCTTCATTTGCCGGAATCATGGCATAGGTCCAATCCATCTAGATTCAACCACCAAGGGAGGCAGCCCACTTTCTAGATAATAACATACCCCATATGCTTGGGACATCAATCACCACTACATCCATAGTTAAATTAATGTCAGGATAGGTTGTTAGCTTAATAGGTAAGTTCATGATTATACCTATGACATCAATTTCTCTGGAATCCATTGCACACACATCCTGATATGGTCTTGTATCTTGCAGGTTCAATTGTTCCATGACTTTTCTAGTCATGATGTTGGGAGCAGCACCCGAGTCGAGCATGCAATTATGGAGTAACATGTTGTTGGCAACTAAGGATACATAGAATGGAGGATGATCTTCTTTATGAGGATCCATACTATGCAAAATAATAGGAAGGTCTTCATTAGCTTTCTTGGGAACATCAGGAATGACCTATTTAGGTTTCTCAAGTATGACCTCTTTAGGTTTTTCTTGAATTTTATCCTTAGGCTTTTATGGGACTTTTTCTTTAAGTTTTTCACATACAGTTTCCATGGGCTCTTCAATAATACTTTCACTAGATGCTTCTAATGATTTTATCAGTTTATCCTTTTGACCTGACATTTTAATGACTTCAGTCACATGAACAAGCATTTTAGCATTAGCAAGCCAACTAACCACATAAATATTCAATTCTGGGGAAGGAGGATGAGTTACCTTAGGAAGATGCAGATCCGACTTGATAGGGATGGCAATCTTTCTTCTCTGATAAGTGAAGCCTTTGAACTTCGCCAATTCTCTGATCTCTTCAGGGGTAGGTTTCTCTCCATAAATCTTAGTAACATTGTCCTTTTACTATGCCATTTCCTTAAGCTTGTTTCCAAATTTCTCTTGACACAGTGTGAGTTTTACCAACATTGTTGACATATTCTGGTTGATTTGAATACCCTACAAAGTTTTTGGTTTCAGGAGGACCCTATTCATTTATGTAGTTGAACTTAGGACAAGTTGTTTCTTCATGGAATTCATTACAAGCCCTAAAGAAGGGAGGCACCTCTTCCATGACCATGTTGACTGACTCAAGTTGATTAGGGATCCTCAAATTGTTGGATGGATACTTTGGATTCCATTCATTATTCTGTCTAGGAGGAAACCTATTGGATGGAATGTGAGACTTATCTCTTTCCATAGCAACAAGTCAATTTTGCATGGCATTGATTTGTGCGGCATGATTGGCTTCCATAGCCTAGATCACATCTGTCAATTCTCTTAAAGAATCTTTTGCTAAGTCCTTATTGTCTGTTGATGCTGACCTATCCTTGTTGTCTCACTGTTTTGATGAAGTACCTCTGGTAAAACCTGGAAGATTGGACTTTCCTGATGACTGCATGTTCTTATCAATCTTTTCAGCTATAACTTGGGCTTTCTTTAGATCGGCAAGTTCTTTATCCCTAATTTGATATCTCATCTCTCCACTGAAAGATTCGATAAAATGTATGAGGATCAAGCATTCTGGAGGCTTGATCTCGGCATGAAGGTTGGATATGAGATTGTTGAATCTTTTGTTGAACTCTTCCATGGTCTCATTCCCATTTTTCTTCAGGTTATTTAGGGAAGCTAATAGGTACCTATCCTCTTTCTTATCTCCCCATTTGGTTAGGAAACCCTTTTCAAATTCTTTGAAAGTCTTGTAGTTGTTGGCATCTAAGTCTAAGAACTAGTCAAAAGCATCTTCTTCTAGTGATAGTGCAAAGAGCTTCATCTGCACATTTTCATATATAGCATTAAGACACCATTAATTAAAGCATTGTGAAAAAAGTTTCAAATGTGCCTTAGCACTTATTGCATTATTTCCCTAAAATGAAGGCAATTTTTCAACTTCCTTCTCGGTTACGACATGAGGGTACCCTACGATTGCAGTAAAGTCTAAGGGACTGAAAAAATCACCCATGTCTTCTGTTGGATTAGACTCTTGAAAAAGATGGTTAAGATCTAAAATTGACTCAAGTCTAAGATTTTCAGGTATTCTCCAAGAGTTTTGTTTATTCAATCTTCTCCTATAAACCCTTTCAGGTTCAGGGATGAAATTGAATAACATTTCACTATTTCTTCTTGTTGAATATCTCGTTGAATTATTTACAAGTGGAGTCGCCAGATGGACCGAGTAATTTTCAAATGATCACAGGATACATCAAGCAAAATAAAAACAACAAAAGAGGAACAAAGATCGTGCCCCGGGTATAAAAAGGTTTATCCCTGGCAACGGCGCCAAAATGTTGCCGCCTGATACACACCTTGGGGGAACGCGGCAAGAAACCTTCAAGCCGCTCGGTGTGTCCTTGGGGGCAAGTCAGAGTCAAGTGTTGTCACTTGATTACTCGACTCCTCCATCTAGGCTTACTCTTACCAAAGCCAAGGGCGGTGGTCCGTATAAAAAATATCTAAGACTCTTATCTATAAAACAAGTAAAAGAGTTGATCTGGGAGTTAATGTGATGAAATGAAAAGTACTCGAAGGAAGGCATAATTGCAATATGAATTTAAATATAACAACACATGAGTTTTAAATCATTCGAGACATTTTGCAGATTAACTTAACCATGATAAAAAAGACCAGTGTCGAAAACATGCATATGATGCAGTTGTGTTGTGTCGTGAAAGTATTGCAAAGGCTTGTTTCCATTTTTAGAATTATTAATGTGTATTATGGGAGTGGTTTATTTTTTTGCTTTGGCCCAACTTTGCCTTACTTCCTTGGAATGGGCGTTGTGACAGTTCTACCAAGCGTCCAACCAGGCGAGGATGAACCTTCTTACGACAGCCTGGTGACTCTATAGTAAACCTCACGCGACCTCCTGAAGCTGTAGAAATAAACTTAGAAGGATTTCCCTATTAAAACTAGTGCTCTACACCTTTTTCTGATTGACCCAACTATTCAGACTAAGCTGCAGCGGTCAAGAGCATACTTCAGGTTTTGGAGCATTGGTTTATTTTATTTAAACAAGATAGATTTTCTATTTTGATTAGATCTACCTCCAAGAATCTCTTTTCCGGCAGAATTCCAGTACTCGAGCAAGCTCTTTCCGTGGCACTGTACTTTGGGAAAGCAAGGACCAAGTTACTATGAAAGCAGGAAATTGTTAAAAAAAATTGAGAAAACTAAGTCCTGAGAACTCCCGTGGCCCGCCGTTGAAATGGATCCAACAAGTTAAATTTTAATCCTATGTTTATTTTATTAAAAGCGAAAAAACTAAAAGTAAAGTAAAAATAATTGTGAGGTCCTGAGAACACTTGTGATCCGACTTTGAAACGGAACAACAAGGTAGGTTTTAGTTTGTTCTTTTTCTTATGAGCGAGAAAATAAAGATCTAAACTAACAAAGTAAAATATGAACAAAAAATGAGACGACACAGATCCCCCCTAGGGGATGGGGTGCGAGCACTGGTTTAGCCCACTTGCTCTCGTTTTAAAATCTTTTACAATGCTCTTTTAGAAATAGTTGTAGTCCCTTGAAGATTTGGGAGTAACAAGTTTACAATAAATTCGGAAAGAAAGATTTGGATGAAGAGAGAGTTTCTCAGAATGCTCCGGATGACCTTGGAAGCCTCCAGATCCCAGTTTTCGATCGCTTTGTTGTTCAAAACCTGCTAAAAACAAATAAAAACCAGCAAGCTTATTAAAATCAAATATGGCCAAAAACACCTTAAGAATATTCTTGGTATTATTGAAATATTGGCTACAAAAATCTAAAAGTAAACTAATGAAAGAAAACAATAAAATGAACGAAGAAAATGAGCTAGGAAGTTCGTTTCTTGGGATCTTTGCTTGCCCCTTCAAGGCAGAAAAAGTAAGGCTCTTAAATCAGCTAAATACAATCTTTAAACCATAAGCAAATTATCCTAAACGAGACTACATATTTTTTAGGAAAATGAACTTTGTAAAGGAAAATTTGTTTCACTAGATCTAGATAAAAGATTTATGAACTTTGAACTTTAAGATCTAATGAGAAAACAAAAAAAATCAGATCTACTTTAAATGCTACAATAATTTATAGATCTGAAAGTAAAACACCCAAGTAACCAAAATAGAGTTGTAAATTTGAGGTAGAAGGATAGAACCCAAAGAACGGAAAGGAAGTTGGGCGAATGGAGTCTTCTTTGTAGTGGGATTGAGAAGGACTAGGCTCTTTTTTGAAAGTGCTTGAGAGGTAGAAATGCTATCACGCTTGCTACAATCCTCAAGCTTAGATATCCTGTAAACATTCACAACAACACGCACAAGAGAATCAAACTATCGAGGCTTCACCACATAAAAGACTTATAATGAAATGCTCATTCAAACAAGATTTTACAAATTTCTAAGCATTTATATATGGCTATCCAATAAGAAATAAATTGTAAAATATGGTTTCTTACCCTACTAGAATGTATATTCCCTTCAAAGGTTGATAAATTCCAACAATGAACAAAGTTGTGAAAAAGATACGGTTTACCTCAATGGTTCAAAGCTTCAGACATTCACACAATGGACAATAACACAATGCACAAGCCTCCAAAGCCTTTCTTCTTTATCCCAATTCAAAAATATTACAAATAGATTCAGAGCAGAGATTCCACCTTTACCCTTACAATGGAGAAGAGTTTCTCTTTAAATAAGAAACTACATGCACAGGGGGCGTCAATCCCATGAGAGGGGCGCACATGCTTGATGGGAGAGTTAACGTTTAGTTTTTTCATTGATTGATGATCGATTGGTAGCCAACTAAATGGGGATGCACCACCTCTCAATGACGTAGGTGCCCCCCTACCTTGTTTCTATCACACTGAATCACTAAACACCATATGATGATGCCCAAGCTTGGAGAGGGTGCACATCTAGAGTTTGAGATCACGTTGACTTGCCTCCTATGCATGAGCATTGATTGAACCTTTAAGAGAGAGGGGATTACGCCACCTCTCAAGAGGTAGGCACATCCCCCTTTGGAATTATCACTACACAAACAGTTGTCGCGTGGAGCAGGATGCCCACGTGAAGAGGGCGCTCCTCAAACTTTGAAACCTTAGATATATTCGCTTACATGATGTTTGGCCTTTTATCCATACTACTTAATCTTCAAATTAAGTCACCCACCATATGTGACACGATGCCAATTCATTTGGCACATGTTAAATACTTTTCTTTTAAATATATATATATATATAGATATAGATATATATTTTATTTTGGTGCAATTTGTAGCACCGTTAGCATTAAAATGCCAATTTGTAGGCCTGATAGTAAAAAATGCTCCACGAGATGATTTAATTGCCCGAAACATAGGCAGACTGGGTCCCCAGGTAAAGAGGATGCTCTGAGCGTGAAAATGAGCATCCCTGTGCCAAATTCCACCTCTGGATCACACTTTTATCACCATTTGAATTTTTCCATTTAAAACATTAAAAATGGCCTAATTTTGCGGAAAAAAAATATTATTCTCGAAACTGACTCAAACTCCAGGGGGACCTAGTACATGACCATACATCTTTATTTTAGTGTCTAGCATGTTTATATATGTTATAAAATGGACTCTAATAACCCCCCAAGGCCTAACTGCCAATTTGGGCATTCCAGCTTTGGAGGTGTAGGAGAAAAAATCATCAATTATACTCGACTAAAGGCAAAGCATAATTGACAAGGGAAAAAACTCCTTGGAATACCTTCATTGGTTGTCAAGTCCTAGGTAACCGAGTCACTCAAAGACCACCATGCTAGCACACTTTATTATAAACCCCAGGGGGCATGATCATGCATTACAAAGTTAAAAAAGGGAGGCCCTGAAAGGCCTGATTCGGAACTTCTGAACTATGATATGCATAAATATTTATGCAACAATGGCGGCTCTCTGGAAGTCCAACTGAAGTGCAACTCAGTTGGTAACAATAATCATAAGGGCACCTTTTCTATATTGCGCTCTCTTTCATTGTTCTAGCACTTTGGTTATGGTGGTGTTTCTCTCTATTTGACTCTTATTGTTATGTCTATGCCTCTCTTTCTATAAGCCCTATTTTTCTCTTGTTAGATTTAGATGATAACAACAATATACAATTCAATTGTATGCAACGAAAACAAACATGCATCACAAAAGAAAAACCAAAGCACAGAAACAAAGAGACACAGAGATTTATCCTAGGAAACCTTTCAAGGGAAGAAAACCCTGCAACCTTCCTTACTCAGAGAAATAGATCAAGATACAACTTACATCAGACATACATGGATGAAACCCTAAAAAAGTCTTTTATTGTCCTCGTCTTCTCTGCCATGCACTTGCGCATAAGATCAGTTGACTTGAGCAAGAGTGGATGCCAAAATAAGTGAGAAGTCACTTCTATTTATACTTGTTTGATGGTTAACCCTTCCATATTTCTTGGGGCCAACTTGCATATTTAATATAAAATAATAATAAAATATTATTTTTTCTTTGGGTTGATTTGAGGATGAGACCTCCCGATGCTACAAACACCAACACTCCCTCTTAGCTAGGGAGGTGTCATCATGTTGGAACACATCTGGATGTCATATAAACATCACGACTTGTCTTGAAGATCTAGTCATCATAAGGAAGGTCCTCAACACAACTCAATCCATCGAGAAGGATCATATAAAACAATCAACTCCCTCTCTCTCTCTTTCAAGGGAGAGTCACACCATTCTCCTTGTCTCAAGGAGAATGTCCCATCGATGTTATAATCATCAGCACTCCCTCTCAATGCGGGAGGCATTCTTCCATCACAAACTAGGCATATGCATCTCGAGTCTTATTTAACTCTTTTATGGGCCCCATCCACCAAGATCTCTCTGGAGGAATATTGCCTGATGTCAGTACTTCAAGTCTCCTCTCAAGACTCTACTTGGAGCTTCTCCTTAGTCAATAGACCAACCAGAGAATCAGCTCTATGCTGACATCCCCAATGTTAGCACTTCAAGTCTCTTCTCAAGACTCTACCTAGAGCTTCTCCTTATTCAAAAGACCAACCAGAGTATCATCTCTATGTTGACATCCCCAATGTTAGCACTACAAGTCTCTTCTCAAGACTCTACCTGGAGCTTCTCCTTAGTCAAAAGACCAACTAGAGAATCGACTCTATGCTAACATCCCCAATGTTATAGCACTTCAAGTCTCTTCTCGAGACTCTATCTGGAGCTTGACATCCCCAATGTTAGCACTACAAGTCTCTTCTCGAGACTCTACCTGGAGCTTCTCCTTAGTCAAAAGACCAACTAGAGAATCGACTCTATGCTAACATCCCCAATGTTATAGCACTTCAAGTCTCTTCTCGAGACTCTATCTGGAGCTTCTCCTTAGTCAAAAGACAAACCAGAGAATCGGCTCTATGCTAACATCCCCGATGTTAGCGCTTCAAGTCTCTTCTCGAGACTCTACCTGGAGCTTCTCCTTAGTCAAAATACCAACCAGAGAATCGACTCTATGCTAACATCTCGGGTACCAAAGGAGTAAGATGACGTCAGGGGCTATTCATCATTCGCCAAGGCTTCATGAGTGAATATTTGCCCGATGTTATCAATCAACACCTCATCCACTATAGTTTCCCTCTTTGTCAGAGAGGCCTTCCTCTGGCAATCATCAATCTTGGAGAATGTACAGGATCTACAAACATGGGGTACCTTCCCATTTATCACAAGATGCTGAGATTTGCTCCCTTTGTCATAGAAGCCATTCAGCTCCCTATGCATCTGTCAATAAGTCTCTCTGTCTGGATGAGGAACAAATCACCAGTATACAACATCACAATCAATGAATCATCATCAACTACCTGTGCCATCTGCACATGTTGAATAGTCATCACTTGTTCTTCGGAACAAGTCTCATCATCCTTCTCTTGTAGGCCATAGCACATGGTCATTCCTACAAGTCAAATTCAGTGCAATATTTAGCAACATTGCATAACTATGAAGTTCAATCAAATCATATTTCAGTGCAACAACAATAGTTCACAAGGTTATGTAAGCATCTTAGCCAATGCTTCAGCACAACACCCATCCACACCCCAACATACTCTGTAACTATCTGGATGCCTTCCATCTTCACCAGAACATACTATCAAGAGCGTGAACTGCTCTCAGCATGTTAGCAAACAGGTTTCATCCTAGACTAGCTCCATCAAGGGATCAAGGGATGTTGTGCAGCATTATAGGCTACTTACTCAACATCACACGCACAACATGAGCCTATGGCTCGTCAATCAATAGTAAAAAAAACTTCAATAATTATGAGAAACTTTCTTATTGTAAAACATAATTAATCATACTAAGAGAGTAGACGGATATAGAATTCTTCCTTTGCCGATATGATGGACTGTGTTGTCGCCTAATACACACCTAGGGGGAACGCGGCAGGAAACCTTCAAGCCGCTCGGTGTGTCCTTATGGTCAAGTCAGAGTCAATTGTTGTCACCTGATTACTCGACTCCTCCATCTAGGCTTACTCCTAGCAAAAGCCAAAGGGGGGTGGTCCCTATAAAAATGATCTAAGGCTTTTAAGCTATGAAAACAAATAAAAGTTATTCTAGGAGTTAAAGTGATGAGATGGAAAAATAATACAACCAAACATCATTTGCAAATTTAAATTAATTAATCAACACCACACATGATAGATAAGCATTCACGACATTCTGTATTTGAAACCTTAAAGCATGAAAATGAAAGACGAGTGTCGAAAAATGTATAAGTGCGATTGTTGTTGTGTAGTGTCGTGAAAGTATTGCAAAGGCTTGTTGGTTTATTTTAGAATTTATTAATGGGTATTAGAGGAATGGGTTAATTCTTGGTTTGGCCCAAAAGAAGCCTAACCTTTAGAACTGACTGCTATAGCGGCTTTACCAAGTGTCCAACAAGGCGAGGATGAACCTTCTTAAAGTAGCCTTCTGACACTATGGTGTCCACCCACGCAACATCCCGAGTTCTTAAAGTTTGGTTCGATTGGATTTTCCTATTAAAGTTAAGTGCCTTACACCCTTTACCGGTTGACCCAACTGTTCAGACTATGCTGCAGCGATCAAGAGCATACTTCAGGCTTGGAGAGTTGGTTTATTTTATTAAAGATTGTGAAGTGGATGATTAAACTAAACTAAACCCCAATAATATCTTTTCCATACACCACAGAATGGTGTAGTACTTCGGTTAAGCAAAGGGGATAAATTTTAGGTAAATTTTATGAACAATTGTATAGTTGAGAAAAACACATAAGCATAAAAAAGGGTCCTCGGAAGACGTTGTGTGCTTGAGTGTTTGTTATTTAATTACTAAAGGTTAAAGGAACTAATCTAAACAAAGAAAACTGAAAACAAAAATGAAAAACTAAAAAAAATGAAAATGACACGAATCTCCCCTGGGGGGATGGGGGCAGGCGCTGGAATAGCCTCCTGAGCTCTTTTTATTTTATGACTACAACTTGGAAACTTAGGAGAAATATTGCTTTTCTTTTATCAATAGGGAACAAGTCAGTTTACAATGTTTTAGAGAAATAAAAAGGTGCTTGAAACCGGTTCTCGTTCTCTGGATGGTCCTTGAAGCTCCAAATTCGATTTTTTGAGTTTTTTAATGTTCAAACCTGCTAAGCATGCAAAATAGACCAGCAAGCTTAGTTTGTTAGAAAATGATAATCAAAACACTCTAGTGTTTTGATAATGCTACAAATTGCCTAAAAAATTATAGGAACAAACTAGTGTGCAAAAGAGACTTTTTGGATGATCCTTGAAAGTCTCTAAAGCAAACTTTAATTAAATTTTATTTCCAAAACTGATATACATGCAAAAATTTCCAGCAAACAAAAAGTTTCTAAAATCCTCCAAAACACACTTTAAGAGTATGTTCGGTTTAGGTGCAAAAGATGTCAAAATTTTCTAACTTAACAACTATAAAAATGGAGTCAAATGACTAAGGAAAGTGAGCTAGAAAGTTACTTTCCTTAAGATCTTTTGCTTGCTTTTGGAAAAGCTAAGCGAACCAAAGCACTTAATTGCCAAATGTTATAAAAATGGAGTCAAATGACTAAGGAAAGTGAGCTAGAAAGCTACTTTCCTTAAGATCTTTTGCTTGCTTTTGGAAAAGCTAAGCGAACCAAAGCACTTAATTGCCAAATGTTAAATAAAATTTAAAGTGTAAGACTAAAGAATACAAATATTTAAATATGCCAAATTGATAACTTGTATTGAAAAGCTTAAACTACTTGGATCTAGAACTTTTTTTTTAAATGAACTTGAAAAGCTTGATCTAGATTCTTTATATGAATTAAAGCTAACAAACTACTTATGATAAATACTTTGAAATATGGATTTGTAAATGTTTCAAACCAGAAAGGTAACCGGAACAGAAATAGCTTTAAAATGAGGAGAAGGGGATAAGGAAGCTATTTCAAGCGAGACCACGGGGTTTGGAGATGAATTCCTGGATTGCCGTGGGACTAGATCTGAAAAGAAAGTAGTTAGAAAAAGAAAAGAGAGACAAGCAAGTCCTCTTCTCCTTCAACCAAAAGGGTACCTGCAGCTTACATCAACTCATACACAAAGTATTAGACCTGGAAGCCAAATATATAAGAAATCAATGCCAAAATACTCATAAACAAATGAAATATTTTAAAGCTAGATCTCTTAGCATATGAAACAACAAGATTAGGAAAGTAAACAAACTTGACTAATCTAGCTTACAAAACAAATAATTGTCCTTACAGTAAACCAAGATCAAGGCAGGAAGTAAATGAGCAGCTTACTACAAGTCTCCTTCGTTCAACACATCGATCATGCATCCACACATCAAAAGCAACACAAGGATTCGACCTCCAAAGTCTCTTTATTCTCAGATAGTTCATAATAAAAAAACAAATGAGCAGAGTTTTGCCTCTATACACCAACTAGTGAAAGAGGAGGGATAAGCTTGCTTTTATAACCAAATACATGAAGGGGGGGGCGCAAATCCCAAGGAGAGGGCGCAATCTTGATTGATGAGTTAACTGGAAGCTCAAGGATATGATTTAGGAGTTGATTGGATGCCAAACTAATGAGGTTGTGCCACCTCTAAACAAGTAGGTAGTCCCAACCTCGTATCCATCACCATCAAATCGAAATTTGCCATGTGTGAAAGTCGCACAAGCTCAAGGAGGGCGCATTCTTCCATCTTCTATCAACTGGATCTTCCAAAATTTGATTGGAATTAGACTACTCAAAGCTCAGATCACCTTCACTTAACTACTCAATGACTTTAGTTGAAGCTCAGTTCAACTACGGACATCCTCCACTATTTTAAGAATTTGTCCTTTTGACATTTATTGTTTTTTTGGAGAATTTGAGTAAATATCAATTTTTGAGATAAACACTTACTCAAAACTTAGGAAAAGTGGGTTTATGGGTTAAATGGGTGCTCTGGCTTAGAAAATGAGCCTCCATTTATCAAAATCCACCTAAGTTGCACGAAACGGGGAAATGGGGACGAGTTTCTGAAATGGGGACGTGTTGGAAACGTGACCCCCCAAAATTTTGGAAACGGGGGAAACGCAATATATATATATATATATATATTATATATATATGAGCAAGGACATTTTAAAAAATGAATGTGAAACATAAATCATAAATCATACATGTCAGTGAATCACTGCCTATATTGGGATCCTATTCATCAATAGCACCCTATGCCTCCCTCCTCAACACTCTAACCCTTGCCTCTAACTTGAATCTCAATGTTGATCCTCCAAGGACATTAGTCAATGACTCAACACCCTACAATTTTGATGAAACTTCCTAATAAAATCGTTAAAATAATGTAGAAAAAGCTTCCCATGCTTAATAAGTGATTTTGCTTAAGTGAAGAGTACATTTTTATTAAGGTCATGACAAAGGAGTTCAACAATCAACATTACCAACATCAAGGTAAATATAGGGGTTGATGTGCTTGATTAAATGCCAATCCCATACCCTCATACATGATAGAAACTGATGGAAACTTTGCAATCCTGAAATCCTGAAAACTGTTAAGTTTGTTGAATTTTGAATGGAATCTAAAATTCTACTTTTTGCATATGAAGTCCAATGAAGTTGGAACCACTCTCAAACATCTTGAAACAATTAATGGTAATGTTAAAAATTTAAGTAAAAGGATAGAAAATGAAATATAAGGAGAAAGTCACTTTTACTTTAAGAAATTAATATTACCATTTAATACTACCAGCTACTATTGAATAGGGCGATATTTTTCATTAGCCAAACAAAGAAAAATTTGGAAACGCAGCCTTAGAGACCACATGAACCTTCCTCGAGCAATTAATTAAATTTGAAGTTAAAAAAAAGATGGAAAAAAACTGACTTCCGTAAACAAAAAGTTGCGGACCGTACAAAAACGGCTATACGGTCGCATTTCTTGTACGGAAACGTGACAAAAATCCGCGGACCGTACGGAAATGGCTGTACGGCTACGTTTCCTATACGGAAACATGTTTCCGTACGGACGCAACGCGTTTCCGTACGGAGGCAACGCGTTTCCGTACAGGAAACTGCACTCTTACGTAGGGTAACGCGTTTCCATACCGTCCCAGACGCGGAAACGCATTTCCATATGGTAACGTGGCCGAGACGGAGGGGGGGTTGTTTCCTACATCTTAGAAATCCACCCACAAACCACTTAATTATTACATTTTGAAAATTTTCAATTAAACCATAGGAAAAATGGTTTAATTAATTGAAAATTTTATTTTTTAATAAAAAATTAAAAAAATGTCCACGGCCGCAAAAATAAAAAATAAAAAATAAAAGTTGATTTTAACCACCTAGGGACCTAGTATATGACCATATGACTTTATTATAGTGTTTAGCATGTTTATATATGTTATAAAATGGACTCTAATAACCCCCCAAGGCCTAACCACCATTTTGGGCATTCCAACTTTGGGGGTGTAGGAGAAAAACTCATCAATTATACTCGACTAAAGGAAAAGCATAATTGACAAAGCAAAAAACTCCTTGGAATACCTTCATTGGTTGTCAAGTCCTAGGGAACCAAGTCAGTCAAAGACCACCATGCTAGCACACTATATTACAAACCCCGTGGGGGATGCTCATAAATTACAAAATGAAAAAAGGGGCCCAGAAAAGGCCTAAATTGGAACTTTTGAACTCTGATAAGCACAAGTAATTATGCAACACTGGCGGCTCTCTGGAAGTCCAACTGAAGTGCAACTTAGTTGGTAACAGACTGAAGACTAATGATCAGCATCCCTTAGGCTGGAAACATGTTCTTTACCATAGTCCAAAAAACTTGAGCAATACATCTTTGCTACCTGAAATTCCTTTAACAATGCATCTAATCTCAAAGTGTTGCCACCGATATCAGATTTCACATGTACCAAATTTATCAATGACAGGTAACTCATGTCAGTAGGCATCCAAGAATGACTTTGTCGTTGCAACTTACAGGATTGCTGGCATGAAACCGTAGCATAGCATAGTCCTGTAGTAACTTGTTCAAGGGTATCCAAACTCCTCATCACATTCAGGTAGGAACCGGAGTTCTTGATCAGTCGTGTTCCTCAGCTTAGCATGATACAGACAAAATGAGTGGAACAAGTAATCGGTATTTAACCATCAATAGCGATCATCGTATGAAGATGGTCTTTCCTGACTTGGACGATCATGGGGGGTCGATCTCTCTCTGTAGCTTCCCTCATAACAGGCAGGGCCAGCACTGCCATATCAATCACTTCCCCTAGCCACCACTGCCATATCAATACCACGATTTCTTTAACTATAACGATCACCACCATAGTGTTCATCATAGAGATTACCATCACGATCCCCTTGACCAAAACGATCTCCTCGACCTCCACCATACTTGGAACGTGATGAGAAGCGCCCACCACCAACATTCCATTCCTGGGACCAATGTCCAAGTCGACCACATTTACAGCAATCTGAATGACCTGGGGCTCTTTCACCATAATCCTCTCTCCCGAAATTGTATGATGTTGAAGCGCTCACAACCGAATCTTTTACAGATGCTTCTGAGACCTTTCAAAACCCTTACATCCTCTTCATTGACAACACATACCTCATAGATGACATCATCAGTCTTCGTTCGCCAGCCTAGGACTAAAATACTTCACCTCCTCTAGACGGTCCACAAACTCGATCTGTTCCGACCACGAATGACTTATTTCAACTTGGGTCGACGAATCCCGTCCTCCCCTTTCTTCTTCTTCATCATCAATGCTATCGATGAGCTTAGCGGAATCTTTCCCTGCACCTTCACTTGTCTCAAGCTCGTTCTGCTTCCGCTCGATGTTTTTGGGCTTGTTCACTAGGAAACTCAGCCTAGCGCCCAACCACTCGATTTGGTTGGAATTTTCAAAGTGATTGTGAGGTTCTTGGCGAGGATTTTGCGAAGATTGAATGCTAGCAAGGGTCCTATGCCACAACATCCCAAGCACTCGCACAGGGCATTAAAGATGTTTGTGGAAGGCTAATCCTGGAGTGCTACAATAAAAATATGAATTTTCCATATGCAATTTTCCTGATCCCGTCATCCATCCCAACGGAAAACAACCTATAAGTCTACATTGGATAGACTTCCATAGATATTTCAGCAGCCTATAGGAATTTTCAAGAACTATTCCTTCTACAAATCCTAGATCCTGAATAACGTGTGGCCAGAACTGAAAAATTTGTCAAGACTTTAATTTGCTTCCACAAAAAAAGAAAAGGATGCGCCCTCCTAGGGAGAACTTCAAGAAACCTAGATCGAATCCAAACTGAGATTGGAAGTGTTCTTCTTTGGAAGCCCTAATTTCTAGATTAGGGCACAAGTAGTTTTTGGCAATGTCATCTATTCAGAACTGCTCTAATGCCATGTTAGATTTGGATGATAACAGCAATATAATTCAATTGTATGCAGCGGAAACAAACATGGATCACAGAAAGAATAACCAAAGCACAGAAACAAAGAGACACAGAGATTTATCCTGGGAAAACCTTCAAGGGAAGAAAACCCAGCAACCTTCCTTACTCGGAGAAATAGATCAAGATACAAATTACATCATATATACAATAAAAGATGAAACCCCAAAAAAGTCTTCTACTGTCCTTGCTTCTCTGCCCTGCACTTGCACATAAGATCAGCTGGCTTGAGCAAGAGTGGATGCCCAAATAAGTGAAAAGTCACTTCTATTTATACTTGTTTGATGGTTAACCCTCCCATATTTCTTGGGGCAAACTTGCACATTTAATATAAAATAATAATAAAATATTATTATTTATTTGGGCCAATTTGAGGATGAGACCTCCCAACGCTACAAACACCAACAGATCTCGCTCTAGCACACTAGTTCCCTATTTCTAGCACAATAGTGTCGATTTGATAATGTTTTATCTTTGGCTGAATTAGGGTTTCATTGGTTAATATGCAATTGATTTACTATCTCTTTTTAATCAACATGGTTTCATAGCCAGAGTGAACCTATCTTACCCTATTTAGTGTTGTTCTTCTAAAGTTTAACCCTCTAATTTAAGGAAAACACCTTTATAGGATTTCCTTGGAATTCATACCCTCTTCCAAGACTAGTAAACTACAACTATCTTTTTTTCAGCTGAAGTATATTATAGATTTGAATCACAAATTTACAAAACTGGTTAGCTTTCTAAGGTTTTCTAGGACCAATGCACTCTACCTCCTTGACTTTTCAGCTGAAGCATATTGGGCATTTGCTTAAGTGTATTGCAGATTTGCTGAAGTGAAATGTGATTTAACACTTATAGATGCAAAATGGTTGTTTGCACACTTGAACGGGGCAAATTTTCATGTTGGCACAAACCAAATGACTTCTCTTCTTCAAAGGATTATGAGTGTGTCCCTGGAAAGACCTCTTCCTCCCGCAATAATGACAAATCTGATCTCATATCTCTAAAGAAGGATGAAGCTATTAGGCTAATCAGTCTATATGTTGAGTCGGATGTTATTCATCACACCAAGTTTAATAATATGCAAAAGAAATCTGGGATAACTTGCAGAAACTCTTCAGGACAATGAATAGTCAATAATTATTTTCTTTCTCCTCCGATCTACGACTCTTCGAGGCCTGGCAGTGTTATGTCAAAAAAAATATACGAACCGTTCTTTCCATTCAGAAGAGAAGAAGGGATCAGTCTAGATCAGGCCAAGCCCAATTTCCATACAGGTTTCAAGCAATATGAAGAAGTCTTTGTTGAGGAATCGCTTCCAACTAAGAAAGATAACGAAGATATGGTTGATGAAGGTGTGATGGATGCTTCTCCTTGTCCTTTTGCCGATGATGGTTTGGTGAACCTTTTTTTCTCTTTCACCCATACAGACAAATCTTTTGAAGACGAGAGGTCTGAGGATATTTCAGATGGTTTCCACGGATGTAATGATGCGCATTTCTCTTATGGAGATGATGACATGGGTATGGATTATTGGAAATTGGTTGAAGAACCCATACACGATTCCTCTAGTAAGGAAAGTCTGAATTCCGAAGACCTCAGGAAATCTACCTTTGAGATCCCTCATGATTTGGTTTGGCCATGCTCATTTGTCGTTGACAATGATATAAGGTTGCATTTTGAGACATCTATTGTAGATCTTAATTAGCCAGGTTTACCCTTTCCTAGGGTGGATCTCGACCAACACTCTCAGCTATGCTTCCCAGAAACTGATGCAAGTTTGGGATGGCCTGAAGATCCGGGGAATGAAATTGTTTGATCTCGAAGTGATATCGAAACATATAGAGCCTTCATCCTCGGTGTTTCTAGCCAGTTTTGGAGGATGAACTTCAACGGGTCCAAGCCTCAGTCAGGTAAGGGTGTAGGTATTGTATTAACTTCTCCTTGTGCTGATAGTCATTGTTTTTCTTTCCGCCTAGAATTTGAAGGTACTAAGAATATGGTTTTACATGAATCTCTTTTGCTTGGCCTTAAGTTAGCAAAAGATTATGGGATTGAGTATTTAGATGTTGTTGGCAATTTTAACCTAATTGTGATGCAAGTCAAAGGAAAGTGTGTATGTAAAAATAAAATGTTAAAAAGGTACAAGGATGCAGTGCGATTGGCCGCAAAGAATTTATGTGCCTTATCTTTACAAGTGAACAACATGGCAAAATTGTTTCAAGCTCTAAATGGAGGGTTCCTTTATAGTTTTTGAGGATCATTTGGGGCAAACAGATTCTGGAAAACAGGTATATGATCGAGGCAGTTTCTACTTGAGCCCGGTTCAGGTGTGGATAGAAAAGGTTTGTGAAGGTGATCCTTCCCCATGGCAAGAGCTTGAAGGCTTCCAGGTTTCCGTTTGTGTTCGTCATTCCACCCCCATTCCGACAGAGGTAGTACCATCTATTCAACTCGTCATTGATGTGGTTTTGTCTTGGACCGTTTCCAAAGACAAAGGAAGAAACCTTGGCATCAATAATATGCTCAGGTGGCTGCACTAGTGGTACGATTTCACTTGACCCTTCTCTATTATCATAATTAGAGTAGGTAGATTTAGTTTCATTTGAGTTCAGCATTCACTGTTACCTATGCATTGCACTTGTCGTTATTTCAGTTTGATTTATATTGCATTTCATTTTGAACAAAGTTGTGCCTCTCAGAGGTCAGCCAACACTTAGGAACCAGTTGACCCTACTAAAGGGTAAGTACAATCCAGAGAGAGAGAGAGACTGCACTGAGGTTTAACCAAAAAAGTCAAGGTCAGTCAGAAACACAGAGATAGTCTCAAGCAGAACCTAGTACAAACTTCAACAAGCCTTGTCACCACAGATTTAACCACAAGTAGATCTCATTAAGGTTTCAAGTTTTCAACACAGATCTGATCAAAGATAAGGCAAGACAGATAAAACAAAACCAAAAGATCTCAGTATTGTAGATCTGAAATAATAATGTCGTAACACAGTGGGGTTTTCTGAAAGACTCACGACCTCTACAAAAATAATAGCTCAACTGACTAAAGCAACCCTACAGGGTCCATGGCTTTCACAGGTCAACCCTTAGTTACTGCGGCCCTGTTAATAACCAAAGACTGATGATAAACAGTCAGAAAGGGCAGCCGATCTCTGCAATAAACCCTGACACAGGTTCAACAAACTTCCACAAGCTTCTGGTTAGCCGATCTGGTTTCAATTAAGACTTATCAGGCAGATCAGACCTCAGAGATAGCAGATCGGACCTCTTTGGATCACAGCTAGACAAAAGTAGAACTCAGCTGGGTAGATCGGGGTTCCAGAAGTCCACGGTTTAGGCTTACGGCCTCTTTTAAATGCAGCAGATCACAATCAGATTGAAAGCAGAAAGAACTTATCTAAGATTCAGCTAGGTCACAGCTGTCAAGGTCTTACTCAATCAGATCACAAAAAAATTATGTATCAAACTCTGCATGCACATTAAACAAAACTAACATAAAAAAGATAGATCTGACCTTGATCAGCAGGTGGGCGGCATCCAAACTTAGAAAGAGCAGCTGTGTTAACCTTGACGTCAAGCAGCATAAGACAAGGCTGAGATATAATGTTATGTTGATGTATAATAAGGAACAATAGGACTCTATATATAGGATCCTAAAGACTTCTAGAAGGATAAAAAATAAAAATAAAAACTTTAAATTAGTTAGGGTTCCATCAATTTAGGAAGGTACCACTTAAAAAATAAAAGAATAAAATATAAAATAAAAATAAAAGAATAACATAAAACATAAGTAGGGTACTAGGGTCATTAAGGTGAGGGTACAAGGACTAATATATGACCCAATATAACATAGGTGTGGGTACATGACCCATAACCCCTAGGACCAAGGGTATACCTTAAACGTGGTCAAACAACCATAGTACCCATAAGACCCAAAACATCAAAGGTGGTACAAATCAAAAGATAACTCAAGGTGGGTAAATGACCCTATCAAAGACGACGTACCACAAAACAAATAATCAACAAGGTGTAAGGACCAAATGACAATCAATCAAGGTGGGGCACAACCAATCATCTCTCTCTCAAATGTACAAGTGTTCCAAATAACCCAAAAGTTCATCATCACTGTATAAGGAAGGGTCCACACTAGATGATGTGATCATGTGGTCCTCTAGACTGCTCCTAAGGTCAAATGTTAGTGGCTTCATCAAAGGGTGGCTAGTCCCTTGAGAAGGCCATCTAACTCAACCATCTCGAAGACCTAGGAGAATAGTACATCACACATGATCATCTTAGTAACTGACCAAGAACCTCCATTCCCAAGGAATGGCTCTCAACCCCAGGCTAAGATTTCAATCCTAGACTGAAACCACCTGCAGGACCTACTTGGTCCTCGTGACCAAGAATCTGCTTGGTCCTAGACCAGGATGTCTCTGTCTCAACCTGCAGAATCTGCTTGGTCCTCGTGACCAAGAAACTGTCTAACACCAGACCAGAATACCCTAGAGACAAATAGGGGCCCTAGCCACATGCTAGGGACTTTTCCATGGCATCAACCTGCTTGGTCCCCGACCAAGAACCTCGAGAGACAACTAGGAGCCCTAGGGTACCTTCTAGGGTCTTACTCTCTACCTGGTTAAATTGACTAGGAACCCTAGTTAACTGAATAGGGTAACATCCTCTCTGAGAATGGGTCTCACAGCTACACTAATTTTAACAGTTTTGTCTTTGATTGTTTATAAAGGCAAAGGAAGAAACCTTGGCATCAATAATATGCTCAGGTGGCTGCACTAGTGGTACGATTTCACTTGACCTTTCTTTATTATCATAATTAGGGTAGGTAGATTTAGTTTCATTTGAGTTCAACATTCACTGTTACCTATGCATTGCACTTGTCGTTATTTCATTTTGATTTATATTGCATTTCATTATGAACAAGGCGGGACGAAAGTGTCGGCCTCTGATGCATTTAATGTCTTTGTTGTTAGATGTGTGCGTAGGTCGACAGGTACCCAGGAGATTCTAGGGGGTTCTCGTACACTCCAGAGAAGAGCGCATGTCCCACAGTTGGAGCTAGTTGTTACGCCTCAAAGTGCCTGAAGCATTCTTTCCGGATATACCAAAGGGAGGGGTTTCTTTTTTATTGTAAAAACTAAGTTTTGGGGGCTATATTATGTAGAGTGTTGAATTTGGGGCTAAATACCCTTGATCAGGTCATGGCAAGTCCTCTTGGTTTTCATTCTAGGAAGTGTTGGCTCTTGATGGGTGGAATTCCCCCATCTTGTAGGGCCATTGGGCCCTGGGTTGGTGTCTGGTGCTTCTTGGGGTGGGTCCATTAGGACACATGACCACACTCATATTTTGCTTTGTAGAGGTGATTACGCGTGTAAGGGTTGCCAAACCCAATTTAGCACAGCTCATTTTTCCCACTTGGACCTATTATTTTGATAGAAAACCTTCCTTTTGGTCTCCAAACCCATGACGTCATTCCTTAAAGAAGAAGCCTACATTGTTAAAAAAGGAAGGCATTGAGGGACAAGCATCTGTTGGGTTAATTGGGGCATAACATCCTCCTTTTGGCTCACTTCGCACTTGGTGTAGCCCAATTACACATTTTTATTCTTAATTTATGTCATTGTATGGTTTAGTCCCCAAGTTTGTGGGTGAACTAACCTAAAATTTTATATCCTGTCATTAACTTGTAGGCTCAAATTTGTAAAAGTTTGAGGGTTGTCTAATATAAATAAGACATCTTCACCTCATTTGTAAATCATGGACAAGAGTTCAAATTATGTATTCTTTTCTTTTCCTACTAGTTTATGAGAGCATTTGAAGCTAGGCACGCTTCTCTTGGGATGTCTTTTTCTCTTGCATGAATGGCGAATGGAAGGCTTTTTAGGGTTTGATAGTCAAATGCTAAGTGGATGCTAAGAATGGTTGTGATAACTCGTGCTCAAGGGTGGTGACCTAAGGTGCATCTCCTTGCTCATTCCTTGATTAATGCTGCCTTGATTAATGCTGGTAAGTTTATCTCCTAACCTTAGTTTAACGTCATTCTTGAAGTGCTTTGGACTAAGTTAGGGTTTGCTTGCTAGCATTTTTCTACTTGCTTGAGGAGACCTTCCTATCAAGGAGCTCCCCATAGTTCTATTGGGCCTTGGAATTCACTTTTTTCTTTAATTAGGGTTTCACTACCTAACCCTAGAGGTTGCTAGCTTTCCCCTAGTTGCAAGTAGTGGAAACCATCTTAAGAGAAGGGACATTAGCCTCGATCTCTCATAGCCCTGGGGTTTGAGACAAGAATCTAATACCCTAACCTTCAACTCTCTTGTTTTTCATCAAATTTTATATGTTTTATTTTATTTTATGCATTAAAATATTTTTACACTAGAAAATGCCCTAAAAATCTAAATAAATTCACAAATCCAAAAAGTAGCCATGAATTTGTTTTTTTTATCCACCCTAAAATTCCGCCCTATGGTTTTGGTGACAAACCCTAGAGGGCATCCTCATTTGAGGAAGTGCATTGAGATTCGTGAAACCCTCGTAAATCATGAATTGGAGGGTGTTTGGTATTTATGTTTTATCCTCCAAGTTTGCCATAGTCCAATTGTCCTCTTTCCCTTCAGGGCACCCTTTTTGGAGTGTCTACCTTGGGAAGCATGAAATTGTCTTGGAAAATGTGAAATTGCTTCGAAAGGCATGATTTTAGTTGATAAAGTGAATAACTCCATTTATATATGATTCATGTGACTAGATTTGATATTGTTTGACTCCAATAAGGCACTGATCATAGCTATTAAGTTCTCATCGAATGTATTTGTGTCTTGTTGGTGGTTGTAGGCATCTTTCACTGATTAGGGTTTCCCCCTGGGTTGTGGAGTTACCCAAAATGTTGAGAGGTTAAACTGTGGTGACTGTTGGGTTTAACTCTCTCCTGAGCTTACCTTCACTACCGTTAGTTGTACATTGCCTTGATTTGCAAAGGGACGCTATTTTGAGCGGTAACATGGCCGATTGATTTTCTTTCCTATTTTTTATCAACTGTAATTTCGTTCCAATTTTTTGGGATCGATCAATTCGGTCCTGATAACATGATTTGGAAAGTTCAAGGAATTCAAATCTATAGTGGAAAATCAAAGCACGAGGAAGATTAATTGTATCATGATTGATGGAGGAGGTGACTATATCAGCAATGCTTACCATTTATTTCTCATGTCTCAGGGCATCTCTTGGCATAGAGTTGTGCCTTACACTACACAACAAAATGGAGTAGAGGAACTAAAAAATTAGGATATCATGGGCATGGCTCACTAGATGCTTCATTTCAAGGAAATGAAGTTTTCATTCTCAAGAGAGGTGATTGTTTGTGTAGCCCATATCATGAATAGAACACCTACTCATGCTATCACAGGTATGACTCCTTACGAGATATGGTATGGCAACAAACCCTCTATTTTGCATTTCAAAAATTTCGGATCTAGTGCATGGGCTCGTGCTCCTAATGAAAGGCGAAAGATATCAGCATCTCCAGAATCCTTGCTCCACTTTGGTTGGTTACATTAAAGCTTTTCAAGATGCCACTCTATGATCCCACCACTCACAAGGTGACTAAATATAGAGAGGATACCTTTGATGAAGTTCCTACTCATAGTCCATAAGGATCTCCACAATTACTTCTTTCCATTGATTCTCAGCATGCTTCCATGGATTGTGCCTCCTCACATTATGGCATTGATCCTCTTTTGAATGACTATTGGCATGTTTTTTTGGATCTCTCACCTTCACAATACGGTGTTTCTCTTCTTTCTACCTTCAAAAGTGCTTCTCCAAGCACCGTTTCTATAGTTTTTGTGCAAACTATTGAGGTTGGTGAGAACCTTTGTGATAATTCATGTAGTCCCATAAAGAATCTCTTCACCTATACAAGATGTTTGTTACAACACCCCTCCACTAGATACGTAGTTCAATGATAATGACTTCTTCCACAATCCATCATCTTCAACTACTCTGATTTGGCTAGATCATGGTTTATGCATAAATGGGCCCTGACCACACTTACGGATGTTGTTGAGTTATTTGCATGATGATCAAAGCACATTCAGTAGTCTCCCCCATCTTTGGCCCTTCTTTCAAGGGTTCTCGATACTCATACACTTCTAATCCTCTAGAGCACAATTGATGCCAATAAAGATCGTACTAGATTCTTTCAAGAGCAATATGGTGACCTATGATGACTTCTCTAGGTGACCCCCTACTCAACATTAGGGGGCAATATTGTGATAATGTCATCTCGGTGGCCCCTTTGTTCAACATAAGAGGGGATGTTACACGTGAGTTTAAAAATTCAATCAAGGGCACAAGCGACCATTATTTATTATGGCCAAGAGCCTAGCTTTGTGCAATACTTTATTATATTGTATTTTGGCTATTTTAAGCTAAGGCCAACCTAGTCAAACACCCTTGAGGCCAGTGCCCTACATACTGAATGGTGTATAGATACACCACTCATTCATATTATTCATCATGTGATTTATTCTTAAACATAAACCTAAAGGAACCTTTTCTATTTTGTGCTCTCTTTCACTGTTTTAGTGCTTTGGTTATGGTTTTGTATCTCTCTCTTTGGTGCATTTATTATTATTCCTATGCCTCTCTTTGTCTAAGTGCTCTTGTGCTCTCTATCTAGTGCTCTAGTGCCCTCTTTTTCATTCACTTGTGCTGATTTGCTGCTGTTGTTTTATCATTCACTGAAATAGGGTTTTGCTGGTTGGTTCACCGAATCACCATTGATCTTTTCTCTCTTTGTGAATCTCAACACCTTGTACTATGAGAGGAAAGAACACTGCAACATTAAGGTGGCCCCTGACTAGAGCACCAAAAGACAAGTTCCCGATGCTTTCCCTAAACTGCACAAGGAAGCTAATGAGGTTAATGATGGTTGGGGGTCCACTATCCGAGATCCCAAGCCAGCCAATGATAGCTGGGGGCCTGCAGCAACTGAAAAAGATGACCCCCTGAAAAATCAAGTCTCATCCCAACCGTTGATTAATTAATTTCAATGGTTATGCATGAACTATATTTTTTATGCCTCGAGTGCAAACTATACGGCTTTTATGGTTTTCTGCCAAGTGAACTGTATGGCTTTTATGGTTTTCTGCCAAGTGAACTGTATAGTTTTAGTGGGTTTCTTGTATGCCCATGTGGTGATTATGATAAGCAGCATTTTTCTCTTGGGTACATTGCACAGCTAATAGGGCTTTAGTCTAGTTTGATTTTTGCTTGTGGTGGCTTCCTAGTGGCCCACTTTTATTTGTAACAAAATGCCCGATATGCACATAAACTGTTTATATTAATAGTTAAAAGAAACATTTTATACATGATTAAACACATATCTTTAAGACAATACATCTTTCTCATCACTTTCACAACCAATCAACAGCTTCTTATCACCTCAAAAGGCAAAGAGATATTTAATAATTGAGAAAAGCTAAATACAAAATCCACATATTCAAAAACGTCAAATAAGCATTCTTAGACAATTTCATTAAATGAGAGCTGCATAGATAACCAGCCCTTCAAAAATGATAGAATGCTATACCACAAACATTGCTATTTGTGTTGAAGACCCAATCGCAACACCTAGTGAGATGTCCTGAAAGGAGCATTAAGGATGGCTACATTACCAAAAATTACAAAATACATATAATAACAGATTGAAAACAATAACATCTGTGTAAGAAAAACAGCCCTTGTTTACCAGCTTATCTTTCATAGCAAACATTATAGCACTTGCATGCTCTGCTGCATTCCCAACAATTGGTAGAAGAATCACACTTATAAAAGCAACTGGCATATTCCAAGACTGAGATGCCCCCTGGTAAAAGCAAAGTTCAGAAATAAGTCAATCCTAGGAGATCAAAGAAACTACATAAGTGTAATTACCAGTCAATGAATCTTAGATGCTTCTGACTTAAAAAGAAATATACAATCCAACGAGGATAAATCAATGGTGAAGATACAGGTCCATATGTGTACAGATATCTATGAATTATCCCAACTGTAAATATTCAATTCCACAGCTATCACTTACTACAGAAGTTAATGGACCTTTTTAGGAACAGGAAATTCAAAGCAGAATATATCTCCGACATTATCATGTAAAGTTTCCAGGAGTCCCTTAAGTAGTAAGCCCACACTTTAAAATTCCTTCTACAATCATATGTAACTTACTCTGGAAGAGAAAAAAGTTGAATTGAATGTCTATGGGTACAGTGTTAACCAACAACTGCAATCAAAATCTTTCTAAAATCTGGATTTCTTCATCCAATATCTATTGAGTCTTCCATTTGATCACCTCTTAGAGAAATTCTTCCTAGTATCCAACTGACCACTTCATGCAGACTCCTTAATTTAATTCAAATCCCTTTGCCAAGCTTCACAGTATAAGTGTTTCAAGTTCCATCGTGACTAGGAAGATAAGATTTGAACCAAAGGCAATGATTTCCAAATAAGTAGATAACACTGAAGTTATCCCTAGAGAAAATTAACTTTAGTAGAATGCAGTAATAAAAACAGATGCTGCATTGTGGTCAAAGAAACAAGCAATACATTCAGGGGTTGCAGGCTCAGCGCTATTGAAACCAGACTGGAAAAGGGGCTGGTCGGACCTGTTCGATATCATTTTGGATTTCCTGTCCAAATCACAGCACTAACACTGAAGTTATCCCTAGAGAAAATTAACTTTAGTAGAATGCAGTAATAAAAACAGATGCTGCATTGTGTCCAAAGAAACAAGCAATACATTCAGGGGTGCCCAGGCTCGGTGTTATTGAAACCAGACCGGAAACGGGGCTGGTTGGACCTGTTCAATACCATTTCCGGCCCAAATCACAGCACTAAACTGAAAATGGCCAGTTCTTTACACTGTTGTATACACAGCACATGGGCCCAGTATATTATGGAGGCCATGCTTGAAGAGCTCAACCTAGAACCCCTCCTCATTTGCGGCTTTGTTGGAACTCATGACCCAAACAACCTCTCGAATGTCATGTGAAGTGAATAAGTCACAGGAAGAGGGGGAGAGGTAACTTAGATAAGGGGTTGTGCCGAGGTATCATAGAGGGAGGAGGTGCAAGAAAATATGGATATAGGATCAAGATGAAGCAGGAGATGGGAGTGGCGTGGGAAGAGGGTACCCCAGAATTTTTCAGGGGAGTGGATAAGGGAGGTACTCAGCTCTCATCTCCTACAAGAAATAAAGAGGTGTTGCTTCTTGCGAAGGAGACAACAATAGGACGCTTTAAGGTTGAGGTAGTAGAGGTGACCATGACTGAAGGCATGTCAAAGTTGGGTGTGGAGGTGTTTGCAATCTTCATCATACCACTAGCTCATGGAGTAGGACCTAGGTTTTGGAGAATGGGAGGTGTATCAAGTGAAGTGGGGATAAGCTTTAAGGGAGGCATCCCAAATCGTGGATGAAATACAATCATACTTGTCAGAGGTGAATGTAAGAGATGCAAATTGAGACTCAGAAGGGGGCATCTAGCGAAGAGTGGAAATGAAGGTGTATGGATAAGGGAGGTACTCAGCTCTCGTCTCCTACAACTAATAAAGAGGTGTTGCTTCTGGCGAAGGAGAGAGCGGTAGGATGCTTTAAAGTCGAGGTAGTAGAGGTGACCATGACTGAAGGCATGTCAAAGTTGGGTGTGGAGGTGTTTGCAGTCTTCATCGTACCACTAGCTCATGGAATAGAATCTAGGTTTTGGAGAATGGGAGGTGTACAAAGTGAAGTGGGGATAAGCTTTAAGGAAGGCATCCCAAATCGTGGATGAAATACAATCATACTTGTCAGAGGTGAATGTAAGAGATGCAAATTGAGACTCATAAGGGAGCATCTAGCGAAGAGTGGAAATGAAGGTGTATGGATACCCTTCGACAAAGAGAATAGTCGTCAAGGGTGGGCCCAGAGGAGGAGGCAGCGAGGGTCGTGGGGTATCAATCTGAAGGTAGAGAGGAGAGCATGGTCTAACAAGGGGATAGGATTATTGAAAAGTGATGCATAAAGGGGAGTAGGTACTGACTGGATAGGATGTAATCCACCACACTTGCACCACCATCGTGAGATTGGCATGTAAAGAAGCAACATGTCGAGAAGCATGGAAGGCCATTAAGGATCAAAAGCTCATGAGATTCTCCAGGTTGTAGGAGGTGTTAGCCATACCCTATAAAAGGCCCCAAAGCATCGTTAGATGATTGGTGAAACCCCACTAAAGTTGGATCGATCTCCTAAACTTAGAACACATTCGAAGAGCAGTCATGGAGAGGGATATGAAGACCTCTGGTGCAAGAATTAAAATCACCCAATAGGATGACCTCCCCCACTACTGAATACTAGGTGATGTCTAAATATGTCCAAGAAAGAGTCACCATCGAACTTGCCATGAATAGCAAATTGAGACAAGACTAGGGGGAAATAGCAGACTTCTATGTAGAGATCTCTAAGGACGGGAGGTAATATGTTGAGTCGAACCCACATGAACCTAACAAACTCATCTATTGTTACCAAAGAGACCCTACCCCAGAGGGAGTCTCTCGTAAAACATGCCATTCCATCTAAACCTCGAATGCCACCTAAAGACCTAGTTTCTTGCCGACAAGCGGAGAACCAATGATACTGCAATGTCTGAAAGTCGCTCGACGAGGCTCTCATGGGTTTCGATAATAAAAAGGAAATCAAATGAACCAAGGGGATCATTCAACATGCTCGATGACGACCAAAAGAAGCCATTATCATTCCAACATCCCACTAAAATCCCTACGCCCTATTGCCTCTTCCACTGGGCTAGTCATTTAGAGAATCTAGGTCGCAAAAATCCAAGGGGTGACGTGTCTCAAATAATGGCCCGAAGCTAAGTAATAGGACACGGCCTTTTAGGCCTATGTTTCTGTGTCCCACGTCTCAGGCTCATGACACACCCAGACACATGTCGGACATGCAATTTCTCGTGTCATGAAAGAGGGGACACGTCTAGGCACGTGTCAAACACGGCCCAGAACGTGTCCCAATTTTCAGGACACGTGTCCTCCAAAAAAGGTGCCCGCGGGTTAAAACAGGCGGCCCGCCTTTCATTTTTCCCATCTTATTTGATGTTGTGAGTTGACAGAAGTGTCTCTTGTTTGCAAGTGAAGGGTTTGTGAGTGCAAGGAAGGCATTGAAGGCGGATTTAATTCAGATTTGGCAACTAGGGGACTGATTTTTTTACACAACAGCACCGTTTTTTCATTTAGCTCAAGCATTCAAGGAAGTGATGGCTCAATCTTCAAGGGCAATTGGCAGAGGTCAAAAGAAAGGGAGGAATGTCCCTGTTAGTGTTCCCCCTCCTCCTAGTTCTACAATGGCTACAGGTGGCAGTGCTCCAAGTGCTTCAAGTGAAGCTATTGGTGCTTCCATACCCTCAAACAACCCTACTGTAGCAAAACAGCAAGTACAAGAAAAAAAATACCCCCCTATGGAAGTATGTAACAAGGAAACAAGGGTTTGGATCCAAGCTTGTTGGAGGAGGAAATTTTGTTTGGTCTTGCAATTTTTGCAAGGGTGAATTCAAGAACACATACTATCGAGTTAAAGGCCATTTGTTGGGCCTTCCTTGTGGGCATGCAGCATGCAAAGCGATCAATGCTACCCAAAGGTATGAGTTGGAAAAGGAGGATATAGTTGGCTTGGGGAATGTGGCAGCAACAAGCAAGAAATTTCAAAAACATGATGATCCTCGTCCATTTCTAAGAAATGCATCAAGCAAATTTGGTGGTGGGGCTGAAATTCAACCACAAAAAAAGAGGTCAGCCCCAACTTATGGTCCAATGGACAAGATTTATCAACAAGAGAAGAGAGATGAGGTTGATCTTACTGTTGCATTCTTTTTCCATCTCAACTTCATTTCTTTTTAATGTTGCACAATCACCTTTGTTCATTGAGATGTGTCCATCTCTAGTTGAAAAGGCTCCAACCGGGTAAATGTGCCTCCAAGTTCATAGAGGCTTAGGACCACATTATTGGCTAAGGCAAAGAAGGAGGTGGAAAAAATCCTAAATCCAATCAAATCATCATGGCCCACTTCCGGTGTTACTGTTGTTTCCGATGGATGGACAAATGCAGCACGCCATCCACTCATCAACTTCATGGTGTCTTCCCAAAATGGACCAGTCTTCTTGAAAGCGGTGGATGCTCTTGGAAAAGACAAGGATGCACAATATATGGGTGAGTTGTTCATTTAAGTTATTGAAGATGTAGGTGTTGATTCTTGTGTGCAAATCATCACGAATAATCCACATGTTTGCAAAGCTACTGGCATGATTGTGGAAACTAAATATCCACAAATATTTTGGACACCTTGCATTGTTCACTCAATGAATTTGGCACTTAAATCTATTGCTTTCGATGTGACATGGATTGGCAATCTCATTGATTATGCACGCCATATCCGCAATTTTGTACAAAACCATACCAATGCCCTCACAATATATAAAGAGTATAGACATCTATCATTGTTGAAGGTTGCAGATACTCGGTTTGCTTTCTCATTCATCATGCTTAAGAGGTTGAGGGAAGTCAAGGCCACTCTTGGGACCATGGTTATTTCAGATTTTTGGTCTTTTTGGAGAAAGGTGGATCAAGTTGTTTCAAAAAAGATGAAGGACACAGTGTTGGATGATCTTTGGTAGAGAGGGTAGATCTTGCCATTATAATCATGGACCCTATCATTTCTTTGTTGCGGTTTGCAGATACAGACCAACCCATCTTAGGAGATGTTTATGAGGGGTGGGATTCCATGATTGAGTCTATGAAGACTGTTGTTATGGAGAATGAGTGTCCTCACTATGAGACATCAGCAGAGAACTTATGGTCTACCATACAAGATATTCCTAACGTCAGGTGGGATAAGAATTGCACACCTTTGCATTGCTTGGCCCACTCATTGAATCCTAGGTTCTACAGTCATGAGTGGCTCAATGGTGGGCCCTCTCGCAGATTCCCTCCTCACATGGATGGAGAGATTTCACAGGGGAGGAAGGTAGCATTTAGAAGTATGTATCATGATAGAGTATCCCTTGAGGGAGTGGAGGAGGGATTCGTAGAGTTTTCCACTGGCACTAGGAGGTTTGGAGGGTATGATGTGCTTGGAGACAGGGGGGTCAAGAAGCCCTATGGTTGGTAGAAAATTCATGGGGCAGCATGCCCTATTCTACAGCAGTTATCCCTGAGGGTCCTCTGTCAGGTTACTTCATCCTCTTGTTGTGAGAAGAACTGGAGTGCATATGGGAACTTGTACAGTTTGAAGAAGAGCAGGCTTGAGCAGTCCATGGCAGAGACAATGGTGTATGTGCACACCAACCTTCGTCTGATTTACAGGAAGAGGGAGGAGTGGTTGAAGGGAAAGACAAAGATGTGGGATGTGTTTCTTGATGATATCGGTTTGGATGGCAATGTGGAGTTGGCATTAACCAACATGTACCTTAATGACCCAGTGTTGGAGCCGGTCACTTTTGATGATGAGCCTCTTGAGGGATCATCCTCCACACCAGCAGAGGCAGCAGCAAATCATGGGTTGGGAGCAGAGGATGAGGAGGAGGATGGAGGAGAGAGCAGTGACAATGATGTTGATTTTTCCATGGAGGAGGACTATTGACAGTGGCCAATACCACTGACCCAGTGACCAACTATGAGATTCTTCCCTATTTTGTATCTACTTCTAGTATTTACTCTCTTTTGTATTTTCCTTTGGCATTCTTTCGATATCTATGTAATACATTTTGATTTTGAACTTAATGAGAAATCAAATCTGCAATTTATGGTTCTAAATTCTAATTATAAAGTGATGCACAATTTATCATTGCAATTTGTATCATGTTACATGAACCATTCAACATCATTACATGTATGATTGTAATTTGACAATTTGTAATTTGTATCAAATATCAATATGTTCTAGACTTCTAGTTTTTAAAAAGTTTGGATCTTTATGTTAATTTTTTTTCATATATATAAAAAAAAATTAAAATACACGTATATATAATGTGTCCCCCGTATCCTATTTCCGAGGTCACCGTGTCATGTGTCGGATACTCGTATTTTCGTGTCTTGTGTCATCGTTTCTTGTGACTTAGGCCCGAAGGTATCGGATGACTACCCATTTCCCTACCTGTCAAGCTGCTACAACCAAATCCCTAAAACATTTAAGTTCGACAACATACGATCTAGTGAAATCTGTGTCAAGGAAAATCTTACCCGGAGCATAGAGCAACCTTCGCTTGGATCTCAGAGCCCGAAGACAATCGCATGTTGATTTGAACTAAATTAATAGTGTAGAATCATAATTGAACCATTCCCACTCCATGGGAATATCAAAAAGCTCAAATCATGGAGTAACATGGTACCCACCTGCATGGGGTCTGGGCAAGGAGAGGGTGAGGGAAGCCCTCTAACCTTCAAATTCAGTGAGCCCTCCAATTACGCTCTTCAAGTAGCTTAGCTTGTACTACTTCCTCGACCACAATAATAGGAGGGGGAGGCTCTATCGCCATACCTAACCAACTTTGTCTAAGAGTTAAGATGGATTTATGTTTCTTGCTTGAAAGTGGCTTACTGGATTCTTCATGTTTGTTTTTAAGGTCAAGGATTTCAGCATATTAGGCATCATTTGGGGGTTGGAGGGCTTCCTATAGTTTCCACTCATTTATTAGTTTCCTAAGGAATAGCTTCTCCAATTCCATTTCAATTACTCTCTTCGAAAGAGTAAGCATTTCTTGTTGGACCTGTTGCATCTCAAAATGAAGCTTGTTGCTTGCAGTTTCAAGTCGCTCCATCCATTGTAGTAAATTTTTAATTCGGGATGTCCAAAATGAGAAATCAAATTCCAACGCTATATCTATGGGACTATAGATTGATTCTTGGTTACTGTTACAAGTTTTTAAGTACTCGAGATGTCCCCTGTTGCGGAAATCATTAATTTCCAAGGAAGTAGAGTTCGCCATGCATCCTCGAACTCACCTTTGTATGTTCAAGGCATAAAAGTACAAGAATCCCAATCAAATCTATCGAGTTTTCAAAGGGCCATACATTGGGTCGCGGACCATATGGGTGCGGTAGGGTAGTTGCGTGAAATTGAAGTGTGGGGTGGAAATGCAGGGGAGATAAGAGGAGATGAGGGGGAGGGCAGAAGAGAGGAAGATGTGTCAGCATGGGAGGAAGGGGCTGAGGGCGGAGCAAAGGAAGGGGAAACGTGGGCAACATAACCCACAAGGAGACCAAGGGGGGCTACGGACAATGAAGGGGGGTTGTGACCAAAGGAGGAGTTCGCAACCAAGCGTGCAGGGAAGTTGCAAGGGAAGTTGCAACAAGGGGGCTTCGAGTTGCGTAGCAACAATGGTGACAACTGGGACTGTGACGAGTCCGTGATAGAGGGGGGAAACTTGATTGAAACAACCATGAAGGTTCTGACTTCGATAGGGAGAGATGGAGAAGGAAAAGGGGTCGCGATGAGGTGAGGAGGGGATAGGGATGGAGGGGGGATGTAACAGGGGCTCGAGATTAAGAGGGACTATGATGAGGACAGCAACCAAGTTCACATGAGCCGCAACAAGGTTGTAACACGATAGGGGGTTTAGCACTGCGACCAAATTCGCAGCCAGAACAAGGTCAAAAAGCTCATATAAGTTCAAATCTTACAAAGACAAATTTTCAGTAAGCATCTTCCAAGTCTACTGAAGTAGGCAGGCAAAAGGTTGAAAAACAAAATCACCCCCAAATGCCTCTATTTCAAAACTTTCCAATGCCTTGCAACAAGTATATTGATTTCTTCGTGAGATATTCCATTCCATAAACTTGTTGAGATTTTAAAGGGTCAACAAAAGAATCAACGGAACCAAATCTCACCCAAATTCTGAAATAGCCTCCTCACAAGTGTGCTAGACAAAGATAGGTCTAGTGTGCTTGAAAGAGCACAAGTGCACCTAAGAGCAAGATGCCAATCATGTAATGTCCCCATTCAAATAAATCTCAAGTAGGGAAAATTCAACCAACCTACTAGTTTCCTAGGTTGGGGTGGAGACATTAAAATTGGAATAAGGAGACTAATAAACCCAAATGGACTTTGGTTTGGGCATAAATATATTAATAGGGGCAAAATAAATATTTATGGTGAGAAAATAAGATGGCACTTGGTCATGGAGACACATTGGTGGTGTGGGACCCCCAAAAAGCTAGATTCCCCATGCCACATGGCATTCCACTCTCACCCATTCGAATCCAAGGTGGAGTCCACTATTATTGGGATAGTTGGAAGGTCATATTACTTGGCATGACTCAATGAGATCGAATTGTAGAGGAAGAGTAACTCCCATGGGAGAGGAAGAGGCATTTTGGAGCTAGTGGGACACTTGAGCTAGATTCCCTAGCTTCTATGACACCATTGATGAAGATGCCTATGACACTTAAGACAAAATCAGACCTAATGGATGACATCTGACATATATGACATGTCAGGGCTAAAAATAGCCTCCAAGAGGGTGCTCAAGGGAGTTAGGGAAGCCAAAGAGACACCTATTCGAATTTGGTGGAGGAGGCTAGAATTGGAGGGACAAGTGACACACATTCGAATCTCTTCCCAACTTGAGTTGGCATGAAGCTCTTGGAAGGAATTCGACCCATGGAGGACCTTAGAAGTTTATAAAAGACAATAACAAAGAAGGATGGTAGCTTTTGATCATTTTACATTTTGCATTTTGCATTTGGAGATGAGAGCTAGTAGAGAGCTAGTCTACTTGCCTTAGCACCAATTTCGAGGGTGAAAGATTCCCATCCTAACTGGCAATTGGAGAGGCCATTCAGACCTTTCATTTGGAGCTACAATGGAGTGTTTAGTTATAAGTTGAAGCTACAGGGAAGCTCGTGATTCATTCAGCTACAACTCATTCTTCCATCTCTTTCACATTTTATTGCATATTTGGGCCCCTGGAGGAATTGCGCCCTTGGTGAGATGCTAATCTCTTTGTGAGAGTCCATGAATCTCCATTTCTTTCTATTCTGATATATATACCCTGTATTAACTGCTCATAAGACTCTCAGGTCGAAATACCAAGTGAAGTTGTGTAAAAATACCAAAGTTTCATTAATGCTCTGAAGAAGTTTCATTAACAATGCACAAGTCCTCGGCACCTAAAATTCGAATTTCATAACATATGGTGAAAATTACTAGCTTTTCCCCCTATGTGAAGTATTGCACATAAATATATGATTTAAGTGAGTTGCAGAAGGCCATAGGAACTAATTAATGATACATTGGGGAGATCATTAAGGCCATTTATCAGTACCATACCTCTGTTCATAAATTTGGAAGTGTTTAACAGCGTTTGGAGAGCTATCTTTGTCCACTACCCTTGGGGGTTTTGAAGCTCAATTTGACTAGAATTATTCCCTACTTTGTCCAGATTGTAAATGAATGTTGAAGAAGTGTTTTAAGGGTTGTTAGGCATCCATCAGCCTCAGTTATATGTCTCAATACCTTTCAAATACCTTCAGACTCAATTTGGAAGCATTTGGAGTCATTTGGAAGCAGTAGTGACAATACTAGTCTAAGGGTTGAATTGGTCAAAATTGGCAATTTTTCCTAATTTGTGCAAATTCTTAAAAAGGGACGCTACAAATCACAAGAGAGAGCCAAAACTAAGTGCCCTTAGGCTTATAAAATTAAGTGGCCTTAACGTTGAGCATAGGGCCAAATCACCCCCCCTTAACTCGACATCACTCCATAAATCAATATCATGATCATCAACCACCAACACTAAGCTCCAAGGAGATGTTTAATTTTGGCAAGGACATTAGGAAATCGAGTAACAGTGCAGAGAATTCCCCATAATAGTGCTTAAACGGTCCATCAAGAAACTATGTTGCATCAAATTTGTCATGAAAACAATTAGCAATCTAAGCAAGAAGGAAACAAGGTGGTGGAGATTCCTCTTGATAGCACGTGGATGGACCAACAAGAATCATTGTTGCATCAATGAGAGTGGAGATAGCTCAATTAGGTATAAGCCTTGACCTATCCAAAGGGAGAGTAGATGGTATAGGTGAATCATGCAAGATGTCACCATCGTCATTGAACACTGAAGTTGAACTATCAAGAGGATCTACAAGAAGAGGATTAGTGAGCCACTTACAAGACTATCCTCAAAAAGTTAGAGACAATTGCAATAGGAACACTGGATGAGTCACCAACAAGGTCCACATCAACAATAGGAATCTACCCAAATCATGTAGGAGTAATTGAAAGAGTACTCGTAGAATCTAAGAGAGGACAAGCATCACACTATGAAAGAGTAGGGTCCATTGAACACAACAAAAATAATCAAGGAAAAGCCCTACATGACAATGAGAAGCAACATAATCCATAGAAGCACTTAGAGATCCATCTAAAGAATCGTTCGAAACAAGTAATTGGAAAGTCCTAGTGGACCATGAATAGAAACCTCATTAAAAATACTCTCTCTATATTGAACCACCCTATTGTTAAGTTTAAATGCAGTAACAATAAGGATCACTAAAAGATAAACAAGCACAGCATAGACAATAGTACATAATAATTTTATCCTAGGAAAACCCTCTCGAGGCAAAAACACACAGCAAACTTCTTCTATATAGATTTGTCAAAATATACAATAGTATTCCTCGTGCAAAGACCCAAAACAAGAAGACTCCAAAAATAGCTACTCACTTGACTCTATCTCTCCTACTCATGCAAACTCAATGAGTGAGGGTGGTGACCAAATGAGGAGGTCAAACTCCTCATTTATACTAATCAAATGACTTGACCTTTTTACCAACGAGGCCAGCTTGACTCTCCCAATTGGGCCAACTTGTCTAGTTCACAATAAAATATTATTTTCTAGATCTTTCCAAGCCGACCTAACAGTTAGGGTTTACATTGACTCTCACTGACTTTTACATGATCGATTACATTAATAATAATCCCCGTAGGGTGTACAATACAAATAAGAATATCATCTAAAGTTACATTCTTCAACACTCCCTTTTAATAAGGAAGGTATTCTTCTAACACCGTCACCATCGTCTTCCAGCTGCTGCACTTCTTGTACTCTGACTATTGACATCTGACATCTCCCGAATCTATATATCATAAGAAATTTCACAGAGCCAGCCCTTTTTCATGATGGATGTGCTTTGCAGTGCCAGGCCTTTTTCATGCTAGTTGCAACTCTCTGCGGAGGCATCCCTTTTTCATGCTGGATGTGCCTTGCAATGCCAGCCCTTTTTCATGTTGGATGCAACTCTCCACAGAGCCAGCTCTTTTTCATGTTCGATGTGACCACATTGGGATCTTCCCTTGGTGATATGACCAGTTATACTGGGATCCACCTTCGGAGATACCACCAGACACACTAGGATCCACCTTTGGAGATACCACCAACCACACTAGGATCAACCCTTGGAGATACAACCAACCATGTTGGGATCTACTCTCAGTGATACCACCAGTCACCATGCATCCACTCAATCCAGTCCATCAGAGAGCCTACATGCACCAGTTCAACCCAATCCGTCGAGGAACCTACATATGACACTAGGATCTCCCTTGGTAATACCACCAACCATGTTGGGATCTACCCTCGGAGATACAACCAACAACTCTGGAGATACAACCAACAACTCTGGAGATACAACCAGACAAACTGGGATCATCCCGTACAGTGACCAGTCCTTTTTCATACTGGGTGTACACCACTACAGAGCCAATCCTTTTTCATACTAGATGTAGATATCCTACAAAGCCATTCCTTTTTCATACTAGATGTAGATATCCTACAAAGCCATTCCTTTTTCATACTGGATGCAAACCACTACATGGCCAGTCCTTTTTCATACTAGATGTAGATATCCTGCAAAGCTGGTCCTTTTTCATACCAAATGCAACTGTCCTCTTCCACAAACCGAGCAAGCCATTTGGTGGGTCCAGCCCAGGAGCTCCATTACATTGCACACCGCAACTACCTGTGTTTCCTCACCGCTCGTCCAGATCCTCTCGTAGCTTGGGAGACTCAATTACGTCACATGACCCGTGACTACCTGCTACCTCATCCGAGCTCATCACTCCCTCTTGATTTGGACCACTCCAAGCTTGTCCCTTAAGTACTTGAACTTCACTCTCAACAGGGGCTTGGTCAACACATCGACTATCTTCTCCTCTGTTGCTATATAGCGGAGCATCACTACTCCCTTCTGCACCATATCCCGGATATAGTGATACATGATCTCGATGTGCTTCGACTTGTCATGAAACGCAAGGTTCTCAGACAACTTCACACAACTATGGTTGTCACAAAAGACACAAAGTCGCCTCTAACTCGAGATCAAACAATCCTGATAGCAACTTCTAAAGCCACACTGCCTTGCAACTTGTTGAACAAGCTGCCATGGCTTTGGCTATACTGAGTGCCACACTCGTCTACTTCCTACTAAACCATGAGATCATACCCGATCCCAAGCAATACCCTGATGTACTCTTTCTATCTGTGACATTCCTGGCGCAATCTGCATCAACATAACCTTGTAGGTTAATCTTCTGATCCGATGCATATCTGAGGCCATAACCAATCGTACCCTTCAGGTACCTCAGCGCATGCTTTGTCGCAACCAGGTGAACATGTCTCGGCTCTACCATATACTGACTCAGAGTGTTCACCGCAAAGCACAAATTTGGTCCCGTGTTCATCAAATACATCAACAAACCAATCATTTGATTATATACTGTGGTATCCACCAGTTCTGAAGAAGTATCACTCAACAACTTCAGATTCGATGCCATAGGTGTGGCCATAGCCTTGCAATCCATCATCCTGAATCTCTTCAACATCTCTATTGCATACTTTCCTTGGCTCAAGAAAAATTCCTCTAGATTCCGCCCACCTCAAGACCTAAAAAGTAATGCATCATACCCAGGTCTTTCATCTCGAACTCTGCAGCAATTCTCTTCTTTGTTTCTTTTATGAGCTTCTCATCACTTGTTAGAAACAAATCATCTACATACAACAATAGTATCACTGATTTCCCGTCCTCAACCTTGTAGTAAAGGTTGGAATCCGCTTTACTCTTGGCAAAACCCAAGCTCATCAGAAATCCATCTATGTTGTCGTATTATGTTCTGGGTACCTGTCTCAAACTGCACCACATATACTTCCTCTTCGTGAGGGGAGACATCTGGTATCACTCTGAGCATATCCCTAAGGTAATGGGGCAAACAACCTTTGCCACAGATAGAGGCTAAGTGATAATGTCTCTCGATCTGTGATGTAGTCACTCTACGGATAGAGGCTAGGTGATAACGTCTCTCAATCTATGATGTATTCACTCCCTCTGAAGTGGAGCTTTCCTGCTCCCTTTGCAACTGAGTACTATACTCCCTCTGCATCGGGACATTCTGCATTGGAGTGACTAGTAGTCTTCTCTTCTGATGATCTTCTGTGTATCCATCTATGTCATCTCTCTAGGTGATCCTCAAGCTCATCATGCTATCCCATGGGTGCCTTCTGAGCCTGTACAAAGCCTTCTTCAATTTGCGCACATGCGGTTCTCTGTAGAGAGTCTCGAATCCTAGAGGTTGCTCGATATACACTTCTACTTCGATTACACCATCTATCTAGTGTGATATCCACCATTGGGGAAGTGTGTCTGGCCACTAGAGTAACGTCTCGTCCTAGTCGACTCCCTCTTTCTGCGAGAACCCTCGCTTGTACTTTTGTAGTATGCTTGATTTCGTAAATCTTCTTGAATGTCATAGTTGAATCGTCGTCACTTGTTCTTCGGAACAAGTCTCATCATTATTCTCTTGTAGGTGATGGTACACAATCTTTCCTACAAGTCAAATTCAGTTGCATGATTAGAAACATTTCATAATTTTCAAAACAAATTCTTATGCATAAAGACATAGGTCACACAATCATGCAACTATCTTAGCCAATGCTTCAACACAACATTCATCCATATCCCACATTCATACAGTAACTTTCTAAATGCCTTCCATCTCTACCAGAACATTATAAGAGTGTGCACTACTCCCAACATGTCAGCAAAGAGGTTTCATTCTAGATAAGTAGCAATGGAATGTTGTACAACACTATAGGCCACTTATCCATCACATGCATATTAGTAGTATATTGTTCATCAATGCAAACATTCTAACATGCATAATACACTTCCTAAATCTAGGAATATAAATATGTACACAACTAAACAATATCATTTAAGCAATTAGATATACAGGAAATGACAATTCAAATACTTATCTTTGTTTGTTTGCTAGGATCCCTCTTGATCCTAGCAGGAATTACTGGAGTCTCTGACAGTGTGCTCTACTCCATCATCTAATTATGGGGACCTGTGCCTTTCTTGCTTGTGATTGACAATGTTGAGCAAGTCTTCTACACCATAGATCACATGGAACTATGTACTGGTGTTGAATTTGTGTGTCCCTTCTTCAGCAGCAATCACAATTGCATCCCTCCTGATACAATGTTGAAATGGATAAGAGGGTCTTCCATCTTCCTGGTTTGAATTCTTCTGGATCAAAATACATATTCCACATCACTGGAAGAATCTTCTTTAGCCTTCTTCCTAGTTGGTTCATCATCCCTTGCAGCATGAGCATGATGTCTTTTCTTGTTTCTTGTTTCCTTTCTTTTTGCGACAATTCCTAGCAATGTGCCCATCTCATCAGAATGGTAACATCTAAAACTTGAATAGTCTTTAGGAGGTCTTCTATCCTTGTGTGATCTCTTGTGATGATGATCTTATTTCTTGGCTATCTTGGCGTGAGCTATCGGAGCTTGATTATCTTCATCTCCGAACTTTTCTTCTCTGGCAACAATCCTTGCTTCTTCCTAGGTGCAAGATTCCAAAAGTGCATTGAACAAGATGAGCTTCTTCCTGGAACATATCCCTTGAATATATGACTCACATGATCTTGGATGACCATTTAGGGTAGTCATCACTAGTTTTGCATTTTCAACCTCGTCTCTAATGGCACTTAACTGAGACCCTTGTGAAGTAAGATTGAATACTTTCATTGCTTTGCATATTCACAGCCTTGAGTTGAGTCCTCAAGGTCATCTTCCTATTGATGTTGGTTCCTTCAACCAGTCCCTTTAGTGCATCAAACATCTCTTTCGGAGTCTTCAGAGATGAGATGTCTAGGATCAAGTGATCCTTGACGGAGTCAGCTATGATCCTCTTAGCTTTTATTAGGTTCTTCTTGTGCTTTGCTTTGGCCTCGTCTCCCTCTAGCTCCGCAACAACTTCTGTGACATACTTGTCCAATTCATGCTCCTCTGGGATGAGGATCACCCTATACTTCCATGCTCGGAAGTTCTTTGCCCCTTCAAGCTTATCCTCAAGCTTGGTATGATTTGTCATCTTGATAAACTTGACAAATGAGAACCTCAAATGGAAATAGAGAGAGTATAACTTACCAAATGAGATGCTCCAATCAGAAGTTGATTTCTGTGATCCGGCTTCAAGAGGTCCTAGGGTTTGTTAGATAAACCGTAATTTCCCAACTTCTGAATCTTGAAGATCGGAGAGGAGGAAAAGATGCACCTCCCCAAGGCAAGATGAGCAAAGGTACTCTTTCTCCAATTCTGTGGACAGATCCTCCAAAAACTTGATGCCCTAGTTCTCTAAGCTGTAGTGGTGGGCCCAAAAATGAAAATCCTCATATTGGAATTCTGCTTCAACAAAAAGATGCGCCCTAGTGAGGCGAGTTGCTTGGACCCTCTTTTTCAGTTGATCTATGGAGAACTCTTCCAGAAATAGAAACCCTAGTTTCTACAGTTGCACCAACTACACAATGTTCTCTTTCAGGCCTGCTTTGAAACCATGTTAGATTTTAAATGCAGTAACAATAAGGATCACTGAAAGATAAACAAGCACAGCATAAACAATAGTACACAATAATTTTATCCTCAGAAAACCCTCTCGGGGCAAAAAAAACCAGCAAACTTCTTCTATATAGATTCGTCAGAATGTACAATAGTATTCCTCGTGCAAAGAACCAAAACAAGACGACTCCAAAAACAGCTACTCACTTGACTCTATCTCTCATGCTCATGCGAACTCAATGAGTGAGGGTGGTGACCAAATGAGGAGGTCGAACTCCTCATTTATACTAATCAGTTGACTTGACCTTTTTACCAAACATGGTCGATTTGACTCTCCTAACTGGGCCGACTTGTCTAATTCACAATAAAATATTCTTTTCTAGATCTTTCCAAGCCGACCTAACAGTTAGGGTTTACATTGACTCTTTTAATGACTTTTACATGATCAAATACATCAATAATAATCCTCGTAGGGTGTACAATACAAATGATACAAATAATACAAATAAGAATATCTTCTGAAGTTACATTCTTCAACACCTATGAATGATGGGGTCATAAAGGTGGAATCCCTAAAAAGTTTCGTTCTAACCAATCAAAGTGTAGTAGGGGTTTGGAGATGAGGATGTGCCTTGCAGCATGCCTTCAATTGGGAGCATGGACCCATGCACTAAATCCAAAAACTCTAAAATTTGAAATAAAAGGTTTGTTGGCATGCCATATCTCATAAGAAATCATACAAGAGACACCACAAGTATGTATTCTATTAATGATGTGGGTTGTGCAAAAAACTGCTTCTCCCCAAAATAAAGGCTTCATTTTTTTGGAGTGAAGCATGTAACGCACCATCTCCATGATATCCTTATTCTTTCAATCTGCTACTCCATTTTGACATGGAGTAAGGAATGGCTCTCTACCAACAGATGCCCTGAGATACAAGAAATGTCTAGAAAGTATTGCTAATATAATCACCTCTGTCATCAATCTTGAGACACTTGAACTTCCTATTTCTTTGATTTTCCACAAGAGATATGAATTCCCAAAACATTCCAAACAATTCATCCATAGATTTAATAACAATATACCCAAAGAAAGCAAGAAAATTCATTAATGAGGACAAGGAAGTACTTAGCTCCCTCAAAAGAAAATGTAGCCATAAGTCCATTGATATCACTATGAACCAATGCAAGAGGCTAAGAAGTCGCCTCACTTTGTCATTAAGAAAGTACTCTCGATGATGTTTCCAATTACACACCCCCCCACAAACACCATTAGTTGGTTCAATCTTTAGACGGTCATTGGTGATATGTAGATAACTCATATGTCACAAAGATCCATAACCGGTGTGACTAAGACACTAATGGCATAGCATGTTGGGGTGATCAACATTGGCAACCATAGCAACAAATCCTTTTTTCTTTGAGGAAGGAGACTTCCCCAACTTGTCCATATGATCAAATTCATCACAATATCTTGAGGCAACAAACCTTGATGTCATTACTCATGTCCTTTACAACCAATCGATCCAATTAGAATTTCACCTTTTTATTTGTATGATGTGGTAAAATGAAATAAGATTTCGTCCAACACACCTAGAATATAAAAAAACATCTTGAAACTTAGTTGTATCAATGATGACATCACCACAACCTGGAATCTATATGTTAAATTGTCACCAATAACCATTTTCTCTCCATCATGTTGTTGTCTATAATTAGAGAGAAGGTGTTCATGTTTGATCATGTGTAAAGTAGCTTCAAAATCAACAATCCACTCTTGCTCAAGAGTCAAAATAAGAGAACCAAAGTGCAAAGTGTACTACCAAAAGTGCATTATGAGGAGGTCCAACATTCTGATCAAAAAGGTCTTTAGTGCCTTTTGTGGATACATCAAGCTCTTCAAGTTTTTGAAGACGAGCAAGGCAAGACTTGAATAATAGTACTCCTTGTGACAATAGCCAAATATAACTTTTTTTCTTCTTGGAAGATTTTGAGTATTCCTCTATGCTTTGGTCGGATTCAAATTTAATAAGCGTTGAGATAGCCTTTGGATGGGCTTGATTTAGTGAGGTAACTCACCTATATTCCTCAAAGCAACTTGATGTTGAATGAGGTTAGAGAAAGCCTCCTCAAGAATAGGAGTTATAGGATCCTTGACAAATAAAGCAATGTTGTAGAATATAAGAGCAAAAGATTTGAATGCTAGAGAGAGACTATTTTTAACAATAGCTACAAGTTTGGATCTAATTTGCCTTTTCCTTTTGCTTGAATAATGTTAATGTTTAAGTTCTTGAACCTTGAAATATCTCCTTAACCGTGTCGAAGTCATGCATATTGAGGTTGGAGAGTTTAGTTTCAAGTAGGTTGACCTAAGTATTATTCACCATTCCAAAGAGTGTTTTTGAAATGAGCAATAGCTCATTTACTAGTGAATATCGAACATAAGAAGGATAATAGACAAAAATCCATATAGGACAGTAAAGAGTAAATGAATGAATGAATAATATGATAGAGATACGATATGCAATGACCATCATGACGATATGTATACACATTGACTAGTCACATCATACAAAGATCAACAAGTGGCTTAAGGTCACCTTTAGTCAAGACTCAAGTCGTAACTTTTTTTTAAAATCCTAATAAAACATAAATGGATTTAGGATTATACATGAATAGAATTTTTTTATTACACTTATATTAGAAACTATAACAAAAGTGAAAGAAACCTTAAAGTGAGATTCTAGTAAAAATGGATACTGTAACTAAAAGGATATTTAATATTATTAAAGGTGACATTTTCAATGTGAACAAGATTTATAGGTTTGATATCTAATAAGAGAGATGTGAGTCTATAAAATTAATAGGGAATTGTTAAGGCATATTAAGTGAAGGAAATAAATATATAACCATTTTAATAAAGAAAGAAAGGAGAAAGAACTTTACAAATATTCAAATACCTCACAACTGAATCAAGGAATAAGTAAAACCAAGAACCATGAACTCTACGGATGATTCTATATTTGTGACGAAATGTCCATGTTGTGATACCAAAGGTACGTGGACCCTGGAAGTTCAAAGAGATGCCAAAGGTATGTGGATCCTAGAAGTTCAAAGAGGTCTTTGCCTCTCATGTAAAAAATTCTTTAAAATAAAAGAAGCCCAAGGTCATATGCAAATGCAAAAATGTACATTACAAATAAACGAATTACAAGAGGAATTAGTGAAACAACAAGAAAAATATAAAGATCTTAAGAATATACTTGACGAGGAATTATTACAAAAAGATGAGGAAAATTCTGGCCTAAAAGATCACAGTCAAAAACTACTTGCACAAATCAAGAAGTCAAAAGATAAGAAACAATGTGTTTAGGAGTTGGAACAAAAGAATCACGATTTTGGAAAAAAAAAATTAAAAAAAGACAAAAAGAGTCCATGCATAAGGAACCTTAACCAAAGGTCATTGGAACAAATTAAAAAGTTAAAAGAAGAAAAGCAAGAGAATCGATATTAAAAATGAAGTCAACAAATCAAAAACCGAGGAAGAACTTACACACTTGAGGGTTCGTAATCAAAGCTTACTTACACAAACTATGAAGCTAAAAAATGATAAAAAGTCGCTACAAAACATGTTTGAGCAACTTACCAGCAAGGACTCACTAGTTGATAAAGAAAAGATGACCGACCTTATTGAAATACATAAGTCATCAAATATAAAATTGAGACGTTGGAGAAAGGAACCAATACGAATGCAAATCTAGTGAAAGTAAGGATGTTTCAGGGATCGACTTACAAGCAATTGCAAATCCAAATATCTCCACCAATAAACATTTTGTGATCAACAAAGCGACACAAGTGTGCAAAGAAGACATACTACAAAAGATTAATTAGGAAAACAGTACAAGTACAAAAAAAGAACAGGTTACAAGGACACCCTATCGACATCCTAATCACAAGAGTCGATACCTTAAACAATCAGTATATCAACATCAACAGAAGCAACTAAACTATATTCTGAAGAATATTATTGCTAGTATAGTTGAGTTTCAAAGTCGATACCTTAAACAATTAGTATGTCAACATCAACAAAAGCAACTAAACTATATTCTGAAGAATATTATTGCTAGTATAGTTGATTTTCAAAGTATAAGTCATCGTAGGAATCACAATACATCAGGTTCTTTCCAAGAATCCTATAAATGTTCAATTCCACATAGTGACCAGCAATCAAATGTAGTGAGATAGACTGATTAAATTAGTGATTGTATGGCTGAAATAGACTAGGGACATACAGTAAGCTAGAAGTGAAGGAATGGATTGAAGTTGCCCAAGAAGGTGAGTTAAGCAATGAAATGACAAACTAGGGCAGCAATAAAATGGCGATTTAAAACACTTCTAGCAATTGGTAGTTTGATTTCAAAAAGTAAAATGATGATTTGAGACCGATTCTAAACTACCTAGAACCCCAAACTGACCCAAACAAGCAGAAGAGAAAAACACCCCAGGTGAGGCGTTTTTGCCAGGTAGACCAGTGCTAAATCTGTGGGTAAATGGAGTCTAAAGGAAATGAAACTAAGGATATAGCCTTTTAAGGGTGTTTCATTAGTGGGTTTTGAAAGAGAACAAATTCCTACGGTGAAATCTTAAGTTTTGTATTTTTATGGGTTTTTATATGGAATTTATGTTCAACACACACAATGAAATTTAGAATGCAAGAGACCAGGAAGAAGGACCTACTTGAGAATGAATAGACGGACGAGATTGCCGAAGACTAGCCCTACAAACTCAGTTGTTAAGCTGCAGCGTGCTCCCTTTGGCGTTTTGAGCTCCCAATGGCCAAATTCGCCCTAGTTACCTGCCACAAACAAGATCAAATCAGTGTGTGCAACAAATAACAAGTAAAACCAGCAAGTAAATGACTAAAAATGAAAGGAATTGAAAGGAAAAAAGCAAATAACAACTCCCTTTGTTGATACTCTGAAGGATTGGAGCAATTGTGGGGTTCCCACTCAAAAAACTGCGCCCTCCTCCAGTTGTGCTCTTCACCTGCAAATCGTTGGCCAAGGACAAGATGGAAACAATGCACTAACAACTCAACAAAGCTAAGAAAGACTAGATATCAGTCAAGCAATACATATCCATCCATAAACTTTCAAGAAACTCGGTGGAAAATGGCTCTATATCATCAAAACTCAAGTGTACAATGTGCCAAGAGAAGGAGAAATGGGAGAGCATCTCTCTTAAGTAGAGAATGCCTCCTCTCAAAACCTAATTCCCTCCAAAATGGAGGGCTGGGATCAATCCCCCATTAACCAAAACGAATGGAGGAGATCTCTCCAAGAGGGGGTGCGAATTGCCCAAGTGAAGCGCACAAGTGGAGGAGGGGTCCCTTGTAGGGCCCATACAAACATCAAATAACATGCTAGGGGGTGTCTATATGGTGTTTTAGCCCCCTAGCTAATACATCAAGGTCCCACACAACATGGAACATCCAAATCGAATTTTCCCAAGTGAAGAAAAACGCTCCCCATGGGCAATTCATCCACCTAGGTGAGCTGGGCAAGATAGGGCCCCACAATGCACAATATCATGTCCAAACATTACCAAATCACCTTAGAAATCACCCTTGTATTAGCCAGCCTTAGATTTTTTCCCTTTGCTATAGTTGCCTTTGTCAATTTTTTATTTTCCATGTATTTTATTGCTGATTTTTATTGCTGAAGGAGTAAATTGGGCTTTTGACCCACTTATAGTGCCCGAATTGTCGAACCGTCTGTTGCAATGCGATCGTGGACCCCAAAAATAGTAGATATGGTCACTTGAACGACCACGATCCATCATTTAGGCACTCTTTGCCCAAAATCCATGATTTTTAATTAAAACAAGTCATTAATGACCAATAATAATTAAAAATCTCATCGCTGCCTCAACTTTTCCAAAATCTGATGCTTGAAGGTTCATATGGGACCCCAAGAGAATACAAGTTACCAAAATCGAAATCTTGATTGCAATATTTTTTTGGGCCCATTTTTGGCCTAGTCAACCTAGTTTGACCAAGTCAAATCTAGTCAACATGGTGCTAGTTGAATACCTGTATGCAATATGAAGCGATAGGCTTCCTTATACATGTTAGTACATTACTAAACAATAAAATGTCAGTATGGTGATCAAAAATACACAATATCTCAAAACAAGAGGCCCATGGTGAGGTGGGCCCACCACATCCAAAAGACTCAAACTGGTATGCACAACCTATAGACTTGACCACCTAGCTGACTTTGGGTGAGGTGGAAAATAAGGTGAAGGATAAGGGATGACAAGGACTAAGATCATGTGACCCTTTGGATAACTCGGGAAAGCGAGGTCCACTGAGATAAGTATACCATGATGGAACACGGGGAAGGGCGATGCCTCACAAATGGGTATAGTGCAGGGAAACCGCCACTGGTCATCTAACAAGTACCTCACAACTCACATCCGTGCCTTAATAAGACTCCGTGAGGATCTTTTCTAGAGCCGCCAAACTGGGTGTCCGACAAACCGTAACTTGAGACTCTAGGGGACAATCTTGAGCTTGTCCCTTGCTCCCTCTCACCTCCTTGCCCCGCAGGACTAGGTGAGGAAATAACCACTACAAAGCTGATATGTATGGCTGACCTGTGTCCATGTGTGCTTACAAACATATTGCATGGATTTTACATTTACATTTCATACTTTTAGCCCTTTTGGCTAGATTTTACATTTACAATATCCTTTTTGGCTTGCTTTACATTTCTTCATTTCTTCATTTTACATCAAGGCCCTTTTGGGCTACATACATATCTCAATAGATATAATCAAGGTGCTCATATTGCAGAGTAATGGGGTGAGCATAAATGCTTCAATGACCAATGGGGAACACCCGGTGAAGCTACACACTCCTATATTGCATTGCAACATCGGGGGCAACCGACAGGAGCAAATCCCAGGTTTGAGAGTGCATTTCACACACTAAAGAGCTGAGGCACAAAAGACAGGGAGTCATGGCATACCCAGAGATCAGTGGGGAAGGGGATCCTCAAGGTCACAAATCAGAATCCAAGTCGGGAAAGATCAATCATGAATGGGTCGGATGGGTGGAGAGAGTGAAGGTGGATCCAAAGTCAGTTGCCTAGGGGGACTAAGTGACCAAGTCTATACCAATAGTGGAAATGTGATCCGGTGTGCATAGACAAGAGCTTACAGAAGGGGGTGGACTAACATCACCAAGGGCCCAACAATTAATCATAATGACAACTAGATCACCATATCAAACATCTCATGCAGACTTAGTGTACTATCATGTATAAACAAGTCTAATCAACAACATAAGCAGTAAAATATCAAATGCTATACCTACCGCACCATATACCTGCTGCTGAAGCTAGATCTCTACTGAATCCGGGCAATAAGTGGCCAACCAGCAATACTCTGTACTCTCAATCAAAAATATGGCTAGGAAACTGTCTCAATGGGCTTATGCAAAGCCTGGCAAAGAAGGGTGCCTCTGTAGGCAATAATGTATACATGTCTGGACAATACCATAAAACCATTTGTCCCCACTGATATGTTTGCTCGGGCAATCTAAACAAAACTATGTGCCTCCTTTGAAGGCATCTGATCTCTGATCTGGAAAAAAAAAGTATAGTATGGTCCCCGACCACACAATCTGCAGCATGGTAGCTCCAGCTAACATGGATGTGATAACACACCCTTTACAATTCGACAACTCTGCTCAACGTTTAGAAGGTCATATCGTCTCATGTCCTCATTCATGATGAACTTAAGAATGAAGAATCATGAGAAGGCAGTACAAGCCCAAATGAAGACATAACTTTTGTATGCTTTGAGGACAAAGCATTTTAAAGTGGTAGGCAGTGTAATGAACACAATATATAGGTAAACACTAAATAAATAAATAATAACAATGAGTAATAATAATAAAAATTAATTAATGGACACATGTCTTAACCAAGGGGCATGACTATTCAACCATGTGACCAATCAATGTGTATATATATTGTTGTCCGCCGAGATGCACACCAGCAGCAGAAAGCTTTCGAAAGTTGTTCCCTCACTACAAGTGGGGAAAGTGTGGCCTTGGGGGCAAGCAATGAACCAGGTACTGTCACCTGAATCCCAGCTCCCCCGTTTAGGCTAACTCCTAACGAAGCCAAGGGGGGTAGTCCCTAAAAAGATTTTCTATGGCTCTTATGTTTTAAGTGTTTTTTGGTGTATGGTGATGTGGATGAGTGTTGTTTAGGAGTTTTTCGATGACGAAAGATCACAATTTTATAATTGAAACAAACACAAGATAGATGAGCAATCCACATTGCGATACAAGATATGAGATCAACAGTATAAAGAAGACTTGCAGTATAAAAGCATCCACAGATAGAAAATAAGTTCGGATAGAGACTTCAAAGGATAAATGGCCTCGATTAATTAAAGCAAGTAAGTGAACATAGACCAGTGCCAAATGGAGTCAAAAAATTGAAATGCTTGGGGATGCTGAAAATACAATTCTTGACGTAACTGTTCGTGAGATCGTTTTGCAAATTATCTTGGTTTGTTGAAAGTTTTAATGATCTTGATTATTAGGCTAGGAAAAGAGAGGCATGCGTCCAACCGGAAAAGTATACTTTCAGTAGCTTCCCCTCTGGTGGTATGACGGACCATCCAGTTATCAAGAATAGGTGTCCAATGACTTAACCACACTCGAAGTCTAAGACAACGGTGATTTTCGGCCCCACCTGGTTTAGAAACTTTGCCCACTACCTGAGTATTTCTCGAATAATCAACACCGGTTCGTTGGTTGTGGGTGAAAATTTTATTAGATTATCACTTTTGAGATTAACAAATCCAACACCATTCTAAGCTAAGTCACACGGTTCGGGTTCGGGTTCGGGTTCGACAAGGATTAGGTTCGATTCGGGTTCGAATTTTTCGATGAGGTTCAGATGAGGTTCGTCAATAGGTTCGACTATAGCAAAACCAAAAATTATATATATATATATAGCAAAAACAAATAATGCAGAAACATGATCAATAAATATTTATATGACATAAATACATAAGTTAAATATACCGCATAAATAACCTAACTAACAAAAAATCAGCATCAATATACATGATCAATAAACAAGAATAAGTAAGAATCATGATCAATAAATAATTCATATATGTTTAATAATGACAAATTCCAATCATCAATGCTTTTTTAATATTTAAACACACGGATCTATAGTGCAACTGCAAATTGTAAAAAGTAGAACCTATTTTTCAAAATGCAAAATGGAATAAAACATATTTTTCAAATTTCAAAATATAAATGGATGTCCTGGAACTGGCAGCCTGGCAGTCGGGTGATAGAGTGCAGTGTGCACTGTGCAGACGCAGTGGAGACTCGGGGTTGCAGTCGGGTGATGGAGTGCACACTGCACTGTGCAGAGGCGCAGACGCAGTGCACAGTGGATCCGCACTCACACACTGCAATCGGGACTCGTCACTCAGGGTTTCACTTGCAATCGAATCGTGGCCGTGGGAAATCGGGATGCCAACAACCAGATGGAGCCAGAGGGAGGTCAATGTCGCGCAGAATCGCAAATGAATGGAGCTCGGGGTTGCAGACTGAAGTCGAATCGTGGCGCGCAGATGAATGGAGCTCAAGTTGCAGTAGAATCAGCCCGTGGACAGTCGGGATGCCAGCAGTCGAATGGAGCCGGAGGGAGGTCGCGCGGGTGCAGAAAAGCGACAGAATGGAGCTGGAGGGAGGTCGCGCGGGTGCAAAAAAGCGATGGAATGGATGTTTTCGGGCGGTTTTTCCCTAGGAAAAAACACGAACCTCAACAAAAAAACGAACCTCAATGAAAAAAATCGAACCCCAACGAACAAATTCGACTTCAGGTTCGTGTTCGATGAGGTTCGGGTTCGCGATTAGGTTCGTGATTAGGTTCGTTTTCAGGTTCGGCGAACCTGAACGAATTTCAAATTTTTTTTAAGGTTCGTCGAACCTCGAACCTCAAGGATTAGGTTCGGCGAACCCTGTGACTTAGGTTCTAAGTATGAGCCCAACCCCTTAGGGTCGGCAGAGCATACTAAGTGAAGGATAACAACGAAGATAAATTTTATTGGGGGATGTGAGTTGGAAGTATTTTAAATTTATTAAGAGCGCACCGTTCAACCCTCCGATAGAGAGCGCTCTTGACTTTGTCTTGAGACAAAAGTTCAAGAGACTTTAATTAATCTGTATGCTTGATGCAGGGAAATGCAGTGAGAATGCTCTCCGATAGAGAGTGCTCTTGACTTGGGTTATTTCAAGTTCAAGAGACTTTGGTTCTTTTTAGAAAATCAATCAGATTGTAAACAAGAACACATGTGATAGCTCAATAAGATAAAAGATGAACAATGATATAGCAAAATGAATAAAATGCTTGCAAAAGAAACTAGTGTTCTACAACAAAAAACTAATCTAGCAAAAGGGAAGTCAAAATGACTTCTACACATTGTTCATGAAACTTCCAGCTGGTTGATCGTACGCAGTACACAGTGGGGAAAGAGAAGTAGCACGCAAGGTCAATGCGGCACTTGGGATCAAATCCCAAGACACTTCTCAGGTCAAAACTTAAATGAAAATTAAACTCTAAGTACAAAATGAAATTATTCTAAAACTTGAAGCAAATCTAAATTAAGCATGCACCAGACACTCTTCCCCAAATGGAGAAGAAGAACCAAAATGTGGGAGGCCTTATCCCACTTAGCCTTTTTATTAATCAAGTACAAATGCCTTGGGAATTTAACCCTTGAAAGGACTTTGAGAGAAATAAACTTGGAAAAAATTGACAAGCTCTTAAGAGCTATTACAAAGGATAAGTACTGATTTCTCGGTTTGGATCATCCTCTTGGTTTCTTGATAATCTTCTTAGAACTTTTTCTCTTCTACTTGCTTCAAAAATTCTTGAGTTTCTCTTTCTCAAAATAACTATGACAATAGTGAACTCAAATACCCATTAGCATTAGTCAAAATAAAACAAATTTGAAACTAAAATCAGACCTTGGGAGAGGCAAGACAAGCTCACCGTTTATGATGTAAAAAACACGTTTTTTAACGAAATAACTTGAGATTTTTTGGGAAATGAAATTTAAAAAAATTTTAATATTTTAGGCTAATTTCCAGAATCTGGAAAATAGCAGAAAATTGCAGAAAATCATTAAAAAATCAGCAAGTACAAAATGGCATGCTTTTCCAGAAAAAGTCGAAAAATAAAAATAAAAAATTGAAACGTTTTTGAAAAATTTTAAATTTTCAAGCTAATTTCCAGAATTGAAAATTAGCAGAAAATTGTAAAAATTAGTCAAAAAACAGCAAGCCTAAAATGGCACGCTTTTCGAGAAAAACACTAGAAAAATGAGAAAAAATGATTTTTTCGAAAAATTTTCAAATTTTTCAAGAAATTCCAAAATTGAAAAAATGCCTAAAAACACAGAAAAAAAACCAGCAAACAAAAAGTGGAAAATATGCACGTTTTTCGAGAAAACTAGTGCAAGCTTCCCAAGGCAAAAAAAAAGAAGATGAATTTACAACTTTGGAAAATGAAACTAGATCTTTAAATATGGACCTTTAAAAAGATGGATCTAGCTTTGAAAAAGTAGATCTAAGGCTAGAAAGCCTAGATCTAACTTAGTAGAAGCCAAGCAAGCCTAAAATATAAATTTTAGTGACTTGATAACTTCTACAAAAAAGTGGAAAAGAAATAGAATAGAACCTTGAAAATTCGAGATCCACTTGTAGTAACCAATGTAACCAAGAGAAATTTTTGAAATAGTTTGTTTGATGGATGAGGCAAGCAAGACCTTTATGGCTATGTTTCTTCTTTTGGAAGTAGAAAGGCCTTGTAAATCCTGCACAATGAAAGCATTAGATGAAAAGAGCTCTTGTTTTGTGAAGAGAGGATGGATGCATCCGAGCTCACACCTTTCTCCACCTTTGGTGATCCATGAAAAGCCACAAACTTCAAGATGCAAGTGATATCAAATACTAGAATGTTAAATCAAATGAAGATCCAAAAGACATTAGTATAAATACTACGTCCTGTCCGCTTTAGATAATCAAAGATCTTGCATAGATAACCAAATTAAAGACGATAAATGGCTAACCTTGCGTGCTAGATTGATAGCCTTCCAAAGCTAGCAATGACAAAATACACTTGCATAAAGAAAGAGTGAGGGTTAGAGAAATATCACCTCCCACAAGATGAATTCACAATGCTAATAGCTCATGCATAGACCTCCAAAGTCACTTTTATTCCAAACTAAAACAAATAGTACTTTACAATATTTTGGAAGAGTTCTCTTGCCCAAAATCTCCATGAAGAATTGGGAGGCAATGCCTTCCTCTTATACAAAAACTAATGATCAAAACCCTAAAACGAATTGGCATAGAGAGAGCCAAGTAATTCGAGTTTTCCAATGGCAAGAGAGCACATAAGCTTGATTTATGAGTTAACTGGGTGTTGGAAGGTAGGAGGGGGGTGAGGTGGCCTCCACCTAGGCAAGGTGCCCACCCCCAAGATTTGTGAACTCCACCCAACCAAAAAACAATTGCCAAATCACAAAAACGTAAGCATGCTTGAGGAGGGCAAAAATCTTGACTAAAAATCACTCCCAGTGCTCCGATTGCTAACTGAACTGACCTGGAGGTGATTGCAATCATCTTAAATGTCTCTTGCCATGTCATTTTGACTTTTACTTTATTCAATTTGGCCTCTTTTGGAAAGAATTGATTTATCTCCAATTTATTATTTTCTGTATATTTTAATTAATATTTCTCATTTTTTTATTTTTTTGAGAAAATATTAATTATGAGGCCAAATAATTATCTGAAACTTAGGCTAAGTTGGTCCGGGGTTCATGAATGAATTTTGGCTTAAGGTTTGAGCCTTCAATCTCTGAAAACGGACCCCGGATGACTGACATATTACAAATTGAAATTTTTCCATTTAAACTATGGAAAAATTTATTAAAAATTAAAAATAATTAAAAACCCAAAACCGGAGGACCCGGTAAAAAATTTTCAAAAATTTTTCTGAGGGTCCTAGTGACCTAGGACATGACCATAATCTATTCTAATAGTGTCTAGTAGACTTACATACATCAGTTGGACTCTAATAACCCCCCATGGCTAAAATTTTCAAATTCGAGCATTCCAGCTTTGGAGGAAGCGGGAGAAAACCTCATCGATTATAGCTCGGCTACAGGCAAAATATATTTGACAAGGGAAAAAACTCCCTGGAATACCTTAGTTGCTTAACCAAGTCATGGGGGACCGAGCCACTCAAAATCCTACTAGTACACTTTATTACAAACCCCGTGGGGCCATGGTCATATTGACTGAAAACAAAAACTGGCTAGCCAAAATTGGCTAATTGTTGTCATCTGAAACCCTGATACTCTGGAAGTGAATACTGATGTGTTCCAACACTGGTGGCTCAATGAGGTTTCAACTATTTGTAAAAATAGGTGATAACATATACCATCACGATAGTCATCGTATATCATATCCTTATCATATGATGTTCATTCATTTATTGTTTACTGTCCTATATGGATTTTTTACTGTTATCCTTCTTAGGTTGGATATTTAATAAATGAACTTTGTTCATTTCAGTTTTGAAGGTATCATTTGATAAACCCAAGAATGATAGTTTGCCCCATTCAAACGAGGAAACAACCACCCTGAATCCATCGGCTCAACAATAGCAAGATGAAGGCTCCTTATGGAATGAAGACTTCAAAAACTCACCTTTATAGATCCAAATGGTACAAAATCCTAAATAACCCTTGGAATGAAAGCATTGGAGAACGCCCTATAAGGAGCATGCATGCCTATATTAGGGTGTATATCTCTAGAAACCCTAAAGAAGAGATGAACCAAGAAAACACTTGTTCAAATTGTTACAAAGATACCACTATCCAATAGTTTTTGGATCAATCGGAAGAATTGAAAGAGAAAGGTTCACACCCACTTTCATACCATGTTGAGATTTGCAAGGGTCAACATAAAAATCAATGAAACCAAATCTTACCCAAATTCTGAAATAGCCTCTTCACTAGTGTGATAGAAAGAGATAGGTCTAGTGTGTTTGAAATTGTGCAAAAGCCAAGCACAAACGCTGAAAACAAAATATATAAGTGTGCCTAAGAGAAAGATGCCAATCACAAGAGACATCAAAAATAAATGCCCTTAGCCTTATAAGGTATAACACTTCCTTTTAAGATCAAGAACATCACAAGATCAGACATACTCAAGTGAGGCATCCCTTCAAGAAGGGGTTATGGACCCACAAAACAAGGGCACACACCCCAAGAGGGTTATTGAGACTACATATCAAGTTTGACTACATCGGCCTTAACCACACCTAGTTAAACAATAAAAACAGTAAAATACAGCCTTATCCACAATTACAAGTACATAATAATACATATGAACAGGTAGTGGCCACATGTACAGATTACACCAATAATTCTAAGAGAACTCCATGTCTAGTAAGTTAGTAACTGTCTAGTAAGTTAGTAACTCCACAAAGCACTAGAATTGTAAAGAAGAAGAGAGACAAACCATATATTAAATACTATACATGACAAGACCTTAGCACCAACATAGGCCCAATAGTTCCAGTTCAGATTTTGATTACCTCTATGGCATTTACAAGATATCCTGAGAGAAAAGAAATCCAAGCAGTCAAGATAGCAAGCCATGATATTGCTTCCCAGTGGGTTATCACAGCAACTTCCTCTTCATCTGTAACTCCTCCATTCTGTCCCTGAGTCTGCAACCACATGCCAGTCAATATATAGTGAATTACTCAGCATGGTCTCACAAGAACATAGACTCATCTCCTAGATCAGATAACAAGTAAAAAGATGAAAGGAAACTAAATAATGCTGTAGTATTAATAAATCACATACACATGGCAAGTCACTGCTTCTGCTCATATTTATAGATCTCGACTAGCAATTACAATCGGTTACAAAATCATTGTACAACTAACAGTGCATAACTGACTCTACTGGTTCATCTAACAATCTGAATTGACTTGCCAACTCAACCGATTTAGTGTTTAGTCAACCATGCCCTGACAGGACAGATTAGGTAAACCTAGTAGTAGCCTAGTAGCCAGCATTGAAAAACTTAGTTGTTGACTACGTAACATCTTCCCCAACCCTTAAGCTCTTATTTGTCTTTCAAAACCTGATACGACTACTACGTACATTACCATAATTGAAAATATATAAAAAGACTATCTTTCAAAAATTCACTGTACAACAATAGAGTAATAGAGATTCAACTCTTTGCTTGGACTAGGAGATCTATATTGTCCACCATATGTAGATGCCTTGCAAAAGGCAGCAAAGTCTATTAGAACTTAAATTCAACACAAGATGGTAAATCAATTGATTGTGAACACTGCAAAGTGACAGAAGATTGTTCATTTCAAGGAGGAACTAATTGTGTCTGGGATGGCACTTTAAATGGTGATGGAACAGACTAAGCTAAAGCAAATACTGATGACATTGGTGATTGTATCAACTTATCAGATTTGTCAACTTATAATAAGTATACTGTATGACCTTTCCTACAGAACAGGAATGTCCATCTACATTGAATATTTGACTTGTTGCCAACAATACAATGGAGTGTTGCAAACATCACTGATGTCACAATGTTTGACCTCTCCATATAAAAGGCCCCCAAAAATCATGATCTTTCGAAAAAAAAATGCCACATCACATTGTTTACAAAAACCCACAATTTGTTTGAAAATATTGCGCCATGACCTCAAAAATTCCCCAACTCTACAATAACTTGAATCCGAAAGCATCAATTTTAGGAGGAGAAAACAAATGTTTTCATTGCCATTAAAAAGACTTTTGTGGAGTGGGGATTGATTTCTCCCAGCTGTTTTCAAATTTCCAGCTGTGTAAAAATTCTACCATGTAATAAGTAGTTTTTTCAAGATTTATGCAAGGGTTTGTGAAGTGCATAGTGTTCCTCCTGTTGTCGATGACTGAACAATTTTCTGGGTCTGATCTTTTTAACCAACATTCTTTTGTGCTTATCTGTTTTTATTTTTTTGCACTAGGTGTGACATAGAGAAGAATGTTGAGGCCAATGAAGAGAAGACATCCAATCTAAGATATCTGATTTTTCTTTTTCTAAAATGGCATTGAAATTCTATCCATCCAAAATCTGTCTGATATCTGTTCCAAGGATCAATGATGATGAACCGAATTTCACTGCCATTTTAGAACTACCTTACCGATATGCAAGGAAAGATTCTGGTTTTTTAAACTTTGTTAACAGATGTGTATGTTTAATTACATTATTGCAACCAAATAATTGAGTAATACATAGCTGTAGAATTTGAAGACATGCAAAATGCTTTCTGTGGCAACCATTCAAAAATCTAATCTATGCAGAGTGGTTCCCTCCCCTCTTTCCCTGCCCACACACCCACACAAGATCAGAGAATAATGCACTTAAGAATGGCATTTTTCGAACAGTGATTGTAATAAGGCTCTGCAAACAGATAGAGGGAATTAATCTAAAAATTGCATGGTTGTTTGGACAACCTTGTAAAGGGACAATTAAGTTTCCTTAAGCTGTCATTAGATTCAAGTTGTCAATGAACTAAGAGGCAGCAAATTCCATGCTCTAGGTATTTGATGTAATATAGGTAATTACACTTTCCTAAGCTTTGCCACTTTCACTGTAGATGACTCATAATTATGAGATACAATGATTGTATATTTTATGTAATTTTGTATTGTGTTCTCAGTTTTGAGTCTTGAGTCTTGACTGCCCAGCTATCAGTGTCGACCATTAATGTTTGATGTATCATTTGGCATCTAACACACCTTATATATCAGTATTTTTTTCATATTTATACAGCAACGTAATTATTTGATGTTGTTGTTGATTATATTTTTAAAAAATGAATTTATTTTTGTATATTTTAATGCTTGACATGGTTTCCAGATTTTTGCCAATATTTTCCTCGATGTTTCCAATGTCCTGAGGTCAAGACCCTCAACGATGTTTTGCTAATGCTACTACTCAAGCTCCTAACATTGAGCCAAGAATTGTGCATGAAGCAAGCAAGAGGAACACAGCCCGGCAACAACCAGAAGCATCAAAATATACAAAAGGTTTTTCCACAGTTCAAAAGATCATAATAGCTTAAATTGTGAATGTTCAATGAAGACAAGAAACTAAAACAAGAGTGACGAGGGAAATCTATACTTGTGGTATCCCTTTTAACATGGTTCAGTCTACTTATGGACAAAATATGGTGAGGGCAATCAAGTATCCTAGATTCAAGAGGCCTAGCTATGAGAACTTCCTAACCATTGTGTTCAAAAAGGAGAACGAGCTTGTTGAGGATGCTTTAGCACACCTATTCATGCTTCATGGAATAGCTCCGGGATTTCCATTGTCTTGAATGGATGGATAGATACTTGGCATAAGCCATTGATCAATATCATTGCCACTTCACCAAAAGGAGCAATGTATTTGAAGGACAAAGAAAGTTCAAGTGAGGTAAAGGGTACTCAATTCATTGCTGATAACTTTAATCAAAGCTACTGAGTTGTTGGGAACCTAATCAATAGGGATTATGGTTCATTTTGTAAATATTTAGTTTTAGTTTAAGTTATTAGAGAATAAGTTGAAGAGTCATATACCTTTGGAATTTGAAGGCTAAAGGTCATTTATCCATGTATTAATAAGACATTCTCGTTCATTGAATAACCAATCCAAGTTGGAGTTTCCAAGGCCTGTTATGGTATCAGAGCCCTGGTCTATGTTTAACTATCTGGTCTACCTTCTGTCCAGGTCTGCTCCAGCCTACTACCTCTCTGCTCCTGGCATATTCTTTCTGCCATACCTGCAACCTACAAACCCTATTTTTTCTCTTGTCTCTTCACAACTTGGTGAAGACCTGGTTTATTGTATTGCAGAGATTAAATTATTGACTGTAGTGTAGCTTACATAATCTCCTTCAAAATAGCATTGTATTGAAGAGCTTGTATTTTCTGCTCCAGTAATTTTGTCCTTGAAGATGCATTCCCTAGTTTCTATTGTTGGAGTTGTGCTCAGTGGAAAGGAACGGTCGAGCAAGATCAAACACACCCTCATCTTCAACAATTTGTGGGACGACATCTATGAAGGAGAAGGTGATATTGCACCTGAAGAGCCTAAAACAAACAAAGAGCTCGCCATATAGAAAAACAGAGATAAGAAGGCAAATGCACTGATCACTGCTACAGTAAGTGAAGAGGTGAGTCACCACATTTCATCTGCTAAGAGCTCTTATGATGCTTTGAAGAAGTTGAAAGATTTGTATGACTCACCCTCAGAATTGGAAGCTAATTCAATGGCTGTTGAAGCTCTTCAACATAAAGTTGAAGGATAATGATTCCATGGCTATGGCATCTGAGATCAAAACCATTAAGCATGACATTGATGCTACTGATCTGAAGATAGACCTTGCTCTCATTGCCTCCATCAAGGTCTTTTACCCCACATATTTTCACTATCTTGAGTCACTTCAAGCTAGTGGCCAACTAAAAGACCTCAAATTTGAAACTCTAGTGGAGAAGATCGCAAAACAAGAGAAAGCCTTGGGAAAGAAGCCAGTTCGGCCCACTAGACAGATTGTGTGCCTTGCTTGATTCTTCTGGAGGAGATGGCAGTACAAGAGGTCGTGGAAGAAAGAACTTCAGAGGCGAGGGCATAGACACAACCATGGTGAGATATCTAATCTTCAATGTGTCCGATGTGGCAAGAAAGCACATGAGGCAAAGACATGCATAATTCCTTGGGAGAAGAGCATAGAGAAGAAAGAAGATCGAGGTAAAGCTTATGAGTCTAGTAAAGCTCCTGAATCTGCTCATTTTATTGTTGCACATTGTAATGTTGACATAAATGAAGTTTTGTTCAATACTTCATTTGCATCTTGGAGATATACTTGGTTGCTTGGCATTGGCACAACCTGCAACATGACATTTAGAAAATACTTCTTTGAAGAATTAAATGACAATGTAGTGGTGTAGTATATTTTGCAGATAAATCTAGCCTCAAATCCAAGGGAATTGGCACCATCACACTCAAATTGCCCGTATTCCCTGACTTTCTATTGCATAATGTTCTTGATCTTCCAAATTGCAAAGAAACTTGTTGTCTCTTGTGCACATTTGACACTTAGGACACTTCATCCACATATTTGATGGGCAAGTTGAGATAAGGAGATCCTTTGACAATCAAATCATCATGAGTGAATGGGAAGATGAGAAACTGTTGAAGATGAAAGGGGCATCTGCAAGGGCATAAATTTTTGCTCACCTTTCTCACAATGATGAAGGTACATTGTCATCCAGTCTTTTGTGGCATGCTAGATATGGGCACATCAATTATGATAGTCTTTGTTTGTTGAAGAACAATGGCGTCTCAAGTTTTCCCACCACTCCAAAGAAGTTGAAACAATGCGATGCTTGTATTCTTAGGAAACATAGTAAACAGCCTTTCCATGATTTAAATTCCAGAGCATGTAGAAAATTAGAGTTGATACACTATGACTTGTGTGGCCCCATGCTTGTTGCTTCTGCAAATGGTAATAAATATCTCATGACTTTTATTGATGATTACTTCAGGGTGTGTTGAGTTTATTTATTGAAGCAAAAATTTGACACATTTGAAACATTTAAAAAATTTCATGTATGTATTGAAAATGAAGCACAATCTCACATTGGCACTCTTTGCAGTGATAATGAAAAATAATATGACACTAATGAATTTGAAAACTATCTTCGTCAACATGGGATTATACATCAAACCACTATTCCATATAATCCTCAACAAAATGGTGTGGTAGAAAGAATGTTCAAACTTCAGAACACTCTTGAATATGCTAAACTCCATGTTATTTTTCAAGAATGTGAAAATGATGTTTTGAGGTGTGATGCAGTCTTGTGTCTAGTCTATTTTAGAAATAGAGGCCCATCTTATGCTCTTGCCAACAAGACTCCATATGAAATGTGGTATGGCTCTGTAATGTCCTCTTCTGCTTAAGCACTAAGAACCCTCCCACTAACCTATTTAATTCCCATAGGTTCGAGCGGGTACTGACAATCAAGAAATTGACTAAGGCCTAATGCCATTGGAATAAAAAAGATCCTAAACAGTGATTATAAGTCATCAATAGGTAAAAGGCCCATGGGGGGCAGCTCAAGTGGTAAAGATGAGAAGTTGTAATTGGTTGTAAATGGAAGGTCACGTGTTCAAATCCCCCAATCTTGCCGTGCGCCATGGTTCAGGCCCTGTGGTGCACCTAGGGGTATAGGGGTAGCGAGATTGGATCCCTGGACCGCATGTCACACAAGTACCAGCCCAACTCCAATTGTCGTTTCCCCTAATACCAAAACAAAGTCATCAATAGGTAAAAGAAGGCTACTGGGGCAAGTAGCAACTGACATGCATTGCATGCAAGTCAGATTCATAGTGCATGCGACCGGAGATAATTAAAGTGTCTGCATGCATCCGGAAGTGAGTGCATATAACCTCAACTTCAAAAAAGAAAGAAAAGCAACTCAAGGCATGCAAAAGTTAGGGCATGCAATCTCAACAAGATAAAAGAAGGAAAAGTGAGTTACTCTTCATACAATTTTTATTATAGATCATTGAGAATTTGATTGAAGAGATCTGAGAGCCAAGCTAGGGTTGAGGGCACATTCCTTAACTAACAAGTGTGTTTCAGCATCGAAATCCATCTGCCCTAATCACTTCCAAGGGTAGATCACCTAGGTCTACCATTATTCTTCATCAATACACTAGATTCAGTCTTCCTCACAAAGATTCAAAGGCATCTCAGGCAGGAAGGATTCCAGAGGCATGTTCATTATCTCAGAATTGCTGTGACTGCCATTTAGGGCGTGGATCTCATTGCTAGCCCTTCCCTATTTAGGAGAGGGCGTGATTTTGGTTGGCAGCCCTTCTCTATTGGAGAAAGGGCGTATTCCTTCTTACAGGGGCAGCAACTTCCCTTAACTCTGTAGTGTGGTGCTTCTCTTCAAGGATGAGGGCGCAATCTTCCTTAAAAGGGCAGCAACTTCCCTTATTCTGTAGTGTGGTACTCCTTCCCAAGGATGAGGGCGCAATCTTCCTTGAAAGGGCAGCAACTTCCCTTATTCTGTAGTGTGGTACTCCTTCCCAAGGTTGAGGGCGCATCTATTATTCCAGGATTCAAGATCTCTACATACTACAGCTATTTTTGGAGTGCCAGATCTGTAGCAGAGATCTATTATTAATTGCAGGAGATCATAGGTCCCAGAGGTCCTTGGCTGGGCATCATCTTCTTTATGGGTTGCATGCATTAATTAAGGGCAGATCTGATTTTGAGACAGAATTATTTTATTGGGCAGATTTTATCCATTACAAGAGTTACCTCTCTGCTACAGCCATCTTCTCAAAGCGTATTACTGCTGCATTTTATATATAACAGCCGTCACAAGTTCCAACAGCCCACTGTCAACACATCCTATTATCGTATACAACCACTAATTCAGCCTGAGCAGTCCATTATCAACTCTACTTTGAGGTCAGATTTATATCTATTTATATTGCATGTTTGTTATTGATTACTTGGGCAGAACTTGCTATATTTCTATTGTTATTATTGGGTCCATATTGTGTTTCAAGTTGATTGGGAAATACAAATAATATCAAACAAACAATTACTCTTACAAACAACAATAAGTCACATACCAAATCAGGCAGAAGTATACCAGAATCAAAGTAATTTGACATAAGGGTAAAGGTGGGATATTACAGGCTGCATTCCTTCGGTGAGGCATATTAGGGCCTTTGGTTCCACTTGGTATGCCCTAATTCCAAAGGAGCAAAAAAACAAGCCTGGTGCAAGAAGTCAAAAGTGCATCTTCTTGGGGTACTCAAACACCACCAAGGCATATCGTCTTAACAATGAGGTAAACAAAAAGTTTATTTTTTCTAGAGATGTGATTTTTCTTGAAATGAATAAACATGACAAGTCCATGGAGAGGCAGCTTAATCGTCTGGATAAATTTTCCCACGTAAAGACATATCATGAATTTGACAATGAGATTCCACCTCTTGAAGGGGGCATCCCTATCTTGGATCAATATTTGAAATCTCCTTCCACATGAAGAAGTTCCCACCACTTCACTAGGACATGAGGTTTAGTTGGATGATGTGATTGAGATGATTGGAAGATTGAATCTTGAAGAAAATGAAGCACCACCAGCGACGCAATCTAGACCTTCATAGAAAGTTCCAAAGTGGGCCATGAAGACACTTGAAAGTGTTCATCTTGATGAAGTTGGAAAGATAGGAACCAGAACTTCAACCAGATAAGAAGATGGAGGTGATGTAGATGATTCAAATTTAGATGATGTAGATTATATGGATGTTTCATATGATTGTGAATTGAATTTAATTGCTAACCTTGAACCAACTTCCGTTGAAGAAGTTGTTTCTCATGATGAGTGGAAAGAAGCCATGCAAAATGAATATGATGCTCTCATCAAGAATGGGGGATGGAAGTTGGTGGACCCTCCATTTAGAACCAAACCAATTCGCTGCAAGTGGGTCTACAAGAACAAGTACAAATCAGATGGTTCACTTGAAAAGCATAAGGTGAGGCTTCTAGCAAAAGATTTTGCACAAAAACAAGGCATTGACTATAGGGAAACCTTTTCCCACATAGCAAAATGGACTACCATCCATACTCTATTGGCTTTGGCTACACATAATGGGTGGAAAGTTCATCAAATGGATGTGAAGACTACTTTCTTGAATGGAGACTTGAAAGAGAATTCATCTCTCAATCGGAAGGTTTTGTAGTGAAGCAACAAGAACAAAAGGTATGCAAACTCATCAAGTCTTTGTATGGCCTAAAACAAGCATCTTGTGCATGGCACGAAAAGCTAACTGAGCGTCTTCCAAAATTGAATTTCAAAAACTTTAATCTCGATGATCCAACATTGTTTGTCAAGAAAATTGGGAGATTTGTTGTATATCTTGTAGTGTATGTAGATGATCTATTGATGACAAGGAACAACGAAAGCTACATTGTATCCATAAAGAAAGAATTGAAGAAAGGCTTTGGGAGGACAGATTTGGGACATCTTCATTACTAATTGGGAATTGAAGTGACTCGGAATCCAAAGTACATAATCATCTCCCAGAAGATGTACATTGTAGAGTTGTTGAACATGTTTGGCATGACAAGGTGTGACACTCTCTCTACTATGATGGTATAGAATTCGAAGCTCACATCAAGAAAAGAAAATGAATTTGAAGATTCAACCAAGTATAGACAACTGGTGTGGAATCTTATCTACATTACCACCACTAGACCAAATATTTCATTTGTTGTTGGGATACTTTCTAGATTTATGCAAAAACCCTATGAATGTCATTGGTCTGCTACAAAAAGAGTTCTAAGATACTTTAGGGGACTCGAGACTTCGGACTCAGATATTCTAAGCCGGATGACTACAAACTGGTTGGATATTTTGATTTAGACTTTGATGGCGACAAAGAGAATGGAGTGTCTACTTTAAGCTACCTCGTGAGTCTTGGATCACTAGTTGTATCCTAGAGATCACACAAAGAGCATGTTCTAGAAGATTCCACAACAAAGGCAGAATATGTGGCTATTGCAGAAGTAACAAAGGAGATTGTGTGGTTGAAGAAGATACTTGGGAGAAACAGGTGAATTCTACTCCTTTATTGGTTGACAATACTTCTGCAATCAAGTTGGACAAGAATCCCATATTCCATGATCGAACTAAGCACATCAACATAAAGTACCATCTGATTCAGTATCATGTAGAGGACAAGACTATTCATTTGAGACATTGTTCTACAAGTGAGCCAATTGCAAACATCTTCACCAAAGCACTTGAAAAAGAAAAGCTTGAAAAGTTCAGAAAGATGCTTGGACTCACAAACACCCCTTCAGATTAAGGGGGGAATGTTGGAAACCTAATCTGTAGGGATTATGGTTGGTTCATTTTGTAAATATTGTAAATATTTAGTTTCAGTTTCAGTTACTAGAGAATAAGCTAACGAGTCACATACCTTTGGAGCCAAAGGACACTTCTCCATGTATTAATAAGACATTCAAGTTCAATGAATAACCAATCCAGCTTGGAGGCTTGTCATGAGCAAGTAGAGGTTGCTAGGGTGGTACAAGTTATTATGGATAATGCACCAGTTTGCAAAGCAACACGTTTGATTGTTGAGAGCAGGTATGATCACATTTTTGGACTCCTTGAATTGTTTATATTTAAATCTGATTTTAGAAGAGTTTGGGAGGATAAAGTTCCATGGATCAAGGAGCTCGTAGGGTAGGCTGGGGACATAATCAAATTCTTCAATAACAACCACTAGTCTCAAACAATAATCGATAATACTCCAGATTGCAGTTGTTGAAAGTTATTGAGACAAAATATGCTTCGAACTTAAGCATGTTGTGCCACCTTGTTAAGGTTAAGCGGCCATTAGTTTCTATGGTAGTTTCTATGGTGGTGTGCCCAATTTGGGTTGAGTGGAGATAGGCAAATTCAAAGTGGGAAACAATGGTGCGCAAATTGTGTACTGATGATGATTGGTGGAGCACGATAGATTTTTTGCTCAAGTTGACATCACCTACATTTGAGCTTCTCCAAAGAGACAAGACAAATAAACTTTTCCTTGGCATCGATACCATGGTTGAGAAAACTATGGAAATCATTTCTTAGGAGACTCATCATCTTTTAATTGTTTATGTTCATTATGTTGATTTTGTGAAGAAAATCATCGTTGAGAGGTGGAACTCATTCAACGATCCATTGTACAATTTAACACATGCTTTGAACCAAGATTTTATGATGAAGACCTCATTGCTCAAAGAAGAGTCTCCCAGTTTTGTTACTAGATTGGATAAATATTTAGAGATATAACCAATGGATAAGAGGAGCACCATAAGTACAACTAGATGTTGGATTTGTTATGGAGTAAATGGTGTACATTTGCATAGCCTTTCCATCTGTATTCTTTCACAAGTGAAGCTCAATTGGAGCACCTACAATTTTATCATTCTATGAAGCACAACAGGTTGGGTTCGCATAAGACTGCAAATCTTCTCTTCCAACATTTGTCTTGCATCTCTTAGGGTTCCAGAATATAACAATGGGCCTTGTAGAGATTGGGATGTGGATCCAAAGCCTATTGATTTGTACCTCACTTACTGCAATAAATCTTGAGGAACCTAAAAGTGGAATTGTAAATACTTCTTCCACTCCACAATTCATTGTTGAATGTCTGGTTCTATTTTTCTTGATGAAGATGAAGATGAGGATAATGACTATTAGGATTTAGTAGCTTGGTTCATGTTTTATTTCCATGTTCGATACATGTAGCAATGTAGCCTCGTGTATAATGGTTGGTTTTGAATATATAGCCTCATTTACAAGGGTTGATTTGGGAAAATGTTGCTTGCATAATGTTATTATCTATGAGAAATAATATAAAGATGGGTTTGCTAGTAATTGTAACTTGTTGTGAGACGCAAAGCCAATGGGTTAGCTAATAGATTAGCCAACAAAGGAGCTCAAAGTGTGCATAGAAAGTTCAATGTGGAGTGGTGGCAATTGGGGCCACGCAAACTCAAAGAGGATTGCCTCTACATTAATACAAGGGATATCCATCCCCATAATGGGATGACAAAAAGGAATAATCATAAGGTTAATAGGAATTTGGAGAATGAGATATGTTTTCCCATGTGAAGAGTATGAAGAGATATGGGAGAATGTGGAGGAAGACATAAGCCATTATGATTGGTCCTCCATCTATCAAGCTTGAGCTTCTCCTTCTTCATCGAGATCAATCTAGTACTTACAGAATCATGGCGGAAGCAAGTGTGGAAATGGGAATGGTTATGATGACTACGGCGGGAGTTAAAAGGGTCTACAACTCCGACCTTGGCATTTACAGTGGCATTTGTTGGATTTTGTGCAACTTCGGAAGACATTCTTATTGTATTTTATTGTAATTGTTTGTACCTCCTACGGGAGTTGAACTTGATGTAATTAATCATGTAAACCCTTGAAAGAATCAATGTAAACCTTGGGTGGAAAATTAAGTAAAGAAAATAATTATTAAATGTATTTTTAATATTTATATTCCCCCAAGACCAGTCAGCCCTATTAGATTAGACAAGTCGGCCCAATGGGTAAACTGCCCCAAAACAGTGGGCAGTTTGCCCCAAACAATGGACAAAACTGCCCTAGTCAGGTCGGCCCAGTTTGGGAAAAGTCAAGTCGGCCCAGAAAGGGAAAAAGTCATTTTTGCATGTGTATAAATAGAGAGGTCGTATGCCTCATTTATTAATTCACTCACATACAACAAGTTTGCATCACTTGGAGAGGAGCTCGCACCTACAGCTAGGAGAAGCTTATTTTTGGGGTTTTTGGTTAGAGAGACTTTCTACTTTCTCTCTCTCATCTCTGTACTCTACTCTCAAAATTATTCATCTCCATAAGAAGGTTGTTGGGTTTTCTCCCGATTGGGTTTCCCAGGATAAATTCTCGTGTTCTTTGTTTCTATGCTTTGTTTTTCTTCTAGTGATCCTATTGATTTTATGCAATTGAATTACTATGTTATAATTGTATGAAACACTAACATGGTTTTAGAGCGGTACTAGAAGAAGCCATTGCCGGAACTAGGGTTTCATCTTTCAAAGCATTCACTCAACTTTTTTGGTAGAAAAAAGAGCCTTGGGAATTTCGCTCTAAGGAGGACGCATCTTTTGGTGAAGGCAGAATTCAATTCTGAGAATTTTCAATTTTTTACCTAATTCTGCAACTGCAGCAAAAATTAGGGTTTCAAGTTTTTACCTACTTCCTCCACAGTTTTGGCTCGGCCCCACCTTTTCTCAACTTGCCTTGCTAGGGCGCATCTCCCTATGGAGTCAGTTTTCCAAGGATCCAACTTTCATTTTTGACCTAGCTCTTGCTAGGGTTTTTGCTTCAGATCTACAGTCAGGATGATTGGAATGAAGGTTGAAGATCGTCTGGAAGGGGCTTCCAACTTCATCTCTTGGAAGTCTAGGGTTCTTCTCTTACTAGAAGAAAATGGTCTCTTGCAGTTTGTCAATGAAAAGGTTCCAGAAGCAGAAGCGGAAGAAGACAAATCTCGCTGGAAGAAGAATAATGCCAGAGAAAGAAGGATTTTGGTGGACTCAATTAGAGACCACTTGGTTCCTCAAATCTCAGGAAAGAAAATTGCTAGAAAGATGTTCAAAACCCTAAAGAAGTTGTTTGAACATAGTAGTATCAATGTAAACCTTACATTGAGGAACCAACTATCGAATATGAAGATCCAGACTGCTAGAACAGATGTCTCTCCATGGTTCCCACAAGAAGGCAATGGGAGCCCACACACAAAAGCGATAAGAGATAAGTATTTGGTTTTCTTACTTACATAGATATGTTTTGTCTTATATGTCTTCATAACCATTATATGCAGATCTATCAGGAAGTGTGTCGGTTGATATAGTTTACTTTTTTTATGTACCATAGGCTCTTGTTGTATTTGTTATGCATTTCATGAACACGAGATGGAGCTAGTCTAGATGATATCTCCTTCATGCATGCTTAGAGTAGTGCACACTCTTGATGGCATGTTCTAGTGGAGATAACAGACATCTAGATAGTTCCCAAATGTGTATGGAAGACATGTTTACGATTGTTGTGCTAAAGCATTAGACAAGATGCCTAGTGTAAACTATTGTCATTGCCTAGAAATAGAAATGGGTTAAATTTGATTATGCAATGTCACTAATCATCAGACGAGATTTGACTTGTAGGGAAAATACCATGTGATATGGCCCTATAAGAGAAGGATGATGAGACTTGTTCCAATGAACAAGTAGTGGACACATGAATCCCGTTGATGTTCAGCAGGAAGCTTCTAGGAGTATGACTCTCAGCCTAAAAGGATGACCTCGGAAGAAGCTTTCACAGGAGTGAAACCAGAAGTGGGCCACCTCCGAATCTTTGGTTGTCCAGTCTACATACATGTTCCCAAGGAGAAAAGGGCGAAGTTAGAACCTTCAGGCAAGAAGGGAACTTTCGTGGGATACAGTGAGTCTTCAAAGGCATAAAGAATCCACATCCCAGGATCCAGACAGATTGAAGTCAGCAAGGATGTGTCCTTTGAAGAAGAAATGGTTGTCAGGAAAGGCAGAGGATCAGACATGGAGATCGATGATGAGGAGATGCTAGAACCAAAGGAGATGAGATCATCTCCCCCTTCAGTTCAAAGGGAGTTAGCAGAAGAGGATGAACCCATCGATCCCATTGGTCCAGTTGAGCCAGTTGATGTTCCCAGAGATATTGCAGTAGGTCGAAAGAGGCCTAGATGGGCACAACAAACTTTGCATGGAGCAAATGGGAGTGTTGAAAAACAAAAGGCTAGATTTATTGCCAGAGGGTTCTCTCAGAAAGAGGGAGTCGATTATGATGAGACATTTGCTCCTATGGCTCGATATACTTCCATCAAATCGATCATTGTATTGCTTCAGCCTTGAGGTGGAAGTTGCATCAGAGTGATGCAGACCACAACCTTTACTACAAGGTTGTGAATGATGAGCCATTGATTTTGTTCCTTTATGTTGATGACATGTTTCTTACTGGAAATGAGAAACTTATCGTATGGTGTAAGAAGAAACTTGCCTCTAAGTTCGAAATGAAGGATCTTGGATTGATGCATTACTTCTTGGGATTAGAAGTATGGCAGAGGTAGGAGGAGATTTTCCTAGGTCAAGGAAAATACACCATAATTATTCTGAAGAGATTCGAGATGTTGGACTGCAAGTCCATGGCCACTCTGATGGATGCAAATTTGAAGAAGCTGAGGGATTCTGCTATCGCCAACGGATTGGGTCCTTGATATATCTGACGAACACCAGACCAGATATATGTTTTGCTGTGAATGCTCTCAGCCAGTTTATGTGTGATCCAAGGCAGATTCACTGGATTGCTGCAAAATATGTGCTCAGATACTTGCGTGGCACTGTGGGGATATGGTCTGAGATATGCTTCAAAGTGTGACTTGAGATTGCAGGGGTTTACAGACTCAAATTGAGCCAAATGTGCTGCAGATAGGAAGAGTACTTCCAGATGTTGCTTCAGTTTGCGTTCTGCAGTGATTTCCTGGTGCAGCAGGAAGTAGAACTTAGTAGCACTCAGTACTGTAGAGGCCAAGTATATGGCTGCTTGTACAGCAGCCCGAGAAGCAATATGGCTTCGTAAACTCCTTGCAGGATTGTTTGGACAGATTCCAGAGCCAGCCGTGATTCACTGTGATAACCAACGTTGTGTGCAGATGTCAGTAAATCCTCTATTCCACGACAAGTCGAAGCATATAGAGATTCGGTATCACTTCATACATGATATGGTGCAGAAAGGTGCAGTCGAGTTACAATATGTTCCGACAGATGACCAGACTGCAGATGTTCTCACCAAGCCTCTTCCTAGGATGAAGTTTGAATACTTTCACGAAAGAATTGGAGTAGAAGAGAACGTGTCCCTCCTTGAGAGGGAGAGATGACATTGAGATGTTTACCCTGCTTTCAACCAGATGCCTCTACTCGTCGAGGTTCTCAGCCAGGTATGGGAGAAATCCCATCGGCAGATGAGACGAACAAGTAGTAGATGGTCAGGTTCCACCCAGGTGAATCTACTCGTCCAGGTTCTCAACCAAGTATGGGATAAATCCCATTGGAAGATGAGACGGACAGGTAGTAGATAGTCGGGTTACACACAGGTGTCTCTGCTCGTCCAGGTTCTCAGCCAAGTATGGGAGAAATCCCATCGACAGATGAGGCAGACAGGTAGTAGATGGTCGTGTGATGAATGCACAGGTACCTCTACTCATTCAGGTTCTCAGCCAGGTATGGGAGTACCCCATCGACAGGTGAGACGAATAGGTAGTAGATGGTCGTGCACCTCTGCTTGTCTAGGTTCTCAGCCAGGTATAGGAGGATCCCATCGGTAGATGTAACGGACAGGTAGCAGATGGTATAGCAGATGGTAAAGCCTATCTCTCGAACATCCAGGTAGGATGGAGAGACTCTTTTGGACTCACTGAAGGACTAGTGGAGTTGATGCATGATGACACTTCTCGAAGGACTGAGACTGTGTTTACAACCTCCAGTATGTATAAAGATGATTGAGACAGTATAGATGTACAGATGAAACCCAGATGATCATGATGCTGATGAAGACCGAAGAATACCTTCCTTGTTGAGAAGGAGTGTTGGATTTTGTGCAACTTCGGAAAACATTCTTATTGTATTTTATTGTAATTGTTTGTACCACTTATGGGAGTTGAACTTGATGTAATTAATCATGTAAACCCTTGAAAGAATCAATGTAAACCTTGGGGAGAAAATTAAGTAAAGAAAATAATTATTAAATGTATTTTTATATTCCCCCAAGACAAGTCGGCCCTGTCAGATTAGACAAGGCCCAGTGGGTAAACTGCCCCAAAATAGTGGGCACTCTGCCCCAAACAATGGGCGGAACTGCCCTAGTAAGGTCGGCCCAGTTTGGGAAAATTTAGGTCAGCCCAGAAAGGGAAAAAGTCATTTTTGCATGTGTATAAATAGAGAGGTCGTATGCCTCATTTATTCAGTCATTCACATACAACAAGTTCGCATCACTTGGAGAGGAGCTTGCACCTGCAGCTAGGAGAAGCTTATTTTTGGGGGTTTTGGTTAGAGAGACTTTCTACTTTTTGTCTCTCATCTCTGTACTATGTTCTCGGAATTATTCATCTCTATACGAAGGTTGTTGGGTTTTATCCCGATTGGGTTTTCCAAGATAAATTCCCGTGTTCTTTGTTTCTATGCTTTGTCTTTCTTCTAGTGATCCTATTGATTTTATGCAATTGAATTATTATGCTATAATTGTATGAAACACTAACACATTCACCATGGGCACAAGGTAGAAGTTGATATCCTCGAACAAACCATTTAAATGCTAGCTATGATAGAAGACAACCTTCCTCCAATGAATTAGGCCTCCTGGAATCCGAAATGACCTCTCAAGGCTATAATATGAGCTCTCAAGCAGCTAATTTCAAAAGCTTTGCTTCAAAGGCCATTCAAGCAATTTCTGGAGAAGATAAGGATGATGGCCAAAAGGAAAACAGAGCAAGCATAATTCAAACATAGCAAGCGCAAGGAAAGACCTAGCAAATGCAAAGCAAAGTTGGAGGTAAGGCTAAATTGCACAAAACATGGAAATTTTTCCAAGTTTCCGAAATGGAAACGTTTGGAAACATGACCCCCCCAAAAAAATGGGTACCCCCCCCCCAAAAAATGGGTACCCCCCCCCAAAATGGGTACGTCAAGAGAACCCTAGTATATAAAAACTACAATACACACACACACACACACACACATATGTTAAATAACACAATATCTTACAAGAAAATAAGAATGATACACAAATAATATTTTAAAAGGAAACCCATGTCTATATTGATTGTCAAAATCCTACAGCTTGGTGATCTTAACTAATGTCAATCATGTACCCTCATGCATGGTAGAATCCAGTGGAAATACTACAATCCTACCAACCATGAAATCCTGAAAACTGTTAAGTCTGTTGAATTTTGAATGGGATATGAAATCTACTTTTTCCATATGAAGTCTGATGAGGTTAGAACCACCGTCAAACATCCTAAAACAATTAATGGCAATGTTAAAAAAATTTAAGTAAAAGGATGGAAAGGTAAGATAAAGGAGAATGTCACTTTTACTTACAAGATGCATAGCCCTCGCATTAGCATCTGCAACCCCACATCTCAGCTAAAACTTGTTAGAAACGATACAGAAACATCGTCGACAGTATCGTACAGCATTTCCAAATCGTGAAATGTCGTATAGTAAGACTGAAGACATTTCCATGCCGTTTTATACAAGTTTCCATGCATTTATGTTACTGGTACAGCCCTCTGGATGGCATGTCCTACAATAGAGAGGTAAGGTAAGGAGCAACAACCTACCATATTAAGTTTTCTAATTAGGTTAAGAGGGTAGTGGAGAAAATTGAGTGCGGGGTGAGAGAGCATAGGGGTATGACCTCCAGCGCATAGATTGATGAAGAGATATCTTAATGGATTCTGGACATTGGCTTTTCAAGAAGCAGGGAAACCAAATTCTTGGTGGGCATTTACTAGCATATGAAGACATTTATACCCATAACAATGGAGGTAGGAGGTGATCAACGAAATGAACTCCTCAACAAATGAACTAGTTGGAAATGAAACTAGACCATATAGATAAAAAATATGACAAGATAATCCATGAAATTTGGGGGTTTAAGACAAGAAGTGAGGAACTAGAAGAGGAAGAACAACCTAGGAAGACGAGGGAAGACGAGTTGGGCAATATGGAAGCAATCCAATATGAGGTAGCTACTAGACCCAATCCATAGGAGAACACGTGTCTTAACTTCATCAATTTTGACTCGAACTCTGATGACTAGCCTTTGTCAATAGAGGTTTTTTTAATAGGGTCATGTTGTCTTTTGATATATATACAATCATATCAGCTATAAACAATTCTACTCAGACTAAGGAAAGAATTACTGCAAGTTTTGGTTATTTACAAAAATTGGTGGAATCTCGTAACAACCATAGTATGTCTATTTTGAAAACTCTGATGCTCTATTTTTACAAAGAATAGGCTGCAAAAGGGTCTGTATGCAACTCTTTTTGTACAATATTAATAGATCTTAGTTAAATTACAAAAAGAAAAAAATATGGCTTATCGCTTATGTTTGTCCTTTAAATGTTCTTGCTCATTTATTCAAAATGCCTTCTTTCAAGATTTCAATATTGTGTGTTATTTATTGTATACATTGTAATGTCGTGTTTCCCCATTTCCAAAATTTCGATGGGTCATGTTTCCAACACATACTTGTTTCCCCACATGTTGCAATTTAGTACATAAGGATCAAAGCGATGTCATAAAAATGTTGGGATGCCCATTAGGGTAGACAAGTAACTAACTAAACAAAGCCAAATAAATAGGAAAATAGATAAGCATGAGTTGCATTTTTCTCATTAACAAATGTACATATAAATACATTGAGATGACCCTTGGGTTCATATTCCTAAGGCATCTCTTGGGAGTCCTCTTGGACTCCTAATGACTGTTCACAATCACATATGACTCTTGGAGTGAATGTGCATAATAAAATAAAAATACAATAATTAACCCATACGGATTAATGTTTCCAACATTCCTCCCCTTAATCTGAAGGGGTATGTGTGAATCCAAGAAAAAAGAGCTGAAAAACTGGAAGTGGACAACTTCCAAAGGCTAAACATATCCAACTTGACAATCCAAATCTTCCAAGTAAGCTAGCAGAAGATGACATATTCTGCTAAATATAAGTGCTCTTTGAATTGGTGGTTTTTGGCTGACCACAATCCAAAAAGGCAAGCAAAAGCAACATAAGCTAATGTCTTCTACTAAGTAACTGGTTTTAGGCTCACCACAAACTCTGGAACTTGGCGATAACTCTGGTTCTGGCTCAACGGTTCCTTCTAGAAAATGGTGGTTTAAGGACCACCACAAATTGATGTCTAGCAGAAACAATAGGAGGATGATGCTTCTACTAAATGGGTGGTTTTAGGCTGACCACAAACTCTAGAACTTGGCGATAACTCTGGTTCTGGCTCAGCGGTTCCCTTTGGAACTTGGCACTTACTCTGGTTCTAGCTCAATGGTTCTCTCTGGAACTTGGCTCTAGAGCTCATCGATTCCTTCTAGAAACTGGTGGTTTAAGGACCACCACAAACTGATGTCTAGTAGAAGCAACAGGAGCTCGATGTCTTCTACTAAATGGGTGGTTTTAGGCTGCCCAACCAAATCAAGCTAAGTGGAACATGGCTCTAACTCTGGCTCTGGATGCAACTCTAACTTTGGCTAGGTATTTCTAGCTCAAGGCTTTGGCAACTTGCACAAGGTACTAGCTATGGCTCAAACTCAGGCTTGCTTGTTTCTAACAACCATCATTCTCACCTGTTAGGAACAAAGAGAGGAGTAGAAAATCTCATGGTGGTTATGAGTGTCAAGACTAGACATGGAATACCACAATCTAATGAATGCTATGGAGCATAGCACTCTTTCTGTCTTCTAGCTACAGCTTTGAATTTGGCATCTGAATCTGGTTGTGGCTCAGGCTCGCTTGTTCTAGAAGTGAACAAGGTTGTGACTGCTTGTTGTCAGATTGATAGGGCTTCGAAACTTGATCGATTCACGATATCCCCCTGTTATGTACAAGATGAGAAGCAGAAAAAGGTTCTACTACAAGTTGTGTCATAAGTCGAGATTGGGTTATGTGATATGAATGATATATCTTCTTGGTTGTTGTTGACCATTGCCAAGAAGCGATCCACCCATAGTGAATCTTCAATCTTGCAGGCTTCTTCAGTGTCAAACATCTATCTGAAGAATGATTATGCTTCTCGTAATGCTGACAAGGATAGAGATCAAAGCACTGTTCTTCCATGTGGCCAATTCGCTGACAATGTTGGCACTGATGTTTACCTAAAAAACAAGTGAAGAGGACTCATCTTGAAGAAATCCAGAACTTTGAAACTGGATTGGTCTGGAATAATCTGGGATATGAAAGGTCACTTCCTTATCATATCCGATACTTGTTTCGTGTTTGTTGCTCCTGAGTTCTTCCGAAGGTCTGATGATGGGCTTGGAAAGATTATGTTGAACATGATCACGAGGGGCTTCGTCTTCTGTCATCATTTCACTAACTTGGTCGTGCACTAGAAGCTGATAGGAATCATCCTCATATTCAAAAAGAGGGTTGTTCTGAACAAGAACTAGTTCAAATTGTTGATTCCTTTGTTGCATATCGTCATGCTGGAGAATATCCACTTTGGCTTTCGAATCCTTCAAATGTGTTAGAACAGTTTGGAGAGTTGCTTTGTTGATTGTGATTGAATCGTCAACAATAGTAAGTATTAGAGTGTTCAGTAACACTAATATTTCTTCAGACTGAGCCATTTAAGGACTATTAAAAGACACACAGGGTTTCTTGCAACTCCACCCTTTTATAAACAGACTCAATAATTGAAGTCTCAAACTCAGCAGTTGGAGGGTGTCAGCTTCTATCGAATATGCACCCAAGTACAATGCAATTCAACTTAAAACAACTACAAGTTACAAAGTGGAATCTGAAAAGAAATTGATCTTTAAAAAAGAATGCTTTACCTTTGTAAAAATAGGCCTCTAGATTTGAATGTCGTGGGTTCTTTGATGATGTTGAATTCAATCTTCTTGACATGACTTCTCTCCCTTGGAAATGTGCCTTGATACAAGATTTGAGCATTTGAATGCGACAATTGAGCTTTTTCAACACCAATGATTAAGATAAAATCACTTAAAAAATATAAGCAATGCCTAATACATGTTGATAGGAGTGAGGCTGCTAGATTATAAATGCAGGAAGCCCAAAACACTCTATTGCAATAGTGCTTTGATCAAACAGATGTAGGAAACCTGAAAGACGAATTTAGTCTCACAACAGCAGAGCATAGATGAAGCCAATTGTCACATGTGATTACGGGTATGTTACTTCTAATTCTCTTTCTTGCAATACAGGGCATCCTCCCAACAACCCAATCACCATTTTCAGAAGGTTGAAATCGAGTCAAAAGCTTAACACCATTTACGATTGCAATTCTTGTAACACCCAACTCAATATACAAATAATGAATCATAGTTATGTCTGTTGCAGTCCTGAGATTTCGGATAGTCAATTCAATGCAAATACCAATAGAGTTTTCAACAATTATGGTGGCACCAAAAACGCTTTAATAGCCCAAATGTGTAGCATCAATAGAAAATATAGTAGTCATGATGGGGCCAACTAAAGGAGTCAGCATCAAACTATAAGTAGTGCAGTTCATGTGAAAACTAGCAGAATACTCAATCACTACACACTCAACTTATGACATCCAGCAAAGAAGTGCCTTATCAGTGTCAACAAATCCGACGAGCATAAACAATCTCATCAATGCTACACAAGCAATGGAAAACTGGAAACAATACCCATGCACAATGTTGATACTCCCACGCACTGTGGAGACAAATTCAAACACCTCACATTCGCAGCTGTGGGGAAGGCTCCCTGACTAGTATTTTTCCTCAGGCAAGTGTGATGCTCATGCAATGAGACTAGAGGTCATTGCATAGAATCGTATTGCACGGAGCGTAAGAGCACTTCTCTGGCTGCGACTTCAATCCTTCACTTCTATTTCTCCTGTGGTAAAGGCCCGCGAGGAGACTTACGAGTAGAGGAGGCCCGTGAGGTGTGGAGAACTCAGGCTGGAGGAGAATTTGAGGGGTTCAAGAGGAGAGGGCCTAGAGAGGGCCCGGGAATTTGTGGAGGTTTTGAGAGCCCACGAATGAGAGAGGATCCTACAGAACAAGGTGAGATAAGTGACGTGCAACACCGTGGTAGAAGTTTGAGTCCGTGGGAGAAGTGTGAGTCCGCAGGAGGGAGGATACATGTTCTCATCCCGTAGCAGTGAATGAAGGGGTCTCGGCTACCACTACTGGAACGATACCTCACTCATCTACTAGCAAAGAAAACAGTCGATAGGAACGCACACAACATTGTAGGAATTAGAGTTTGTGATAACGCACAAGTAGATACACTACTACAGAGCCGGAGAGAGAGGTTACGGATAGCATTAGCGATACTCCGTGCAGATCACAACTTCAATATAGATTCTAGCACGAGCAGTATGCAGCTCTGAATATTCTCCTCAAAGGCATAGACCTGAGAGGCCTGAGACAAAAGGGTAGACTAACCACAGAGCTGGCAGAGAATATGCAGACTAGACAAATGACAGTATGCTAGGTCTAAGCAAGTCTGGCAGGGGATATGGCAAACCTAATTCTGAGCATAGGCCACAGGGCCAATTAGCTTTGATACCATTGTTGGGATGCCCAACAGGGAAGAAAACTAATGACTAAACAAAGCCAAATAAACAGGAAAATAGATGAGCGTGAGTTGCATTTTTCTCATTAACAAATGTACATATAAATACATTGAGATAATCCTTGGGATCATATTCCCAAGGTGTCTCATGGACTCCTACTCACTGTTCACAATCACATGTGAGTCTTGGAGTGAATGTGTATAATAATACCAAAATACAATAATTACCCATACGGATTAATGTTTCCAACAAAAAAGATGATCTTACATAGAAAAATAGCTCGTTTTCAAGGACTCTCATGACTCCTTGAAGACATTTGCAAAGAATGAAGACCAAAAATATCTAGCTTTACTTCTTCATAGGATGTTCCTTTCGTGTGAGATTACTCTGAAAACAAATATTTTCACACTATAAGGTCTAGTTTGATTACCTCTTTCTACCAACATATAGATATTTTCAACAGAAAGAGACAACTAAACCATGGTATAGCTACAAGATCAATCAAATATTGCAGGAACGAGGTTGTTGGAGAAGCAAACTGCAAGTTCCAATACTGATATGTTAATATATGAATGCGATTATCTAATATATCGGTTAATGTTAGGTAGTTAGATCACCTAATTGTCTTATGGTTCTATATATGACACAATGTACAATGCAATACATAAAGAGAGTGGTATTTGCATATACCAAGTAGCCCATCTCAAGCTCCCGTCGTTTAGTGTCGCAGCGTACTATTTGACAAATTCTATTTATTAATCTCTCCATGTATTCTTTGTGTTTTTAGGTGTTTATTTCAAGAGCATATGTGATTCTAAAAATCAAACTTAGTATCAAAGCCATACTGCATGGGACATTGTGAATACTAAATAGAGAATAAGTGACGAAGATGAAGATCATAAGTTACAGTCATCATTGTTGGTGAATGTAATCAACATTGTTTTAGAATGCATGCTAAGTGTTTGTTGGTGAAGATTTAAAGAGCCAGTTAGAACTGCAACAAACTGAAAGTGTATACTGTTCGATGTACATAAGAAATTAAATGTGAAATGTCTGGGCATAAAAATAAAGAAAACTATTATATTTCTTAAAATTGAAAAAAGAAAACAAAATAAGGTCTTTTGGTTTTAGTTGTCTTTTTCGTGAGATTAATATGGGAATACATAGTCAAGAGAGCAAGTTAGGCATCGAAAATGGGAAGTAACAACCTTGGTCACACGAGTCCTCAAAAACCATAATGCTATCCCTAAAAGCCAAATTCGTTTTTCCTCCCTGTTGCTAATCAGATTCACAATGTCAATTGCAATAGTGCCATAAACAACCACCATACTGGCAAGGAACGAGAAGTGTTGATGTTTTGTAGCTCGGACAGGAACTTCTACATAGATTTTGTATCAAACATGCATGAAGCCGTCCAAGTCAAATCTATTTTGTAATTCACTTTATAAAAGTGAAAGTCTTATATTTTGTTGTTGAGTCTAATAAAGTGCATTTTTAATGCATTAGTGATTTAGACTAATCTCAACAGTAGATCACATCAAGAGATGAGGGTTTTGGTAGATTAGGGTTGCAGCTAAAGTATAAAGGCAGGTCAAAGTAGAGGGTAAAGATACATTCATTATTCACAGGAAGACAGTTTTGGTCGAAAGCTGAAGAAACTCATTCGGAGAGCGAAATTAGAGAACCGAAGCGGAGCCCAGACAGCCAACAAGCAGATTTCAGGAAGGAGACAGCAGCATGGACAGATCCGTAGAGCTGTATGGAGTCGTACAGCAGATCCGTATAGTCGTGCAGATATGTACAGCAGGTCCATACAGGCATACGGATCCATACGGTCAGGTATGTACAGGTGTGCACACTGTCCATACCACAGCCAGCAAGCTTCAGGTGGATTTCTCGTTTGATTAGTGGCAGTTTTCCTCAGTAAGTTCGTCATTTTTTGCTCCATTTTGAGTGTACTGTACAGCTGTAAGTTATTGCAGCTGTGGAGGTTTCCTTGTAAGCCTAGATCTATTTATCAAAGGCTGATGAAAAGGTGTAAATCGTCTGTATTGTGTTTTGCTTCTGCTGTTCATTTACAGCTATATGTGAGATTGTTGCATGTTCAGAAATATTCATTTCTGTGATTAGATAAGTTCAGATCTGATTTATTTAATTAAGAGAACCATAGGACAGCAATCATCTAGGGCCTGAAAATTTACAAGGAGCGAGAAAAAGACTTAAGGAAGATTTTCAAGGTGCCTACATGGAGGAGATCTTGCCACAAAATAACATGTAGATAAGATAAGATAATTTTATTAATGTCCAACGAATGGCATAAATAAGTCACACGAACTACTAGGTACATTAGAATCAATACATAGTGGGAGTGGGAATGCAACTCCTATAAAAGCAAATCTAATCCATGAGATCTAAACCTAGAATCTAAAGTCTATCATCCAATAGTAAGATACAATGTTGGGAACCACAAAGAAGAAAGAATCCTTGTCAAGAGCTCAATAGTCTACAAAACTGCCTCGACTAAAGATACCCAGGGAGAGTGCTCAAGTCCTCATGATGCCATCACCTACCAATGTGAAGAAGAAGTTGCTAACCTTCTCTATACTAGCAATAAGTAGATCTCTCCTGCCATTCTAGGTTGAAGCTAACAAACTCCTAATGGAATATTGTCTAGACGAGCTAGAGGATTTGGAAGAGTGAGTTAATGGTGCAACACATTGCCTCTAACAGGCGACACTCTGCTAAGATCCGAAGGAAAACGAATGTATGTTGTGACTGGAAGATCTATCTTGACCCCAAATGCAACACAGCAACAAGGGTCTTGCAGGTGGAGGTCAAATGTCTCCTCTTGTTCTCGTAGATTTGAAAGTTGAGGTCGAGTTCCTCTCTACATGTCTCTTGGTGCCTCTATCTGTAGGAGATGGAAAGGAGTTGATCGCCTTGGTAGTGTCCAATAGTGGGATGTCTCCCCGTGATGCCACAAATCTAGAAGCTAAGGTGGAGTTGCTCTCTAGCTAGTTCTTTATGCATCTTTGTAAGCACCAAGGAGATAATCATCCTTGTAGTGTCCAATGGTGGGAGAAATCTAAGTGAAGAAGATCCAAGTCCAAGAGCCTTGCTCGTGAATAAGGACAAGCACCATTGGTTTGGATATATGAAAAAAACTGAAAGGGGGTTTTAGCAGTGAAACAGGACTCGTGAGTCAAACTCGAAAAACACGAGTTTGACTTGGATCGCCTACAAAATGAGTCGATTAACTTTAAAACCCGATTTTGGCTTCAGTTTCTCTCATTCTTTGTTCTCTATTTTGGGCAATCATGAGCAAGCGATGAAGGACAGTCATAACTGGGCTACAGGCATAAATATGCCATCATGTGTTCGCAACTCCCTGGAATGGCACTTTATTGATTGAAATGTTTGCGACTCCAAATTGGCACTTTATTGATTGAAATGTTCACGACTTCCTGGAATGGATGCTATTAGCCAATGGATGGAAAGTCTCGGAATAGTTTCAAAAATGCCTCTTCCCACTAAAGAATAGACAAAATGCCTAGGTCTTAAAATTTTCTCATTCAGTGGAATTTTGGTGATTCATGGGTCAAGGTAATGTTGAGTTTATCATTGGTCGAGCGAATGCAAGTTTGATGGGACTCGGGAGTATGAAAAACCTTAATGCAAATCAATCGATTAGATGGATTTGTTAGCCAATTCTATGTGCTAGTTATCTAGCATAACTAAGTTAATGGAATTTATATAAATGTTTACATATAATATTAATTACTTCTAAACTTATATTTACATTAATAAAAACTTATATATATTAGTTTATAAATTTATAAAATTCAATATTAAATTTAATATGCAATATATTTATTATTATTTATGAATAAAAAAACTTTATATTCAGGACGAGGATCTTGTCTCGATTCTGGACTCATCTTATGGATGAGAATTGATATATTTTGGACATCTATTGATATCTTGCAATATATGGACATGGCTATTTTCAATATCTATGAAAAATGATTTTTTTAATTCAAAATACGTGTATATATTTAATTTTTTGTATTTGCCGATTTTTTCCCAATTTCCTCCCAATCCGATTCAAACTCTTTGCTCTTTTTCCTTGCCTATTTATTGTCGAGTCGATTCTAAGTCTGGTAACATTGAGTTTTAGGACTCCCTTAAAAGGCAATGATACCAACTTCAAATCTCGTAATAGATGGGGCACCTAAAAATGAAATGTCCCTCCATCTCAATCTCCTGTAAATGGTGATCGAATATGGTGTCCACTTGTGGAATATGGTGATCGAGCTTCACTGAAAGCGATGTGAACAAACCCAATTGGCTTAGAGGGATCATAAGTACATGTATCCACTACATAAGCGTGTAGGTTGGTATGATAATGAGGGCATCCCTCAACTCATTGAATTGCTCTACATAGAAGGCCATCTTGGGTCTGATCCCACGAGTGAATCTGCCCAAATTTATGAAAATCCTCACAGCAGATCTAAGAGATGATGTATACCTCACAAGAGTAATTATGATTAAGCAGGAAAATAGAGGAAGAGTGAACAATACAGTATAATGAGCAACAGAATGATATGGTACAGTAGAACTCGGATAGAAGCAATAATACTTCACACACACTAATTAATTAATCACAGTATGGACAAATAAATAGTACAATGGTAGAGAGGATTCGAATGCCTAAGGTGGCAATTCGAATTAGCCTCTCAGAGTGATCATAAGATCAATAGAGTGTCATCGGAGCACAACTAGGTGTCCTCATGATCATCGGAGCACAACTGGAAGTCTTCATCATCATCAGTGGAGTCATCAATGCTCAAGTAACTGTCAACCATCAATCAAACTGAGTCTGGTAGGTGCAACTGAGTGTAACTCAGTGTAACTGACTGTAACTAAGTGTAACTGAGTATAAACTAAAGACAACTGGACTGGTAGGTGAAGAAGGGCGAGTTGCTTCCTAAAATCAAGGAAGAAGGGCGCATTAAGCAACTGGAGGGCTAAAACTGAATGGTGAGAAGCTCCTGGGGGCTAGCTAACTGAGGGCTAGGTGTTGGACTGATGACTGGGATGCATGCAAAATGCATGCAAACCCTAGAATGCATGCAAACCCTAAAAGTGCATGCATGACTGAAAATGTAAATGATCAAAATACTGGTGGGACTGGGATGGAGTATCGGAATATCCTAACAAAATTACCCAAGAGTATTGTCTATAACTATGTTCTCTAATGATCTTGTTCAACTCTTGCTTACTTGGCGTGGGTTGGCCAAGAGTATCTGAGCAGAGGAAGTATGTTCATCGCACTTCCCACAAACTATAATAGGCACATAACCTCGACAAACCAACAATGGAAAAGCAACTTGAGGCAAAGGCCTCTAAGGAACAGTACGAAAGGTAAGGGTGTCGACTAGTTGAAGAAGAAGGGGTGGTAATATCCCCAAAGCTAGGGTTCAATTCGTAATAAGCATGTTGTAAGTTTAGCATTCTGAAAGAGCAAGCATTGCCATGGTCGCACGAGTGTGCCAAGTGTGGCAACATACATAGTGCATACATAGTTATTAGTTGAGAAGATACACCAATGTGTGTCGCTTCTACCAATAATAGAAAATAGACTTGTTCTTTAACATAAACCTAGCCATCTTCATGATGGTACAGATTTTGCTCTCTACCACTCCCTTTTGTTATGCAGTGTAGGGTGTGGTGTACTGTCTTTGAATGCCATCTTGAATACAGAAAACAAGAAAATCCCTAGAGAAAATTTATCCCCTATTAATTGATATAAATACTTTACTTCTCTTCCCATGTTGATTTTCTACCAAAACCTTGAACTTCTTGAATTCATTAAGCACATGTGACTTCAACTTCAAAAAAATACACCCACATCTTCTTGGAAGAGTCATCTACAAACAACAAAAAATACCCAACACCAAAGAATAATGTCAATTTCATAGGCCCACAAATGTCAACATGGATCAATTGAAGAACTTCCTTAGCTCTTCAAGCTTGCCCTTCTTCAAATGGAGTTCTATGTTGTTACCAACCAGACATGCTCCGCAAATTCCTTGTTGATTTTGTATATCTAGGACACCACCAACCAAACCTTCTTTAACCAAAAAAGAAAGGGATCTCACATTCAAATGCCCATACCTTTGATGACAAAGCTCATTGCTGTTATGACCACTCTTGGCCATCAAAGAATACTCTTTCGCTTCCTTTGCATCAACCAACCTAAAAATCCCATGCACTTCAACACCAAGAGCATCTTCTTTGTAATATACCATGTGAAGGATTCTATCTTTTGCACGTGTTTCATAGCTGCCAGTTTATGCGACTTGTTTTGTTTTTTCAATATTCATATCACATTTGTCTACCACCGATCAATTGAATGTAACTTTGAAATGCAACCCCATAAAATCAATAACAAGAAGCTTGGAATTTCCAGGAATTCAATAAGACTGTTACTCAATTCTGAACATGAAATTACTTCAATATTGCTCAATTACAATCAGATTTCAAATATAGGACAGTCTAACCTTGAGTAGAAATTTGAATAAGTGGTTGACTGCTGTAGCAACTAGTATTGACCTTCAGATTTGTCAAGGGACAGCTGAGATTGCAATCGCGCCAAGCTGGAATCTTTGGCACAGTCCATGTGTTCTCTGAATGCAAAAGCCCTAGAAGGAAAGTGATACCCTTCTTGAAGCTATCTGTGGTCTCCTCATGAGATTCTACCACCACACTTGTCACGCCCCTCCCAAACTGGATTGAGCTGCCTCAACAGAAGGTTGCTGCCACAATAATTAAATGTTGCTCTCTACAGCAAATTAATACCTCAGTTTATTGATTGCTGGTCCTTATATGGATATGTCACTGCCCAATGGTGCCACGACTTCACAAGAGAAACTTGTGGCTCCTCTTATTTCCACTAATGCGCCCTTTTGCCAAGATCCAAATCTCTTATATGAATACGCCCTTCCACAGTAGATGATCGTGGCCTTTTTCTGATTGCTAGGGCACACAATTTTAGATAAATAAGTCGCAGCAGATAATGGAAGGAGATCGCTGCTCCCACAAGGAGGAAGGCGCCCTTTTTTTAATGGAGAAAGGCTGTCACAGGAATCACGACCTCAGAATAACTGCAGCAGTTAACAGGATGGTATTTACTCCACGAATAAGACTGATAATATTTTATAAATTTATACACTTGATAATCACGTCCTGGATAATTGCATGATGAAAGACGCCTCTCTTCAATGAAGGAAATCGCTGCCCATCAGTAATGAATGAATGCTCCCTCACGAATCCTTAAACACTTTAGATGCCCTCGAATCCTTGTGAAGAATGATGAATATGCTGCAACAATGAAGAATGTTGATAAACCTGAATGATCTATCCCTGGAATTGACTAGGATGGATAGATTACACCACCAAACCCAATTGTTGGCTGAGGAATTCGACCTCAACCCTAAACTGCTCTCCGAGCTCTCCAAACCGAATCTCAACAATGAATAATAACAATTGAATACCTAAAAGTTGATTTGTCTTCCTTTTATTCTCTTTTGCTTGCATGCAACTCACTTTTTGCATGCATGCAACCTAATTGACGCATGCCTCATGCAACTTGATTTATGGCTTGCGCCTTGCATGTCATGCATGCCACTTGATTCCTGCTTAAGTGGTCCTCTTTTATCCCCTAATGACTTAATATCGTGCTCAAGATCTGCTTTTATCTTATGTGGCATCAGTCATTAGTTAATTCCCTTTCTTTCGGTACCCGCTCGAACCTATGGGAATTAATTATTAAATAGGTTAGTGGGTTGGATACTGTTGCTTAGGCAGAAGAGGACAATACACTCTTACTGAGCTTATCCTTGTCCACAAAGCAACAAATGTGATTGTTGAAAATCACATGCAAGTGAGGATTGTACTTCATAATTTCACTAACAGAAAGTAGATTTTTATCCATTTCCGGAACATAGTGGACATTAAAAAATACCAACTTTTTAGCTAACAGAGTTATCTACACATTACTTTTTCCTTCAACTCTATATTATTCCCCACCACCAAATACCATAGAATCATTAGAAGATTCATTAGTAGCATAATTGATATACCAATCTCTCTTATTGGTAAAATGATAAGATGCTCCCGAACCTATATACCAAGGAGATGTTTTCACATTGTCTACTTTATCCCGTGCCATGAACACAGAGATATTCCTCTTCCTGTTCCACAACATTGGCCTGCTTCTTTGTCCCTTGGTTATTCTTCTCTCCTTACAAACTTTTCTTACAAAAAAAAATTCCTCTTGCCCATTTTTCCACAATAAATGACACTTAAAAGTCGTATGATTACCTAAGTCATTTGTCCTGCTACCCTCATTCATCATTGCAAACTTGGCTTTGCCCTTGAATTTGGCTGCTAAAACATTTCTAAGCATTCATTCCCATCACTTTTTCCACGTATCTCGCTACAAGAGCTCAGTGCTCAAATTCTCAAACTTCAAGTCAACACCAATAGAAATAATGTTTAGGGTTTCAATAAAATTGTCAAATGAGGCCAGTAAACTCTTGAGAGTGATTACCACCATATCTTCTTCTTCCAATTTTCACCCAGTGTCATACAATTGTTCTCTTAGATCTTTTATCTTCAACATACGATCTTGTAAAGACTCACTTTCATCCATCTTGCTTGAAAACAGCAATTTTTCAAGGAAGAAAGCTTTATCTTTATTTGAAGTTTCATGCAAATCCTTTCGTCGCTTCCAAACAGTTGCAGCATCACCATCAATCTACGCTTAAGGAAGAATTTCATCAATCACTGAAATCTTTATCGACATCACCGCTTCTCTATTCTACTCATCAATCACGATTTAGGTCGTATTTCCTTGCTCAAGACAAACTAATCATGCACCCATAGTCAAAGATGTCCAGCATACAATGTTTCCACATACTATAATTCTTCCCAAATATATTATTGTTACTCGCTAACATATATAATTCTTCCCGAATATATTATTGTTACTCCCTAACGTAATGTTAGACAAACTAGCCTCGAGGGTTAGCTCAAGTGGTCATGAGTTAGAAGTGAGATCTCTCCCTCCAAAGTTGGGAGGTCACAGGTTCAACCCTCTTGATCCCATCGAGGTTAGGCTCCGTAATCAGGGCCAACCATTTACCATCCATGAATCATAGGGAAGTACTCCCGAGGTTATTCCTTGGAAAAAAACTGTTAGACAAACTAGCCGTTCATGCACAAAAACCGCAGCCTAAATGTTGTTGAAAATCAAATCTGTTGCTGAAATAGAGGCTTACAACAAAGAAAATTTGTGTTTTTCCTCCCCCAAACTGAAGATTACAAAGATAAAAACAAAAATTCTTGTTGGAAAACCAATAAATCTGCTAAAAAATGAACAGATCTATTGTAGATCTGCAAATACTTGCTAAAATGAACAAATATATGTTTTTTCTTTCCTCAAACAGCAAACCACTGAGAAGAACAGAGATTTTCCTGTCCAATTTGTCCAATTCCAGCCAATTACTTGTTGGATCTGCAAAATTACAGGGAAATCGACCAAATTTCACTGCTTTTCAGTGAAATTCACCAAAAACATTGAGAACTCCAACTCCTGGGCATCCCTACGGGCTGTATGGCACTACAATTTTTGTCTGACTTCCGTACAGATCAATTTCACCTACAAATATTTTGCACTGTTGCTGTACAGCTAGATCGTAAGGTTCTAACTTTGCCGCTGTTCATATGACTAATCCATACATACCATATGATGGCTATTCCAAATGGTGGTCCCTGAAAAAAATCAATTTACTTTTCTCTTTAAAAATTGATTTCTTCTCTCTTTTCTTTTAAATATTTTAGAACTACCTTATAAAAAATCAGAAAATCAACCTAGCTCTAAAATTGGTCAAAAATAACCTAGCCCATCTTTTAAAACTAGAAAAATGACCCTATTATTTCTCTCTTTTTCAAAAATATAAACTCAGGTTAAAAAACCACAAACCTATTTCCCCGAAAGCCCTCTAGTTTCTCAGTGTGTATTGAACAGCAAATACCTCCTCCATCACTAATCTATGCAGTGCCAAAACCCTCACCCACTTCAACTCCCCTCACCGTGGCTTTGATACCATATAACAAAAAGAAACAGAAAATTCAGAAAATCAACCTAGCTCTAAAATTGGGCAAAAATAACCTAGCCCGTCTTTTAAAACTAGAAAAATGACCTTAGTATTTTTCTTTTTTTCAAAAAAATAAACCAAGGTTAAAATACCACAAACAAAAATACTTAATTTTCTTTCCTCGAAAGCCCTCTGGTTTCTTGGTGTGTATCGAACAGCGATACCTCCTCCATCAATAATCTATGCAGTTCCTAAACCCTCACACTTCAACTCCCCTCACCGTGACTTTGATACCTACCATTAAACAAAAAGAAACAGAACACAAAAGACATTTAAACAAGAAAATACATCTTACAATATGAAATCAAGACAACAGATATGAAATATCCTTTTATAGTAAAGGAATGACAAAAACCCTAAATGCATGAACCTTGAAATGACTTGAACATTATTTAAGCCATTAATACAACACTAAAGCATGATTTAAAGTCTAGACAAGTCAAAAAGTGACTTTATTAATATGCCTGAGTCTATAAGTTTTTAATTAGATAACTCTTAACCAAAGCTGTTGGGAGCACGGAGCGGGAGCGGGAGCGAAAAGCGAAATTTTCAAAAGTTTCCGTTTAGGGAGCGTTTTTTATATAATATATATTTTAATATATTTTGATGCATATATATTAAAAAAAACATGTATTATGCCAAATTAGCTATAGAAAACACGAAAACATAGATATTCATATAACCATTTAGACTTTTAGTACACATATTGATATAACATCAATAATCTAGGAGCTATAGCTTATAACATTGTCATTAAATGATCAATCATCAATCATCAACAACATCAACCTTCAAATTTCAACATATAATATTTGCCATCAACAAACTCTAACAGATAACATCAACCATGAAATGAAACAAAGCATCATAATATCAAAGGTAGGTTCAACCGTTCAAGATTCAAAGGTCAAAGACTAAAGTTCAAACTTCAAACTAGGCCATAATGTTTACAAAATAGGCCGTAATGAACATGAAATACAAAGTACTATGATACTATCTAGTATCTGTTGCCAACTATATTGTACAATAGTTGAACCTCCATTGAGCCGCCAATGTTTGAACACAATCAGTGTTCACTTCCAAAGTATCAGGGGTTCAGTTTGCAATAATTAGCCAGTTTTATTTTTTTGCTGAAATGACCATGGCCCCAAGGGGTTTGTAATAAGTGTGCTAGTAGGGTTTTGAGTGGCTCAGTTCCCCATGACTTGACTATCAACTAAGGCATTCCAAGGAGGTTTTTGCCCTTGTCAATTATGCTTTGCCTATAGCCGAGTAATAATCGACGAGGTTTTCTCCCACTTCCTACAAAGCTAGAATGCCCAATTTTGAAAGTTGAGCCTTGGGGGGTTATTAGAGTCCAACTGATGTATATGAACCTACTAGACACCATGTATGTCTTAGATGGTCATTTCCTAGGTCCCTCGTCCATTAAAAACAATGTCCAAAAAAAATTTAACATACGCGTTGGATGAGTTTTATTTTTATTATTTTTATTATTTTTATTATTATTTTCCAAATATTTAATTGGAAAAATACAATTTGTAATATGTCAGTCGTTTGGGGGTGGATTTCAGAGATTGGAGGCTTAATTCCTAAGCCAAAAATCACACTTAAACCCCAAACCCACTTATCCTAAGTTTTGGATGGTCATCTAGCCATTTAATTAATATTTTCTCAAAAAATCAATAAAAGAGAAACTATTAATTAAAATAATCAAAAATTAATAAATTGGAGATAATCTAATTGGATTAAATAAATAGGCTAAATGACATGGCAACAGACATTCATGATGATTCCAATCAACTCCAAAAGCATTCAGTGAAGTATCCAATCACCAAAATAGATCTTCAGTAATGTGGAGGTGATTTAATGGAAGTTTGAGTTTACATTTAATGAATGGTGGGCGCCTTCCTTGTTTTGTGGCCACCTCATGGGCTTGGCTCCCTTATGAACATGAGTTACCATTAATACAACTCAAGATCTATCTCCTTGCTATCTATCATTCACGCATTCCTCCATGCATTCACGAGTTAGTAAGGTGGCAATCACGCATTGGATTGGTGAAGGTCACGAGGTTGTGGTGGAGATTACTATGCTGGAATGGTGGGCGCCTTGCCAACGTGGAGGCCACCTCCCCATTCTCATTTACTTCAACTCGTTGTTATCTACTGTGTTTCACTCCAAGCTTTGGTTGTGATTGGAATTCGAACTCATATCTATGCCATTTGGCTCTCCATTGATGCCAATTCGAATTAGGGTTTAAGTGTCTAGTTTTTTGAATAAAAGGAGTGCCTTGCCTCCTCATTCTTCATGGAGATTTGTGCAAGAAAACTCTAGAGAATTTTGTATCATTTGTTTAAAATTTAATAAAGAGGAAGACTTTGGAGGTCCATGTTGGAGTTCTTTGTGTGTCAATTTCATCTTGTGTGAGGCGATACCTTTCTTACCTCAACTCTCTTGATTTTTAATTATATGATCATTGATAGGAAGGCTAACAATCTAGCACGTTATTATTTGATCTATTGTTTTCTTTTGAGTGTTGTGGTTTTCAAGTACATTTTCAGGTGGAGAAAAGATTTGTCTCTTCTCATCCATCAAGCAAGAGCTCTTTTTGATTAACACATTCATCTTGCAGGTTCCCAAAAAGGCTTCTACTTCAAAGAATCGAGAAACACAAGGCTTCTTTGCCTCATCCATCAACAACATAAACTCTCTTTTCAGTCACTGGTTACTTATTCTATCTCTAAGTTACGGAAAGCCTAAAGTTCTACCCTTCTCCAAGCCTAGAACCCTCCATCAAGCTTGCCTTTTTTGTTTGTAGGTTTGCCTTGATCCTTTGCCTCCTTTTGCCTCCTTCTCCTTTCGTTTTCATCTTCTGTTTTCCCTCTCCTCTCTTTCGTCTCCATCCTCCTTTCTATAGATCTTCTCTTGCTCTTGTCCTTCCTCCTTCAAGCTTCCTTTCCTTCTCGTCTTATCCTAGATCTACCTTCTCGTCCTCCTCTCCTTCATTGTTCTTCCCCCTCTTCTTTCGCTTTCATTTTTGCTCCCTTCTCCCCCTTTCTTTCCTTCTACCCTTTGTTTTCTCTCCCTTCTCTCCTCTCGTTTTCTTCACTCCTTCACCCTTTCGTCCCCCTCCTTTCTCCTCTTCCTTTCCTTGTTTGCTTCCCTCTTTGTTCAAGTTTTAGATCTTAGTTAGCATTTGCATTTAGTTTCTTTGATTAAGTTGTTAGATCTCATCTTGCTAGCTTAGCTTGCATTTCATTTTGGTTAGATCTTAGATTTGTTTTAAAGTTTGCATTTCTTAGTTTAGATCTCATCTTTAAGTCCAAAAAACTTGCATTAAAAAGGGTTTGCATTTCATTTTCAAGTTTAACTTAGTTGCACTTTTATTTAGATCTCATACAAAAGTTAGACTTGCACCTTAAATTTTAATTTCTAGATTAGATCTTAGTTTTGTTTTTATTGCTTTGCTAATGCTAATGGGTGCTTGAAGTTTGATTTTTGTGTTGTAGGTGTGAAGAAAAGCAAACTCAAGAGAAGAAGTAAAGAAGAAGAAGGGATCATCAAAGTGGAAAAGAAGAGGATTGAAAAACCAAGAATAGTTTGAAACCAAGATCCAAAACAAAGAACCATACCAAGAAGAAGATCCATCTAAACACAACAAAGATCAAAGCTTCTCAAACATCAAGGAGATCCCAAAGTCAAAGATCCAAACTTAAAATCACTCTCCTTTGTACAAGCCCTAAAAAGGCTTTAGTTTCATTTCTTAGTTGCATTTCACTTCAAGGGTTGCATTCCCTCATTTTGTAATTGATTAATGAAATAAGGCTAAGTGGGATAAAGCCTCCCATAGTTTGTGTTTCTTCCCCCATTTGGGAAAGAGTGTCTTGTGTGTTTTCTTGCTTTCTTAGCTTAGATTTGCTTCAAGTATTTAGATTAGATCTCATTAAGTAATTGTTGTTAAGTTTCATTTCAAGTTATTTGCACTTTAATTATCTTATTTGCATTTCATATAGTGTAGATAAGTCTCTTGAACTTGTCGCAAGACAAGTCAAGAGCACTCTCTGTCGGAGAGCATTTTTCTTGTTGCATTGCATTTCATATAGATTAGATAAGTCTCTTGAACTAATCATAAGACAGTCAAGAGCACTCTCTATCGGAGAGCATTTTAGTTCTTTGTGTGCTCTAAACTAAAATGCGCAACTCATCTTCCCCATAATAAAATTTGAATTTATTCGTTTCTCCTTGCCGCGTATGCTCTGCCCAACCCTTAAAAAGTTGGAATACTCAGAAACGGTATTGGTTGCCTAATCTTGCAAGTTCAAACCATAATAAAATCATTACCCCCATAACCAACGAACCGACGTTGTTCGTCGCAAGTACTCAAAAGTGGGGAACTCCTAGTGAGGGCGTCGGGCAACCCAACCTCAGACACAATGGTTGGTTAAGTTCCTTGAACACCTAGCTGCGATCCAAGCCGGTCTGTCATGTCCTTGAACGGGGCCACCTAGAGTACTTCTTCCGGTTAGATTTCCAGGACATCATGTTCCAGTTGGAAATACCCCTCACCTAAAACAAGATTATCATTAAAATTTACAATAAAATATACAAAGAACAATTGCAAAACATTGAGCACTTGTATCAAGCAACCCAAGCATTCAGTTACATGACTCCATAAGGCACTGGTCTTCTTATCATTTACTTGTTTTCTGAAGCATTTATATTATATCATCTTGTGGTTGCCTTAATTCTATTTAATCAAGTGGTTGTGTATTCAGCTATCTTGCAATTTGTATCTTTGCTTATCTAAGTTCAAGCTATTGTAAATCTTTGATCATCTTAAAAACTCCTAAAAAACACCCATCCACATCACCCAACACTTAAAAACATTTAAAAACTCAGAGCCATAGAAAACTCTTTGTTAGGGACAACCCCCCTCGGCTTCGTTAGGAGTTAGCCTAAACGGAGGAGCTGGGATTCAGGTGACAGTACCTAGCTCATTGCTTGCCCCCAAGGCCACACCTTTCCCACTTGTAGTGAGGAAACAGCTTTTAGAAAGATTTCTGCTGCTGGTGTGCATCTCGGCGGACAACAGTATCTACTAAGATTTTTGCTTGCCACGAGAAACTTCCAATTTCTTTTCTCGTGGTCTAGGTGGAATAGGAGCTGCTAAACATGATCGTGGAACATGAGAAGAAGATGAATGGCCCCCACGGATTGTTGGACGTTGTAAAGCTAAAGGCAAAACTCCTGCATCTAGAAACCTGTAGTTGGTTGGGGGTGGCATCTCTGTAGTATGAATTGGATCACCATCATGATCACCCAATAGTTCAGCCTCCAAGCGCTCTAATGTTATGGCTCCATCCTCCACATTAGCCTCCTCTGGATTGTTGTCCCAAGTCAAAAATGTTCTATCATTCTTGGCCGCCTCACAATAATGGGGCAACAACCTCAAGTTGTAGTGCACATAAACCAAGCTTTCTGCGCGTTCTACATTCAAACTATTTATCTTTACACTGTGGATGAATTTGTAGGTGCTCCAACACCTCTCTGCAGAAGAGCTATTAACAACCTATGAAAGCACCCTCGCCACCAATTTATGCAAATATGAGGCTCCAGAGCCTTACATGTTCCACCAACGGATAGGATCCAATCTATCTCGATCTTCGGTTGCATGCAGGGTACCAAAGACTCCATGCTCACCGATGTATTCGCTTTGTACTTGAGCACACTCCTCCTCATCAGGGACCAACTTGTCTAATGCAAGCATATACCCATTTTGCACCTCTGGATTTGTGTGTGGTTTTTTCCTAACTCCACCCCCAAGTGCAGGTTGGGCCAACCAAATTGGAAAATAGTATTTTGGGGTAAGGACATATGCAAGGGCATGGAGTGGAACATTTAGATTATCCCACCTTTTGACCACATGTTTATGAATAAGGCCATACAAGATTGCATCTCTTTGCTCAACAATGTCTTTGATTTGACTAAGCATGCTATCCATCTGCTCATATACCTCCCCAATCACCGGCTGATCTGTATCTGCAAAACGAATCATGTTATAAACTAGCTTGGTGAACTGCAAAACATACTTAACCTGTGACCAGAACTGACCATCGAGAACGGTGTCCTCCGCCTCCTAAAAGTCATGTCTATCAGTTGTGCTTGCAGATCTGTCTTTTAATTCTTACCATGGATCACTTGAGACCATACTAGCCAATGCCTCTCTTACCTTCAAAAGCATCCTGAAGGTGAGGAGGTAGCTAGCAAATCTAGTCTTTGCAATCTTCAATAGCTCCAACCTAGAGTGATTTCGAAAAATGTGGTGGGCCATGCTATGATTGGTAATAAATTTGATCATTTTCTTACCTCTCTTGTACAAGGCACCAATCCATCGATAATTAGGGTCCTTCATCTTAACAATATTATGCATTAAAAGGTTCAATGTGTGAACCAAACACCCTGACCAAAATATGTTGGGATACTTATCCTCAATGATTGCTCCTGCTGCCTTACAATTAGCAACATTATCAGTGATGACTTGAATGTCATTGTATGGCCCAATCTCTTGAATGGTTTTAAGTAAAGGTTGTGCAATATTAATACCGGTCTTGTAGTGATCTGAGTAGTCATGGGCTGAAAGGAAGATCGCACCGCTAGCAGACACGCCAAGAATATTTATCAATGGCTTGCCTTTAACATTTGTCCACCCATCAAATACAATGGATAACCCATAGCTGGACCAATCATTTGTAAACTTTCCAAGAGTACTATTGATTTTGGCTCTTTCCTTGTCAATTCCCACGGTTCTGGCTTTGTCATACCCGGCGCTTTTGTATCCTTTAGGGGCACCATTGATGGCTTGCACCATTTCATGCCAATAGGGTGAGCGAAGAACATTGAATGGCACACCACATGCATAGAGAAACCCATAAACTTTTGAAGCCACATCATCTCTACAACCTTGGTCAAGGAAATCCGATAATGTTCTTCGCATAGGCGAGATTCCACTACCATGGGGGGGATGAGGGTCTTGATCGAGCCGATGACGATCCAGATCCACTACCAAACATTCTCTGTGAGGATTCGGATTCAACCCTTGATCTCTTGGAATTGTTTTGAGCGGCCTCTTCTTCCATCTTGTATTTGTTTCTCTCTTTAGCCGACACTTTGTCACGGGTTTTGACTCCAGTAGCCTTACCTTGATCGCATGGCATAATCCCACACAAATGCTTTCTCACTCGGGTATATGAACCTGTGTAAGTTTTATTACAATGGGGGCATGTAAACTTTGTGGTTCCACCCCCTCTCCCTCCCTCGAGCCTTGTCACATACTTCCACAAAGGTGTTGTGTCTTTTTGTTTTTGCCCCTGATCACTCTCAATCTCATCATCATCACCCTCTTCCCCTTCCTCCTCTTCTCCATGGTATGTGTCACTCTCTACCTCTCCCCCTCATCACTACCACCACCATATCTGCTTCCCAACACCATCATAATGAGAAGAAGTGAAACAAAAATCCAAAACCACATACCCATCATGTTTCTTGATCCAAGATGAGAGTCACTTGTTGCCTACAATAGAATGATGGAGAAGAAGAAATTGGAAAGAGTAGGAGAAGAGAACATTGCAAGGTTTAAATTTTTTAACATAGTGAAATAGTTTTTCAAAAACAAACAAAGATTGGGTTTTTAGAGCCTACCTCTTTAGCTCTTCAATGGTGGTTGAATGTCTCTATGGAAGCCTTCAATCTCCCTTCCAAGCTCTCACAAATAGAAGCCTTCAATCTCCCCTTCAATCTCCCCTCCAAGCTTCCACAAATTTGCTCTCAAACAACTAGCAAACCCACTCAAAGCCCTAGCAAGAGAAGTGAAATCAATGAAATGAGGAATAGAATGAGTCCAAATGGAGTCCAATAGACTTTATTTGCCTAATTAAACCTTAGCCAATCCCTAAAAACAATTTTTTTGTGCAAATTTGAGACAATTCGGACTCAAGTCCACCTAGCCTGCGGAATCGGTACGGAATCGTTTCCGGGAACGATTTTTATGGTCCGGGATCGCTGAGGGAGCGATGAGGGATCACTCTGGGAACGTCGATCCCTCATCGCTCCCTCAGCGATTCCGGACAGACCAGGGATCGTTTTTTTCCTTAAGGAATCGCAAATTACGAAAACAATCCCGGGAGGAAGCGAAGAGGAATTGCGATCCCGGGATCGATTCCTCATCGCTTCCTCTGGGATCGCGATTTGGGAGCGAAGCGTGGGGGCCTAGAGCGATTCCCCGCAGCCTTAACATTTGCTTCTCTTGGCATACACCCCCAAGGATCTTCAAAGAAAGTTAAACACCTTATCCAAATTCTATGAACTTTGACAGCTCACGGTCAACCAAAAACCAATGTTATGAGCTTCAATGGCTCAAAGAATGTCCTATCAGACTACCACTTCTACTTCCAAGGTAAGGAGATTGAGATCACTATACACACCTACTTTGGTGTTTAGTTTTCAGGTCCCCAATTTCGATTGCAACATACCCTCCAACTTCAAATCAGAAAGGGTTATGGTTTCCTAGCCCTCTCCTGGTGTTTTCAGCACCTATTACAAGGCCTTCCATGCAAGATGGACATTTTGGACAGCATTACCAGGCCCATGGTTTTATACGGTATTGAGGTTTGGGGACCTGGTATGTCAGAGGATCCAAGTTCTCATGCTTCGCTGCATCACCAGGTGCAAGAGGATTGTTTACCAGCAAATAGTTCAAGCCAGTTTGCAACACACCCCTTGCGGATCAAGTCCATTTTTAACTGATTTCACTTCTCCATAGGGTTTAGGGCTTTGCTGATTCAGCCACCAATAAAGATCAATATCCCTCAATAACTTGATTCAGCAAACAACACGATAAAAGTAGCAATTCTTAACAAATATGTCCGAAAGACCTTGTAACAATGGAATCTGGATATCTGAATTCTAACAAAAGAGTAGATCTAACCAACACGTACCTATCAAACATGGGAGTTAAAATTTTTGATATGGATATCCACCATTAAAAATACATATTACATAATAATAATAATAACTTAATTTTAAGGTCAAAATGTAGCCAGACATCATATTGACATATGAGACCCCCTTGTTTGTGGGACAAGGGACCCCCCTCCCACATTGATTTAAATGCTTAGTCTGCGGAGGTGTACATATACTACCCCAGCCAAGGGATCCCCTCTGTGCAACAATTTGACTGCTTAGTCTGCCAAGGTGTACATACACTACCCTCCTCTAGATTCGTACCTATCACCCCCATGGAAGAAACACATGTACTTAACCATTAGGCCCATTCAAGCTATTTCAGCACAAACTGATAGATGATATTTGTCATGCTCTGAATGTTGAATAAGGTTTTTATGGACAATCAGTGCCACATGGACATCGATTTGGACACTGGACATCCAGATGCCCCCGAAAGTGAGTCAAGACTCAAAACTATCAAGGATGTCTTCCACATGTCCTTGTTTTCAAGGGGAAACGTCTATGGGATGTAGGGACATTCACAACATCTTTGGAAACATCCCCTTGCAGTCCCGAATGCAGTACACAAGGACAGGGAAACGCAATGGACTCATCCCCCAAGGAGGGAGACATTATTTTACATCAACAAAAATGCCTCTTAATAATATTATGGAATCCTCCACAGGATTACACAAGAATCCATGTGGATTTTTACATCTACAAAGACAGTCAAAGCAAAAAGAATAAACATGACAGAAAAGTGTTGTTTGAGTCTAGAAGCTCTTGCATCATTAGAATTCTGAAAGACAGCATTCTACTGCTCCTACTATCACAAAAACAAAGAGTCGAAGGCAGACACAGAAGCACCAAATCATAGAAAGTAGATGTAAAATATATCAGTTTAACAGTTAACCCACCTCATATACAGGACAATGCACTGAAGCTCTCAGTGCATGGGAATCAAAAAAATTAAAGTATGAGATCACTTAAATGATATTCATGGAGATAAAGAGTTGAATACAGAGACAGAAACTCCAAATCAGAGACTGTCAAATAGATCAATCCAACCAACCTGATCTACAGGGTCATAAAGATTTCTGTGACTCTTCAGCTGGAAGACAAGGTAGAATACATATGCTACAAGCATAACACAGCTGCTAAACCTTGAAAGGGCTAATTCTGATCGTCCTTTATGCAACTCTGTGTGTGTAAAGTGCAGTACAGCTGGGAAAAGTAGGCCCATAACAGCCATCAATAATAATCCTGAGTTGACAACTGCAGCAGCCTGTAGAAGGAATATATAACCATTACATGTTTGTTTGCTTCATAATGGAAAAAAATTACTTCCACAAGCATGGAAAATTGAAATTGCTATTATGCAAGAGCCTCTGGATATACCTTGTTAAAGACCTGTTCTTTCTTATGATGAATAACACCACCCATGAAAAAGGCACATCCAAGCACAAGCAACATGTTTGACAAGATAGAACCAAGTAAAGATTGTTGCACAATACGAATCATTCCATTTTTAAGAGCATATAATGAGATGATCATCTCAGTTGCGTTTCCAAATGTAGCATTCAAAAGGCCTCCAACTGCAAAAGAATAGAACACTATCGTTATACTCCAGTTATGGACTAGCTCAAAATAAATTACATAGAGTAAACTTGTAAGCAATATAGAAAACAAATGCACGGAAAACAAATGCACGGAATGAAATAAAAAAGAAAACAGAAAATTCTCCGGCTCAAAATAATTTGCAAGAAGGCAATCAAGTTGGTAGAGACTTGCTTTAGTAGAGCATGGAAAAGTGGATCCAAATCAAATATTCAGAACATTGTATACATTCACATTTCTTTGATAATTTATTTCATGAAATTAAGTCATAAGAAAACTGATTGCTATCAGTGTTATTAGAACTTGCTTATTTTGTTTACACTGACTAGTGCAGACCGTTTTGGGCCAAAAAAGGGTTCACTTCAGCATGAAAACCAAATGGGAAGTGATTCTTTTCCAAACCAGCCTGCTCTCAGAACCAGTTTGAACCCATGCCCCACCAAACCAAATAATGCATCAAAAGAATTTAAAAAGCACAAAATAATGCATCTAACTTTCAATGAATAGTATTTAACTTTTACCTTAAGCAAAAGTGAATATTGAAATTTACCTTTATTTATATTTTACTTACATTTAACTTTAGAAGTTAAAGTGGGACCCCCATTTCAGGATGTTTAGTTATGGAATCGGACCCATTAGAGCTCACATGGAGAAGACAGAAACTGGGGTGTTTTTTAGTTTTCACACTTTAACAAATTTTCCAGCATTTCAGCTAATATTCAAAACAGGACCCTGTACACTTTCCTCATGCACCCCCTGCACTAGGAATTGTGGGATTCTAAGATTGAAACCTAGAAGAGGAATAGACTGCTCAATGGTGCCAACTAATTGAAACCTACGCTTCCCAATGGTGCAAACTAATTGAAACCTATATGTTTCCCAATAGTGCCAACTAATTTAAAACATCAAATGGCAGCAGCTGTTAAAGCCATTCATCAAGGAAAAAAAAAAACAGATTCTTGGACCTGACTGAGTCAAGAGTAATGAGCCAGACTTCAGATGAGTATGTCCTCATTTGATTATAGTATGGCTAATTTTGGACTCTAGAGACCATTTAGAGCCTAAATGTTTATGTATTGTCTGTCAAAACTTTAATTATGTGTATCACAGAACAGATATCTCAATGGTATTTTTCTATATTCACCTTTACATGATATATGCAGAAGCAAACTTTGCATATTTAGTGTCCAATGGCTTGGATTTTCATTGATGTATGTGAACATATAATTTTTTATTGAAAATTAAATATTTTATTTATTTTTTATACAACCAGTTATTTCATCTGGTGATAGTTGGGTAAACTGGGCTCCCTACCAGAGTTCTAAGTAAGGTTTCCATCAACTAATTCAATGACGTCATCTATAGTCAATTTGCAACCTGCAACCTACTTCCATAGGTACATATTGAATTTATGAACAAACTCTTTGGCATATATTTTGAAAAAAGACCATCACCTCAAATTATCTCAACATCTAGATAGCAGTGCAAAGGACCCATATCTATCATCTCAAAGATTTGCATCAAAACATTTCTTTGTTAGATAGTGGTGCAAAGGTCCTGTTACCCCCATTTTGTATGGGTGTCCACTTGTGAATTTCTTCACAACTTTAGCAGGGGGTGACAAGTCGATGGAGATTTGGATGGCCTAGTACTGATGCTTGCCTTTGTGATGGTGCCTTGGATTCTTGATGTTGATGCTCTAGAGTTGATGATGGATTTATGGAGGACGATGTTGCACTTGTTCATCGTATATGGTTAATCTTAATCGTGAGCCCTCTGGTGCTCTTGATCATATTTGGCATGTAGATGGCATCATAGCACTTTTGGGTATCATCCTTGGCTGAGCACCCTCCTTGTTTCTCTCTTGCAGCACGTGTGGTGGCATCCTAGTGGCTTGTATAAGGGGCCATCCCCTTCCTCGTGGGTTGGTTATCTACTGCGAACACTTGTTCTTGAGCTAGCTGCTCTTATTTTTTTATTGATCGTCTCCTTAGTTCATGGAATGATGAGTTGGCATGGAGGTTGGGGTTTGGTTGTTATGTGGACATTCATTGCACATATGTTGAGAATGTTCCTCCCTTGTTGGAGTATTTCACATAGATCTATTTGTTGGTTGAGCGTTTGACCCTTGATGTATGGAAGCAACCTCTTGCATTTGTTGACTTGTTCTAAATTCAATGGTTTTCCCTTGAAGAGCACCCACCCTTTGGAGGGTTGTTTACATACTCGTCTAGGCCATTTTTTATGGGACGTTTTTGGAGGGGCATCCTAGCTTGGGAGCAATTATCTTTTGACATAGTGCCCAAAATGGTGTCATCTCAACACCATTAAATGCAGGGTGGCCGAAAGATTTCTGAAAAGTGGTTATAATAGAAAATCAAGTAAATATTGAGGAAGTTAGCAATTCCAAAACCGTCATTTAAAAAGCCGAATTGTATTTTTGCCACATGTGCCTTTTAAAGCCTTTTCATCGAGAGTGTTCACATTCTTGAAAAAGCACTCCACCTTTTCAAACCTTTTCCATGGAGCGCTACCTTTTGGAGAGCCTTTGGAGGCTATGTTTGGGACGTCTACTTGTTGTCTTTCCTCTTTTGATGGATACACCCCTTTCTTGGGCCATTTTTCTCTTGGATATTGTACTTGTGGTTTTGACCACCATTTTGTATGGATCTAGTTAGAGTTTGTTAAGGTTAGTGGAGTATTTTGATTTGTTTACTCTACCCTAGGCTAGATCTAGGAATTGATCATTATTTTATTGTTAAGGAAGTTGGGCTCCTCTCCTATATAAGAGAGCATCTTCCTCATTCATTTCTCATGTTTGGATTTGGGGAAGAAATCCCACTAAGACTTAATGGAATATCTTTTGGCTCTTATAAATGGTTGATGCTAACACTATGATGTGGATGTCTTGCTAATGCTTTTGTTTACTCTTCAATCAACAATTGTCGTTATCTTGGGATGATCTGCAAGTGAGTTCTTTACTTTGCAAGAAGTTTATTTGGGTTTATGGATGAATAGGTGGTGTATTTGCAGCTCTTGATTGTATGCCCTAGGATTCTACGCTTGATAAATATTATGCCCAAGTTAATGTAGAAGAAAGCACTCTGGTTATTCCCTTGTGGATCCTTGGGTGAAATCTAGCCTTCATTGGATTTGGTAGGGATTAGCACTCAAACCATAGCTATCCTTGGATGTTAGTAAGCTCTTCATTACTATCCTTGACTAACCCCATCCACCCATTTGATAAGACACTAGTCTCCAATCCCTTCATCACCATTATCTTTTACTTTCATAAAAACCTTGCTTTGATAGGGTTCCCCTTCAAATTCACTTCATTCATCATTACTAAATCCCAGTAATCCTATTTAGGGACTCCTCCCTTAAGCTAGTGAAGAGCTAACCTACAGAACAAAAGAGTGTTTGAGGTGACAGTGGCCCCCTCTCAATCATCCATAAGCTATCATTGGTTTTTAGGGATTTCAATCTCAGGATGTTGGTTTGTGTGGTAATAGGTGCCATATAACTTCATGTTATAATTAGATCATCCACACAAACTACAATGATAGTAATATTACAAGTTTAGGTCTAGGACACTCTTGGTGAATTCATTCTTCTTAAAGTGTCGATATATTGTAGCATACCAAGCTCTAAGAGCTTCCTTGGCAATTCAGGTACCAATTTTGATAACATTGATGGGTTCCCTTGACATCTTAGGATTTTTTTACTACCTTTCAATGTATTGTCATAGGCTAAGTCACAGGACACGACCTTATAGGCCTCAGTGTCCATATTCTACATGTAGGGCACGTGCCATGCCCGGACACATGTCCAACACAAAAAAAATTGTGTCCGAAAATCAAGACATGTGTTTGGATTGTGTTCCACACATGCTAGATCGTGTCTCAAATTTTGGACACATGTTGTCTACCAAAAGGTGTCTGCTGGTTATAAAACACGGTTTTTGCTCATTATTTTTATCATTTGTTGAATGTTAGGAGTAATGAGAGTGGATTTATTTGCAAGGTAAAGGTTTTTAAAAGGATTGCAAGTGGATTCAAGACAGATTTGGCAGCTAGATGAGTCATTTTTTACACAGCAACAACATTTTTCATTTACCTCAAGGAAGTGATGGCTCAATCATCAAAGGCAGCTATCAAAGGTCAAAAGAAAGGGAGGAATGTCACTATTGGTGGTCCCTCCCCTCCTAGTTTTTCAAGCAGTGCTCCAAGTGCTTCAAGTGAAGCTGTTGGTGCTTCCTTGGCTTCATATGACCCTGTTGTAGCAAAACAGCAAGCACGGGAAAAAAATATCCCCTACAAAAGTATGTAACAAGGCAAAAAGGGACTAGATCAAAGCTTGGTGGGGGGGGAGGGGGGATGTTGTTTGGACTTGTAATTACTGCAAGAATCAATTCAAGAGCACCTACTACCAAGTTAAGGGCCATTTGTTAGGCCTTCCTTATGGACTTGCCACATGCAAAGCGGTCAATGTTACCCAAAGATATGAGATGGAAAAAGAGGATACAGTTGACTTGAAGAATGTAGCAGCAACAAGCAAGAAAGTTCAAAAGCATGATGATCCTCTTCCATTTTTAAGGAATCCATCTAGCAAATTTGGGAGTGGGGCTGAAATTCAGCCACCAAAAAGGAGGGCAGCCCCAACATATGGTCCAATGGACAAGATTTATCAACAAGAGAAGCAAGATGAGGTTGATCTTACCGTTGCATTATTTTTCTATATTAATTTCATTTCATTTAATGTTGCACGATCACCTTTGTTCATTGAGATGTCTTGATCTCTTGTTGAAAAGGCTCCAACCGGGTATGTGCCTCCAAGTTCAGAGAAGCTTAGAACCACATTGTTGGTAAGGCAAAGAAGGAGGTCGGCAAAATCCTATACCCTATCAAATCATCATGGCCTACATCCGGTGTTACCATTGTTTATGATGGATGGACAGATGCAACACACCAACAACTCATCAATTTCATGATGTCTTCCCAAAATGGACCGGTCTTCTTGAAAGCAGTGGATGCTCTTGGAAAATACAAGGATGCACAATATATGGATGAGTTGTTCATTAAAGTTATTGAAGATGTAGGTGTTGATTCTTGTGTGCAAATCATCACGAATAATGCACCTATTTGCAAAGTTCTTGGCATGATTGTGGAAGCTAAATATTCACAAATATTTTGGACACCTTGCATTGCTCATTCTTTGAACTTAGCACCTAAATCTATTGCTTCAGATGTGACATGGATTGGTAATCTTATTGATGATGCACACCATAACCGCAATTTTGTACAAAACCATACCAATGCCCTCACAATATATAAACAGTACACAAATCTATCATTGTTGAAGGTTGCAAATACCCGATTTGCTTCCACATTCATCATGCTTAATAGGTTGAGGGAGGTCAAGGCCGCTCTTGGGGCCATGGTTATTTCCGAATTTTGGTCTTTTTGGAGAAAGACGGATCAAGCTACTTCAAAAAAGGTAAAGGACACAATGCTAGATGATGCAAGGTGGGAGAGGATAGATCTTTCCATTAAGATCATGGACCCTATCATTTCTTTATTGTGGTTTGCAGACATAGATCGACCCATCTTAGGAGATGTTTACGAGGGGTGGGATTCCATGATTGAGTCTGTGAAGACCATTGTTATGCTGAATGAGTGTTATGAATATGGGACATCAACAGAGAAATTTTGGTCCACCATACAGGATATTGTTATTGCCAAGTAGGATCAGAATTGCACACCTTTGCATTGCTTGCCTCACTCATTGAATCATAGATTCTGCATTCATAAGTGGCTTAGTGGTGGGCCCTCTCACAAATTCCCTCCTCACATGGATGGAGATATTTCGCAGGGAAGGAAGGTAGCATTTAGAAGGATATATCAAGATAGAGCATCCCTTCAGGAGGTGGATGAGGGATTCATAAAGTGCTCCACTGGCACTAGGATATTTGGAGGGTATGATGTTCTTGAGGACAAGGGGGTCAACAAGCCCTATGGTGGTTGGTGGGAAACTCATGGGGCACCATGCCCTATTCTACAGCAGTTAGCCATGAGGGTCCACTCTCAAGTTACTTCATCCTCTTGTTGTGAGAGGAACTTGAGCACATATGGAAATTTGTACAACTTGAGAAAGAGCAGACTTGAGCAGTCCACAGCAGAGGCAATGGTGTATGTGCACACCAACCTTCGTCTTATTTACAAGCAAAGGTAGGAGTGGTTGAAGGGAAAGACAAAGGTGTGGGATGTATTTCCCGATGATATGGGTTTGGACAGCAATGTGGAGTTGCCATTAGCCAACATGGATCTTAATGACCCAGTGCTAGAGCCGGTCACTTTTGATGATGAGCCTTTTGAGGGGTCATCCTCCAAGCTAGTAGATGCAGCAGCAAATCTTGGATTGGGTGAAGAGGGGGAGGAGGAGGATGGAGGAGAGCGTAGTGATAGTGATGGTGATTTTGCCATGGAGGAGTTGGAGGACTATTAACAATGGTCAATACCACTGACCAGCTATGAGATTCTTCCGTATTTTGTATCTACTCTATTTTGTATTTGCAAGTGGCATTCTCTCAATATCTATGTTATACATTTTGATTTTGATGACCTAATGAGAAATATGCAATTTATGGTTCTAAACTTCTATTATTCTTGTGTGCTTGATCGTGATTCATCATTGAATGATTGATGTAGTATATAGTTTTTAAGAAATTTGGATCTTTATGTTAATTTTTTAAATATATATAAAAAAAAATTAATATATATTTATATATATATATATATATATAAATTGTCCCCTGTGTCCTATTTCCAAGGTCACTGTGTCCTATGTCGGATACTCATATCCACATGTCCTCAGTGTCCAATGTCATCATGTCATGTGATTTAGGTCATAGGTGACCCCATAATCTTGAATCCATGTCAATTACAAACATAACACTTGGTCTAGTCGTAGTCAAGTAAACTAGGCTCCCTACTTGAGTTCTATGTAAGGTTTCCATCAACTAGTTCAATGTCTACATCTCCAATCAATTTGCAACCTATTTCCATAGGTAACATAGTGAATTTATGAACAAGCTCTTCGGCATATATCTTCTAATGCCTGAAAAAGACGATCACCTCGACTTTCAACATCTAGATAGTACTGCAAAGGTCCCATATATATCATTTCAAAGGTTTGCATCAAAACTCTATTTGCTAGATAGTGGTGCAAAGGTCCCATATCACTTCTTGCTATAATTAGATCATCCACACAAACTACAATGATAGTATATTATAGGTTTAGGTCTAAGACACTACTAGTGAATCCATTCTTCTTAAAATGTTGACCTATTGTAGAATGCCAAGCTATAGGAGCTTCCTTTAGACCATATAAAGCAATTTTTAGACTACAAAGCAAATTTGCTTGTCCTTTTTTAATGTACCCAAATAAACTTCTTCGCTTATGTCCCTGTTTAGTAAAGCATTTTTCACATCCATTTGAAATATTTTCCACCTAGTGTTTGCCACTACTAACCCTAATTGTGATCATCTTGAATGTCTATTCATAATCTATATCTTCAGCCTCAAAAATCCTTTTGCAGCCAATCTAACCAAGCAACCTCTCCACTGCTTGTGCCATCACATCTTCCGCAATTTGCGACCTATAGTTTCCTCTTTGCAATTAGACCCTAAGGGTTTTGAACCCCTCACAACAAATTGAGTTGAATCTTAATGGACAAATTACCCTTAAAAAACCTCCTTCAAGTTGTAACTCCTTTCTGGAGGCCTCCACAAGTGGTCCCTCCAAGAGAATTCCCCTCCTCAAACCCTAGTCTCTAATACCATGTGAAAAGTAATAGAAATAGGAAAGCTAGAAAAACAACAAGAGAAAGGGATCTTGTTCCTCGTGATTAAAATGGAGGAGAGCACATCTATATGTACAAGAAGAAGGAAACTTCTAAAGCAAAATTTCTAGGCTTTTTTATACCTAATCCTAATACAAAAAAAAGGAATCCTCTAGACTCTCCTATGCGTAGTAATCCTGCATTATTAAGTTCCTTCAATATTATATTAATATTGATAAGACTATTATATATACATTTTAAATCAGTGTTACAGGGGGACGCATCTCGTGGGTAGAGGAGGTGCTCCTAGGACATCAGTACTCCAAGGGGGTGTTTGCGCACATCCCCTTTTCGTAGGAACACAAGGGGATGTAGTAGGGAATGTCTCCCTCAAAAAATGAGACACTCAAACGCTCCCTTTGAACCAAAATCCATCTTTTTGAGGAAAAAATAAAGACAAAAAAAGCAAAACTAAAAACAAAAAGAATGTAAACCTAATGCATAGGTAAATAAGGAGGGACTTAATGAGGCACAACTCAGGTTTACTGGTGCACAATTGAGTATTCCGGAGAATGCATCTTTCCTTGCCATCTTAACAGAGCCCACTTCTATAATTTTAATATTTCACTAATATAATTTCATTTTTCTTTGAAAAAATGCATGTTGACAAAAAATTCCAAAGAATGGGATAGGGAAGAAAGCACTAAATTAGAAATGAGTTTCACCTGTGGGACCAGTGAAAAATGCTAGCTGCCTGCACAACAAAACCAAAGGAAAGTGTATCAACTAATGCCATCATAAACCTCAACAACATAAAGGACTATGATACCAATTCCTAAGGATATCCATCAGTATCTCTTACTCTGTTACAAAACCTAGTCGCTCGGCCAAAGGTGCTATGCCCAACAAGCTGAAAAAGAAAACCCATCCCTGAAATGTATATAATATTCACATTAGTGTTAGAAGTAGAGCTAAAAACAAAACAACAATGATAAAATTTACATGTGTTCTACTATATTTGCCCCAAAATAGGAGAAAAAGCTTCTTCCTAATAAGAACAATCAAAGATTCATTTCTCTATGGCAAAGCAACTGGCTAAAAGCATCTTCTTAAAACCCATGTTATTAAAGGAAATATGCAAGCTAAAAGCCATTGTGATTTTTTTAACTAATATAAACAAAAGATCAACAAACTAACACTTTTTCTCACTTACATGGTTCCCCTTCGATAAATGAGCTAAAATCACTGCTGCGGGACCAAAAGGAAGCAACAAATTTAATTTGTTTTGCATTGTGACAATGTGTATGCTTTCGAATATTCGATTTTTCACTCTTCTAAATGTCCACTTGTTCAAGACGTCCACCAATGGTCCATTCATTGTAGACTTGAATTCATGATCCTTTCTATCAGCATCTGAAGGGCTTATAAGGATCTGATCCTCACTTTCATTGTCTCTGTCATAATCCGACGATCCCATCTATAGAGTGCCCACAAAATGCTAATGTGAGCAAATAGAAACAAAATGAAGTTGATTGAAAAGCAGAGAAGTGCTCCATGCAGATAATTTTCTTAACTAGACCAGTCATTACAAATTCCATAATAGCTTCTTTTTAGTCTGTCGAGACTCCAGAAGACAAACTATGGATATTGTTCAAGCATTGTTAACAAAAATTAGTATTAGTTTAATCATTCAAGAAATGCCTTGCAAAGTTGAGAAAAGTAAAAAAATGAAATAATAGAAATTTAATACTTTAAAATTTATTACAGCAGAAAGCAAATACTTCACATCTTCTTAAACAAGATATCAAAGAACTTACTTCTATCTGAGTCTGACCAATATTTCTCTGAGTTGTTGAACCAGCAACATCGTCCATCTTTATAGAAACTATATCATGCATCCCATTCCAAATATGGGTACAATCACTGCCAAAATCCATGGTATTTGTTAATCATCAACTAATTAAAGCAAAGTACATGTAAATAAATATGCAGTCTATAATGTGCTGTGACAGGGTATTAGCATTGCCTAATATCAGCAAGAGAACTCCAATAGAATGATCTGCTGCCTTTACTAAAATTTCAAATTAATATGATAAGTTGTGCAAGTCTAATCTAAACATGTATACTAAACTAGCTAAAAATTCATGAAATCATATCCCAGAAACACAGTCTATCATGTTTCTGTTCCCCTTTGGTGTTAAAAGTACTTGAGGGTGTAATCCATGATTGATATGCATTAAGCATCTGTGCATTATCATGCATAACCACAGGTATGTGGAGATGCCTATACTAATGTGTGCTGTACCTAATTTCATAGTCACCTCATTAAGAATTGATTAGTAGAATTACTGTGAAATCAACACAATATTTTGCAGCAAAAGCCCAACAGCCAGCTTAATTATACAAATGGGTTTTGGAAAACAGAATGAAAGCCTTCACCAAGATGAAGAATGGGCTGGCTGTTGATAGAGGAGGATTTTGCTACAGAAACTAAATTTCCCTTATGTTCCAGGGTTTCTTTACAAACTTGTGATGTCTTGTCACCTCAAGACTAAAACTAAAGTTGGAAAGCTGGTTATGTTAAAATAAAAGCTGCTTTACAGAGGATGACTAAGCAAACTACAACTGATTTTATTTGATTTCCTGAGGCATTATGCTAGGAATTCATTAAATCTAGATTGAGAACTCGTCAGATTGACAGCATATCAGTCTTTAACAGCTTCTTGAAGAACCTTGCCTTTTACTTTAAGAAAATTAACTGTGCTTGCATTAATATAGTCTGCAAAATATAGGATCGCTTCATAGAGAAAGATAAATTATTGTACGCATTAAAGGGGTTTTGTATTGTGCTAAGTTGAAGAGTACTATTTCTGTAAAGCATAAACTTGAATTTAATCAACTTAATCATGCTTGTTTTTAAAACATCTCCACAACTTTAAGCCTTTTTACAGGGGCATTTGAGTTTAGGGAATCCGTCATGATAGCCACTGTGAAATGAGCTTTATCATATTTTCACAAACCTAACTCATCAGAGACTACAAAGTTAGCCTGAGTGTAAAGAATTGCTATAGCTGGTTATAGGGTGCTTTAAGGAACTGCACAATTCAGTCAAAATTTGGCAACTTCCAAGTTCCAACGACTCGTTATACTAGAGTCTAGACTATTATTTGTTTGATTTAATATCTGCTTCTCACTGGATTCTATCAACCAATTTTGGGAAGGTAAGGACTATTTCCCACTGCTTCTTAGATTGACATAAGCTTTATCTGAGTAATTTAACTTTCCATCTCACATGGCAAACCAAACTTAGTTTCACTAAAAGTCTAAATCTGTATCATTTTTACCTTCAAGTTTCTGACAATCTACTTCACAGATCCAAAAATCTAGAGATAATATATATAATCTAGCTAGAGATTTAAAGACACTTTACTTGATGATATCTTTTGTAACCCAATACAGGCACGACTCCTGCTGCTGGTTAAGTTATAGGTTGTTTATGGATGGACTGCGCAGGCTAGCAGGAACTAGACTTTGTTAAAAAAATTACAAGGATACATAAATCATGAGTGCAGATTGGAATCAGCAGAAGATCAGGTACAGATGTGGCAGCTATCCCAAAAAATTTAGTAATCGGGGGAGTGACATCATAATTTTATATTTATATGTGTGTTGTGTGTGTCTAAGTCACATGACAGTGGACACATGGACACAGGATTTGAAAACCCCTAAAACAAGACACAGGTGAACATATATATATATATATATAAACATTACAGAAATAAAATATAAACATTAAACTGTAAAATTTTTGAATATTTAAAAATAGAACTACATCAAATACACATCGGAATGCATTATTGACATGCTGGGACACATCAGCACAAAGCTTTTTATTATTTAACATTTTTCGGTGTTCAAAGTGTTGGACACATCAAGACACTTGTTGTTTCAAAGTGTTGTACACACATGCAACATGCCAGGAAACATGTTGTTTGAGTATCAGACATGCATAAGACACGTGTTCTTGCACAGAACACATGTCACACAAGTGTCTGACATGCGAACAGCAAGTGTCCAAGTGTCCGACACACTGGACAATCTACTAGCAGGATTGTTAGGGCACGTCCTGTTTCACAGGGGTGTGCAAGAGCACGCACGTGTGTGTGTGTGTGTGTGTGTGTGTGAGAGAGAGAGAGAGCAGAAATTTTAGTAAAACAATCAGAAAATTCAGAATTCTTCTTCAAAAGAAAACTCAGTAAAGATAGGAAATTAGGAAAAATCAGCTAAAGCACATTTTAAACACAACCTTATAGAGTTTGCATATCATCCTGCTAATGAAATATCATCACCGGGACTGACATCTTAAAGTGATGCAAATCATGGAACTGTGGAAAAATGTGTAGAACTACCATGTGATCATCAAGACAAGAATAGGTATGTCTATCCTGACCCAATTCAAAGTAGCAATGCCCCTGAAATGGTCCTTGTAGTGATTGTCGATGCCCTACCATCTTTATTACCAGAAATAAAACGGGGGGACTTGTTCCGTTGAAGAAATGCTCCAGAAACAGCAATGACAAAAGAAACGCTTAAACTCCCACATTGTGCTTATACTGCTTGTATCCTTTTAGTCACATTGACCTACTTTTGTGATCATTCGTTGGACATTAATAAAATTATCTTATCCTATCTTATCTTATGGCCTCTAGGCATTAGAAACCATTTCTCGAGAAACCATATGTGATGTGGGTCATTTCTTCCTTTGTTTTTCAAATATCCCCTCCATTTAGATGAGTTTTTCCTGTGCATTGATTGCTTTTTCGCATCATCCAAATTTTCCTCAACTGATCTACATCCATCAATCTGTTAGACCTGGGGAGTGAGAAAATATATGGAATTATATAAGGAAGCTCACAACATAAATCGAAGCCATGAATCATAAGCTCAATGTTTCCTCCCTGAATTGCCACACAATTTGGACTCCCGAATGAAACGAACCAATCCCACTCATTTTTTGTTGATTGATGAGGAGACATTGTCTTAGGAGCGGTGATTTTGGAGTCATCCTTAGCCTCCATGCTAGATACTGAATCAATAAATGGCCATGCAAATAAAGGCCCTAAGCCAGGTACTGAAGGCATCCCCGCAAGTAAAGGCCCTAAGCCACTTGGAATGAGATAGGAGGCTCGATCCTTCCTTGCTCTTTCCAGAACATTCTTTGAATGCACAAACTCCTCCACCCAATCCATCATGAAGTACACATTTACCAATGCGTGTGCAAGCAGACGCCCTTTTGAGCTCAGAGGGCCCCTTCTACCATTGTATGCAACCCGTTTCAGAGCATAATCTCTTAAGATGCCAATCTGGTGAAAAAAATGCTCGTTGAAATGAATGTTTTCATAATTCATAATTTAAATCCATTCATTCCTACCACATTCCAAAGTTATATGATCTGACAAATCGCCTCTAATGTCCATATGAACCAAAATCCGTGGGAAGGTTCAAACTGTAATGATAAGGTTTGCCAAAGCCTGATCATCCTATTCAGTGTTGTTTTTTCTCTCTTCATTTTCTTGTATGCCAAACCTTTAGACTCCATTTCTCATTCCCTTTTACATTTCTGGTAACATAACCTACCGTCATCTGAGTCAATTCAGAATAATAAATAGTCTTCAGCCTTCCATGAACTTAGTAACAGAAAGTTTATCCGCAGCTGTATTGAGAATTAGGAAATACTCGGATGAAGATATTTTTAGGCTAAGAAAAGGCTAAAAGGCGATACTTAGAATATTTCTGCAGATAAATACAATAGTAGAAGTTTACAAACTATCTGCAGTTTGTGGGATCTGTTTATACATAATTTCCAGCTTGCAATTTGTGGAGAAACAATGCAGTTTCCGGTGTGGTCTCCTGACGTTTCCAGTGTGGATTGGCATTTTCAAGTTTGACGTGCAGATAGGAAACGGATTCTACACAGACTTTTGAAATAGTTTTTTTTATAAAACTTGAAGCCATTTTTGTACTACTTTACGGTGACTGCTGTCCAGTGTTTTTTTATAAATGCTCTGAATGTACATATTTTGCTCAATTTAATAGATAAGAAAAGCATTTTCCTTAACTAAATTGGAAAGGTAAAAAAACGCAATAAACTAAATTGAAAAGGGAAAAAAACCGCAATTTTTCTTCTCGTCTTAAAAGTAGCTGATGCCTTTTGCAAGTTCGTCACTTGAATTTCAGCTATCTGAGAAGATTGATCATAATTAAACTCATCCCAGGGAATTTGATGAAACGAAGCGCAAAATGGCTCATCTTACTAAAAGAAAGGGCGAAATAGCTTAAAAATCGTCAAATTCCACGATATGACCAAAATTAATATCACTATAACCCCCTGTGAGAATCCGCCCTAAACCTCACGACACAACCGCTTTATGTCCATAGAGCTAACATTTCGAGGTTTGGAACTAAGATGCACAGAATATGAGGCAGCGAGAAGAGATCTGCCCGTGCCATAGCCAATACTAAAATGCAAAATGCATCAAAGAAAAAGGAGCAGATACTTCCCTTCTAGGCTTAATATGAATTGCCCGGTCTAATTTCTTAAAAAGGGAAAACGTAAAAATTAGAAGAAATCGACCAAACTGTACATCCATTAGAACATTTCCGAAAACCTTCAAGAAAAATAAACTTTCACTAACCTGCAAATGTTTGCAGAAAAGATTAATAAGTTAATTGTAGTGAATATTGAGGGGAAAGTATCATCGTTTCGTCAAGAAGACTGTCGTCTGTGTTGAATGGATCCAATAATGAAGCGGCGCATATCTTTCGGTTGAAAGCGAAGGCGTGCATCGGAAGGAGAGTCCTGGAGATACGAAAGGATCAGAATTGGTGTTGGTGGGAATCGAACACCGCTCACACAACTTCCATGACAATCGATGCGGAAAGTGATCCTCCACGTTGTTACGTTGTTATCTAATGCACTGATGCAACAGCATATGCGGAGGAGAGGAAGGTTCCGGGAAGTTGCCTTCGCTGGGTTAACGGGGACACTTCACTGCTGTACGGACATTTTTCAACCTCTGGTGTTTAATGCTGTTCGTAGTTGTCGACATTTAATTGTTATTTTTTTTACTTAATTTATTATTATTATTATTATTATTTTGTAACAGTTATTTATTTTTATATTATTTTATTTAAATTATTATTTATTTTTATTTTATAGGTGATGAATAAGCATTAAGAGGTTGTAGCTTGGGTGGTTGGGAGGTATGTTTGTTTCCCTCTCCACCCATGTTCAATTCTTGTAAGTGACATATTGCTCTTGTTGAGCCCATATTGTAATGATTGTAATTCGTGCCACCTTCCCTTTAAAAAAAATAAAAGAATAAGCATTAAGAGGTGACTAAATTGGTGGTTTTGCTACCTTTCCAGAAGAACAAGTAATTAGAAGTTTAAAAAATATATATAGAAGTTAGTAATAAACACTTGTATAAGTTGAAAAATATTTTAAATTTCATTATTTACATTTTAATCTATATAACATTGATTACTGTAGTAGGTTGGTTATTGGTAAGCTTTATATACTTTTTCTATGTTGGAGAGGTTTTTAATTTCTGTGATCTTTTTTAAACATTAAAGCGATACACTTGAAAAATATTTTAAATTTCATTACTTACATTTTAATATAACATTAATTACTGCGGTAGGTTGGTTATTGGTAAGTTTTACATATTTTTGCTATCTTTTAGAGTTTTTAATTTTTTAATCTTTTTGAAATATTAAAGTGATAGGGTTATTACATGAAACTTTGCATATTAAATATGCAAAGTTACAGATAAAGGTGTTGTCACTTCAATATATTTGATAATAATAAAAAATTAAATAATTTTTTAATCTTTTTGAAATATTAAAGTGATAGGGTTATTACATGAAACTTTGCATATTAAATATTCAAAGTTACAGATAAAGGTGTTGTCACTTCAATATATTTGATAATAATAAAAAATTAAAGTCTTTTTCACATATCGTGGATGGTAATGGTAGGTCAAGCAAATCGTCAGCCGTAATCCAATTCAGAAGATGTCTCAACTGAATTGAACCCGGGTGGATGGAATAAAATCCATCTAACCCCACTAACAGGCCACCATATCCTTGAACTTACACAACAATCCCTTTTACATGAGGATTGTTGTGTTCTACATCTTTTAATAAATCTCTTTCTATGTTATGCAATGCTTATAATCGTGTTATTCTTTTATCTTTTTTACAAAAACAATTGTTATTTTGTATTAAAAAAGGAGGGGACGGCAACTTAGTTGTACAACTTGATAGTTAAAAAACTTATATAATAGGTTCAAAAATGTCCCATTTTTTTTCAAAGAAAATATAACTTACTATTAATAAAAGAAATAGTAAATAAGTCCATACAACAAACCGGCGAACATCCCGGCAAATAAACATGGGTCCAATATAACATCCATCTAAACAGATGGAAAAATAGCAAATACCACAACATAGCAGTGCCAAACAGTCTAGCAGAGCCATAACAGAGAAACAAAAACACCCTAAATACATAGCCGACGGACCAGTAAAGGGGCAAAGGACAAGCCCACCAGTGAACCAAATAGACAACCGCGTGACCAAAACAACTGATGAGGCCACCCCAAGCATATCACGAACCAAAAAAAGGGGTGGAAACCACCCCACGGATCAGAAACCTAACAGGCTATTGGATGACAAAGAACTAAACACCTGCAAAGAAAATAAGTGCCGCATATAAAATATAGATAGAACCCATCAGGAAAATAGAACAGAAATACTAAGCCCAGTGCAAGTCCATAGAACCACAGGTAATATATTGGTCGTCAAGCCACTCTTCCCAAACAATAATCCCCTCCGGAGAAGAAAAAGCTAATTTAGAAAGCATAGTAAAAATGTCCCATTTAGTTTCAAAAGACTTCAAACTTTGGTTAGTATACAATACAAAATAGCATTGTAATAATATTATTTTGCAATAACTCTAAAGAGAAATAAAATAGACTAAACAAGGAAGGGAAGGGAATCTTCTTGTTGCTTCTCAGCTTCGATTTGTTTCATAATATCTTTCTTTATTGCTACTACTCCTAGAGATCCTACTAACAGCTATGATGTGCTATTCTTGGCTCTTCAAATCCAGGTTTATGCTCTAACTTAAGTTGTGGTACTCTTTCCTGGAGCTAGTGAACCTTAGTTGCTTCTTTCTCTAGTTTTTCCTTCTAGGTCTCATTATCAATCTCAAGCATTGAAATTTTACTCTTGTGTCTTTCCAATTGGACCTTCATCAAAAATTGTTGTCTCTTGAGGACCTTCACCTCCCTTCTATTATGATTCTCCCAATCCTTCTACCAGTGTTCCCAATTACTGAGAACATCTACCATGGATTCTTCACAATAATCACTAATACACTCGCAACATTTGACCACTTTTTGAATCTCAACATGAACACACTTGCTACAATGATAGTGGGTTGCCATATCGAGGTAAATAATGTCATGCGAACCTGCACTGGGCGAGATCTAGTGAGTCGTTGTCCGGTAAAAGTTCCCAACACCTATATCAAATGTAGGCTATGTAACAGGGTCTACCTTCCCAATTATACTATAATTTCATGTGTTCACCATCTCGAAATTGCAACTAGCATGCAGGCCCGGAGGATTCTGGGTGAACATACCTATGCCTTACAAGAATTGGTGAGACAAATTCCTCGGTCGAATGGTGTTCTTTGTACCTGCATTAAGAGAAATTCTATGACTAGATTCAAGCTTCTCCAATTGACTAGTGCTCCTAGAGTTACACCAAATTGGTAGACCTAGAGCGATACTCAAGAACGATCGACAAGAGTTATGTGTGGAAGCAAAGGGGATGTCAAAGCAGCAACACTTTGAGACATTGTTGCTTAATGTCGGGAGAACAATTCTAAACAAAACCAGAAAAGCACAACCTATCAATGAAACCAAGCATGTGAATGAGAGTGAATCCTAACCATGTCCATTCATCTATTGGGGGGCGAAGGACCAAGCCATTTTAGATAGTTTTGCATTTTATTATTCATGGGGAAGCTTTATACAACCTTGTTCCAAGCATCTCATCATCAAGTTATTGATTAGCTTCTAATTATGTGATCTAAGGACAGGATGATTAGGATTTATAATCTCATCCCCACCATGCAATTTGTGAGCAAGCCACATGTTGTTGGATCTAATAATGGGGATGGAAGTGGATATAGAACTTAGGATAACAAGTAAACCCCTTACCCCCTCCTTTTTCAAGCTCCCTGAATGGTAGTCTACATGCAACATTTTCCATCTTGTCGGCTTTGAAGTTTAAGTTGCAGAGGATATCATAAAATTCATTTTCTTCAAATGCTAACGCATCCATTTGGATATGAGAAAGGATTATAATAATCCCATGATATTTAGGAGTGGTTTGACTAATCATGTGCTTGATGATGATGGTCAAGTCACCAAGAACTAAGATATTTTTTTATTTTCATACATTTGGCTACTATAATTCCATGTAGAAGGGCAGGTGCTTCAGCTTAGTTGTTGGTAGTGTTGCCCAATCCCCATGCAAATGTTATTACTTGTCTTTTTGTGGGGTCGTAGATCACCTCGCCCGCACGTCTCGCACCTGGATAATTGTGTTGTTCTATTATGATTAACACTTATTTTTTTAAATAAAAACTTTCGAATTTTTATTATCACTTTTTCATTGATCTAATTATTTAAAATAAAAATGCCCAAAGGAGTTGGATCCATTGGTGAAGAGCGAGGAGTTTTTCACAAGTGAATAAAGTTCAATTCCCATGAGGGCCTAGCTTGAAGCCATGGGGTCACCTTGAGGTAGTGGTCGAACTTGTGGTTGCACCCAAATAGATTGTATTAAATGATCTCGTGACCCGTGCACACATAAGTGGATCAAATCCCACACCCACGTCCTTCAAAATTTTCATCAAATCCCACTAGCACAGTTGGTTTTAACGAGCCTCATTGTGCATGGAAACCCAAGTTCAAACCTCACAAGATACCTAAGAGGAGACACTTAAAATCCAATTGTGTTAAGGGTTGGTGTGTCCCGAGATAGGTGCGATCTCCAAGTGCTGACACATAGATGCGCCTGGGTCACGGTTTCTTAGACCATAGACTAGTCCCATAAGCCATAGACAAACTAGCAAATAATAATAATAATTAAAAAAGCTTATAAAAGAGAAGATACTAATGTAGTAATTTATTTGCATCCATTTTCTAATGTATTTCTATTGTTCAATAATGCATTTTGCAATTACCAGGGTAAATGTATTTATAGGAGTAGTCTATTTATTCTACGTTTTGGACTTTATGGTGGGTTTTGGTCGAAATTCGGTAAAACTTTGTGTTGGTAAAATCCAAATTTGGAAGTGTTTAAATTGTGTTTTTGGATCCATAAATAGATTTGGTGCCCTCGAATACCCCCATGGCACCCAAATTATGCAATTCCCATAGCTAATATATGTGAATCTAAGAATTTTTAAAGATTTCCAACCGGAATGTGAACAAAATAAGACGGAAAATATGCTCGAAAAGGTTGAAAACGTAGAATATTTAGTCTGCACCGTATTTCTATTATTTATAAGCATGTCTTACAGCCACCAGTAAAAAAACACAACTGTATGTTAACTATTATTTTGTGATTTCGCCCACCTATGAATGATCTATTCTCACCGTGCTATGTGGGGTATTCCTCATTACTACACCCATGGGGCCAAGGTTACTGCACTAATGCTCCAATCAAATGTGAGAAAATATGACAATTTACGAAATGTAAATATTATTCAAAATAAGCTAATCTTGCAGCAAATGAACTTTTTTTAGCCACAAATCTGGTAAGAATTGGATATAAATTTTAGGCATAAGTAAACTTCTACCATGATCTAAGGCTTGTGCATGGTGGAACAATGCTTGTAGAGATTTTGCCCAATTATGCATCAACCCAACTTGTCAAAACTTCAATGAAAGTTTCCGATAAATAAAAATATCACTAAAAAATATTTTAATTAAGTACTGCACTAATGCTCCAATCAAATGTGAGAAAATATGACAATTTACGAAATGTAAATATATATTCAAAATAAGCTAATCTTGCAGCAAATGAACATTTTTTAGCCACAAATCTGGTAAGAATTGGATATAAATTTTAGGCATAAGTAAACTTCTACCATGATCTAAGGCTCGTGCATGGTGGAACAATGCTTGTAGAGATTTTGCCCAATTATGCATCAACCCAACTTGTCAAAACTTCAATGAAAGTTTCCGATAAATAAAAATATCACTAAAAAATATTTTAATTAAGTACTGCACTAATGCTCCAATCAAATGTGAGAAAATATGACAATTTACGAAATGTAAATATATATTCAAAATAAGCTAATCTTGCAGCAAATGAACATTTTTTAGCCACAAATCTGGTAAGAATTGGATATAAATTTCAGGCATAAGTAAACTTCTACCATGATCTAAGGCTCGTGCATGGTGGAACAATGCTTGTAGAGATTTTGCCCAATTATGCATCAACCCAACTTGTCAAAACTTCAATGAAAGTTTCCGATAAATAAAAATATCACTAAAAAATATTTTAATTAAGAAAAAAGTTTTAAGAATTTGCATTGATTATCTTCCACCCAACAATGGTAAGTAGTCCCTTTTGTTCATACGCATCCCTTCTATTTAATAGCATACCTTCTTTTTTTTCACTCTGAAAAAAAAAATCTATACTATAGATAATATATATGATTAGCAAGAAAAAGTTATACATCATGCACAGAAAACAAAAATGGACCATGAACAGGCCTGCAGATCCAAGATCCAGCAAAAAAAAAGTGCCCATCCCAGCCCAAAGCCAAAAAAAATCACATAAACCTGGAGACCCCCAAACGCCTCGATCACCCAATAAAGATAGCCAGAAATTAAGAGACATAAATAGAGGATACTAAAGCCGCATATCTCCACTATTGCAGAGGAATAACAAAAATGAGCTACCAAAGAGGAGCAAAACAAAAAGCCATCAAATTGGAAAGAGAGAAAAAAAACCAAACTCCCTCAGCAAAAGATATTCCCAAAGTTCGAAGTGAATAACATACCTTCTATTTAATAACATATGCCTTTTTTATATCATAATACCCATTTTATATGTGTCAAATACCTTCATCGTTATATATATATATTTATATAAAGTCTTATATATACTTACTCGAGTATTAAGACATTACTTTGTTATCCAGTATCAATGGAATGGAATGTAGCAGTTATATCATTTAATGTTATTGTTCCAATTTTTTTACAGGATTCAAATCTAACTTCATTACTACACTTTGGTTAGTAAATTTATGTACATGTTACATTCAACATACAAAAGATGGCACTACAGTTTGGTTTTATGTACAGTTACATTTAAGATACAAAAGATGGCACTACACTTTGGTTTTATGTACATGTTACATTTAGGATACAAAAGATGTTACAATGTTTTGTTCATCCAAATAGCTCTTATATATCATTGTATTAGCAAACTAAGGTGCATTGTACTATTTAGTATTATTTAGTATTAGAGATGAATAATGTCTAGTAATAGAATTAAGTTGACTTATGTGAAAAGAATGTAATATAAAAAAAAAAAAGAAATAAACATTAAGTATTAATTAAAATAAATAATTAAATATATATGTTTATACATAACTTAGATTTGTCTTAACTCAAGATCTTTTAAGTAGTAAAGAAAGTTACGTCTTTTTCTTTTTTTTAAAATTTTTCTCGTTTCTTAATAAATGTATAATTAAGATGGATTTAAGTTGGTCTGTTATATACGGACTTTTATCTTAATGCATTTGAGGATCATCTCAATGGTCGTGTCACTTATATTAGCTTTTGTTTCAACAAAGACAATTGAAACAATATGAACATTGCTTGTATCTTTTGTTAATTTTACCCTTAAGGAAGAAGATGTGTGTTTTACAAACAAAGGTAGGGATTGTGCTACGATGAGACTCTTGTCTAGTGTGTAGGTTAAATGTTCTACGTTTTGGATCGTTTTTCTGATCGAAATCTGGTTGGAATTGTTAAAATTACAGATATACGTTGTTGAAATTGCATAATTGGATGCCCAAGGGTTTTGGAGGGTGATGAATATATTTATGCAATAAAAATGTAATATGAACAATATTCGTCATCAGATTCTAACAAAAATGACCTAAAAAATCCAAAACCTAAAACTATTAACTAAATCCATAGTTTAGTATCACTCTCTCATAATTTTATGTTTATTACATACATCAATTTTTTTTAATCCATTAACACATAGTTAATCCACTATAATGAATAAAATAGATTTAAAGTAGGAAACATAAATTCATCTTTAACGTTAAATTTATTAAAAGAAAGATGAAATATTTGAAGGTGTGATTTCAATGTTTTTTAATGCCGAGAGAATGGTAAGAATTTGGTTATAGAGTTAGAAAGGCATTAGGAACAATGGGTTTTGTTAATTTAAAAATTGATTTAAAAATACAAAAATTAAAAATAGTTTTATAATTAAGATTAAGAGTTTTTATTAAAAGAAAGATGAAATATTTGAAGGTGTGATTTTAATGTTTGAAAGATGAAATATTTGAAGATGTGATTTCAATGTTTTTTTAATGCCTAGAGAATGGTAAGAAATTGGTTATAGAGTTAGAAAGGCATTTAGCGTATAAACAAATAATGGACTTTGTTAATTTAAAAACACAAAAATTAAAAATGGTTTTATAATTAAGATTAAGAGTTTTTACAATAATTTTTTTTATATAATTTTTGTTAACCAAAATTAAATTAAATTGGTTCAAACCATAAACTAGTCAATTCAATCATAAACTGGCTAAACACTAATTTGAAAGTTTTATTTGCTTTGGTTTTGACAATAAACTTGTCAAAACTAATTAGTTCCATTGGCATTGTGAAAATCCAATAACTATGTTTATAATAATTTCAAGGTAAGAAAGATAAACACTATGTTGAGCTTTTCATTCTTAATTATGATAATTTTATTGCACTGAGATTAGTGAGGTGTTTTACAGCTTAGTATGGGAGAGATGTTGTCACTCAATTTAATGTAACGTGACATTACCAAAAATAAAATGTAATTAAAAAAATCATTTACATTCATCTTAAACTCGGATCTATTAAGCACGAAAAGAATCAAAATTCATAAAATGTAAATTTTCGCCCAACCACATAAACGACGAATAAACCAAACAAACCCAAACCCAAAATCAATGCAGAGATGACCAACCAATCGAGCTACCACTTGATCTCCCTACACTTATAAATATATAGATACAGAATTACATATACTTACCTCGCTAATACTACGAGCATTTTGTCAACTAACCCTTACTCGTAGTCGTGAAGCCTCGTGCATTAAGTTGTCGCGCGGATACTCGCACCTCTTGGATGGACATTTGTTGTCACGTGCAAGGTGGGGCCCGTGGGGGGCTATGCCCATCATGAATGTATGTAAATGGAGGACTACCTTGGGTAATCACGTGTACATAAAAACTTGAAAACTTGTAGAAAGAGAATATAGACATGGACATTGGAAAATGGTTGCAATTATGCCAATGTGTTTTTAACTAACTAATCGACGGGTACATGTTTCTATAACAGGAAAGGAAAGGTCATTAGACCACCACGGTACCACCTAAATAGGCAAATTCTTTGTTTTTCATTCGCGTTGTGAGCAAAGAAAAGGTATATTTTACATTATAATAACGTGAAGACAGCATATTTATCCGTGAAGACACGGAAATGGACATATATGGTACATACTAGTTGGACGGAAGTTAAAATTTAATTATTATTAATTATAATTAGTAATTAATTATAACCAATTTAAGTATGGTGAAAATATGAATAAGTTAGTTGTTTTTTTTAATAATATTTTTTAGTTTTGTGAAAAACACCAATTTTAATATTTATATTAAAATTTTTATATAAAAGTGAGTCAATATTTATTTATAAAATTAAAATTTACAAATTAAATTTTATTACAATCATTATTTTTAAAAATTATACAATGCTAAACAATATTCAAATTTATAATCACAATTAAGTAAAACCAACTTTGAATTATATATAGGTGTGGGTACTATAATGGATATCTATACTTAGCATATAAAAGCCCACTCTTTATGTTTGACTAGTACATTCATAAGCATATAATAATAATAATAATATATAAAACAACATTTTTTTAAATAAATGTCAAAATGTCACCTCATTCAAAGTAGATATGTACTTAATTGATGTGCTTGTCCTATCTACAAAATCTTCAAATTTAAATTTTAAAATATAATATTTATTTTGATTTTTATACTAAATTATTTAATTATTCAATACTTCTTGCTTAAATTAATTTGGTTAACTTAATTTGGAAGCATTTTAGGATGTTTTTTTTTAATTATGTACTTGATCAATTTACTTGTATTATTTTCAAAATCTTCAAAATTAAATTTTAAAATATAATATTTATTTGGATTTTTAAACTAATATTAAGTATTTAATGCTTCACGCTTACATTCAGTTAGATGTCCTTTGTTTAAATTTTTTATTAATGTACTTGTCTTATTTTAAGAATCTTCAAATTTAAATTTTAAAATATAATATTTAATTGGATTTTTAAACTAATATTAAGTATTTAATGCTTCATACTTACATTAATTTAGAAGTATTTTAAGATGTCCTTTGTTTAAATTAGAAGTATTTTAAGATGTCCTTTGTTTAAATTAGAAGTATTTTAAGATGTCCTTTGTTTAAATTATATATATATATATAAAAGTCAAAAGTTTTTTTTAAATATATATTAATTGTTAAGATTTAAAGACACGATAGGGGTATAACTCTACCTTCTTACATATTATCTAGTGTTTTATAAATTACATGATATTTTGTCTCCATGCAATATTATAACTATATGTCAAACCAATGCTCTTTAATAAAATATTTTCATTGTTTAAAAACTAAAGGAAAATATGTCATCAATTATTTCTTAATTTATATTTAAAAATAATATGAGGGTGGTAAGAGCGAGAAGGGTTCTCATGGAAATGTTAAATTATCATTTTCTTGGGTCTAGGAAGTGCTACTATAAAGCAAAGTTTTATGCTCTATTAATTGAGATGGAATTCCTTAAAAGGTTTGGTATCCAAAATGTGATTATTATTAGCTACTTCCTCTTGGTTATTAAGCAAGTAAGAAGAGGTTATTTTAAAGAGGGCTTTACTCAAAACTAAACTCTTAAAAAATACTTTGAAATCTCCATAGGCTTGATAGTTTTAGCCTCTTTTACATCAAGCGAGTAGATAAAACCTAGCCGACCACCAAGCCAATCTAGTGATGTCTTTAGACGAGGGGGTCCTTGTTTCAATGGGCAGCCCCCCAACTGAATGTGGCTCCCATAATCAAAATATGGTTTTTAATTTAATGGGAAAAGGTTTGGATTCACCTTCCCCTCTCCTCGTTGGGGTTTATGGTACTATCTATCATCTTGGTATAATCTCAAGGCATGGAAGTCTTGTCATCTTAATGTCGAGCAAGGGAGCCTTAAAACTCCCCCGTGTTACAGACTCCCTCCCAATTATGCTCTTTTCTGCCATATTTCATTCCTATGTGATGCTTGTGCATTTTTTTGTTGCAATGATGGGATATATTTTCGGCTTTGGGTGAGTATTTCTCTTGGTTTTAATGTCGAGCAAGAAGAATTGAATGGGTTATGTTATTTGTGGTCTTTGGATTTGCCTCAGTCAAGATAAATAATGTCACCATGGGGTAAGCATATCTACTATGTTGCTATTGTTTCAGCTTCTCAGTGTTTTGACTCTACAATAATTGGGTCAAGTTATGTTTTAAATTTATGTATTGGTGACAATGGTGTATTGTTTTCCCTTGGATGTTTAGGTTTTTTCGGGCTAAGCACTCCTATAGAGATTTTATAGTATCTTCTTAAATATTCTCCTTTTTGTGGCCTATTTTGGAGGGGTTTGTCTCCCAGTTTTGGTGAGTTCATGGCTAGTCCTTTGAATGCAAACCCAACTAGAGTAGAGGGTGTTAATGAAGTGAAGAAAATCCTTTGCAGGATGAACACTTAGTCAGAGGATATGGAATGATCCATTGAGCATTCAAGTTCACACTTGGATAGGCAAGAAGCCAAGCAAGAAGATATGGAAAAAAATGTGAAGGAGCAAAGTAAGGAAATCAAGAAGCTTACTAGTGAAATAGGCATGCATTATAACATCATCTTGAGATTTGCTCATGGGCCCCAAATTGTTGTGGAACACCTTTGGTCTCTTATGGAACAAAACAATTTAAAGAGGAAGCAATTCAACATACAACATTGGGGGTAATGGAACAACCACACTCTCACTTACGAAGTAGCCCTGACCAAGATGATTAGTTCAAGGAAAAAGTGCACAGTGGTCACCAGTTCACTTAATTCCTTTTATTTATTTTTATGTTTTTCACATATATTCTGCTTCTCAAATAGTACATCCCAATTTATAACTTTAGTCATAAAAATGTTTTAGTACTTCTATTATTTTTCCAATCTATTATATAAGAATTTTGGTTTTTTTCCAACTTAGAGAAGTTAATTTTGATTCTAAAGATTTTATGATTGTTTGATGTTTCACAACTTTTTTTATTAATATAAAATTTACTTATTCTTATATATATATATATATAAAATATATCTTATTAAAACTTAATAAAATATAAATGTTAAAAAAAATATACGTGTGAATTCTTTTTGGAATGGCTTTGAAAACCATGAACTTAAAAAGGACAAGCGTCCCCCACTTTAATGCTAGCTTTGAAATTTAGGTCTTCCATGGAATCATTAAAAACCTTCAACTAATCTCGTCCTCTTTTAATTTTGATCCCAAGTTGAGTGGACAGCTATAACCTCACATAAAGGAGTAGTCTAACCATTCGACGATTTCGCCAGGCCGGTGACCGTTGAATGGTTAAACTCCGGTGATCCCATCCCCATCTCTGACAGGAGTAGTCTCGACTAGGCGAACACTAACCCGCCTGCGGCAGAGCCTTTAAGACCCTACCAGGCTACGGTTTATTATTTCTGGAGAAACATTTTTCGGTAGTCAGGTTATCAAACACGGCGCCGTCAAACACCGTATATGTATCCACGCCTCCACGTCGTGCGTCTAACCAATGGATCCATGGCATGAACTCATCGTTTGCAATTACTCCATATGCATGGATGGGCCCATGGGAAAATTCATGCCCAATCCGCCTGACACACTATTTACTGCTGGTCGCCAACAACATAGAGTGTAGAACGTCATCCCAAAAATTTGAATTTGAATTTGAACCAGAGTATTAATGCTCGCCCATTTTGTTTATTTGGATTTGAATTTGAGCGGGCTCATGCTGTTGTTACCTGCAACATCTTGGTAGCTGGAGTATTATGTTTTTACAGAAGTACCGAAGCTCCTTACTAGCTTCCATCATCGTATTATTGTTCGTTTATTCGGCTGTTGCCTGCAAGGGCGCTTGCTGGTATACGAGTTTTTGTCATATAAAAGTATTGAGAAGAATCTGTTCAGTAGTCATCTGCATCAATCTTATGAGTTTTTCACGATTCAGGCTGGATTCTTTCGCGAAGGAGAAACCCATGTTTCTACCAGACGCTGTGGAACAATGTAAGTTTGCGCAATTAATTTATATATTGATTATTCTTATCTGGTGTTCTGAAGGGTCGAATCCAATCATTTGTTTTTAGCTTCCACAAATTTTTTATGAGGTAGAGGCTACATGGCGTTTATAGTTATGGGATTGTCGTTCTTGAGAGCGTGAGTGGAAGAAAGCGTGTGGATGAAATATTATCTGCCTCTATGAAGTTTCATTTGGAATGGGTGTGCCTCTAGTTTATTAGATAAGTTTTATTTGATGATTGTGATAAGAAAATACGGTGGACTGTTGTAGCTACTACTCCCTTAAAGGAGGATCGACTAATACTCCAAGAAATTAAAAGCTCTATCGATTCCTGGACAATAGACCAAAGGGTATCCATACGTGAACATATTGATGGGTGCCATGTGTTTGTGGAAAAATATTACACATTGAACACTCAAATCTATTAATACAAAGAGATATCCTTTCAGGAGCCGTGTAAGCACGGTAGGCAATGGCTTCTGGAAAGAGCAACTTCAGTGTCCTGAAGAAAATCGCCCTGAAAAAAAATGATTTCTCCAGCATTGTCGTTAGAATTCTATCATCTTGTTTTGGTTTTGTCTGGTTATATAATTTTGTTTTTCCTGTGTTGATCAGGAATGGTGATTTGAGTTTATTATAAATGCAGAAGGGATGCATAAATGGAAATCAGAAATGGGTGCAGCAGCAGGATGTTGATATAGATGAGCACATTATAGTGCCAAATCTCAGTGCCTCCTATACCCAGGGTCTGCATTTTGTTGAAGAGTATACAACCTCGTTAGCTACTGCTCCGCCTCTGGACCCTTTCAGGCCTCTATGGCAAATCCATGTGTTAAACTACAAATCAGCAGAAGCCGAAGTTAGTGTAGTTTTCAAGATCCATCACTGCATAGGAGACTGTGTGTCTCTCATGTCCCTATTCCTAGATTCAACCAGAAAGCATTCTCAGCCCGAATCAATGCCCACCATACCAAGTACCAATAGAGCCAGCAAAAACAAACTGCCACCGTGGTATCCAAGGGCATCCTGCAAGCGATGTGGAGTGCAGTATTTTCGTTATGGTGTACAGTATTAGAGCTTCTCCACGCTCTGGCAACGTTCCTGTGGTTGAAGGACAGCAAAGTTCTCAGAAGTCCTCCTGAAGTGGTAGACCATCCAAAGCATTTTGCTCATGTCACTCTTGATCTTCAGGACATTTCCATTGTTAAAAAGGCTGTGAATGGGGTAAGTAATATGTTTCCAATAGGTAACAAAAAAAACTTGACTCGGGTTGAGGTGGATTTAGTGACGGCGTTAGTACCCTCAGAGACGATGTGCACACTGGTACGAACGAGTTTAATGGCAGTCTGCACCTCCCTGGAGGAAAGTGTATCCCTCTTGCCATTGCGAGTGAGCTTCGTTCATTATTCTGCTCAAAGTTCCTTGCATTCAGTTGCCTAAAGCTTGCATAGAAAGATATTAATAAAATTTATAATTAAAATTTAGATTCCAAAATTTTAAAATTTTCATGATTAGTTATCCAAAAACATTTAAATCTATCATACTATCATAATAATAAATTTATGTTCCAAAAATCTAAGAATTTCATGATTAATTCTTCTTTCAAAACTAAAATCTATTATAATATCTTAATATTATAACATGGAAATTATTTATAAAATAGAATGAGGTAAATTTGTTCAGTGTAAATATATTTTCAAATCCAATCTCCTTAAATAAAAATGCTTAAACAAAGGTAAATTTTTAAACAAATAAACTTCTTATATTCAAAATTTTAAGATTTATTTGATTTCAAAATTCTAAAAATTTTATAATTAATTTTTCTTTCAACACTAAAATTTATTATAATATCCTAATATTATAATATAAAAATTATTTATGAAATGGAATGAGGCTTTATTGAGTGTAAATTAACTAAATAAAAATTTGCTAAATAACAAATACATCTAAGTTTAAATTTGTTTAAAAAAAAAACTTCTTATATTCAAAATTTTAAACAAATAAACCTCTATTATTTTAGTGTTAAAATTTGAAAATAACCATTTGATACATAAACCTAAAATTAATTCTCTAACAGAGCTATGTTCACATAATCGTCTAACTTAATGGAACTAGGGTCAACTCCCTATCAATATTCACATTGCTATGCTATTATGGTTCTTAGAGTTGAGTCATCAAATGACTAGTGTACGAAACTTTGCTTCTTACATAAACTGACACTAGCCCACATATCATAACACGTATCAAACCAAAAATTAATACTTGAATTAACGCATCATGGCTTACCCTTTCTCTCTAGATGTACACGACATCAAGTTAACCTTAGTATCACAAATACCTAGCTATCACTTAGCCTCACTAACTTGTGGGTGAGTCTCATCCACAACATAAGACCATGCATATCCTTTCATTGATTCTAAGTAAATTGTCAATTTATCCACTACCAATTACTATAAAAAATTAATTTATTTATCATGAGCATAGAATCCATGTACCGATAATTTTGTTTAATTTTGCATACTAAAAGCAAATCACACAATTGTCACCATTACTAAGACGAACACTAAGCCTAAAACATAACTGCCACATATAAATAGGATCATAAGTCCACACATATAGTCTTCTCAACCAAGTTGAGACCAACCAATAATAAGCAAAGAAATACATTATATGTCTAAATGTTGTTTAGTTGTCTAATCAAACCATGGACCATTACAAAAATTGCATAAATAACATTTGAAGTAACCAATAATCAAGTAGGTCACTTGTGCTTTCTATATCACAATTGCAGAGATAAATCTCACTCATGAGATGAGTGGACATAAGGATGAGGACAATTGACCATCCCTTATTGCACATTTATTTTAGATTTAAGTAAAACAAATTATTTTATGTTACATTACTTTACATTTCCATTTTTTACATCATTTTACATTTTCAATTTTTATATCAATTTTATTATTTAGAAACTTTCTTTAATATCATGAAGTACAACTTTATTTAATTTCCACATACACATTAATGTATGAACCACATTTTAAAAAGTTGTAAGACCTTTAACACATTGAAATAGAATCACCATATATGCTTGGCATATAGTTAGCATATGAAAGACATTTATATGATTATATTTTAAAATAGTTACCAAATAAAGAAGAATCTAATGGTTTTTGAATTAATATCTTGTCTTAAAAACCTTATTTAACTAATAACTTAGATTAAGCATATACAATTAATTCTTTCACTTCACATTAAGCATGAAATTAAACTTCCCCTCATACTCAAGGTAGAAAGAGTCTCTGCTTGACATAACCTAACATATCAAATACATCTATATGATTAAATGCTAGAATAGATCACCATGTGGAGGCCCCTCATCATTCCTACGTAGTTCATTAATCAGGCTTCGTTTACGATGGGGAATGCATTCAAGTTGATGGACGTCCGAGCTCATGTAAGAGCTCGACATTGTACCTCTGGAATCATTCCCCTGATGTGCGATTCAATGGCCGCCCTATGCGTTGGGTTAAAGCTTCCCGATCGGAAACATTCCAGTTACAGAATGACAAGAGGCCCATTCGCTGTGTAAGGCAATAGTGATTTGGCATGCCTTGCAGTACGCTGCCATACAATCACGTTACGAGAAAAGTCAATAGCCTTCAAAAATCGTGGATCATATTTCTTGCCGCTTCCGAATAGCCATTGCCATTATTCTAAATTCCAATAGTAAAAAAATCAGCAACTCAAGGTGATTTATGTATCAAGCTCTGGTGCATTTACCACAGTACTTAGGGTAGTGTATGCACTTGGCTAATATACGTACAGTAAATAACAATGTAGCTTAGTACATGTAGAAAGATGATTAGATATTTAAATAATAAAAAAATTGATTCATTATTATAGTTAATTATTAAAACTAGTACTTAGAGACACTTGGCTATTTATAGTTTTTTTATAACTTATTTATTTATTTTTAAATTAATTTTATATCTGACAATTAAATTTCTAACCAGGTGAATATAGTCATTTCATAGGTATTAACCAATCAAAAATTAGAATTTGCATTTTTGAAAAATCAAAAAATAATTTTTATTTTTTATAAAATTCAATTTAATATATATATTTTATAGAACATTACAAAAGTCTATAGATATGTTTTGAAAAATTGTCAACTAATTAAAAGTCAACAAAGTTTTGAATCCTAAACGATTGCTATATAAACTGCCTTCGACAGGTATAATAATGTAGAAATTTATTTTTATTTCCCCTCGAATCGAAGGCAGAGTAATATAGTAATCACTTTGTAGTTAATTTTTATTTGTTTTTTAATTAATTGATTACAAAGTTTTTATAATGTTATGCAACATAAACATATTAAATTGATTTTTATCAAAAATATTTTTTATTTTTTATTTTTTTTAAATATAAATTTTATTTTTTTATTGGTTAATACATATGAAATGACTATATTCATTGGTTTAAAATGTAATTTTCAAATATAAAATTAATTTTAAAAATAAAAATAAAAACCATAAATTTTTATAAACAACCAAGTGTAGATTTGTACTAATTTTAATATCTATTTTTTTATTGTTAAATGTCCAATTTTAACTCGTCTTAATAATGAGACTTATTAATTTTTTTCCAAAAGAAAAAGAGTCTCTTGCTATTCATTTTTTAATCAAAGAAACTACACAGTAGAGCATGTCCAGATGGCCATATTCTCTTCATTAGTATTACAATCAACCATTACAGGCTATAGATGTCAAAGTGCATCAAATTACACCCAAAACATAACAAGATAATTGTCTGACTCAAAGTCACAGCAACCATATGCCTGAGTGGTAACAAGTATCCCACATAAGATCTACAAGTCAAATACTAACTACTTCAGTCCAAAAATAATGCAAAGTACTTATGAAATTTAAATATATATATTCACATATAACAAAAAGAGTGATAACCAACAAAAACTAGTACAAGTTTAGTATATGAACGTCTTTGTTTCCTCCATCAACTGATTCTTCATAAAGTAGCTGATCATGGCCTTTCCTTCACACACCCGGAGCCCCCTCTTTGATAATGTATCTGCCTTTTTATTGAATACCTTGCTAACATGGCAAAACCTCAACACAGTAAAGGAATTTTGGAGTGTTGATATCTTGTTTTTCCAATAAGTTAAGGTATGAACCTGTAGCCTATGTTTGCCAGAAACCCAATTAATAATAGATGTGGAATCACCCATAACTTCCATCATATGAATCCCAAAAGATATCGCTAATGTTAGAATACCCCACAAAGCCATGAGTTCTGATATGGAGTTATTACCAGCTCCACAACCAAAGTGAAACTCCACATGTATGTCTTGGTTCAAGATCAGGAAGCAACCTGCCCCACAGTACTCTTGTTGTGTCGCGTCATCAAACATCCCCATAGGGCTATCGTAACATATGACCGGTTGGACCAATGTTGTTCTCATAACCAGAGGCAAATATTTTAGAGCATTGAACATATAAGATTTGACATCATGGACAGAGCTGATGAATGTATAAGACTTAGCCTCGAATAATACCGAGTTCCTCAACCTCCAAATACCCCAAATAAATCGTAGGGGAAATGCAATCTGCCATCAAAAACTAATGTGCCATTTCTGCACACATTGGTCCAAAGTGTCCCCCATCCAACTGACAATCAATCTGAAGTAAATAGCAAGCTCGTCCCAAAGATGCAAGGTAACCAGACATCTAGTAAACAAATGAACATAGGTTTATTCTACACTGAAACAAAGGTAGCAAACCGAAGGCCCAATGCCACCATGTAATCTATATTGGTCGCCTGTAATAATCTTATCATTGAAATCCAACCACAGGAAGAGTTTGATCTTTGTAGGAATATCCCAATGCCAAATAAAATTATGCCACCATACAACGTGTGATGGCCCATAATCCTCAGCAATAACCAAATACACAACAACAATTGTGACCGCACCATCTCCACCACCATAGTCCCAAATAAGTGTATCCAGTCCTTCTGACAATAAAATCCCAACATGTATCAACCCCGCAATATAGCAGTCCCATTCCGAGGTTGTCTTAACTGTTAAATGTAGATCCCAAGTCGACAACTCAGTATTCCCCAACCGGTTTTCAATAGGATCCAAAATCAACTGGTTTAAGTAATAAAGTCCCATACCATTAACAATCCGAACTGTCTCCACAGAAAGTACATCATTAGAGGGATGACCAAGGATCCTATCCAGCCCCAATCGGACCTGAAACCCATTGCCCACCAACCAGGATAACCTGTGAAGAAGAATCGGTGAGACAACCACTAAATCGGACCAGATAACAGAACAATTGTCTCTTTTCTTCACACCAGCACGTATCCAACCTATCACTGATTCAGGATAAATATATTTGTCACGTATTATCTTTCCCCGCATGCCTTCTGTCACATACCCAAGTTCTAGACATTTTAGGCTATTGAGAAAACATTATGTTTTATTTTTATTGTAAAGTTTTATGACTATTGACCAAGTGGGGTCATGGATGACTGTAATTAATTACTTTAAATATTTTATTATAAATAAATAAAAGTGGAGACAAACATCCAAAGGAGACTGTTGAATGAGTGTTCACTAACCCACTAGGAGGAACGGACTTGGGTGGAGAGAAAACTGACACTTGGCAGTATCCTCAACTCACTTCTAACTGTTGCAGGGGGCAACTTCCCTACTTTTATGGTCATGTTCCCCAAGAAAGTGGAACTGAGCAGGTGGTTCATTTACTGAAATAAACTGACCAAAGACCTAGGCATGCTACTTATCTATCCATCGAATTCAGCAGGAGGCTGTTCATTCTTACCTTGTGATAATTTCTGAGCATAAGAGATTTGATGAGGGGAAAGTTAGAAGTGTTTGAGTGAAATAAGATTGCATTCTGAACTAGTTCAACCACATTGTTGAGTTCAATATTGCTAAAGGAAGGAAGTGCTACTGCTGAGTTGCAAGGGAATTTATTCCATTAATCCACACAATATCTTCGTCCTAGTGGTTCAGTGAACAGGCTCGGGGGTCCTAAGGCAAGTAGCTTGGATGTCTTTAAGAGTTGGTTGGGTGGAACAGGCTCCTTTGGCTGTTTGTTTCTTCTTCTACAGATTCCAGGTTCATATTGTGTTATCTTATTTACTTATGTCGAATTAGTAAAATAAATCTGAATGTTTATGTTATTAGTTTCCCTATTTAAATCTTAGATATTCTGCCTTTGTTAGTGAATATTTTACTTCTGTAATTTATGACTGTTAGAACAAAATGCAATATGGATGATAGTTAAATGATAAAATGATTGAATAAATAATGCTTCACTGCATTTTTCCACACACTGTTTCCAGTGCCGTACTCTAGTACAGGGAAGATAGAATTATGGTAGATGTGAAATCTAGTACAGTATATAGATTCGAAGTGTTGAATTTATAAACAAATCCTTTTCTTTTCTTTCAGCATAAATACATGAAGTCTGGCAGATAAATATTAAACATTGAAACTAAACATTTATGCATTCAGTCAAACACAGAAGGAATTTATGAAATCAAATGGTTCCAAGATAGTAAACATTCATACTCTGCCTATGCTGGAAATATTACCAAGAAAATCTAGGTTTATAATTTAAAAAATTCTGCTCATAGTCATATCATTTCATTTTCCTGTCAGACCTTTAAAAACAACAGTATATCTTTATCAAAAATCAACTAAATTAACTCTCCAAGTTTCTTTCTGTTTCATTTCAATTTAATAGTATGCATAATATTTTCTCTTGTTTTATTTAGATAATATGTATAAAATAAACATTAAACTTAGAGTCTTTTAAACACAAATTTCGTAATGCTAAATGAAGATCTAAATAGACTTTAGCATTATAGCAGAGAAATGATAAACTCACACTTTCATTATTTACAACATATATTACTATATACACTCTAATAATACGAATCTAGTATAAGATTTACGAAGATATGAGTATAACACTATAGATCAATACAAGTAGGGTTTTAGTTGTGGGTTCGAAACCTCTGAAGTAAACCCTCAACACTATTTTTCAAACAAAACTTATTATCAAATAAATATCCACTTTAGGGTTCAAACTCGTGAAAACCAGCCTTACAGCTTCGTTGATTTACAAATCAACTTCCAAATACACAGTTCTGGGCAAAGCCCTAACCCAACTATATTAAATAAACTTTACTATCATTAGAAATCAAATGTATTTAGTTACAAAAAAACAAAACCAAGTGACGGTCGAAGGTTCAATCCTTCGTACCATATTTAAAACCAGTGTGAGTTTTTCAAATTCAACACCAAAATCTCTTAACAAAACCATTCGTTTTATACAGGATAGCTAATTTGAAATGATTGTTCAACATTGAATTTTAAATTAAGTTATGGTGTCAAAACTTCAAACATCGTACACGGTGGATGAGCCGAAACATCGAGCTACAGCTCAAAGGGCAAATCCCTCAAAAATAAATGCTTCACAACTTGAAATAGCTTGACATTGAGTCAACAAAATTTTCAGTATTGCGCTTTCGAATCTTGGCGAGACCACAAACAAAGTAAAAACCAATCGCATTTGTTGGAAAAAACCCTTGGAGGATGTCACTGAGGCTTACTGGATATCCAAGTATCCTATTCTTGCAGACGAACCTCAACACCATGCTCTTAAAACAAAACCTGCCAAGGTAACAGTATCACACAGGGTTAAAACTAGTTTGAAAGCTTAAAATAAATACAATGCCAACAATAAGTTACTGAAATCATAGGTGAAGCTTAGTACATTACCTATCTTGTTCTCCTTTTTAGGTTTTTCTCCCACGCTTACTATATGTGCTTGGAAGCATTGCACCAAAACTCCTTTAAGAAAACCCCAAACCCGGAGTGATTGCACTGCCGAAGCACATTTTAACACTCAACGTTTGTAAATGCCTACGATGCTAATCACTAGTGCTACTTGGTTGCACACTCAAAAAATTTGAACTGTAAACACCGGAAAAACCCTACTAACAACAAGTCACAGTTTCAGAACCCGAAAGCTTTGCATTACGGTGTCAACACTGTATTTTTCCCTCTCTTACAATATACTTATGACCAAGGCGGGCAGATGGTCACGCCATCGAATCCCTAGAAGACAAAAGCAACAGGTAGTTACAAACCCTGAAAAAAGGAGAGCCTGTCGGCCTCCCTCCCCACTCTCTCATGCAAATGAATGCCACAAACAAAATCTCGACGAGGTTTACTGGGAAGATAGGGTTTATTCCAAAACCTGAGGATACCATGCAATCAACGGTGAAGATCCAGCCACCAAGGCACATCGAATTTTTTTTACCAACTGCATTAAAATCACATTAATTACCACAGTCTCAACGTCGTTTTAGATGCCATCACAGAAGTCCAGCTAAGGACTATACCACACTAAGTCTGTTACAACTCGATAAAGTTTACATTGCTCGGTTCACAGTCATCACCTTACCTTCAACCATGTTCATCTGGGTTGCCACGAGAACTACCATCACACATTCCACTATGATAGCAGTAATGGAAGCATTAATATCACAACTTGATTTAAGTGCCTGCCAACGCACACCACTGCGAAATTAATACCTTGCTTCATGCGCTAGAGGAAACCAAGGGTTAGGGTAGGTAACCCATAGTTTTATACATTTCATTACACTTGAATTCATGTCTATAACTTCCTACTTGTTATTATTTATGCATCGAATTTATACATATAGGTTTCATACCTCCGGTTGCATATATTTATATATATATATATCATCTCTACGTAGAGAACATGCATATAATTCCATACATCCGATCATTGCATATAGATTATGCATATAAGTATATGCATAGAATTTTTACACTCATATAATATATAAACTTGATCAAACCGAACTCAATATATAATGCATATTAAAAGCATTGCAATGGAAATATATTGCAATACAATCCCTATAGTTAAAATGATACAAAGATTATCCATAAATTGGATATTAATATGTATTAGAAATATATAGGTATATTATCAAAGAGTTTGACTAAAAGTAGTTGAAATAGGAATTCAATAGATAAACAACGAGCTCTATAGCTAAGCAGAGCATATAGAGTTGATCAATCCAAGGCTTTGAATACTGAGAAGTTGCAGAGTAGGTAATTACCAAAAAAATATTCTTATGCCAACTTAGAAACTAACTCTGTACAACAAGTAAATTCTAACTTTGTTTTCATGCGTCAATTGAATTATTCTGCCTTACCTGCACTTTTGCAAATAGATTTTAGGAGCGTTAGCTAGCAATAGCTAAGTAATCCTCGGGGCTATCCAAGGACCCCTTCATATCATCAAAACAAACATTCAGCCTCTAGAACCAAACTTCATATTTTAGAACGAAGAATTGATGACATGTTTTCTTAACATTAAATACTTAATGTAAGTATGTAATTCTCATAACATTCGGACAGTGAAATGACGATACAAGACATAACAACATTTTAATACATTAATTAAAGATAGTAGAAGCAACGACAGATGTTTCGTTCATAAGAAATTTTAACCATTAGACTTTACGACAGTTATAGGAGTTGTTGTCGTTAAGCTTGTTTTATTTAAAAACGCCTAAGTATGTTTAAGTTAACAATTTAATACTTCCGCACATAAATCATAAGCAGTTAATGCTACTCGAAATTTTTTAAATTTTAGTGAATTTTTGGGGATGTTACACCTTCATCCATAAGACTCCTCCACAAGATTTTAGTATGTAATGCCCGATAGACCCAATATAAATTACGAATACCCTAGCCCCCAATGGAATTTGGAGTAGATATACACTCCCAAGATGCCAAATGAGAGCCCTGATAGTGTTGAGTACCCTTCCAAAGAAAATTATAAAATAATTTTCTAATCATGTGTAAAATGGATAATGGAACATGAGCAAGGCTGAACCAGTAGACTGGGAGATTTTCTAGAAGCGAGTTTAGTAGAACCAAACGACCACCCAATGACAATTTCCTGTGCAACCAGCACAAAACCCTATTCTCCACCTTTTTAATAATCCAAAGCCAATCCGTAACCAAATAGGCATTAGGCTTAAGAAAGTAGCCTAGATAGGTCAACCCCAAATTTAAATCCAATATATCCAGAGGCAAAATCCCACGCAAAGGAGATAAGTGTTCAACATCTAAATTTATAGAATAAAAACAAGACTTTTTAAAGTTGATCATCATCCCAGCTGCACTACAAAATGTATCCAATATAAACTTGTAGTGAAGCCACTCTTGCTCACTCCCCATACCAAAAATGAGGACATCGTCCACAAATAACATATGTGAGATATAATTATTATGAGAGACCTTAATACCACTAATCAAGCCAACATCCTTTGCCTGATCAATAAGATGACTCAATCCCTCAATGACAAGGATGAAAAGCAGGGGTGATAAAGGACATCCCTGTCGGAGTCCTCTACTCGCCTTAAAAAAATAAGTAGGGCAACTGTTTATAAGTATAGCAAAATTTGTAGTCTTAATGCATCCCATAATCCATTGTGTAATATGGAAATCAAGCCCAATATTTAACAGCAAAAGCCTAAGAAAGGTCCAATCAACAAGATCATAATCCTTTATCAGATCAAGCTTCAAAACCAGGGAGCCAATCTTCTTCTGTTTTGCAGTATGTATCACCTCATGTGCCGTCCCTATAGCATCAAAAATTAACCGGTGGTTCAGAAAACCAAACTGTTCTACTGAAATACCTTTGGAAAGTCCCACTTTAATTCTCTATGCAATAGTTTTAGAAATGATTTTATAGATCATATTGCATAAGGAAATAGGATGAAAATCCTGGAACATCAAAGGGTTTGCTTTCTTCAGAATCAAGGTTATAAATGTAGCATTCACCCCTCCTGGAACCTTGCCCGTAACCCGAGCCTCTTCAACAAGACCAACAAGTTCAGGACCCATAATATAAAAAAACTAGATAAAAAGTTCACAAGGCCACCCATCCGGCCCCGAGCTCTTCTCCTTTTCCATACCATTTAAAATAGCCTCAATCTCAGCAAGTGTAACAAGAGAGTAAATAGTAATACAGTCACTTTCAGTAAATATGCAAGGCATCACCTGAATAACCCTCATCTGCGCCTCCAAATTGAGAGAATTAGGACTCATAAAAATACCAGAGAAATATTTTACAGCTTCCAACGCAATCCCAGTATGGTTTTTATGTAAGTGCCCCTCCTCAGAACTAATTTCCCAGATTGCCTTTTTTCTTTCTTCTATTTTCAGCAAATGCATGAAAAAATCGAGTATTTTGATCCCCACTTGCGAGCCAAAGGGCTGTACTTTTTAATCTCCACAAATCCTCCTCAATGCGGAGAAGAGAAACTTTCTTATCCTCCAGTTCTCTAATCTATGTTCTCACTGGTTCCGTCACAGTCTCAACAAAAGGCCGAGATAATAGGGCATAAATAGTAAGTTCGATATCTCATAAATATGATTGTAACAATGTTTTTTCCCCTGTAACCAAGGAGCCACCTTAGACTTAAGCAACAACAGAAAGGAGGGAAGCCTCTGCATAGCCGAAGGATAAGGCTCCTTCCCAAGTGAGGCCCAAAGCATACAAACCAAATTGATAAAAGAAGCCTCCAGTGACCACAAATGACAATATTTAAAAGGAAAATTAGTTGGGAGATCCCCTTTCCCAATGCATAAAATGACAGGAAAATGGTTTGAAATTTTGACAATCTCCACCCAAGAGGAGCACTGAGTTAATGTCCCAAGCAGATCATCATGAAGGAAGAAACGATCCAATCTCTTAGCCACTGCAACATCACCCAATCTTCCATTTGACCAAGTCGGCACCAGAGGCAAGGGAACAATTTCTGTAAGACAATGTTTTTCAAAGAAATTAATGAACCACGATGAGCAAGACAACGGATGGGCATGAACACCCCAAGAATCTCTCGCACCTAGAGAGAAGTTCAAATCACTTGCTAAAACCAGTGACTTAATATCCAACAACCCAGTATCCGCAAGACCATTCCAAAACATCTATTTATCCAATTGGGGACCATATCAATTGAAAACATGTAGGGGTGAAGAGAGTGTATTGCAAGAGCCAGATAATAAAATGCGCCCCCCAACCACGAATGCCTTGAAACTGAAAAAATGGGGATCCCAAGTAGACAGTAGCCCACCTGAATGACCAACAGCCCCTATAGTACTAACTTCCCAAGTAGGATAGAAAGAAAAAAAGAAATCCCTAGCCTTCAACTCATCTGCCAGGGTTTCCTGAAGTAAAACTAAATGCGGACATATAGTAGACAATAATCTCCTGAAGGCATTGTATTTGGGTGTGCCCACAACCCCACGTATATTAAGGGCTAATATATTCATGGCGTAACCTCCTGAACAACCCTCTCTGCTCTAAGTGGTCTAAATTCCAAGGAGATCATAGCCTGACTCTCCCCACACATTAGCGGAGATGAGGTGCCTTCTTCAGGAAAGAGAACCTCTACATATCCCCCCAATGCAGCTCGAGCCAATGCCTTTCTACGTCGGGCCCCCTCCTTTTTACGGATAGTCACATTCGGGAGAGTAGGAAACTGTGTGTCAGACAGTAAAATACCTTCACTATAAACCAAAATAGGGTTTTCATAGAATCCATCCTCCACACAAGGAGACTCCCCCCGACAATCTTAGGACCAGGTGTTGTAGACAAAGTCTGGAGAATGACATTTTCATCCCTCACCATTTGTGAGTCCGAAAAAATAGTTAAATGACTCAAGTGAAGAGAATGGTCATTATCAACAACTTCCAGGTTTTCACTCATCAAAAGAGGTTTAATAACTAGCACAGGGCCTAAATAGGTCAATGTCCCAGGCGAGCTAGTCTTCAATGACGCAGTACCCCAACCCTCAAGCAGAGAAATATCAGACCGTGACAATGAATAAAAAATAGCTGGAAGGACATACTTAAACTTACATGTGAATGAAGTAAGCTCCTCAATGACCTAATGTACCTTTGAAAGAGAAAGCACCTCGTTCAGGGACGTATCTAATGAACTGTGTACACCCAGAATATCAGGTTCATTTTCCATTTCTGTCGCCTAAGAAGCCTCCCCTGCCTCGAAATCTCCATGGCCCACATGCAACCCACAATATTTCCTGAGATGTCCAGTCTTTCCACAGTTGAAGCACCTAAAAGGTGTATGCCAATAGTCTAACTCTTGTCGAAATGCCTTCTCCCCCTACTGTATCATAATATCTTCCGGTAAACCCAATGTCACATCCATCTCAACCAAGACCCATGCACAACGTTTATCTTCATGATAGAGGGATTTATCATCAAAGAAAACAAACTTTCCAAGTCTGTTTGCCAATCCCATAAAAACATCTCTGGACCATAATGCCAAGGGGAATCCCTTCAACAAGACCTAGAAATGGTTTATCAGTAAAGTCTCCGAGGCCGGTTCAAATTCAATATGCCACCTCTTCAGGCATAGGGACCCTTTGTCAATAACCCACAAATGCCCCATAATTAGCTCAGCATGTTGCTCATTCAGAAAGTGAAAAGCCACCTAATTGTTAACCAACATATGTACGCGCGGTGCATAGTTTATCAGACTCATTAATATTAAGTCACTTTTATTTTATTTAAATATATTTCCAGCATTAATTTATTAATTAATTTTTTGTTTCCAAAATCAATGCCATGACTCCGTCTTGGATGCATTTAACATTGGTTTTATCCAAAATTCAAATGACCTCGCTGCAAAGAGAAAATCCTCGTTCTTCTTGGGATTTGCTCAGGAATGATAGTGACATCACCCTCCTTTGTATTTTGTTTTTTTGTTGCAATAAGCCTGTTTTCTCCACATTATCTTGGTGTAAAACCTTCAACAATAAATAAAATTATATTGTTATTAATCTCACAAGTGTACATTGTAATTGTTTTAATGTGCATAAAGTTTTTATTAATAATTTTAATTAAAACATATATACATAAATTTTAATTTAAACATATATACATAAATTTTAATTTATGAGTTATTCATTATATTAATATATTAAAATATAAAATGAATTGAATTTTTTACTAATAAATTTTAATTTTATATATTTAAATATTATTTTAATTAATTTTCTTTCAAAATATATTAATTTTTAATAATATAAATTAAAATATCAATTTTGAATTGATATAATATAAATCAATTATGAAAAGTTATAAAATTTAATGGAGTAGTTTATTTATTCTATGTTTTGGATTTTTTTTTAATCTAAATTTGAAAGTGTTTAAATTGTGTTTTTGAATGTATAAATAGATTTATCTGAGTAAATACCTCTATGACACTCACATTATGCAATTTCCACAACTAATATCAGTGACTTTAAGATTTTTTTGAAGATTTCCAACAGGAGGAGTCTGAACAAACCAAACCAAAATAAAACACGTAGAATATTTAAACTACTCCTATTACATTTTTTTTTTAACAAAAACGGTTACATTTTATTTGGAAATTACACGGTTGGGCCATGGCCTAATCAACCTCCCTTACAATCCTTTTGCCCACTTGTATGAAGAGTACCTTATCCTACTATTTACAAAACTGATAGGAAACTGCCTTCGAACGGGATAGGAGACCAAAGAGAATCATCATCATTTTTTTCCAACTCTGCATGAGCTAAGAGGCAACCCATATTGGCCTTAGCATCCGCTTCCTTGTTTAGGCTCCGGAGAATATGGAAGAAGGAGGTGGAGTTGAAATTTTGCAGCAATTTACGAACCCTCTACAAGGTCTTGTTGAGCACCGAATTATTAAAATTATCTTCCATGTTTAGAATTTTTATTAAGATTTCTGATTCCCCAAAGATTTGAATGTCTTGGCCAACATTCCCTTGGGAAAGCTGACAAGCTTTGAGCAATCCTAATATTTCATCCTGGTTATTAGTGCTCTATCCGAGACCCCAACTGAAGGTGTCTTTACTGTGACCATCCGGGCCGTAGATGATTCCTCCAGCTCCTGCTGTCCCTAGATTACCTTTAGCCGCTCCATCAAAGAAAATCGTGACTTTACCTTGATTCTGCCACCACAGTTGGAATTCAGATTCAGTGCTCTGCAGTCTCCACGCATGATTTCTACTAGGTCGAGAAGAGATTTTATTCCTAGCTTGTTGCATAGGAGCTCCAAGACAGTTAATCTCTTCAGGAAGAAGTAGATTATCTTGTTTAGGGGGACGATTTTCCATTGTTTCTAACAACAGTGCTTTGGCTTTGGCAACCACGATGCATTAGTGGATTTGAACCCAAAATCCGACGACCTCCAACGAAAAGGACTTTGTCGTCGGATTTCACCTTCAAATTTACGAAATTTGATGAGTTTTTTAAAAATGATACAAGGTTACGTCGGATATCCGGCGACATTCCAACGAATATTGACCATTGCCAAATGATATCCAGCTTAATATTTCCCTAGTATGGCGACATATACAACCGATGGACAGGAAGTCGGTTATCCGACGGTCAACACTTAATTTAAAGTCATATATCTTAGACGTGGACGTTGGATCACCGACGACCGTTCAATGCAAAAATTCCTACCATCCGATGTTCTTAACCGTCGGTGGTATGGTAGAAACGCCGGGTACTTTAGCCCGTTGAAGTCGGATAACCGATGACATCCAAATGCAAAAATGCTTTCCATTCGACATTCTTAGCCGTTGGTGGTATGGTAGGAACATCGGATATTGCCCTAGTATGGCGAATATCCAACATCTATTCCGTTCGTCGGAAATCCAACGATATGGAATATTATAAAAGCTATAAATTCGGAAACATTCCGACATGTTTGCTATATAAGCGCGCGACGGATTGCGGACTGTTTTTCATTATTTCTCTTGTTTTTGTGATTAAAGCGAGCGAAGTGTGGAGATTGATTTTCTAAGATCGATAATCTTGATTCAAGCTCTTTACGAGAAAATGTCAACTAGCAATATTCCCGATCTAGAGGAACAAAATTGACAATTGCTTGCTAGATTGTGGGAAGGAGTTGAAAGAAGGGGTGATGGGAAATGTTATTGTCCATGTAGTCAATGCAGGGGCTTTAAGAGGAGAAGAATTTTGATCACAACAGCCAGAAAGCATTGTAGGGAACATGGACATGCTGAGGGGGGACATGAATATCATCCATTTGTAAGTTTTGCATTATATATGTTTTTATTTTGATTGCTTTTGTAAATGTATGGATTATTTTAATATTTCTTATATTAACTTTTATCTATTGATGGTTTCAATAGATTGGGACTAGAATGGACAATAAATATTATTTTAATATTTAATATTTATTATATTATATTTTTTTTTCTTGTGTGCATGTTGAATCTAGGGTATAGTAGAATAACTCATTTATTTGTTCGTTAGTGAGAGTAACCCACTCATCGGGGAAAACACTTAGCTCTCTAGATTTGTGTCACTTTCCATGATAATAGAAATAATGACTATATTGGCATGTTGTTTCTCTTCTATTTTCTCTATAGAAAACATAGCATTGTTTATCTTACTTTAGTTTACAGTATGGGAAATTTTGAGTTATATTTGAGTAGCTTTGCTTAGTACTTGGGTCAATTTTTATGTTTCTTGGAAAGTTTGGATGCACCTATTTGAACAACAGGTAAATTTTTTACTTCTTTTATTCCAAAATCATCGATGTTATTACATTTTGCGTTTGAAATTTTTACATTTTGTGTTTGAATTTCTTATATTAACTTTTATCTATTGATGGTTTCATGTAATTATAAAGGAAAGACATCCTATTGCATTTCGTCCGGAGGAAGTGCTTCCAGAACAAGTACCGGAGGAACATGGAGCTATGAATATTAATAGAGAACAAGTTAATGATCATATTGAAGAATATGATCATACCGATAACATAGTTGAAGATGATGTTACAAATACTTTGATCCATCATTCATTTAATGTTAGAATGGATGAGGATGATGATGATCATGAAAATGATATTCATGATATACCTCTTCTCGAGAAGGCATATGAACCACTTTATGAGGGCTCCAAGACAAATCTTCTCTCTGCTATATTGTTGATAATGAACTTGAAGGTTATGAATGGTCTTTCAAACATATCAGTCACACGGATGTTAAGGTATGTAATACATTCCATCACATAATATATATGATTGTCTAATAATTTGATTGTTAATTCATAAGTCAATTTAATACGGAATATGAAATGTGTTTCATTAATATTATTTCTATATTATATTAACTAGTAGATTTTATTTTAATTTGTTGTAGCATGATAGGTGAATATTTGTTACCACCGTCAAATATTTTATCTCGCACATATCGAGATCTATCTGCCATCATGAAAGAAATTGGAATGCAGTATGAAGCAATTCATGCATGCCCCAATGACCATGCTCTATATTATAATCAGCATGAATTTGCAACAGAATGTCCTGAATGTCATATCAGTAGATATCGAACAGATCAAGTAACAAAAAAGGTGCCTCGCAAAGTTCTACGTTATATTCCCATTATTCCACGTTTGCAACGACTGTTCAGGTGCAAAAACAATTGCAGTTTATGGATTACCATGCACCGAACAGAAGTCAAGGCAACATTATTCGTATGCCTGTAGATGGGTCTGCATTTAGAGATATGGAGGACAAATGGACTCACTTTAAAGAAGAACCTCGTAATCTTAGGATTTATTTGGCAGCAGGTGGTGTCAATCCATTTGCAGAGATGAGATCCGTTTACTCCGTGTGCCCTATTTTTGTTATCAACAATAACATTCCTCCATGGTTGACAATAAAGAGGGAGCACATAATGTTGTCAATGATTGTTCCAGGTGTATTGTGTCTACATTTTTTTTTAATGTAGTGGTATCTCATTTATCATATTTTGTCGCATAATGTCATATATATATTTAATGTTTTTCTATTGTGCAATATGGTTTATATATCTAAATGTTACGTCTCATAATTATATTTTTTATATGTTCAAATCAATCAAGTAAGTACCAAGTCAAAGATATGAATGTATATATCGAACCTCTTATTGACGAGCTACTAAAGTTATGGAATGGAATCACTATGTATGACGTATCTAGACCAATGCGACAAAGGCAATTTCAATTCCATCCAATGCTTGTATGGACAATACATGATGCCCCAGGGCTAACCCATTTTTGTGGTATGTAATTATAAGTTCCACTTTATTTGCATTTAATTTTATGAACTAGCTAGTTAATATACTACGCACGCATGTTTTTCTAAATAATCAAGTCATTTTGTATAGAATTATAACTGATCACATAGATATTCCATCTCTTTATGTAGGTCTTCAGACAAAGGGGAAATTTGCATGTCCAGCTTGTGGTCCTAAGATAAACTCTCGTCGTTCAAAAAGCTTAGGAAATGAGGTGTTTGATGAGTATAGGTACTTCCTCTCTAAGAATCACAAGTATCGAACTATCGAAAACATCTGTTCAATGGCAAGCAAGAGACTACATTAAAACCACAGAGAATGACACCTCGCCTATGGAAGTTGCAATATAATAGAAACCGTCAAGGTACGTATGAATCATCGTATTTGAAATGTTATATTGTATTTTTTTTATTGTGTGTTATTTACTGTAATTGACATTGATTTATGTAATTTCATGATTGTCATTGATGTGATCACGAAGGCATTAATGGGCTTCGACGAGGAATGAAAAGTTATCCTAGACAATTTAGTAGGTTGCCCTACTATGAGCACCTACAAATTTCTCATCTATTTGATACAATGCATATTGGAAAGAATGTGACTAAAACATTATGGCGAATATTGGATGGAAGGAGTGACAAAGAAAAAATTGTCAAAATTTGCAAAGACATTCAAGATAGCAACCATGCAATGAAAGACGTCATTCAATTTCATAGCAACAGAGAGCAAATTAATATAAACTCACTTCCATGGATGTTAACGGACCAACAAAGTAATGTTGTAAAAGAAGTCATTCGAAAAATTAAATTTCTCACCGGATTTTGTGTGAACATGAAGAATATCATAACAAAGAAAGGTGATTTCGCGGGGGTGAAAACGCACGATTGGCATGTCTTCATGAAAGTAATTATTATGGTATGCATTTAATTTTTTTTTTTTTCCTATTCTAGTGAATATGGTTGGTATTTTTGTTTGTCTACTCTTTGTTGATAAAATGAAACGATTTGTATATTATTGTTACAGTATGTTCTACCTCTTTCTATCCCGGACAACTACGACAACGATGTCAAGCAAATAATATATAGTCTCGGGAAATACATGAGGTAAGTGGTGTTTTTTTCCATGCGCTTACTAGTGTTTGTTTAATTCAACATAGAACTTATATTTTATTTTTGTTCTCTAATTCATGTTACGTAATATAATGTTTTTTTCTTCCTTTAATCTCTTGATTGGGTTGTCATGTCACTTGTAGATGGTTGTCATCTAAAGAATTCCATAAAGAAGACATAAAGTATTGGAGGAGAGAAATTCCTCGTCTCATGTGTGAAATGCAGAAGCATCTACCTTCGGCATTTTTCAATGCACAGGAATGCTACCTCATACACCAAGTTGAGGAGATTGAACTGTGTGGACCTGCGCACTCAAGGACCATGTGGATGGTTGAGAGGCACTTGAAATTTATGAAGGGTTTGGTCAGACAACGAGCATATGCTGAGGGTTCTATGATGGAGGGATATATGGTATACCAAAACATGTTGTATATTAGTGAATATCTTCCTATATTAGCATCAAAGATCAATTTACGTCGGATTTGTGATCCGGACTCCAATAAAGATTTCGAAGGGGAGTACCCAAAGGGGAAAGGTATATCGAGGAAGGTGAAAGGTAATATAACACATTTGACTGTTGATTTTTATGTATGTATATCATACATATTCTATTTTTATATTCAATATTTTGCATCAATTTAGAGTGTAACAATATACTTTCATGTTAAGTGACTATACATTTGTATTGAATTTTAATTTTATTGTCATCAAACAGTTGGTCGAGAGTGGGATGCAATTCATTTATACATCGCAAACAATCTTGATTGGATCAAGGTATGGATCGAACGATGTGGACAATCTGGTCATGGAATATCATGGGAAGGTGTGGCTTCATTGGTTAAAGCTGCACATCGCAATGGAGATACCAATCTAACACAAAGGGAAATCGATTTAGCAAGAGGTTTAAAAGATAAGCAGGTAAGCATATTAATCAACCACACTATTTATTTTTCTATAAAAAAATATTGTCATTGTACACGCTGATTTTTTCCCCTGTTATATGGCATTATAAACATGCACTAGTTAATCATAAATATTGGATCATTATGTAATCTTTTCCTGTATGGCTTGTTGTAGGTAAAACACCATAAGGCTATGTGGTTCAATGGCTGTAGATATCGCATCAAAAAGTTGGATGACATGAAGAAAACATCGGATTGTGGGATATCTGCAGTCTTTGAGGTGACCAATGTGTTATCACTCCAGGAGTCCTTCTAGGCTGTAAGTCAAAGGAGCCTAGTAACTTAACTAATATCTTAAAGCTTCACTCAAATGGATCAATTCAAATGACTAAATCAAACCTCACTCACTCAAGACATGCAATAAACACAACAGATTGACAAGGCTTTCAACTATCATTGTTCAGAGAGCTATAGATAAATGAATGTACGAAGAACTCTTAATTTACTAGAAGAAACATACGCACCAAGTATATATGAATGGCCATATAAACCCAGCAAAGTACTTGCAGGTTCTAGTTCATGGATGTATTGACAAGTTGACAGTTATCAAACATTAGACAAACATAATAAACATGAATTTGACATTCAGGTGCAAGTATAGACTAGACAAGAAGATGAAAGTCTGAACAAATAATGGCAAAAGAAGCTTGTATCACTGATCTGAAAATGAGAAGCTTGAGAGTACAAGTATGAAAAGTCTCTCAAAAATCCCTCCATTGTTTGTACATGAGTTCTAGGATTTATAGCATTTACAACCTCTCCCCATATCCTAAGAAGCTGGGTCGAATTCTCTCAGATGGAAAATCCAAAAACCGTTTTTCAACAAACTAGGAAAATCATCTTTAATTGGCCAAACTGCTGAAAAATGAGGCTAAGAGATGCATTCGATTCTCCCAATATGTGACACTTGTAAGAAAACTGAGAGAGGTTATTGTTCTATAACGTGTTAGGAAGAAAAACCTCTGAGCATTTTGCAGAAATATTCTCCAGTCGCTCAGAATCATCATTTGAAAATGATGACTCTGCATAGTAAAAACGCCACTTTTGCTGAAACTACTGAAAAAGAGGCTCAGAGATGGGTTAAGTTCTCCAGCTATGTGACACCTGAGTATAAACTAAAAGAGGTTATTGTGAATTGATCTGTTTTGAGAAAAAACCTCTCTCAGATATTTGAAACTCATTTTGGTTTTCCCAAGATCTGCATTTCAAAAACATGTGTCAAACAGGCAGGTTCTGGGATCCGAAAATTGGGGTTCAGTGACGTATTTGATTCTCTCAATATGAAACACCTGTAGGAAAACTGCTAGAGTTTATTGTTCTATGACATGTTAGGAACAAAAACCTCTGAGAGTTTTGCAAAACGATTCTCCAGACGCTCAGAATCGTCATTTGAAAATGATGACTCGGGACAGTAAAAAATGCCACATTTCTTCATTATTTCCATCTTGCTGGCACCTTCCACGCACCTTCAAAACTAGAACAACACATTGAAACATATACTATTAATTAAAACCTTCACTTAGAAACCATCCTCATGCCCTTTAGAATGATAAAACTTGGATCTGTGCGAAAATGGGAATTTCCTGTGATTTTTAGGCTTTCGGTAGGTAGTAGGTCTGAGCTTGATTTCTGTTAGCTACCGAAAGCTTTGTTTCGGTGGCTAATGAATCAATCTGACATGTTCGCCTAAGCCACCGAAACTGCAAAAACTGACCTTCCCTTAGCTTGAAGGATTTTTCTTATGAGATAAGCTGCCGAAAACTGGGTTTTTGTTAGCTAATGTACAATCAATATGTTCGCCCAAGCTACCGAAAACTCTGTTTGATATCAACCTACAAAATTTTAAAAAAATGTGTTTTCTGGTTTCTGTTTAATCCTCCTTCTGCTACTTTCCCTCGTCCTAGGATGAATCCAGACTGTTAGCTATGCTAATTGCTGCCACTGCTAGGGTTTCAAGCTTGGACTGTTCTCAATTTGTCTAGTTAACTTGATGTTTTTAGTGGATCTGGGATCAATTCATGATTGTACCGAATGCTTAATCAGCTCGCCATCCATTGCTCTTTGTTCTTTTCGGCGGTTAAGGCATGATGAATCCCCTTTATATTTCACATATGAGCCCTTGATTAGACATCTACACCATTTGAAACTGACTTAATTTTGGTAGCTTTGGACAATTTTGCTTTTGACCTGTAAGCTGCCAAAACAGTGTTGAGAATGCCTCCGCTTTCGGTAGCTTCGAACAATTTTTCCTTTGAAATGTAAGCTACCAGAAACTTACATTTTGGTGGCTAATGAACACCATCGTATTCGCCCAAGCCACCGAAGACTGCCCCCTGACTCACGCTGTATGCCCTTTCACTTTTGGTAGCTAGGAGAGCCTCGAAAATTTCTCTTAAGCTGCCGAAAGCAGGGCTTTTGGTAGCTTAGGGACTGTTTTAAATAAGCGCTTCGCTACCGAAACCTGTCTTTTGAAATTTTTGAAATGAAAACCCAATCCAATGCTTTTCGAACTTTATTACATGCATAAAGATATCAACAATGAGCCTTAAGAAATTTAGAAATGAATTTTCAAATGACATCCTATCATCTAAAAAGGCTCAAATCGACAAATTTATTTGGGGAGATAACATCTGGCTCCTACTCGGGGATGAAAGCCTCCCTGTGAGGTTTCAAGAACCATAGATCTGATGCCTTTCCTAGATAAAAAAAATACAGAACCTAGTCTAGTGTTCCATTGGGCACAGAGTCATTTAAACTACCACCAAATCTCTGCAATCTGTCCACAAATGTTAAACTGTAAACCTGCTAGCAACGCCTTGCATCCATTGGGCTATGGAGTCATTTGGCCTTTGCAAACCTAATCCAAATCCTGTAACCATGCTCATCATTTGAAACCAAACTACCACTGCCAATAGTGTCTTATATCCATTGGGCTATGGAGTCATTTGGCTTGTGCAACTGATTCTCTAAAAACTTGCAGCCTGTATGTGCCTGCCTGTAGCCTGCTTATTGAAAAAAAAAACTAAAAACAACTGAGGATTATCTAGCTGCTCGTACGAAGAGCTTATTCTTCTGCCTACTCCTACACTAACTAGTAGAGGTAGATTGATCAGGTAAAACTAAATTTCCAATGCAGCCAAGAACATAATGGACTTGCTAATATCATACTTGATCTCGACCCAAACAATATAAGGGACCATAGCATGCAAAAATGTAACTTGAAAAGATGACAGAGCCAACTTTCATCTAACAAAAGTATTTGGACATTTATGCTACTTATAGAATCAAAATAGTCAGCAATAGGGCCATCAAAGTCACAATGAAGTACCTCTCCTTGCAGTTGTTCCAACTAAAAATCGAAATGTTGTTTCAGACTGCTTTTACTGACCTCACTATTTGTAGATAGATGTCTTCCTTGATAGTCTTCTTGTTGTCCTGACTGATAATTGAAATGCTGCTGGCTGCCTTCAATGGTCTCAATGTTGAATATAGGCTGCTCGAGATCTGTTAGAGAAATATGAATGCTCGACTGCTGATATAAACTTTTCTGCTCCCCTTCACCACATCCCTGTGATTTGAAAACTGAAAACTGTGGGCTAGCCTTACTGATTTCAACGAATATTTGACTAACAGAGAGCTGACCACCTCCATGTGTAGCGAAAGAAACTAATTCTTCAGATTCATAAAAATCAGAAATAGAGGTAATAGGAAAGCCCTCAGCTTCTTCATTACTCCTTTCTGATTCATGTTTATGAGGAAGCACATCACAGTGAAGATCACTTGAAAGATGAGGTAAAGCTTCTTCTCCATTTATATTTTCAACTTTAGAATGCAATTCATGTCCTTCACAGCAATCATTAAATAAGAACTCATCTGAAAAGTACCTTTTACAGTGCTCATTGAATGCTTTGTGAAAATCCTTCAATGATGAAATGCTGGAGGGAGGTAAAGTAAAATATCACTGACGTGCATCGCCATACAATGAGTGCATGAACATCTTCATGCTGCAGATCTAATAGACCCATGCATTCGTGAAACTTGAGGAGGTGTTCTGCAGGATTGTCTTCTTTCTCCTCTTTGAAGACAGGTAGAAAATCTCCCCATTAAGACATATCAGGTACTGGATGTGGGAAACCAGGAACTGAAGAGAAGTCAAGAGGTGCAAACCTCCGAGCCAAAAGAGCAGCAAATGCTTTCGACATCTGAATATTGTGGAGTTGCCACTGAATCCGTCCTTCATGGAGTCGCCAGATAGATTATTACAACCAAAATAATGTCCAGTATTTCTCTATCATCAAAGCTGGAACTATGTTGTCTCCCAGGGAATTTGCTGCTTCAATGATCTTTCCCTGGCAACGACGCCAGTTTGTTATCACTCTAGGAGTCCTTCTAGGCTGTAAGTCAAAGGAGCCTCGTAACTTAACTAGTATCTTAAAGCTTCACTCAAATGGATCAAGTCAGATGACTAAATCAAACCTCACTCACTCAAGACATGCAATAAACACAACAGATTGACAAGGCTTTCAACTATCATTGTTCAGAGAGCTGTAGATAAATGAATGTACGAAGAAATCCTAATTTACTAGCATAAACATATGCACCAAGTATATATGAATGGCCAAATAAACCAAGCAAAGTACTTGCAGGTTCTAGTTCATGGATGCATTGACAAGTTGACAGTTATCAAACATCAGACAAATATAATAAACATGAATTTGACATTCAGGTGCAAGTATAGACTAGACAAGAAGATGAAAGTCTGAACAAATAATGGCAAAAGAAGCTTGTATCACTGATTTGAAAATGAGAAGTTTGAGAGTACAAGTATGAAAAGTCTCTCCAAAATCTCTCCATTGTTCTACATGAGTTCTGGGCTTTATAGCATTTACAACCTCTCCCAAGATCCTAAGAAGCTGGGTCAAATTCTCTCAGATGGAAAATCCAAAAACCGTTTTTCAACAAACTAGGAAAATCATCTTTAATTGGCCAGACTGCTGAAAAATGGGGCTCATAGATGCATTCGATTCTCCCAATATGTTACACCTGTAGGAAAATTGAGAGAGTTTATTGTTCTCTAATGTGTTAGGAAGAAAAACCTCTGAGCGTTTTGCAGAATGATTCTCGAGTCGCTCAGAATCATCATTTGAAAATGATGACTCTGCATAGTAAAAACGCCACTTTTGCTGAAACTACTGAAAAAGAGGCTCAGAGATGGGTTAAGTTCTCCAGATATGTGACACCTGTGTATAAACTGAAAGAGGTTATTGTGCATTGATCTGTTTTGAGCAAAAACCTCTCTCAGATATTTGAAACTCGTTTTGGTTTTCCCGAGATCGGCATTTCAAAAACATGTGTCAAACAGGCAGGTTCTGGGATCCGAAAATTGGGGCTCAGTGATGGATTCGAATCTCTCAATATGAAACACTTGTAGGAAAATGGGGAGAGGTTATTGTTCTATGACATGTTAGGAACAAAAAATTATGAGCATTTTGCAAAAAGATTCTCCAAACGCTCAGAATCGTCATTTGAAAATGATGACTCGGGACAGTAAAAAACGCCACATTTCTTCATTATTTCCATCTTGCTGGCACCTTCAAAACTGGAACAACACATTTAAACAAATCCTATTAATTAAAACCTTCACTTAGAAACCATCCTCATGCCCTTTAGAATGATAAAACTTGGATCTGTGCGAAAATGGCAATTTCCTATGATTTTTAGGCTTTCGGTAGCTAGTAGGCCTGAGCTTGATTTCTGTTAGCTACCGAAAGCTCTATTTCGGTGGCTAATGAATCAATCTGACATGTTCGCCTAAGCCACCAAAACTGCAAAAACTAACCTTCTCTTAGCTTGAAGTATTTTTCTTATGAGATAAGCTGTTGAAAACTGGGTTTTTGGTAGCTAATGAACAATCAATATGTTCGCCCAAGCTACTGAAAACTCTGTTTGATATCAACCTGCAAAATTTAACAAAACTGTGTTTTCTGGTTTCTGTTTAATCCTCCTTCTACTACTATCCCTCGTCCTGGGATGAATCCAGACTGTTAGCTATGCTAATTGTTGCCGCTGCCAGGGTTTCAAGCTTGGACTGTTTCTGAGTTTTAGGAAAGGTCCTCCTATCTCTTGGCATCTCAATTTGTCTAGTTAACTTGATGTTTTTAGTGGATCTGGGATCAATTCATGATTGCACCGAATGCTTAATCAGCTCGCAATGCACTGCTCTTTGTTCTTTTCGGTAGTTAAGGCATGATGAATCCCCTTTAGATTTCACATCTGAGCCCTTGATTAGACATCTCCACCATTTGAAACCGACTTAATTTTGGTAGCTTTGGACAATTTTGATTTTGACCTGTAAGCTGCCAAAACAGTGTTGAGAATGCCTCCGCTTTCGGTAGCTTCGAACAATTTTGCCTTTGAAATGTAAGCTACTAGAAACTTACCTTTTGGTGGCTAATGAACACCATCGTATTCGCCCAAGCCACCGAAGACTGCCCCCTGACTCATGTTGTATGCCCTTTCACTTTCGGTAGCTACGAGAGCCTCGAAAAGTTCGCTTAAGTTGCCGAAAGTAGGGCTTTCGGTAGCTTAGGGACCGTTTTAAATAAGCACTTAGCTACCAAAACCTGTATTTTGAAATTTTTAAAATGAAAACCCAATCTGATGCTTTTCAAACTTTATTACATGCATAAAAATATCAACAATGAGCCTTAAGATTAGAAATGAATTTTCAAATGACATCCTATCATCTAAAAAGCCTCAACTCGACAAATTTATTTGGGGAGATAATACAATGTCTCTTCTAGAAGTGACAGACATCCAGAACTCTCTGAAAATCGATACTATGGGTATCTGGAAGACATTCTTCAGTATGAATTTAACTCCTTCAAGGTATTTCTGTTCGTTGTCAAATGGTACAGGTGTCGATTGAATACATGTGATCCCGATAAAACAATTATTGAACATGATAATGGATTTACCATGGTAAATACATGGTTGTTTGTGCCAAGAACAGATCCCTATGTTCTTCCAACCCAATGTGAATAGGTATTTTATTCTGAGGTTCTAGGTAGAGCGGGTTGGTCATTTGCTGTGAGACACGATCCAAGGGGAAGGCCGGTAAAGTATAACGTAGATGAAGGTAATGAAGAAGTTCTCGAAGAAGAAGACGCCGTTGAAGATGATCATGATCAACATGAGTTCGATGATCATGTTCTAGAAGAAGATGTCGAAGAATTTCTTGAATCACATGATGTATCAGACAATGTCCATGAAGATGATATCGACGATGACATAATGATCATAACTGACATCGACAATGATGATGATGTGGCCAATCCTTACAATGTTGAATCTGGATCATCGGATGATACATATGATGACTCGGAAGGAGAAGACGATGAAGTCCATTGAAGTGTACGATGTATGCAGTAATATATCTACTCTATATATTTTGAATATTTAATATTGCGATAGAAATATTGAATTTTTTTTCCGATACGTATAATAAATTAACTGTTTCTTAGTGTTTTTTCCATTTTCCTGTATGTTATAATTAGAAACATTGCTTGTTATATAGTATGACAGAAAACACATTTAATTTTTTTGTACATAGATATTTTTGTCGGGTTATGGGGAATTGAGAGTGTTGTGAAGGGGGGTAGGGGCCATAAGAGCTTCCACCTTCACGTGGTTGGCCCTGTTTAGTAGATAATATTAAATGATTCTTGAAACCGAGAGAAGCTCATAAGTAAGGAAATGCACAATTATCATGCTAACTGAAATGGCGTGCTTGATCATGACCATCATCTTCATCATGCTCTTCATCGTTGTATGATATCTGACGCAGCTACCTAGAAAGACCAACGACGTTTGTAGGGGCATTTTCAGTCTTGAAGGAGCTTATGGTTGTGCTACCTGACTGCCTAGAAGATCATATATTTTCATTGGTGCCTGGAATTGAGAATGCACTTAATGAAAACTCATCCAACTCGAATATGAAGATTGAAGCTCTCATATTCACAAGGCTTGTGATGGATTCACATTCACCCTCTGTTTTCCATCCCTCCATCAGGCCCCTTTCTGGACATGTGCTTTCTGTAGTCAGCGATCGAAATTACAAGGTTACAGCAGAGGCACTGAGGGTTTGTGGAGAGATGGTTTGGGCAATTCGTCCAAAATTGGAGATGTCACAGGTTTTCGATTTTAATCCATATGTTCAACCCATTTACAATGCTATTTTAACAAGATTGGCAAATCAAGACCAAGATCAGGAGGTGAAGGAGTGTGCTATTTCTTGCATGGTTTTGGTCATTTCAACATTTGGTGATAAAATTCAAGGAGAACTACCCATGTGTTTACCTCTTCTTGTTGATCATATGGGAAATGAGACAACATGCCTTACAGCAGTGAAGGCATTTGCTGTTATTGCTAGCTCTTCTCTTCGGATAGATTTGTCATGTGTATTGGAGCATGTTTTTGCAGAACTAACAACATTTTTGCGAAAGGCCAATCGTGCATTAAGGCAAGCTTCACTGGGGAATCTAAATTGTTTAGTTGTTGCTTATGGTGATAAAATCACTTCATCTACATTTGAGGCTATTAAAACAGAACTTCCCTCTCTAATCAGTGATGCAGACCTACATATGACTACTTTAGCATTGGAACTCTGCTGTACAATGATGGCGGATCAAAATCGTCACCGAAATGTTGGTGATGTAGTACGTGACAGGGTTCTTCCACAAGCTCGTGTTCTAGTCAGGAGTTCATTGTTGCAGGGTCAAGCTCTACAGGCTTTGCAATTTTTTTTTGCATCTTTGGTGCAGTCAACAAACACGAGCTTTAATGCTTTATTGGATGCTCTTCTTTCAATTGCCAAACCTTCTCCACAATTGGGTGGTCTTGCAAAGCAATCTCTCTATTCATTTGTTCAGTGTGTGGCAGTTCTTTGCCTTGCTGCAGGAGATCAGAAATGTGCATCTACTATAGAAATGCTGATGAACTCCTCATTTGTTTTGGAGTTGAAGAGATCAATCACAGAACAAGAAACCTTCGACTTGTTTTCCAATTCAGTGAATATTCTTATGATATATTCAGTGAATATTGGAAGAATTCTGAAGATGTTGAAGGCAGATACTCAGGGACTATCCAATCGCGATTATTGACGGTTGCTGTTGCATTTCGTTTTGGGAGATATCCCACATTGACCACGAAGTTTTGTACCTTGGCGTTTATAATGCCAAGTCTGAGTAGTCTAATTTGACGTGTAGTGCAAAGGATTATTGGTGGGGGATCTAGGTGATTGGACTCCATGAGAAGCTCACTAGCTCGGAGCCCAGGACAACCTTTCAGGCCCCCAATCCTTTTGGAAAATGTGGCATTAGCGAGCTCGTCGGATTCTTTTGAAGTCAGAAGTCGGATATCCGACGCCTCTTGTCGTCAGTGGTATGGTGAGGTCATTGGATTCCGAGCTTTGATGCTTTATTGATATCGATCGATGCTCTTCTTTCAAGTGCCAAACCTTCTCCACAATTGGGTGGTCTTGCAAAGCAAGCTCTCTATTCAATTTCTCAGTGTGTGGCAGTTCTTTGCCTTGCTGTAGGAGATCAGAAATGTGCATCTACTGTAGAAATGTTGATGAACATTCTGAGAGACAATAGCGGTGCCAATTCATCCCAACATCAGATTGCTCTGCTATGCCTAGGTGAAATTGGTAGAGGAAAAGATCTCAGCCATCATGCAATCTTTGAAGGCATTGTGATTGAGTCTTTCCAATCTCCTTTTGAAGAAATAAAGTCAGCTGCTTCTTATGCATGCACTTGGAAACATAGCTGTCAGAAACCTCTCAAAATATCTTCCATTTATTTTAAATCAAATTGACAACCAACAAAAGAAACAATACCTTCTGTTACATTCATTGAAGGGGGTTATTGCTAGGAAAACTGTAGATGAAGATGGGCAAGTTTACTTGTAGGATGCATACGTGGAAAAAATTCTAATATTATTATTTAATCATTGTGAGAGTGAGGAAGAGGGGGTGCGCAATGTTGTTGCAGAGCCGGATCGACAACCATCTTTCCTAGCAAAAAACGCACGAGCTTTGGTGCAGTCAGCAAACATGAGCTTTGATGCTTTATTGGATGCTCTTCTTTCAATTGCCAAACCTTATCCACAATTGGGTGGTCTTGCAAAGCAATCTCTCTATTCAATTGCTCAGTGTGTGGCAGTTCTTTGCCTTGCTGCAGGAGATCAAAAATTTGCATCTACTGTAGAAATGCTGATGAACTCCTCATTTGTTTTGGACTTGAAGAGATCAATCACATAACAAGCAACCTTTGGCTTGTTTTCCAATTCAGTGAATATTCTTATGATATATTCAGTGAATATTGGAAGAATTTTGAAGATGTTGAAGGTAGAGACTCAGGGACCGTCCGATCGCGATGATCGACGGTTGCGGTTGCATTTCTTTTTGGGAGATATCCCACATTGACCATGAAGTTTTGTATCTTGGCGTTTATAATGCCAAGTCTAAGTAGTCTAATTCGACACGTAGTGCAAAGGATTCTTGGTGGGGGCTCTGGGTGATTGGACTCTACGAGAATCTCACCAGCTCGGAGTCCAGGACGACCTGTTAGGCCCCCAATCCTTTTGGAAAACGTGGCATTAGCAAGCTCATCGGATTCTTTTGAAGTCAGAAGTCGGATATCCGATGCCTCTTGCCGTCGGTGGTGTGGCGAGGTCGTCGGATTCCGAGCTTTGATGCTTTATTATATATCGATTGATGCTCTTCTTTCAAGTGCCAAACCTTCTCCACAATTGGGTGGTCTTGCAAAGCAAGCTCTCTATTCAATTGCTCAGTGTGTGGCAGTTCTTTTCCTTGCTGCAGGAGATAAAAAATGTACATCTACTGTAGAAATGCTGATGAACATTCTGAGAGACAGTAGCAGTGCCAATTCGGCCCGACAAAACCTTGCTTTGCTATGCCTAGGTGAAATTGGCAGTATGAAAAGATCTTAGCCATCATGCAATAATTGAAGGCATTGTGATTGAGTCTTTCCAATCTCCTTTTGAAGAAATAAAGCCAGCTGCTTGTTATGCATGCACTTGGAAACATAGCTGTTGGAAGCCTCTCAAAATATCTTCCATTTATTTTAAATCTAATTGACAACCAACAAAAGAAACAGTACCTTCTGTTACATTCCTTGAAGGAGGTTATTGCTAGGAAAACTGTAGATGAATATGGGCAAGTTGACTTGCAGGATTCATACGTTGACAAAATTCTAAGATTATTATTTAATCATTGTGAGAGTGAGGAAGAGGGGGTGCAGAGTTGGATCGACAACCATTTTTCCCAGCCAAAAACCCACATTAGCTTGGGCCATGATTAAACAACGATAATCCACTTGTAGTAGGTTGCTTACAAGAATTTGACATCAACATAGTCTAGTGAAAAGCAGATTAAACTCTGAGCAACAGAAGGAAAATAATGGTATAAACATTCATGGAAAATTGGAAGTTTAACTATGCTTGACATCAATGGAACTTGATATCTTGTTGAACTGTGATTAATGGAACAATACGTATCTATTTTAGTTTGACAAGCATCTGATTAGATTGAGGTACTTAGTCAATGAATTTGATACTTTGAAGATCAAATATTGGAATAATTTTGAAGATGTTGCAGGCGGAGACCTAGGGACCGTCCGATCGTGATGATCGACGGTTGCGGTTGCATTTCGTTTTGGGAGATATCCCACATTGACCACGAAGTTTTGTATCTTGGCATTTATAATTCCAAGTCTAAGTAGTTCAATTCGACGTGTAGTGCAAAGGATTCTTGGTGGGGGCTCTGGGTGATTGGACTCCACAAGAAGCTCACCAGCCCAGAGCTTAGGATGACCTGCCGGGCCCCCAATCCTTTTGGAAAACCTGGCATTAGCGAGCTCGTCGGATTATTTTGAAGTCAGAAGTCGGATATCCGATGCCTCTTGCCATCGGTGGTATGGCGAGGTTGTCGGATTCATCATCATCATCATCATCTTCCTTATTATAAATAATATTATAGGGGCCTCCACCTCCCAATCCTTCTAAGAAGTAGGCTCCTATTGATCCCTCTTATAGCCATCTTAATGTTGTGGATAAATTCCATGTTGTTGACAATTCGTTTACGTCTCATTAGGTCATTGTCTATGCATAGATAAGTGCAGGTATCATGTTTTTGTCCCTTCTCTCTTTTATTTACAATTCATTTTCAAAATATATTATTTTTTATAACTAGCATGCATCTTGTAGCATACCTTTGGGGCTTACTTCTTACTCTTAGCATATTGTAATGGGATTCCATATGATATCATCCTTCCACAATTGTCAAGGAAATGTAGTTGAACTCAAAGGTTTTATAAAATGGAAACCATCTAAAGTGATAATATCCAACAACATGACAAAATTGTTAAAAAGGGGACAGTATGGTAATCGCACATTGTACTCATTAGATTTTCAAACATCCGAACCCTATGTCCTCTTGGATCTCCAAATTGTAATTGACAAACATTCAAATCTATTTGTGCGATATTCCCAAAGGTATTCCACCTACTAGAGATCATGATCAAACTAGATCCTCAAGAATATTTCCATTTTCATTGATGATGATTAAGAAGATCTTCTTAGATGGGAACTCATATGGAAAATGGACTTTAATGAATCATAATATAAACATAGCATAGCTACTTGTACTCTTTCTCCCTCTTTTTCTCCACACAAGTTTTTATTTAAATAAATTTGGAATATGTTTTTTTTGTTATGGAAAGGGAAGTTTTGGATATTACAAACATGTAAAGTTTTTTTGGTGTTCATAAACTAGGCTCTAACTAAAATTTAAGTCAACTAAGGTTAATCACCACAAAAGAAGGTTTCAAGTTTTAGAAATAGATTTTTGGAAAAAATATGGACATGCCAATGTAACTTTGGTTTTTCCTATAAGTTTTTGTTATACCTATGCATATAGAAAGTTTTCATTACCTAGTTGTGATAAAATGTAACACTCTCGTAGACTTTTTTAGCAAATTCAATAGTGTAGCAATCGAATATGTTTTCTAAAAGTTATTTGAAATCACTTAATAGTAATTCTAGTCCTTGTCTAGTGATACCTTGAAGGGACCTACCCCTATCTATATCATTCTAAAAAAAATTAGATTGATTTTTTGAAATTTATCAAAATCACTTTATATTACACATCTTAAGACCATACACACTATCTATCACAAGCATGTATCATTTACATCAATTCAAGCAACATATAATAATTATTTTTCATAATGTTAGGCTTCATACTTTCAAATTTATCACATGTTAAGCTATGATATTAATTATTTTTTCAAACAAGAATATTTATGACCTAACCACTTCACAATTGTTGGCATTGTATTTATAACATTAGCATTTTGGCATTCAAACTTCATGTTTATCATTCATCTTTATGTACAAAATAGTGTTGGACTATTACCATTACTTTATATTATATACATCTTGGTCATATGTTTGTAATATCCCAACAGGTTGTTGAAGCATCCCAAAATGTTTGCATTGCACACTGTTTCCCAAAGTTCCTTTAATACATCTTAAACTCAAATTTTCACTTCTACTTACACCAACGAGGCATGTGTCTTTATCTATTGCCATATTTTTTATACAATTTTAATATAAAAATATGCAATGAAACCAATGTGAAGATTAAATCCACGCACTATTGCAATGCATATTATTTACTGTAAAGAGAAAGACAACCAAGAACAACACACATTCCAACATTTAGTTCCACTAGATCACTTAATTGGTTTACAAAATTTTCCAACCGATATCATGGATCACCGAGTGACTACTAAATTCATTTTATTATTGTTTGATAGAACGAATAGGTTGTCAATGGACTAGCAATGCTGAGAGGGTACATGATCCAATTCCAAGATGCAAATCAGAGGAAAAAATTAAAAGATTTGACTGAATAAATTATGGGGACAGAAACACGAAATACGAACAAGATGCCCACAAAGCAAAGTAGAACATAACAATGTCTGTATTGTTCTGTGCATATTCTGTATTGAAAGTTTAACTATACTTGACATCAATGGAACTTGATATATTGTTGAACTGTGATTAATGGAAAAATAAGTATCTATTTCATTTTGACAAGCATTTGATTAGATATTCTGGGAGATTGTTCCCAAAAGAGCGGTTCACACTTTTTTTTTTTACAACAACGATTGACAAACTTTTATATTGAAAAAAAGAGTAGAGTTACAATAGATATTCTGGAAGACTGTTCCCAAAAGAGAGGTTCACACTTTCTTTCTTTTTTACAGTAACGATTGACAAGCTTTTATATTGAAAAAAAGAGCAGAGTTACAATAGATATTCTGGAAGAGTACTATTCCCAAAATTGGAGAGATGTCATAGCAGGCTCATCCATTTCAAGTCTTTGATGTTCAGTCACACCCTCGATTCTACGACAACTATAGATATTTATATACTTTCCTAACAGTAAACAACAAAGGAAATACATTATCATGCAAATAGATAGTTAACTCACTTCTGAGCTATTATACACAAAAAAACAAAACATCTAGAGAATCATGGTGAATTATGCAGAGCATTAATGGCCGATGTTCTCCTTGTTGCCATTCCTTGTTCCAATGTTCTCCTCATCGTTTCCATGGAAGACCATAGAGTTGCTTTTGATATCAGACTTCATTCCATCCAACTTTGCTTCAACCACTTTCATACTGTTGTGCAACGAGTTAATCTGGGTGTTGATATCCCCGGAGCAAGGGCAGTTGTTGTCCATTTTTCCAGTAAGTACCTCAAAGTACTCCTTCATTTTGCTGCAGACAGTCTTGATTTCCGTGTTAGAGATCTGAACGAAAGTGGCAAGATGAGACAGAGCTTTCTTCTGATCGGAGCATTCCCCCCTAAGCCTGCGGAGCTGACTCCCCAGCTCCATCAGATGCACAAGAACTTCTGAAGACGGGCTGTCCTCCCCACGAGGAGACTCCAGGTTGATAAGATCGTTATCCATCCCATTCTCATGATATGTCCAATTCTGGTCGCTGCCAGTCTCGCTGGAAATCCCGCGACGAGCAGAAGGGTGCACCACCCCACCTAGGTTCTGATTGTTGCCCGATTCCAGAGAGGCCTCCCAGCCCTTTCCATTGCCTTTCTTGCCAAAGAGTCCCCGTGCTATGGGGTGCACAAACCCACCATAGTTCTGACCAGTGCTCAATTCTAACGGCACCCAGTTTCTGCCATTGACTGGCTCGTCCACCTTGGAGAGACCCCGTAGGAAATTCTGAGCTGACCCACCACGCGCTTTCCCAACACCGCCATTCCCCTGTCCCTGAACAACGTCGAAAGCAGACAAATACCGCTTCACACCGGCCCCGCCTCTATTCTCCTGGATATTCTTCATGCAATGACGACATTGTAGTGAAGAAAAGTTTGAGACCTTATTGGCCTCCATTGCTAGTCGTTGAGGATTCAAAATTCTAATCCAAACTATGCAGGGTCCTTGGAGCACCCAATTCTCAATAGTTCAAAAATGCAGGATGGCGAGCCTTCTCCCATGAAGCATGATATAAGGTAGGGCAGAAGGTGGACGTAGTATTAAATTCATCCATGCGGGGCAGGTGGGATGAGACCGGTGATGTCACGAACCCAATTTCCTGAATTAGTAAAATCAGTAAAAATTTAAAAATTTTCAAACATAGATGATAATAATAAAATATGTAACATACTAATCCCTCTTTGAAACACCACATCCGTTAATTACTCATTACAATATATAGAATATACATAGGATTTAACTCGTAGCTCCTTCTATTTTAGTCTCTTGGAGCAAGAGGATCTCAGGGGTTTCTGATTTGAACAGATTGTTTACAGCTTTGGATTTTAAGGGATTCCCCAAGCCTCTGCAATTCCAAGAGACTAGTCGCATTATTTACTAGCAGGTGAAGGAGCAGCTCCTCCCTTGGGAGACTGTTTCTAGTATTTCTGCCTATGGACATCTCGATCATAGACTGGCTACCTTTCATTTTTTGCCTCTCAGCTTCTTCTGCCATTCTCTCCCTATGAGATTTTCTCCCGAATCTTTTCGATGGCCTCTCGAAGGTCTCATCTTCTGAGGATCCTAAAATCTCTGGAGACTTCTTCCTTGTCATTTATGCATAGGAGAGAGGGCTAGAAGCTCCTGTTGGGGATCTAGCTTGTAGAGGGCCAATTTCTTCCAGGTTTTTGACTTCAACATTTTTTATGGACTACTGTTCCACCTCATCAACAGATGAAGTTGGATGATCTTCCAGAGTACTAAGAGTCTCAAAGGGATTGAGAAGTGTCTCTGCTCCTGGAGGGGCTGAACTCCCTTCACGATGGAGCTGTCCAGAGCGAGGGACTTCACTCCCAGTGGGTACTCCTTTACCTTTTGATCTGTTGTTCTGTTTTGTAGTGTTTGGTTTTTGGACCGTAGTCCATTGATCTCCCTTTATTTTCTCAGCCTCCTCATCTCCTTTATTTTTGTAGTACCTGGCGAAGTGGCCATAACCACGGCAATATCGGCATTTGAATGGGAGTTGCTCGTAGTCAAGCTCTTGAATGTATGATCAATCAACCACCATGATATTTATAGCTTTAGGGAGTCCTACCTCCAAATCCACCTCTACACATATTCGTGTGTAGGTGTACTGGTCTTTCCTCTCTGCACAATCTATGTATTTTCCAAGCTTATTGCGAAAGGCTTCTAAAGATTTGGGATTCCAACAATGCAGAGGTAAGTGAGGCAGGTGAACCCAAACTGGGATTGTCGAGGGCTCATCTTGTGTCGGATCAAATTTCGGCGTCCATTTATTCAGATACAACCCCTGAGGGCCCATAAAATAAGGACCATTCCTAAAGATGAGATTCCTGTCCTCAGCATTGTCAAAATCAAAGACAAAGAAACCCTTACCAACTAAATAGATTATGATGCCAACTTGAATCAAAGATCTCCAATTCCGTTGCACCCAATTGTCCATAGCTTTGGGCGATGGCCAGAGGGCGGTGAATTTCCCTATGAGACCTCGTTCAACAAGATTCAAGGCAGATTTGCAACGGTCTTCAGTGGGCAGGGAAACTGTGGGAATGTTGGCCAGACGTTTCACGAATTTTTGCTACTACTTGGTTGCTGGGCGTTTACCACTTGTAGCCACCAATTTCTTGAATGCATCTAGCTCGGGAGGAAGAGGGAGGCCTCGAGGCCCCCTCCGGGATCCATGGCGAGAGGGACCAGCACGCAGGTTAAAAGTTTGAAAACCAAGAAACCTCGTTTCGCTCCAAGAACTCGATCGCTCTCGTTACACATTTACTCCTATTACATTCAACTATGACTAATTTAATGATTTAAAACATTCATACTTTTAAAAATCAAAATCAAATTAAGTGAGTTTTACAAAAACAAAATATTTACCTAATTATACTTATATGTTTTTTTTTTCATTTTTTTTTGTTTTAAATGGATTTTTGTATAATTTCTCTAATCTATCATTCATTTAATTAATGTAATTGTGAATTTATTGTGATAAAATTTGTTCCATTTCCTTTTAAATGTACAAAATACAACTATATAAAATAATTGCAAAATTTATAAATAATAGAAAGTTGAAGAACACCAAATTGTAAAATGTAATCTACTTAATTAAAATAATGAAAGTGTTTAGCAAGATATTTACTAGAAATAAAAAAAATCTATATAATTAAAAATACTCATATAATTTTAGAAAAAATGTTACAAACTATAAATAACATATGTATAATATAAATAGGATTTAAAGTTTACATTGTTAAATATAGCTAACTTTGGGTACTTTTTAAATCATTATAAGATATATGTATTTCCGTATTTATTATATGTGCTTAGGGCACTGTTATGCGGAATTCTGCCCTACGGATAAGTCAAAACTCCCTTAACTTTAAAGTAGATTTTAAACTAACTCTAAAGCAAGAAACAAGTCAAAACAAATGCTACCTTGAATCCCTAGATCTAACAAACGTCTCAAGATTAAAATGCTAGAAAGAGTAGAAGAAGTTTAACTGACCTTCTATCCAAACGCTTGTCTTCGTAGTTGCTCCAATCTCCAAGCCCTCACAAATGAACCTGTCAAAATGGGACCAAGACACAAGAATGCACTATTCTCTAGCAATTTGAAACATGAGTTAGAATCTAAATCTATGAAAGATACAAATCATATCATTAAAACAGAATTAATACAAATGATTTTGGGAAACAAGACATGTTATTCCATTAAAACTTGAAGAATACTTACAAAAGGTGCTTGATGTCCAAGCCAATCCTCTAGCTCCAAGTGTCTTCTCCTCTAGCTATCTCCACAATGTTGCAAGACCATAAGTTTGGTACTCTCAAGAGTCCTCCTCTTTCCTAATGGAATGCCTCTCTTTTATAATGAATGGTGAGGTTAACCAACAAGAGAGATGGGTGGATCTAGGGAGAGATAAGTGGATCAGGGTTTCTAATCGAAGGAAATGAGTTGAGATCGAATCAGGGACCCCAATCTTCCATTATCTTCGAAAATCCAAAATCCCACAAGCCAAGGGAAAAAAGGCTAATAAAAGAGTACCGCGCCCTGCAGTCTTAGCACAACGCGGTACTGCCGCGTTTTGTGGATACATCATAGCGCGTTAGTGTGGAGTACCGCTCTCTGGTAGCTTAGCAAGGCGCGGTAGTGTAAGTAAATAAAGTCAAATAGGGTCTCAGTTGGGTCAGAACTTGTCAGGGTAGATTTACTTTCAAAGTTCATTCATCTTCTGGGTGGTTCAAACAGCAGAGGAAATGTCGTCAACTCTGTTTGTGGTGGAGATGCGACACTGTGGAAATATAGAGGTATAACAGATGCCCCCTAAAGTGTGAGGTCAGAAGGGACTGATGGCCGAAAGACTTTACGAATAGAATGTGCAGAGATAGCATAGAGGAGAGCGACACTGAGCTGAAATAGAAACAAAGTTTTAGATATACCACCGAGGCGGGCATCCCCATGCTCGGAAACGGATAACTGAAAGCATGGCCGCCGACCAATACATTGCAGATCCATGAGTACTGAGATGATGTAGACTGTGGACAGATCATGGCTACTATAAACAATCGTAGATCCATGAGACAATAATGACACAGCCACGACCAATACAATAAGTGGATCCGTGTGACAATACAAATGACATCTCCATCGCAACCTGGATGCAATCAAAATGTAGAGGTGCGCCCAGGGTCTTCTACCCGATCGCAAAAGATACGAATCTAGCCATGTGATTACAAGGTGTTGAAGTCGAACATGGTAGAAACCATTTGATTACCGGTCAATGATGTGGACCGTTAACAAATGCGAGGGAGATCACCAATGATGACGATGATTCCCAAGGTATCAAGAGTACATCTCAACGAAATGCGAATAAATGAGTTGATGTCGAGCATCCGAGAGATCGCTTGATCAGAGGTCAATGATGTGAACCTACTGTCAAACACGAGGAAACCTGCCATTGAGGAATGCAGGTACCAAGGTACTAGTGGTTGATCTCTAAGTCTAATTCCCGGATAGTGATTTGGTGTCGACAGGAATAGACTCGTCGAAGGTGGGCCATAATGATTCCCACATCATCGACACGAGATCGGCACAGACGATAAGATTATGAACCAATGGAGTATGTACTGACACAGCGGAGGCCTGACACAATGAACGACTCGAAACAATGCAACCCTTTGAACATATAACGACATGTAACAGGACTTGGCAGCAGGGATTATTGATAAATAGAGGATAGACACTGGATGAGTGGACTCGTGGCCAGGGAGACGACTCATGATGATGACCATAACTCAGTGAAAGATGGATACCCAATATAGACAAGAGACGGACACATGCCATGTTCAAAGGTAACGACTAACAAGCTGCCATAAATAAACTTGACTTATCCCCCCATATTTCCCCGACATGATAGACGAGTACCTCTTTGTTGTTTTGCGAGCTTGAAGAGGATAACAGATGCTCGGTGTAGCTCATCTCATGGATGAGTCCAATCTCACATGTTTTACAAACCTGAGAAAGGAGGGGTTCGTCCGAAAGTGGGTCCTTCGATGTTAACATTTTAACGAGTCCAAGGAAGGAAAACTCGGTAGTTTTTCATAATTAGAGAGTCTGAAAAACTTAAAGGAAGCTCCATAATGTACTTTTTCGTAAAATTTAGTCCCTCGATCCCGAAAAAGTGTAAAACAATTCCCGAGAGAACTCTCCCAGCCGAGATTAACTGAGGTATACCTTTCTCGTAAATAGTCTAAACGGGCCGAAAAAGGGGTAACCTATCACCGAATAGACGACCTTTCAAATACTTTTACAAGCGTGAAAGAGTCAAGATCACTTGGCAATCTTTTCAATTTTAGGGAGTCTGAAAAGAGCTTAACTATGGACTCCTATGGTCTTTTTCGTAATTTTTGATTATTCTGGTCCGAAAAAAGAATAAAATACAACTAGGATAATACTTTCCTCATCGTTTAACGAGCATGAGTAAAGTTGATCGTACTCGACACCATTTACTTGAGTTTGACAAGCACGACATGGGTGTAAAAGCGTTTGGAATCTTTTTCAAGTTTTAAATCCAGAGCACGAAAAAGATAAAGTGGGCTAAAAAATGAAGGTCAGAAAACACCAGTGTGAACGTACCGTGTTTTTACTGAGGATCCTGTCAATAAATGCTCAAAAACTGGACATTAGTAATGTGAACAAGGTTTTATTTTAACTATTTAAAATAATAATTAAAAAAGATATTTGAAAATACTATATAAGGAATAGTTAAAAATAGAAATTACTATTCATTTGTGTTTTTTGCCCAAAGGAGAAATTTTCACCTATTTAGGAGCAAGATTTCAAGGATCCATACCGGGAGTTCTAGGACACCATTTCGACCGCCGTCTGCGCCAGGTAAGAGTTCTTGAGCCCCTCTTTCATTTTATGTAAGAAATTTTCGCTTTCACCAGGAAAAATTTGATTTTTGAGCGAGCCCTTTTGGGCAAGAATCGCCCTTCACACTACCGCGTGGGGGCTCTATCGAAAAATGCGGTACTGTCTAACAGTACCGCGCTGTATCTTCAAACCGAGGCGCGGTAGTGTGGACTGCCGCGCGGTAGAATGTCTCTCAGACGCGGTAGAGGCGAATTTTTTGTTCAAGAAATCAAATTTTTTCCAATTCTCTGCTGGAAGTAAGTTGCTAAATAGTTACTAACTGCTTTGTTTGACCTTTTGCAGGGTTTTGCAACTTATTTGCAGCAAAATGGTAAGCTGGAAAGAAAGAGAGCACGGAGTGGATGATTTCACAGCTGAAAATGACTTACCAACTGTGACTGCATTGCGAGAATGTGGCTTGTTAAAGTTCTTTAAAACCAAAGGGATCCGCCAACAGCCCAAGCTCCTCACTCATCTCATTCAGTTGTGGGACCCTGATATTCAAGCTTTCCGTGTGGGAGAGCATGTCCTTGAAATTCAAGTTGAGGATATTTATTTCCTCACGGGTCTCTCGAAAAGAGGGGCTCGGGTGAACTTTACCGGATACTCAGCTTCAGAACCAAGTACAGATGACTTGATTGCTCGGTATTGCCACCAGGGTTCGAGTAAGAAAAGTGGGAAGGTGGCCATAAAGGAGGTCATAGAACTTCCTGTAAAAACCGTACTATTCACTATCACGCGTGCAGCAGGAAGTGTGAGTCCACATCAGGCATCTCGCACACAAGTGAACCTCGCAGCAGAGTGTATGGGAGGGACAGTTTTTAACTGGTGTGATGCAGTGTTGTCCAATCTGAAAGAACAAGTGCACAAGTGTAGGGTTGGAAAGAACTCCCAATTCGGCTATGGGAGCATCCTGGTCACCTTCTTTCTTGCGAGGGTGCCATTACTGCGTCTACAGATATCTATGCGCCCCCTTCCACCTACCGAGCCATGGATGGCTCGATGGAGTGACTATGCTGGACGTCTCGGGGGACCTCAGCGGCTAGCCTTTGGTGAGGACTTCTTCTCCTGGCTAGAGGAGCAGATAGTTATGATTGACGACTATCCTTACTCCGGGGTAGATTTTCGTGAGGATATCGACTTGGCATTGCCAGAGGACGATGATTGGGACAACTCTGGTACGACCTTCATGGATATGTATTTTTTCCTTTTTGAATATTTAATTTTTATTACTTTTTTAGAATGTGTAAAAGATGTCTAATGTATGTTCATATGCATGTTGCAGACCGTGGACCACAGAGACCAGCTGGGTACTCGCCACTACGTCGTGGTGGCGTTGACCGTCAAGCCGTTCCTGATGAGGAGGAGGATGAAGACGAGGCAGGAGGTGTTCGGGACATTGAGAGGAACTTGCAGGGATTGACTCATGGCATCCCAGCTATGAGGATGGATGACGTCCCTTACCACCTCCAGCGGCATACTGTAGGTGTGCCTGGTCGTATCAGTCGACTTCTTCGCAAGGTGGTCCGAGCTGTAGTATGTTACCACCAGCAGCAGGAGGAGTCCGATGAGGGACATGATAGGTCTCCTAGGTCTCCGTAGATGGTCTTTTGATCTTTTTGCGGCATGTACACGATATGTAGGCTTTGAGAGCCAAATTTTGTATATATGGGATTTGGTCCCAAATTTTGTCTTTGACACAAACTTTATGTATTTTGGAAAAAACACTTTTTATATACAGTGATGTGGACCTATTTATGATCTAAATATTTACAATGACTTGTGCATTTTATTTTTTATGATGTGTTTATGTATGGGCAAGATGCCAATCCAAAATGTAATTAGCCAATGAATCAGCTATACAATTGAATTCTCTTGGTATGTGATGATATGTAATAAAATTAAATGATCGTTCCAAGAGGCGTACTCTTCGAAATAAACGAAGTAGCATAGGATCGCGAACTGTGTAAACACGGTTTAGATGAGAAACCACGAGTTGGGAGTCTAAAAAGACCGATAAGGAGTCAATCCCGAGTGAAGCAACCTCTGTCAAGAGACCAATGACTGCATGGTACTCCGCGATATTATTGGTTGCAGGACCTAAACAAATGGCTCCTGAAGAAATCAACTCGCCAGTGGGGGAATAGATTACCCATGCCGCGGAAGCGAGATTCCGGGTATGCCGGCTTGCACCGTCGGCGAATCCAAAGTAGGCAGACATCTGCGCATAAAGTCACGAGTCAAAGTAAGAGTGGATACATGAGGTCCATGCGCACACCAAAAAGAAAGCAAAAGCAAACTAAGTACATTATGTACAACAAGTAACCCGCGTAGGGTAACCTCACGCGTAGAAACGTTTGAGGTATAGCCCGTTGCGGGGCCGTGCCAATGGCGTACCATCACAATCGATTAGTTCATAGGCTCCTTTTTCTAAGACACGTTTTACGATGAAGGGGCCGTACCACATAGATTCAAGTTTACCTTTTCCAAGCTCATCGTGCATCTAATCATATGTAAGTACGAGGTCACCCTCATTGAAGATCCGAGGTTGAACGGATTTGTCATATTGAGCTTTGACGCGTTTTTTGTGAGCTTCATTAGCTAAAGCGGCGTCGCGGCGGGTTTCATCTAGCTTAGCTAGGTATAGAAACCGTTCTTCTTTGGAAGTAGTGTGTGGAAGCAGCTCTATGGCTATCTTGAGTGATGGAATTTCACATTCAATCGGCAAGATAGCTTCTAGGCCATACACCAGTTGGAATGGTGTGAACCCAGTAGCACTTTTCACTGAGGTTCGGTATGCCCACAGTGCTGAGAACAGAGCTGAGTGCCAATTGGATTTCTAGGTACCCACAATGCGCTGAATCATTCGTTTCAGGACTTTGTTAATGGCTTCAACTTGGCCATTAGCTTGTGGGTAATACGGGGTTGAGTTTTCATGGCGAAAACCCAGCTTGGCACTTAGTTCTTCGATCATATGGTTCCTGAAATGGGAACCGTGATCGGTCACAATAGACTGTGGGACACCGAATCTAGCTATAATATGATTGAATATGAATTGCGCTGCTGTTTTTCCGTCTTCAGCATACGTAGGCATCGCTTCAGCCCATTTTGCAAAATAGTCGACAGCTACTATGACATAGCTATGCCCCCCGGCTGAAGTGGGCTTACAGTGCATGAAATCGATGCCCCATTTGGAAAAGGGGCCGACGGCAATGACAGGATGGAGTGGAGCAGGATGCGAGCGTGTTTTTCTATGAAAGAATTGACATGGTGGACACTTCTTGACTGTTTCAATGCAGTCTTTGAAAATTGAGGGCCAGAAGTATCCGCTCGCAGTATTTTCTGGGCCGTAGCCATCCCAGAGAGATGACCACCACATGCTCCAGCGTGGCAGTCATTGAGAACGCGTTCTGCCTCATCTAAGGTCAAACAACGTCGAAGGACGGTGTCGACACCACGCCGATATAGAGTATCGTTAACTATGAGGTAGTACTTTGCGTGATGTCGGATGCATCGCCGTTCGTCGCGAGTGAGGTCGGGACGTAAGCGTTGGGTTTGGAGATATAAATAAAAGAATATCCCCGTACCACGGATCAGACGTGCTAATGAGGAACAATGATTCATCGGGAAGAGAATCAATGGGTTCGGATTGCTCAGTAGCACGGGGCAAGTTACAAATTAACTCCGCGAAGACCAAAGATTTCTTGGACTTGGCCTTGACAAACTCCAAGTCAAACTCTTGAAGGATGACCTTTCGAAAATGGCGCTTAAGTGGTCGGGATTTTCTTCCCGAGTTCGAGAGTGAGCGGGAAGGTCATCAAGATATGGTTCTACAATATGTTTGATGTCATGAAATGCGTAAGATATCGCCCGTTGGAAAGTTGCCCCGGCATTTTTCAGGCCAAAAGGTAACTTTCGATATGCAAAGATCCCCCAAGGGCAGATAAAGGTCGTTTTGTGTTGGTCGGCTGGGAGGATATCGATCTGATTATAGCCAGAGAAGCCATCCATAAATGAAAAGATGACACTCCCGGCACAGTTATCGATGATCTGGTCGATAAACGGAGTTGGATAGTTGTCCTTGGGACAAGCCTTGTTCAAATCACGGTAATCAACACAGACCCTAATCGTTCCCTGTTTCTTGGCTATGGGAACGATATTAGATACCCATTCTGTCAATGGGATAGGATAGATAAAACCAGCACGCAAAAGTTTTACAACTTTTGCTTTAATGGCGGCTGCCTTACGAGGATGAACGGGTCGAAGCTTTTGCCGAACAGGTCAGGCGCCAGGGAAAGTTGGAATTTCGTGGACCACGATCGAGGGGTCAATTCCTGGCATCTCTTCATAACTCCAAGCAAAAACATCGCGAAAAGTTTTAAAGTAGGCACTATAGAACTCCGTTTCGAGGGGAGTACATGTTTTGCCAATGTGTACGTTTTCCACGATACCAGGCTTCACTAAAATATCGATGGGAGTGGTTGCCATGAGATTGGCCAAGTTTCCTTCTGAAAATACCTCGTTGAGGGAAGTGGGGAACTTGGTTTGAACCATCCCAAGTGAAGTGCTGGGTTTTGTATCAGGCTCAAGTGGCTGAATAGTGGGGAATGAAGATCGATGATGAAAATCTCCCCATGGTGGCTCATCACCGCACATAACCTCCATGATTGATTCGTCAGTGGGAAAAATCAAGTTGAGAGGATCAAAAAATGGTGGGTGTGGATGAGTTTCAGCCGAGAGCTGTGCCACAGTGTGATCAGTAGAACAGTCAACCCAATCTGTGGCTGATTGGATCGTGTCATATGCTACAAGGTTTCTGTTCAAAGGCATGGAATTGCCATAGCCTTGAATCTGAGTGGGACTCGGAATCACCCATGAATCATCGGAAGGGGTGACATGCGATGAAATCATGTTGACTGGTTGAAGATGGGTTCCCAGCTCTGGAAAAACTCCAATGAGGGATGAATCCTTCATGAGACCAACACCTATGTCTTGGAACCGATACCGAGGTTGATCCAATAACGGGACAGTATTGGCGGAGTTCAGATGGGAGTCTGGGATACAATAATCCAGTTGATCAATAGTGACAATTTTCCCTTCATGAGGAAATTGTACAATCCGGAAGACTGTAGATGCTATGGCGGTCATGGCGTAGAACCATTTCCGACCAAGTAGGAGATTGTAATCCAAAGGTGCATCTACGACTTCGATGTGTACGGATACTGTTTTGCCCCCCAGTTCAACACCAATTGAGGGAATGAGTCCATATGGTTGAAAACCATGTCCATCAAACGCCCTGAGAGTAGTAGGAGAAGTTGTGACCTCGGGTGAGCCTAAGGCTCTCCAGCAGTTCAAAGACATAATCGACGTGGAAGCACCCTCATCTAACACAGTGCGATGGATGACATTTCCACGGATTTTTGAATGCACCTGGAAGGCTAACTGGTGAGAAAGCCTAGGTTTAGCGTGCTCCAAGTTAAACATGATGGAGTTTGAAGTATCTGGGTCCATTGCCCCCAGTGCTGAAAGTAGGGTTCTACGCTGCGTGGGGCAGTGTTGGAGAACCTCGAGAGTCGACATGGCGCAAGGTGCTTGAGCCAAATCTTCAACAATGTTGTAGTTTTGGGCAGCTCGCGCATTAGGATTGAATGTCTCCTTTCGAATAGTGCCCTTGGGTGGACGTAGCACTGTGTCCGTCAGCGATCTCTCAATATGGAGATGACCGGTAGGAGGGGGAATAGGAATCGGATCTTCAACGGGAGATTTTCCCTTGGCTGTCTCCGATTGTTTGTTTGAACTTGGGGGGTTGTCATACGTCTTTGAACGAGTGGTGATATTAATCTCCTCATTACTTGTCATTAGGATTTCGCGGTTTGTGGACGTCTCTCCGCGGGTGGGATTGGTCGGGTTGCCCCCTTGTGGGGTTTCTTGGGAAACCATCTGCTGTTGCTGTTGTGGGAAAGGGTCAGTTAACACTGCCAGGCGAGAGGATCCTTTAACGAACTTGTTGACCTCGTCCTTGTAGGGACAGTCACGCGTATAATGATCATCTTGACAAATCAAGCAGGGAAACTTAGCTTTCCGACGTGGTTTCTGGTCATTCTGGGTGGGTTGTGGCTTGGGGTTCTCCTGCTGGTTTTTCTTAGGTTTACCATGATTGTTTTTCTTCTTTCCCCCGGATGGTTATGACGTAGATTGGACTGCGTTCACTTCGGAGGAAACAGCAGGAGAAGTAGTTGTTTTTGAATTAACCTGGGTGAAAGCGGGGGAAGCAGAAGCTTGTTGTCCCGTCGAGTTGGTAGCAGGCTGAGTCTTGATTGAACCGACAATACCATCAATGGGGGGTTCAGTAGTAGGCTTTGTTGGATCAGTGTGAACGCGGGAGGCATGTGGAAGAAGTTCATGTAAAGTACCGGATTGAGTATATACTAAATCCATGTACTGTGCTGCCGAGATGGCTTGTTCTTTTGTAACCGGTCCGCGCATAGCGATATCTCTGGCTATGGGAGGCAAAAAGGATTTTGTAAACCAATCAGCAAGTAGCTGATCCGGAATAGGTGCCTTTATTAGCCTACGGCGTCTTCGCCACTCGTGGATGTGATCCGAAATATGTGTAGAAGTGGTTTGACGCAGTGAAGTTAGCAGTTCTGTTCCAGTCTCATACCGGATGGGGAGCTGGAAATGAGTCAGAAACTGCATAGCCAAAGTGTTGAAATCACGAAAAGAGTGTTGTGGCAGCTCAATATACCATTTTGCTGCCGTGTCGGTAAGTGTGCGTTGGAAGAGCTGAAGTCGGATGGAATCATCCATCAAGGAGTTGGATGAACACCAGAGATGGAAGGTCATCACGTGGTTCTTGGGGTCTTCCCCGGGCTTGGCATCGAACTTAGGAATGTCCGATGGTAGTTTGGCTGGAATAGGTGGCCAATGAGGTTCATGCCATATAGGATCGTTGATAAGCCTCGACAAATCAGGTAAGTCAAGTGTGGCCAAAAAGGGAAGTTGACGGTTGGTCTGCGGGTATGAGTAATAACCATGTGGTGCAGAGAATCCTGGAGGGCCCTGCAGAGCATACTCCTGTGTGTTATACCCATATGTGTTTCCCGCGCGATACTGCTGGAAGTTCTGCGGATAGTAAGCCATCTGGTTAACCGGTTGATTGTAAGTAACTGGTTGGTAAGTGTTCTGCTGAGTGGGTATGGTACCCTGAGGTTGTTGATACCCAAGAATGGTTGCTGTTCTTTGTTGGGGAAAAGTTCCTTGGAATTGTTGTGTTCCAGGGATGTTACCACTATATTGTGTAAGTGGAGGATTTCCCATAGCAGAGCTGGGGGGTGGCTGCGACGGTGGTGTCCATGGAAGGCTCGTTCCTGTTTGAGGAGCGAGTGGAAATTGAAGTGATGGGTTCCATGGAGTTGTAGCAGCTGAAGGGTAAGGGAAGCCAGAATTCAAGTTGGGGGAAATCTGAGATTGCCCCCCAGCTTGGTTCCAGTTTCCAAAAAGTGAGTGCCCCCCACTCTGTGGGATTTGATGATCCCAAGAAGGAAGCATGCCTGACGGGGGAGGTTGAGAATGAGGTCCGGTAGGAATACCAGAATAAGGTTGCCCACTGCCAGGTGTGTTGTACATACCGTACTGAGCAGATGCTGCTGGTTGGGGTAGTTGTTGGATAGAACTAATAGGTTGTCCGCCAGCAGATGGGTTGGATGGCCCTATGAGAGGAGGCTGTTGATTAGGAACAGGGTTCCCAACAAAAGGTTGCCCCCCAGCTGGTTGGGTTGGTGGCCCACCAGGGAGGGTTTGTATGTTGGTGTCAGGGACCATTGCAGTCGGTTGTCCACCTCCTAAAATAGTGTAAATGGTAGCTGAAGGTGATCCTCCAGTCGAAACGGAAGATCCAGCAGTATGACTAGGTGTTCTTTCGCCGCTAGCCAAATATGATAATGTGGATTGGCCAATGGCGCCAAAAGTACCGATTTGCGGAGGAGGTCGTCCATATCTGACAGGTGAGGACGGAGAAAAAACTGGGTTATCCCTCATAGAATGAGCGCCAAACATAGGTGATGACAGCAAGTGTGGGGAATTTAGCCCAGGGGTATTGGCGTCGTCCATAACGTGTTCAATGATAGGAGGACCATCGAGAACTGGGTCCGAGTTCATATCCTGAAAAAGATTTTGGGGATCCGGCGAGAACCTAGGTATAGTAAAGTCCGTAGGTCCTGAGCCGTCTGCAAAGGAGTGATGAAACTCTGTGCTAGATGGGACATTGGGAACCCTATAGTCAGAAGGACGAGAAACGGGGGGGGGTATCTAGACGCTGTCGAAAGTATTTGCTCTGTGCTGCGTCTAAATCGTGCCGATGCTAACGGAGAGTTCACTAGGCTAACCATACTAGACTGGATGGAAGCCATTATCTCATGTCCCGGTGGGAGGTTGGGTAGATGTAAAGTACGAGGTACGTTGCTAGAAGAACTTGTCTCCTGAGGGTGAACACTAGGTGACGTAGTAATAACAGGCGGAGGTTCCGCCTGGGAAGTAATGAAGCCATAATCAGGTTCAAAAGGTGTGTCAGGGAGACGGGTGTCTTCAATGATTTCAACGTATCCACCTGGGACTGAAATTAAGCCAGGTATGTCCTGGTCGGATCCTTCTGTGGTGCCAATAGATCCGTCTGTATCATCGTGAAAAGTGTCTGATGGACGGGAAGTGTTGACATCCGGTAGAAGGATGACCTCTGGTCTAGTACTCTGGGTTGTGCTAGGTTCAGCTACTATAACCGTGTCCACTGTAACAGATAAATCTGGAATGATAGTGGGTGAGGTGACAATGGAAGTCTCAGACATGCTAGTGGTTGCAGAAACTGCAATAGATTCTGAGACTGTGCTGTGTGTGGCAGTTACGGGCGTAACTGAAGATGTTGTACGTATCGGTGGTGGAATGTTACCTCGACCAGCACCGCGGCCAGGAGGAGCAGGAATGCGTGATGCAGGCGGACCAGAAGTCCGTGGCGGTGGTGGTGGTGGAGGGCTTAGGCCCTGTTGTCTTCGTGATCTTCGTGGTTGATCTGACATGATGACAGGAAAATGAAAATCGGGGGCAGTATTGTAAACAAAGAACTCAAAAACTCTAATGCAGCCGAGTGTGCAGAAGAGGAGCTAGAAAAAGCAAGGCTCACAGGCCAAAAAAGCAAGCTCTAAAATCTATACTGAGACCGGTGTCTCAATAAGCGAGCTGATCAACAAAAATGGCCAGAATGCCAACAAGCAGTCCCTACAAAGAAAAATGATCCTCTACTAAGATGAGATACCAAGCAAACTCCTAACTAAGAGCTGGAGACCTCAACAAGCTGTATCCTTCGCAAGGTGATGAAATCCAAGTCGAACAATACAACATGAGAGACCAATATAAGAAGGATATCCCTCTACCGAAAGGGATCCTGGGTAAAAGAGCCCTAGTAGAATAGATACTAAGCTACCTCATTCATGACACGTCGGAAAAGGTTTTGGGCACTTCAGCCTTCCGAAGAAGACATCGATCGATGTTGCCTTAGGGCTAAGTGGAGTGCGGTATTCCACAGAGTCTGTCCGGTTCTCAATCTCGCGGCCGTTTAACCCTTGAAAGTTAGAAACAGTCAGGAGGCCCCTCCACAAACTAGCTGTGACCGTGTCAATAAGTACTAGAGGATTTTAGTTCCCTAAAGACAACAACTATGTCTCAGATGAAAATGACAAGGGGGAATTATTTTGATGCCTATCCCCGGTGTCCTACCTAACTACCAAATTCTTTTGATTTCCTCAAGTGAGGTTAAAGTTGGTTTGATTAGGGTGATTAATTTTAGTGGCTGTCTTACTCAATCAGGTAGTGGACGTGAAACTTGATGGTGTTATGACGACTCAAACCATGCAAATGAGAATGAATAAAAAATAAGCCTTTGTCTTGGATGAAATCTAGCTAAGGAAGGGAGAGATTTCTTCGATCAAATATGCATGAAATTTTTCACAAGCAAACATCAAAGCAAGAGATTTCTTCTTTTTGATTTATAAACAAAGCCAAACTGAAGTAAACACTCTTTTCAATGCACTGATTCTACAATCTACAATGCTTCTACAATGAGAATTTCTGTGGCTAAATTAATGGTGCATTTCCCTATGCAAAATACTACTAGACTTTTTCAATTTAAACAACAAAATTGCTCTCAAATGATAACTTTTTGATTACTGAAAATGATAGAAATAATATGACTGTAAAAGCTACAGGGTTCAGTAATAGAGAACAGTGATGTTGAATTGGTTATGGTGAAAAAATCAAGTGAATGCAATCAATACTGGAAAAATGACCAATATTTCAAAAATGCCACTAATTTAATCAACAATCAAGCTCACAAACTGGGTAATAAGCACACCATGCAGACTGGAAATTGACCAGGATGCTAACAGGCAACAGTAGATACTACCTAAGGCAGAGAGAGACTCAGGAAACCAAGCAAAGATAAAAAATTTAAAAACTTGCAGACACTACCGTGGGTAAAGGTCTGACTGGAGCGCGACACTGTGACAGTACCGCTCTGGTACTAAGGACGAGAACGCGGTACTACCGCGCTGGAGGCAGTTCAGGGGGCATGGTACTGTGGCAAAGGAAGGAAAAAGCGCAACTTGAGAAAAGAGAATGAAATTTTCAGGGTTGTTGCTGACCCAGGGGACTCAGTGATCAAACAGGGAGAATAATACAGCAAGGAGGGGTGAATAAAGGTCAAAAAGGACCAAGATTCAAACTGGTTTGAAGTGCAACAAAAACTCACAATCAAAAGATAAATGACAGTGAACTGAATCAATCAAGCAGTAATCAAACCCAGCGGAGTCGCCATTCTTGTTATACGGAATTCTGCCCTACGGATAAGTCAAAACTCCCTTAACTTTAAAGTAGATTTTAAACTAACTCTAAAGCAAGAAACAAGTCAAAACAAATGCTACCTTGAATCCCTAGATCTAACAAACGTCTCAAGATTAAAATGCTAGAAAGAGTAGAAGAAGTTTAACTGACCTTCTATCCAAACGCTTGTCTTCGTAGTTGCTCCAATCTCCAAGCCCTCACAAATGAACCTGTCAAAATGGGACCAAGACACAAGAATGCACTATTCTCTAGCAATTTGAAACATGAGTTAGAATCTAAATCTATGAAAGATACAAATCATATCATCAAAACAGAATTAATACAAATGATTTGGGGAAACAAGACAAGTTATTCCATTACAACTTGAAGAATACTTACAAAAGGTGCTTGATGTCCAAGCCAATCCTCTAGCTCCAAGTGTCTTCTCCTCTAGCTATCTCCACAATGTTGCAAGACCATAAGTTTGGTACTCTCAAGAGTCCTCCTCTTTCCTAATGGAATGCCTCTCTTTTATAATGAATGGTGAGGTTAACCAACAAGAGAGATGGGTGGATCTAGGGAGAGATAAGTGGATCAGGGTTTCTAATCGAAGGAAATGAGTTGAGATCGAATCAGGGACCCCAATATTCCATTATCTTCGAAAATCCAAAATCCCACAAGCCAAGGGAAAAAGGCTAATAAAAGAGTACCGCGCCCTGCAGTCTTAGCACAACGCGATACTGCCGCGTTTTGTGGATACATCATAGCGCGTTAGTGTGGAGTACCGCTCTCTGGTAGCTTAGCAAGGCGCGGTAGTGTAAGTAAATAAAGTCAAATAGGGTCTCAGTTGGGTCAGAACTTGTCAGGGTAGATTTACTTTCAAAGTTCATTCATCTTCTGGGTGGTTCAAACAGCAGGGGAAATGTCGTCAACTCTGTTTGTGGTGGAGATGCGACACTGTGGAAATATAGAGGTATAATAGGCACTATATTGTAAGTTGTCTTACTCTTTATAAACTATGTCATTTAAGATTTTGTCATAAAATGTCAAAATGTTCTTCCATACTTAATAAATAACATATGTATAATATAAATAGGATTTAAAGTTTACATTTTTAAATATAGCTAACTTTAGGTACTTTTAAAATCATTATAAGATATATGTACTTCCGTATTTATTATATGTGGTTAGGGCACTATATTGTAAGTTGTCTTACTCTTTATAAACTATGTCATTTAAGATTTTGTCATAAAATGTTAAAATGTTCTTCCATACTTAGTTTTAGTTTTATTGATGATTTATGAATGAATACAAAATGAAACATGAAAAATAAATTTAATGAAATATAGATCAATAATTATATTTAATAAACTATATTTTGATATTTGCATAAACTACAAGTTTCATTTCCCATTTACATAATAAATAAATAATAATAATGAAATTAAATATGTTTTTTTTTTAAATTTTATCCAAATTAATATGGAATACAAAATTTAAATATCTTCTAATCCAAAATAAAATTGAAATTTTTATTTTTTTTAAACTAAATTTACTATATGATATACAAATCACTATTAAAAAATTTATACAAATAGTATTTAATAATAATATTACTAATATTTTTAAAGTCTTATGAGCTTATTTATTGATCTATTTATTTATTATTATTTTTTTCACTTCTAAATTATATATATATTTTTTCAACCGAAAAAAAAAACGTACTATTGCTATTCCTTGAAATCAAATAGTACAAAGATTTTCTCCTTTTTTTTGAAAAAGGAATATCCAAACTGTTCATATGTCACAAAGACCATATACTGTCACTATCATAGGTTTGTCAAAACAGATTACAACAAAAGGTCAAAAATCTTAAATAGAGAGACAGGTCCACATATATACTTTTCTCTATCATTCTAGTAAAAATGTACTTCTCCACGCTCCAGCATAATGGAGTCCATCCATTCCTCCCAAACCAAAACACCTTCAGCACCACACACACATATATATATATATATATATATAACTAATTTATTATTAGTATAAATTATTTTTTTGGTTGATAAAATTTATTTGTAAACTGATTTTATTAAATTTTTTTTTTATATATTATTAATTTTAATTTATTAGTCCCTGCCAAGGCATGGATTATAGCAATTGGTTGGTTGTTGCTTTTGTATTAATAGCAAAAAAAAATAAACTGTTTTCAAATGTTTGAAATAATTTTATATTAAATTTAATATTTTGAAATTAAATTTTTTTTTTTTAATATTTGAAATTAAAATTTTTGTTTTATCATTGGCTGAAACTGATGAATTGACAATATATCCCTGGTGGGATGTGAAATTGTTAGAAAATAAAAAATAAAAAATTTTAAATATTTAAAAAAATTGTTAAAATGTCACTTGGTCTTTTGTACCACTATTACATTAATTAATCAAAGTACAAATAAGATAAATATATATCTAGGTGGAGAGGATCATGCCGACATAAATAACGGGTCAGAATATGAATGAATGTGTGGTAATTGGATCAGAGGCCGGCGAATCCGATGCTTCTTACTGCACAACAGTTTTCCTGCCAGCAAACCCTCTTCCAGCTTCGCCTCTACGTTTACCCTTTACTTGAATTAATATGGTTCTTCGTAATCATTCTCCTTTACTTATTCTCTCAAAGAATTAAAAGAGTCCAGCATCATCATTCCCAAATTCCAACGCACCTACTTATGGATGCTTTGTTTAGGCAATCTCGAGCTGTCTACATTAATCACTTTTTATAGTCGATGCACCTTTATATGTGTACGCGTAGATCCACTGTGTTGATGGAATCTGTGGTTACTTTCATTCACAGAGAAATCATTATATTAGGGTGTTTTACAAGTTATTCATCTCATTTTCTTTTTCTAAAGGAAATTTAAAATTCTGTTGATAAGATTTGTCACCTCAAAAAGATTTAGCTAAATAGGTGGAAGGTTTTATCATCATTAAATGAGATGTTGATTAAGTTACTCATCTCATTTTCTTTTCTTAGGGAATTTAAAATATGTTGTCAAGGCTTGTCACTTTGAAAGGACAAAATTAGAGAGGTGGAAGGTTTGACTTACTATAATGTATCTAAGATAAATTAATATTTTTTCCAGCAAGAAAAAAAGCATACCAATGTTATTCATTATGAATCAAAAGGTACATGAAGTAAAACTTTAGTTCAAAATATTTCTTTTGACATCTATGTCCGAGAAACCCCCAGCCATCATCTATTAACAGGAAGATTTTATGATCATCACGCAGGATGTTAGTCAAACCTCAGAAACCTCCAAAATAAACAAAACTAATACTATTCAAAACTATCCAACCATTATACATCATAAAATTTATTCAAAAAAGTTCAAAACACCATAATTCAGAATCCTAGAATTTTGAATTTCTTCCCAAACCAGCATCCCATCATCACCCATCAGAGCCTTCTTTGAAAAATTATTCGCCAGGGAGTTGTGTTTTCTGTATATGTGTTGAAAAGTTATATTCTTGAAACCCTGTATATCAGATCTGATTCTTTTGCACCAGTGGACCAGAGCTAAAACTTTAAGATTGAAATCACCTTTTGCCCATTTTATTGTGACTCTAGAGTCACCGAAGACTTTCAGATCATCAATACCAAATATCTTTGCCACCTTTAAGACACACCACAATGCAATGAGCTCAGCTTTCATATTGGTTCCCAAACCACATTTCATTTTGACAGTGTAATGATGAAATTTATTTAAGAAAATTGCTCCACCAATCGCACATATTCCATCTTGTGCCGCACCATCAAAGAAAAGTACAGGGCAATTAAAAACAAGCTCAAAAGCACCAATCCTTCTTATCACAGCTGGTTTCTTCCCTTTAAAAATTGATTTATAAAGAGAGAGGATTTGTTCTACCCCATTCGGTACCAAAGGAACCATATATTCAAAAACTGATTTGTTTCTGATATACCAAATAAACCATGATATAAAAAGTGGTAGCACTGGATGATCTCTGCATTCCTTGAACCATTTTAAGAATGAAAACTCAAAAGATTCCCTCCCCCAATTCGGATTTATATCCAAACCTGCACAATCCTGATTCCAGATTTCTCTAGTGAACCTGCAGTTTACCAGAATGTGCTAAGTAGTTTCTGCATCAGATCTACATAATGGACATCTATTTGGTCCAGTCCACCCCATTTTAACCAAAGCATCCCATGTTTTCAATTTCTCTTTAAAGGCAAACCATCCAAAACACTTAAGTTTGATAGGAATCTTCCATCTCCACAGCTTCTTGAACCACTAGTGTTGCGGGTTAAAATTCCTATATGAAATAATATAATTGTAGGCTGACTTAGCTGTAACTTCACCTGAGATAGGGTTCCCTTCCCATTTTATTACATCATCCTGGCATGAGAGCCTACACCCACTTGAGTTCAGGCACGAAAAGAAGTCATCCCATGCTCTTTCATGACAACCAATTAGACCCAAATCAACACCTTTTAACCAGTATGATGTTCCATTAAAAGAAATATAATTCCTCATCCGATCCAAAGTAGTAAAGTTCCTATCCTTGAGAAATTCAAGGATTCCCACTCACAGTTTACATTCCTCATCAAGACCCAAAATTCTATCAACACCCACTTGAATTTTCTGGCCATTTCCTACCTGCCAAGATAAATCACTACCAATCCAGTGATAAACCTGCATAAAACCTTTCCAAATCATAGAGGAGTTCCTAGCTTTCTTGACTGAATTTTTGATCCAGTCTACAGTGTCCAATTTCATGTATTTCTTCTTTAAAACCAGAGACCACAGAGTGTTACCCATCAACCCCCTCCAGAGGCTCTTCAGCCGCAGAGCCTTTCCAAAGATATCCAAATTTTTAAGCCCCCAGCCACCGGATTTTACAGGCTTAGTAATATAATCCCATTTGGCCATTATAAGTCCTCTGCGCTCCATACCACCTGTCCAGAGAAAATTGGAGCATAGCCTATTTAATTTCTTGAGAATCGATTTGGGCAGTTTGAATAAAGATAACCAATAGACTGGGATGCTAGTAAGAACCGCTTTGACCAGAGTAAGGCGACCACCAACAGATAGGAGTCTGTTAGTCCAGGATTGAATTCTATATTCCACCTTCTTTACTAGCCAAGACCAGTCCTTGACTCTATAGTTATTCGGCTTTAGAAAATAACCCAGATATGTAAATCCATCCTCTAATTTCTGAACTTTATATGGGAGAACATTCTGTAATTCCTCAATATGCGATTCATACAGATTGTGCTGAAATAAGATGGACTTTCTATCACTAACCTTCATTCCAGATGCACATCAGAAGAGTGATATGGAGTTCTTGAAACATCTTCTTTCACCAATAGAGTCTGCACTAGCTAACATAACATCATCAACAAAGAGCAGATGAGATATATATATCTATTTGGAAAGTTTGATCCCTTTTATATGTTGAAATATTGTAACTTCAAAGAATATTATATTTGTACTTTATTATTCCGGAGATGATTCATTCCTCCGTGAAGATCTTATTGTATATTCGGAGATGTTTATTCCTCCGTCGGAATGTGGTAACTTGGGTTATTAGACTTCCCTAGTGGGGGTCGGCCCTGTATGTGTTATGTGGGTCAAAGGGTTATTAGACCACCCTAGAGGGGTCGTCCCAGTCAGTTGTAATGGGGTATTTAACCCAATGGTTAAATACGAGCCTACATGTCTTGTGTAAAAGAAAAGTCGGAGTAGTGTATAAATAGAGGAGGTGTGTTCCTCATTTGACACACTCACTCACTTGAGGATAGCGCACTTATGGAGGAGAGGTCTTCTATTGTGGAGGAGGAGATCATGTCTCAGGGTTTCATCTTTGTATATTGCTGGTCATCTATATTGATGAAGCTTTGCTGGGTTTTCTACCCCATGAGGGTTTCCCAGGATAAATCTGTGTCTCTTGTGTTTATGCTGTGCTTGTTGTTTCTTCAGTGATCCTGTATATGATATTATTGTGAAATGGAATATAATGCTGCTATTTTCTGTCTTAGCATATTAAATATTAAAATGGTATCAGAGCTAACCTGAAGGAAGGCAATGTATGGCACTTACGACACTTGCTTTACTTACGACAATTTGAAGGTTAGGGTTTTATATAGCAAAAACCAGTAATCGTGGAACTTTCGCCATAAATCCATTTTGGCGAAGGTTCAGGATCTGAAACCTTTACAGGTCGTAGATAACATCTCCAGGTATCTTGTGTCCAAAGGGAACCCTTGATTCGTTGTACTTTGTAAGTTATGATCAGTACAAGTTAGGGTTTCTGCGTCTTCCAGATCTCAGTCAAAATCAGGTGACCTTGGAAAAAAGGTCATAACTTGGGCTAGGAAGCTCCAAATGAAATTTCGTAAAAAGTGACAGGTAGTACACAGATTGCACTATAGCAGGAAACTTTTTCAGAGGCCGAAGTTGAACCAGTGACATGTGGCACGCTGTACAAGTTCGCTCTCATGTTTTATCCCATAAACAGGTCACGTTGCGACACTTGGCATAACTCTCTCTAAGAGAGTCCAATTGAGGTCAGACCTGTCAGGATGGAAAGATAACAGGGCTAGCTATCTCAGGAAAATTTTTCAGAGGCCGAAGTGCAAACAGTGACACATGGCACTCCGTACAAGTTCGCTCTCCTGTATTATCCAAAAACAGGCCACGTTGCGACATTTGGCATATCTCTCTCTCAGAGAATCCAATTGAGGTCAGACCTGTTGGGATGGAAAGATGACAGGTCAGGCTACCACAGAAAAAGTTACCAGACCCTGTGGAGTGGAAATTTAGGAGTTACAACAGAAACAATCAGGTACATATTTCTGTCAAAACAGAATTATTTTTTGAGCACCTTCATTCATGGCTTCCGGAATTTAGGGTTTCGGAGAAATTTAGAATTTTTGGAATCGGAATCCACGGCTGAATGCTACTCAGGAAAATCAAAATTTAGAGACCAAGATCAATTTTTTTGGTTGGGTATAAGACCAGGCTTGATCAAACCCCAGTTCGGGATTTTGATCGGAAAGATGGAAAATTAGGGCTTCAGCAAAAGTTGGAATTTTTGAAGTCTGTAACCACGGCTGCAAGCTCCTCAGAAAAATAAGATTTTAGAGCCTTGGATCGAACCTTTTGGACAGAAAGGTGGGCTTCATCAAACCCTAGTTCGGGTTTCTGTCCAGAAGTTCTAGAAGTTTCGAAGGCAATTTTGAGGGGTCAAATTTTGGAGATTTCAAAATTGAAGTATGCTAGTTTGATCAGCTCAGCAAGACACATCCTTCCATCCATTCAGAAGTGTGATAGTCAAAGATTGAATTCTTAGGGTTTCTCTAGCACCCCCTAATCAAGCTCCAGATCAAGTTTCAGGGGGAGTTGAGGCTAAGGCCTTACATAAGAAGACTACAAGAAGTCTCGACAGGTATGACTTAAGGAGTTCAGGTATGATTCTTGATTAAGTTCATGATGCGTTTGTCTTCATATTATTTATTAGTACAATCTTGATTAATGAATTGTCTTATCACCCTAGTAACAATATGAATGTATGTGAATGATCGAAGACATTCAATGATTAGGGCTATATGATTGTACTAATGCATTATGGTGTTGTGTGAGGTTGATGTTGTCTGCTAACAAGATACAGGTACATCACAAAAGACAAATCAAGTTCCATGACCATGACAACATGAAGACAAAGACTCATCCATAATCGCTGTTCTACTTATGAGGTATGTATGACTTTGTTATATTATGCTTAACCTATGAGACATGCAGGTTCTAGCTCAGGATCTCTAAATCATTGAAGAGATTGTTTAGGTATGTTGTACATAACTAAGCAGGTATACTAATCCAGGTATGTTTTCTTATGTCAAGTTAGAATCTTACGTTGTGTTAGGATCCCTTATATAAGTATACTTGGTATGATTGGTTATGCTTACTCATAAAGTTAGTAATCAAGGGTTTATTCATATTATGTCTTGATGATTTAATTAACCAGAAGAGTACTATGATCAAACAAGAATATGCATGAGTAAAAGAAGACCCTGAATACTAATGATCATGACTATACATATTCAAGATTATTTAGAATTAGAATGTTTTGAGAATATACTAATGAATGTATGTTTGTGTATGAGATCATGAGGATGACACTAGTGCACACTTGAGCATGCACAGTGATACAGAATAAATAGAAGTTCAAAAGACATATAGAAGATCAAGCGGGAGGCAACCACACAAACATAAAAGATAAGTATTTGAGTTGTTATTTCAAATAGTAAATGATATTGCTTGTATGCATATTTGTATTCCTAGAATATATCATGCTGAGTGTAAACATTCATAGAGCATTAAACAATATACTACTAATATGCATATGATTGGTAAGTTGGACAAACATTCCATTGTTGCTTGTCTAGAATGAAACCTCTTTGCTGACATGCTGAGAGCTGTGCACACTCTCGATAGTATGTTCTGGTAGAGATGGAAGGCATCTAGATAGCCACTGTATGCATACATGATATGGAAAAGTGTTGTGCCAAAGTATTGGTCAAGATAGTTGCATAACTATGTAAATGATATCTGTATGCATAATAGGTTATCATGTCAACATGATTTCATGATTATGAAGAATTACTAATCATGTACTTAATTTTGATATGTAGGAAAGATCATGAAGAATGATGAACACCGAACAAGTGATGTATGTTCAACAAGAAGATTTACAAATCAAACAAAATATAGAAGGCTCGTGGCTAGAAGATTCTCTTAGAAAGAAGAAGTGAATCATGACGGGATGTTTTCTCCAAGTGGCTAGATAAGACCATTCTCTTAATGGTGTAATTAAAGAAGAAGTGTGAATTAGGTTTTGTATGGGTACCCAGGATCGATAGTCAATTGATGAGCTTAATGATCATCATGGGTGATGTGGATCACAACCTTTGCTACAACGTTGAATATGGTTTCCACACACAGATGAACTGGATGCAAGAAGGAACTCACCTCAGAGTTTGAATGATGTTGATGCTTATATCAGTAGACCCATCTGACGAGAGATGGCACAGATAGATGGCTGCAGAAATGAAAATGAAAGATCTCATATTGATGCATTACTTCCTAGATCTGGAAGTATGGAAAGGATCAGAAAGAATCTTTCTCAACCAGGGAAAGTATGCCGAGAAATATTAAAAGGACTTGAGGTGTTGGAATGGCCACTCTTATGGATTCCAACTTGAAGCTGTTAGGGGATGACTCATCGGAGTTAGTGGATATAACTATATACAGTCAAATTATTGGGTCATTGATGTATCTAACATATACTAGGTTAGAAATATGCTTTGCTGTGAACACCTTGAGTTAGTATCTAGTGGAAACTAGATGTGTTCACCTGATAGTTGCTAAGCATGTGATGAGGCACCTAAAGGATACAATAGACTTTGATCTATGCTATCTTGGAGATCATGACTTCAGATGGCTACTCAGATGTTGATTGGGCAGAAAGTGTATCAGACAGGAAGAACACATCGAGAGCATGTTATTGTCTGGGATCAGTCATGATCTCGTGGTTTAGCAGGAAACAATCTAGTGTGGCTCTTAGCACAAGTGGAATATATGGCTGCTTGCTCTGCTAGTTGTGAAGAAGTTTGGTTTCAAGATTGTTTGACTTAGAGATAGAACCAACTGTGATCCTATGTGACAAATAGAGTTGTGTGAAGATGACAAAGAATCCATTGTTCCATGATAAGTCAAAGAACATAGGGATCTAATAAGATATGATGCAGAAGGAACTAAAGTTTGAATCTGTAACAGGTTACCGAAGTACTAACCAAACCTCTATCTCAAAGTGAACAAGTTACCAACATACTAACCAAACCTCTACCTCAAGAAAAGTTTGAGTATCTCCAAGACAAGCTTGGAAGGACCCTCCTCGAAAGGGGGAGTGATGTGGTCACTGATGATGAGATTGCCTCATCGACAGCAAGGTCGATGATGTGGATACTTGTTTACTACACTTGGATACTTAGATCATTTAGACTTAGGACTCTTATACTTAGAATATTTTTTACTTGCTGTTACTTTGATGATTGATGTATCGATGAGGATACATGTTTTGTCGATGTATCGATGAGGATACATGTTTTGTCAATGTATCCATGAGGATACATGTTTTGTTGATGTATCGATGAGGATACATGTTTTGTTAATGTACCCATGAGGATACATGTTTTGTTGATGTATCAATGAGGATACATGTGTTGTTGATGTATCGATGAGGATACATGTTTTGTTGATGTATCGATGAGGATACATGTGTTGTTGATGTATCAATGAGGATACATGTGTTGTTGAGATATCGATGAGGATACATGTTTTGTCGATGTATCGATGAGGATACATGTGTTGTTGATGTATCGATGAGGATACATGTTTTGTTGATGTATCGATGAGGATACATGTTTTGTCAATGTATGCATGCGGATACATGTTTTGTTGATGTATCAATGAGGATACATGTGTTGTTGATGTATCGATGAGGATACATGTTTTGTTGATGTATCGATGAGGATACATGTGTTGTTGATGTATCAATGAGGATACATGTGCTGTTGATGTATCGATGAGGATACATGTTTTGTTGATGTATCGATGAGGATACATGTGTTGTTGATGTATCGATGAGGATACATGTTTTGTTGATGTATCAATGAGGATACATGTTTTGTCGATGTATCGATGAGGATACATGCTTTGATGATATCTGTATTGATAAGGATACAGGTAGGGATTGTATCATCCCTGGACTTTGGTTCCTTGAACTGATCCGTAGACGTATGGTCTCCGAAAATGAAGTCCTTAGTGGACAGGTAGGGATTGTATCATCCCTGGAATTTGGTTCCTTGAACTGATCCATAGACGTATGGTCTCCGAAAATGAAGTCCTTAGTGGACAGATGGGGATTGTATCATCCCTGGACTTTGGTTCCTTGAACTGATCTGTAGACGTATGGTATCCGAAAATGAAGTCCTTAATGGACAGATGGGGATTGTATCATCCCTGGACTTCAGTCCCTGAATTAATCCATAGATGTATGGTCTCCGAGAATGAGGTCCAAAGTGGACATATGGGGATTGTATCATCTCCGGACCTTGGTCCCTGAATTGATCCGTAGACGTATGGTATTCGAGAATGAAGTGACGGGGATTGCATCATCCCGGAACCACTAGTTCAAAATGTACGTGATGGGGATTGTATCATCCCCAGACTTTGGTCCCTGAATTGATCCGTAGACGTATGTTCTCCGAGAAGTGGGGATTGTATCATCCCCGGACTTTGGTCCCTGAATTGATCTGTAGACGTATGGTCTCCGAGAAGTGGGGATTGTATCATCCCCGGACTTTGGTCCCTGAATTGATTCGTAGACGTATGGTATCCGAGAAGTGGGGATTGTATCATCCCCGGACTTTGGTCCCTGAATTGATCCGTAGACGTATGGTCTCCGAGAAGTGGGGATTGTATCATCCTCGGACTTCGGTCCTTGAATTGATCCGTAGACATATGTCTCCGAGAAAGTGATTCTTTGCTGATGTGGTTACTTGTATCGATATGGATACTTGTATTGATGACGTGGTTACTTGTATCGGTATGGATACTTGTATTGATGATGTGTATACTTGTATTGTGTGGATACTTGTATTGATGATGTGTATACTTGTATTGTGTGGATACTTGTATTGATGATGTGTATACTTGTATTGTGTGAATACTTGTATTGATGATGTATACTTGTATTGTGTGGATACTTGTATTCATGATGTGTATACTTGTATTGGTGTGGATACTAATACTGTTGATCTAGATGACGATGCTGCTGATCGTGTTGATCTAGATGACGATGCTGCTGATTACGATGATGCTGTAGATCGAGATGATCCAGATGTTGTAGATCGTGATGATCCAGATGCTGTAGATCGAGATGATCCAGATGCTGTAGATCGAGATGATCCAGATGCTGTAGATCGTGATGAACCAGATGTTGTAGATCAAGATGATGTGACGATGCTGATGATCGTGTGATGATGATGCTGATGATCGTGTGATGACGATGCTGTCGATCGTGAGGATTCAGATATTGATGTTGCTGTAGCTGTTTGAGTGCTGCAGAAGATAAAGACTCAGTACTGAAGATGTTGATGTTCCAGTATTGAAGATGTTCCAGTAATTGGTTGAGTTACTGATGATGTTGAGAAAGCTTCCAATGATTTATAGATGTATCATGTTGATGACTCCTTGCTTGTGCAGATGTTGTTATAATATCCTTCTCGTTAAGGGGGAGTGTTGAGATATTGTAACTTCAAAGAATATTATATTTGTACTTTATTATTCCGGAGATGATTCATTCCTCCGTGAAGATCTTATTGTATATTCGGAGATGTTTATTCCTCCGTCGGAATGTGGTAACTTGGGTTATTAGAATTCCCTAGTGGGGGTCGGCCCTGTATGTGTTATGTGGGTCAAAGGGTTATTAGACCACCCTAGAGGGGTCGGCCTAGTCAGTTGTAATGGGGTATTTAACCCAATGGTTAAATACGAGCCTACATGTCTTGTGTAAAAGAAAAGTCAGAGTAGTGTATAAATAGAGGAGGTGTGTTCCTCATTTGACACACTCACTCACTTGAGGATAGCGCACTTATGGAGGAGAGGTCTTCTATTGTGGAGGAGGAGATCATGTCTCAGGGTTTCATCTTTGTATATTTCTGGTCATCTATATTGAGGAAGCTTTGCTGGGTTTTCTACCCCATGAGGGTTTCCCAGGATAAATCTGTGTCTCTTGTGTTTATGCTGTGCTTGTTGTTTCTTCAGTGATCCTGTATATGCTATTATTGTGAAATGAAATGTAATGCTGCTATTTTCTGTCTTAGCATATTAAATCTTAACATTATAAGACCATCATTCTTTGCCTTAAGGATAATTCTGCTTAAACCATCAATGACCAGGACAAAAAGAATAGGTGACAGTGGACATCCCTGTCTTATCCCTCGCGAGCACTTAAAGAAATTTGATGGTATCCCATTAACAAGAAAATCAATGTTTGTTGAAGTCACACATGACATAATCCACCTTGGCATCGTAGGTGATAAGCCAATTTGAATGAGAAGAACTCTGAGGTAGCACCAATCCACTCGATCATAAGCTTTTTCAAGATCCATTTTAAGAATGAAGGCCTTTTTGTTCCGAATCTTTATAGTGTGGATTATTTCCTGGGTGATGCCAACTGCATCCAGAATCTGTCTATCATAGAGAAAGCCAAACTGGTTTGCCGACACATACTTTGACAGCCCCGGCTTAATCCTCACAGCTATGATCTTGGATATAAGTTTATAAATTAAATTGCATAATGCAATAGGCCTGTATTCTCCAAAAGATGAGGGATTGTTACATTTCGGAATTAAGGTCAGAAAAGTTGAGTTCATGGCACCTGAAATATAACCATAGATTCTAGAGTATTCCACCATTGCAAGGATTTCTTCTCCCATTAAGTAAAAAAAGTGCAAAAATAACTCCACAGTCCAGCCATCAGGCCTAGGAATTTTATCTTTTGCAAAAAATTTTAATGTATCTTTAACTTCTTTAAGAGTAACATCTGCTTCTAATTCCAAAGCCTCTTGAGGACTGAAAAAAGCTGGGAACAGGCGAGCAATCTCTATTTGTTTAAGCAAATCACTACCCCATGGATCTTTGAAAATATTACCAAAGAAATTTGCAGCTGCATCTTGAAGCTGAATCTGACCATTAAGTGAAACTCCATCAGCATCTTTTAATTCCCAAATAGCTTTTTTATTCCTTCTATAAGATGCATAAGCATGAAAATACTTAGTATTGTTGTCCCTGAGTTCTAGCCACAGGGCTCAACTTTTTAATCTCCACTCTGCCTCCTCTTGTAACAATAAAGCCTCCTTTTTTGTGCTCAATAACTTTAGTAAACCCTGATCCTCTTCACTGTCCATAGAATCAACTTTCTTTTGATAAACCTTCTTGATTTGATCCTGAAAATCCTCATATTCCTGGAGATCTTGCTTCTTTTTATTTTTGATCCATGATTTAATAACAACCTTCAACTTCCTGAGTTTTAAAACAAATTTATCCATAGGGTTTGAGTCCCAATCCTGACAGGGAGTGAGCCATGACTTTCTAACAGTCTCACAAAAATTTTCATCAAGTAGCCAAGTGTTGTTAAACTTGAATGGGAAGTTCTTTGGACCCTGAGCATCATCAAACTGGAGAAAAACGGGCCAATGGTCTGAGAATATATCTTCCCCCACCCAAGAACGATATCTTTGAACTTGTTGCAATAGAGGCCGTGAAACCAGGAAGTGATCAAGTCTTTTAAGGATACCTTCCTTGCCAGCTCCGCGATTTGTCCATGTGGGCAGAATAGGAGCAAGAGCCACATCCACCAAATCAAAATTTAACAATAAATCAAAGAAATATTCAGCTAAATCATCAAAACGAGCCTTGGAGCCCCATATTTCAGACCCATTTAAAGTGAAATTTAGGTATCCTGCAAGAATAAGATTAGGAGAATTTAAAAGCCCAGGCATCTTGAGATGGTCCCAAAATTCAGCCCTGTTATTGTAAGGACCATAGAAATTTAGAATAGAAATCTGAGAATCATGAAAAATACCCCGTCCCTGCATCAAAATCCCCCAATTAGATTTATAGGTTTTGAAACAGAATCAATTTGGGTTCCAGCCAACAAGCAAAGCACCAGACTTCCCACATGCACTAATGGCAGAGAACTCCCAACCAGAACACACATCAACCAATTTTAGAATTGCCTCTTTATCAGAACACATAGTTTCCTGAATGAGCAGAACATCCGGGCTAGTAGCAGATAACAGTTTCGATAAGGCCCTACCTCGGGCAACCTTGCCTAACCCTCGAATATTTAGTGAGGCAATTAGCATTATTCACCCTGGCTCGTGGGCGTCACTGCTCTAAGTTCCCTAGGGTTTGAAAGATCACCATTACCGATGAGGGCATCATCAATTCTCACCGAAAGCGGGACAAAAACATCACCAATATGCTCATCACAATTCACCACTCGGGATTTCTTAGCCTTTCTAATGGTTACATTTTTAAACCGAAGGCTCTCAGCAGGTGAAACCTCAGAATTTGGGCAAGGATTCTTTGAAAATACCTCCAAACGGGATAATAAGGTTGACCCATCACTGGGTATATAACCACTCTCACCCAGTATTTCCTTTTCATCAAAGGATAAAACCCTAGCAACATTGTAGGTAGGCTCGCAAACCGGTTCTGAAACAATAGGCTTTAACACATGATCAACACTCCCCTGGCTGTTTTGTAACCTACCCTAGTTTCCCTCAATCAAAAAAGGCCCTCCCTTTGCAGACAGATTTAAAGCAATCTCCCCTCTGGATATCCTAAGATTTAATGAATTCTCAACATCCTCATAGAAATTTAACTCTTTTTTGGTAATATCTTTATAAGGGGTTTCTTCAAAAGACTTACCCGAAATAGACTTCGCCTCTGATAACCCCTTAGATGAGGCAGAAAGACCAGTATCCGAGGAAGCCAGTGACATAGTAGGTACCTTCTTCATTTTGAATGGGCATTTTGCAGCAACATGACCAGTTTCTCTACATATAAAGCAATGGAATGGGATTTTAAAATAATCGATTTTCTGGCATATGACCCTTGAACCCCAAATTAAATCGACTTCTGCCGGTAAACCCTGCCTCACATCAATTTCCACCATCACTCAAGCTGCTCTGCGGTCATACCCGAATAGGGTTTTCTTATCAAATCTGATGAACTTCCCTATAATGTTTTCCACCCCGATAAGGTTGCTTTCGGACCACAATTCAATAGGGAATCCAGGTAGGATTACCCACAAATGGCGCAAATGCTGAGTATCCTTCAACGGGTTGAAGCCAATGAACCACCTCTTAAGACAAAGAGAACCTTCTTTAAATAACCAAACCTGATCCAGAATACCATCCACATTAAAACCGGCAGGGAAAGTGAATAAAATCCAATTATTAACTAACAGATTAACACGAGGTGCCAATCCACAAATGGGCATCCAGTTCTCATTCACCCAAGCCCCTATCTCTTCTCTGCAACCACCGATGAATTCCAAACGACCCACAACACCACAGGTAGCCAAAACCTTCATTCTGTCCAAATTGTGATCGTAATCAACAAAAAATTGTAATCGACCATCTCTGGCCTTAATAACTTTAGATTGTCTGCGAATCCGAGTTTGGGCGCCAACGAGGTTACCATTAACATGCCTTGGAAGAACATTCTCCGTTGTCTGCGAAACTGGATGACAATAAGATGGGGATGTTACCAAAGATGCCATAGTAAAGCCAAAACCCTAGCCGTCACATTCACCAAAAAGAAAACCCTAACAAAGTCACCACAAGTCGCCACCTGCCCAGATAGGACAAAGGTGGCAAAGGGCTCGATCTGCTAAAAATAGTAAAAAAAACACCAAATCGCCAAAGATCCGCCAGAGATAGAAACCCTAAGATTGAAAAATCACCACTAAAAGAAATACAATGTAGAAGATAAGAAAAAAGGAAAGAGCCAATCGAAAAGGTTGAAAGGGTCCCCCTCTGGTTACACAAACATAGAGAACCGACCGAGCTGCAGATAAGCCAGCATTTGGAGCTTGTAGTAAAAAATTGCATTCCCACTTATTTTTTACCTTGGTTGGTACTGTAGAAAACCCGCAGGTTTCTATGACTCCAAGTTACTAAAAGCTCAACAAATTTTTAGCATTACTGCAGGCTTAGAGTGACCATCACGCCACAAACCCTGTCCTAAGATAAATGAATCATTAACATTAATATTAAGGTAAATGAATCATTAACATTAATATTAAGATAATTAAAAATTAAAAAATTATTTAATTTGAGTTGATACTAATGATGTATAATTTTGTTTTCTTTATTTTTTTTATTAAAATTAATGACTTTCACCAATCAATCAAACTTATTATTTATAAATTTAATTAACATTTTAATTGGACAACAATTATTAACTATTATTATAACATAAAGTACAATAAATATTTATATATAGATATGGATGTATTTGACCTTAATCCTTACACAACTATGATACGATCATTCTTTTATCTCTAAGCAATTTGCAAACTACTCTACAAATTGATTAATTAACAATATGACTCAATTTTTAGAGTTTAATTTTAATCAATAACAATTGAATTAATCAATGTATGCTAGCATAAACCCACCCTACCACACAATTTCAATAGTTACATTTCATTTTAGTTTAATTGAGAAGGGTTGGAATGAAATTGAAGTCCATCTAAGTTGCCATTAAACTTAATAAAATAACAATAATAATTACTTTTACTATAGAGATCTTTTATTCTAATTTTCTATTGTATTTTGTACCTTTATTCTACTCTATATACAATTTTTCATTGATTATTTAAGTAGTGATTGGTTACACAAATACATTTTTGGTTTGTATTTCAAATTTTGTAAAAACTTGAGAAACTACAACACATTTAATACATTCAACATCAAGTATTTAATATAAATTTGATATTTCCAAATGACAATAGCATTTTCTTAACCACTTTTCGTTTAGTATCCAAATGTTTTTTTATTTAACTTTAGCTCTAACTTTGAACTATGTATCACTATTAAATTAAAACATTTCTAAATTATTAGATTAAACTATTTCTAAAAGGCTACTGCTAATTTCACTTGTTTTGCTAATTTAACTTGGATGGACATTTAAGAAAAATGTGTTATTTCAATTGTGATCTAACATAAAGGAATTTTATTTTTTCTTACAAATATTTACAATAATAAATAAACAATAGAACTAATATTATAAATATTATCTAAATTATAAGCATAAATTTAAGGCAGGGACTAGCTCCTTTGCAGCTATTTCCCTTGTTATACTTAGAGTAGATTGTGTTTTTTATATAAGATTGAAAGTTAAGTACTATGTAATCTTATGTATTATGTTGCAATATCTAAAGTGAATATATAAGTTCGTTTTATTATTTATTTAAATGTTTTAATTGTTATGTTTATTTACTTTATATTTAAAATATTGCAAATAAAAAATGGCTAATCATATTAACAGTGATATTAATATGAAAAGACTTTAAGATATATTAATTTAATGTAAAGGCTTTATTAATTTTTTTAAACTTTTACTTATTGAAATTAAACTTAAATGAATCTCTATTAAATCTATTCAAATAATAATAACAACAATATTAATAACCTACTTTATAAGAGTATATAATTTCTTGAGTTATATATCTGATCATATAACTAGTTTCTTTTTTAATAATTGTCTTTATTATCAATATAATAATAAAATTTTTATTTATTTGTATGTTAGTTTTATTACTATCTCTTTCTTATTTTAAGAGGCAAGCAACTGCTAATTTTACTTGTTCTTAAATTATTGAAAGTTATAGTTTTATTTGATTGATGGAAACTTTGATTATGATTTTTTTTCTTTTTTCGGTACAACTTTTGATCATTTTAAAATGATTTAAATCATTGAAAATAAAATTAAAAAAAATCGAGACTAAACTTCATCTCAATGTTAAAAAAATACACCTACAAATTGTCTACTCATTAATTCACACACACACACACACATGATGATATAATAGATCAACTTTGGTCTATCGGACCATAAGAAGGAAATGATACACTTGGTTTTCTTTAAAATTTTATTTCTATGCTAAAAAAGCTTTAAGATAAAAATTCCTAAATCACCATAGGTATGATGAGTTAAAAGGTTAGGAATGTCAGTATTGTAGTAAATGTTTTGAAATTGTGCTCTAATGTGGATGTATGCAAGACATTCTATGAGAAAGTGATTTTCGTCTTCAACCCTCTTTGCGTCACAAGGATGGCAAATTCTTTCATCCCATATCATTTTAAGAATTGTCCACCACCATGTTTTACTATGGAGCTCATGAGAGTTTGTTCTTATTTTAGCAATGCTGGATTTTATTCTTTACACAAGTTAAAATACATAGATACTTTTGATCTTATAGATTAGGGTTGGTCACCTCCTTGTAATATCTTAATTTTCTTTTATCCTCTAACTCTTTATCGCACCATGCCTCTTCCTTAAATTTATATGTAATAATTCTTTTAATGTTATCTTTATCCTGCATAGTGACCTCTTCCTCGACTCCCCAATGGTTTAGTCAAGACTTGTAATCTTTATGCCAACCTCACTTAAGTCGTAGGTGGTTTTGACTAGAGTATGAAGCAATCTTAGAAAGCATGTTGTCCCATGTTTTCTATCGTGTTCTTGTACATTAGGTACCTAGTTATAGCCATGCTCTTAATCGGGGAGAGACTCACTTCAATGACGAAAATATGATAGGGTGTATTACCTTTAATTTTGAGATTATATGTTATGAATCACTTTTGGATTTGCTCTATCGTTCTCCAAGATTCTCTAGAGATGTTGCAACCCCAAATATCATAGCCATGTAATATACCATGAGTGATGAGAGTCTCAAAGAGGAGTTTCTTCCTATGACAAAGCCAAAGGTCTGCATATGTCCATAATAAGCTTTCCATCATCCATTAATCATTTTATCAATGCTATAGTTCCAGTTCAGATTATGATGAAGATCGATTCCGAGATATTTATATGAAGTCATTTCCTCCAATTTGTTGTTGTCATACATGAAATTATTATAAGTAATCTTTTGGGTTTTGATTATCACAACCTTTGTTTTGTCAATGTTAACAATCATACTCATACTAGAGAAAAAATACTTGAGAATTTTTAGTTGTTTTCCAAGATCATAGGGAGTCCTCGCCATAAGAACAATATCATCAACATAGAGAAGAAGGTTTATGACTATACCATCCAAAGTTGTGCCAACAAAACCCGCCTCTTCCAAAACAACCCTCTAGCCCAGTAATATAATTACCAAAAGGGTAGGGGATAAGGGACAACCTTGATTCACTCCTATACTACAATTAATTTCTTCTGAACAACCCTCAAAGTTCCGAAACTTGGAAATAACCTTCTCATACAACCTTATTGCAGCAACTCTCAATTCGAAAAGGACTTTTAGCTCTTCTAATCTATTCCAAAGGTTACTTATGGGAATTGTACCAAATAATTTTCTAAATTCAACAAAGCAACAGAGAAAATTAGTTTTATTATTATGACACTCCTTAACACTCCACATCAATGGTCCTAAGAGTAACAAAGTGGTCAGCAGTTGAATGATAACCCCAAAATCTTGTTTGGCATTTAGTTCTATTTCTGTGCCTTTCTATCCATATGTTGATCTTCTTTTCTAGAATAATTCTATATAATTTGGTTAAAAGAGGGCTAATCAGAATGGTCCTATAATTAGATGGATTGCTTTTATCCCTACTTTTAAATAGGAACAATGAGACTTTCTATCCATGGTTTAGGGACACCCTTCTTGATTGCTAAATTGAAAAGATTTTGGATGTGAGGGATATATATATATATATATATATATATAATTTTCTCAGTTTCTATGTTTGATGGGAGTGTTGAGAGGGATGAGGGTTTCTGTAGTTAGGGTTTTTAAAGGAAACATGGAGTGATCTGACTAGACTTGGGTAGGCTTCTTGAAAGGATTTTTTTTACAATTGGTGTTAACACCAAAAATTTGACCACCTAGCTCACCCCCCTAGTCACATAGTCCATTTATCCCCTTTTTCTACATATTTGGCCTCCAAAAACCCAAAGTCCCTAAGTTGGTAAGAAAATGGGAAAAAAATCATTATTTCTCTCAAAAAATTAGTTAAATTCCTCCAAAAAGGGTCAATATCCCCAAAAAATAAAATAAAAGAAAAAGGGGAAAATATTCAAAATAAAAGAAAAATGAAGGAAAACATAAAATACCATGGGCCAATACTAGTGGTTGCCCAAAACCACGAAACAATATACCACCATCCAAAATTGCTATAAAAGGTGGTGGAGGCCCCCCATTTCACATACACATTGACCCTATCTTACTGAAACTCTGCCAAAATTCCAATTGAACTTTAGCCTCCCTTTGTGAGCTTTTGTTCCCATTTAGTTGAGTTTTGGCCACTATTTTGAGCATTCGGAGGAGAGCAAGGGACATTGGAGACCCGTAGCACTACCATTTGTACGGCTGCAAGGGACCCAAATCTACTCAACATTGAGGTAACCCATGTTGTAAATATTCGTTTACTATAATACAAAACCATTATTCAATTCATGGGTGTTTGACATGTTAGTTTAGATTTCATTTTATTGCGGTAATCATTGCCATATTTACTTTTATTTTTACTTGCATGCACATCAAATTCACGAACTGTTACTAAGAGCTCCTCAACTCTTAGTAAGTACATTTATGTACTAGCTAGTGTGAATAACCTAGATACACTTGGGTAGCTTCTTGTACCATTAGTTTAATGGTAATATGGATATGGATTGGCAACTAATGGATTATTCTAACAACAGTCTGATGGAGGATCAAATTTTCATTAGGTATTCAACGTCACTTCCTCTGGGATAGACTCAATCGAACTCCTTCGATGATTATGAAGTGGGATCCGAGGTACCCTTTCATCCAACAAAAGGTGGATCTAACAATGTGGTGACATAGTTGAGTTTTGAGGGTGGTACTCCTATAGGGTCTTCACTTTGGAATGCTCGACAAGGTGATTGTTACCTTAGGGTTTCACAAAATAAAAAGGTCTCAGCATCTCAGTTGAGATTTTCTCACATATTAGCGAAGGTGGGATGTATCTCTTATCATGTGGAGTCTATCATGTTATCTCCTCATCCAAGCGCGAGGAATATTCTTTATGCTCATACTCGCCCAAAGACTTGTGAATTTGTTAGGGAGTCTTTGACCTTGGGAGAACTAAGGGGGGTTCACGTGTTAGTTGCGAGGTCATATCCACCATAGAAGAGGATGAAGGTTTTGAATGCAGAGGAGGAGAAGGCATGTTTGGTGGTCGATGTCGATATACGAGTTGATTAGATCCTTTGCTTAGTTGATATTACCTTGGTTGGGAAGTTTATCAAGAGGAAATTTAACATGGAGTCGATGAATAATTGGTTACAGTCATATTGGGATCCTTTGGTATAGCCCAAAGGTCCATGTTCTCCCATGCGGTTGGGTGAGATTTATCTTATTCTCAACAATAGACGTCAGCCAAATCTTGGAAGGTGTCTGGTTTGAAGGCAAATCGTATTTGGTGTTAAAACCTTGGCATGCAGGTTTCAATCCGGTGTCAAAAGGAGCATTTAGAAAGTCGATTTAGGTAAAACTACCGGGTTTTCCTTTGTAGTTTTGGGACATCGATTCATTAGAGCTATAGGGGGAGTATTATGGTATATGATTAAGGTCATCTAGTTGTTTAAATCCAACAATATTTGGATTGTAGCTAGGCTGTTGGCCGATGTAGATTCTAAAGGTGGACTATTGGATTATATTGAGTTGGTGTTGGGATACAACCTAGCGACTATGTGAATGTTCCCTTTATATGTAATCAATGTCATCTCCATCAACATATACAAAGGGATTATGAAAATCCATTATGGTATAAGGTTTGGAGAAGGAAAGTAGAGCAACTTGACCACACCCAAGCTACCTCTTTTATTAAATTGGTTGGTGGTACTGTGACTAAGAATATCGTTCCTTCTCCCTCATGGTTCGCAAATAAAAATGTTATTATTGAGGAAGTTCATTTCCCAATCATCTATGAGGATATGATGGGTACTATTTTGAGCAAAGAAGATTTGGATTGTAAATGTTCGAGGACTCCTAAGTCGATATGCATGGGTAAGGATCTTATGCTTTTCACAGAAACAATCCTCTCGGGTAAGTTAACTATCCCTACTATTGAATTGAATTTTTCATGCCCTAATACTACACATATCCCTCCATCTCAGTTTATTCCCCTGGTTGTAGAAGGGGTGGGTGGTAGGGGCACTTTTCCTAACTTTTCGGTGGTAGTTTCGATATTTGACTTGGATTTATAGACAAGCACTTTCTCTCAACTTGCCTCTTGAAAGTTCCTCTCAAATACCCAAAACTACCAAGGAGACTTCCAAAGGGAAGACCTACAAGAGGGGAGGTGGATTCTATCATCTTAGGCCTAATAAAGGTAAGGATAGGGTTGGGGTCATCCAGGTAGGGGGGTTGGGATTAGACTAATCCTGAATTATAGTCCCTTCCATAGTTGGGCGAAGATCACATATTGAGTTATCACAAGAGAAGGCTATTAGGGAGATTAATTAAGGAGGACAACGTCCTTTGACTAGGGTTCTTAGAGAGGATGGCCCTTCTTCCATCGTTCCCCGATGAAGTTCTTATCTTTGAATATAAGAGGCCTCGAGGGACATGCCAAAAGATGGTCCCTCAAATGACTCACTAAATTGGAAAAATCTGAGTTTCTCCTCATTCAGGAAACAATGGGTATGGGAAATCCATTAATTGTCACCTTAAAGAAGATGTTTAAAGATTGGAACATTGAGTTGATAGACGCAACTGGATTTTATGATGGGGTCATTACTGGTTGGCACACTGTTTGGTAATTCATGAATTCGTTTTCCATTCTCTAAGGACTCGAGACCATTCTTTACAACAAGAGATTGGAGATGTCCTTTAATCTACTTAATATCTGTGAGCCATATGATGATCGATAGGATTATTAGGTACATCTTTTCAAACCCCCTTGCTTTCAGGAAGGTAAAGTGATTCTTGGGGGTGACCTAAACTTTACATTGGATCCTAGATATATTTGGGGATCCAAAGCTATAATAGATCAACTTCCTTACTTTTTCTCTTTTCAAATTGAAGAGGCAGGTCTCATGGACACAGAGCCTATCTCCTTGTATCCAACCTAGAGGAATTATAGACCAGATGAGGTAGGCATATCTAAGAGACTTGACCTCTTTTTGGTCTCTAGGGGAATGTTGGAAGACTTTAATTCCTATAGGTCGAGGATTTTGACATATAGGTGCTCAAATCACAACCCAATTATACTTGAGTTGGTTGTTGGCTCCACCAAACTAGGCTCTCCATTTAAGTTCAACATTGGTTGATTGGAGGACGAGGAATTTTTTTGGTTAAGAGATGGTGGCAACAAGTTGATAGTAGTGGTTCTTCTACAACCCGTGAGTACTTCATTGGGGCCCTCAAACTACTAAAAATGCAGGTATCCCCTTGGGCTAGGGACAAGTATAAAAATTAGAGATGTCTTGCTACGGGAAGTTGAAACTGATATTGACATATTGATCTGTAGGTATGATTGTGGAATTTTTTAGGGAGATAAACTTCAATATCTCGAGGTGTTGGAGAATAAGAGAACAAATTTTCTTCACCGGGAGCAAATGGACTGGAGAATGAAGAGTTGGGCTATGTGGATTGATTTGGAAGATAACAACACTAAATATTTTCACAAGATCGCTAACCACCAAAAAAGGGTGGACACCATATGGATCCTTGAGGATAATGAAGGTTTTGAAGTGAAAGGATTCCAATGGCCCTTGAAGCTAGCAACTGCACACTTTGAACAATCTTACAAGGATATTGGTAGTGTTAATATTGGGGAATTTATTAAAGTGGTGTCTCTCTTCCCATGTTTAGTCATAGAGGAGGATATTAACTAGCTACATGACGTAGTCATATTAGCATAAATGCAAGGTATCCTCGAGATCATGCAAAAATAAAAAAATCCTAGCCTGGATGGGTGGACTGTGCAACTATTTATATCCTTCTTTGATATTATGGGCGAAGAAAATCTTAAAGTTGTGGAAAATGTTTGATTGTTGGGTAAAATCCTTGGTGCGATGAATGCTTCTTTTCTTACACTCATTCCCAAGGCTGATAGTTTGAGTAATTTCAGGGAATTTAGGCCCATAGCTTTGTGTAACTGTATCTATAAAACTGTCTCGAAAGTGTTGGTGGTACATCCGAAGAAAATCCTCTCTAATTTCGTTTGCCAAAACAATTTGGCTTCTCAGAAGGTTGCCAAATTCACGAACTAGTCAGATCAGGTCAGGAGGTACTCCATTCCATTAAGATTTAAATAGATTCATGCCAATGTTATAAAAATTGATCTCTCTAAGTCCTATTCCCAAGTCAATGGGATTTACCTAAGGTTCCTCCTTATACACATTGGTATATTGCAATGGATTATGGGTTGTGTTCAGACTGCAATCTTTTCGGTATTAATCAATGGCTCAACAACTGAGTTTTTTAAAGCATCTCTGGGTTTGAGACAAGGGTGTCACACATATTTCCAAAGGTATTCTATACTCATTCATGAAAAAATGTTTGGATTTATTTGGTGGGTAAGAACGAATGATTGGGTTTCCACTTGGTTAGCTGGAAGTCCCTAGTCAAACACAAAGATTATTGGTTGGGGTATCAAGAATGTCTTTTATTTCAAGAAATATTTGGCCATGAGGACTTTCAATTAGGGGAATTTTGAGGTCTAAAATGGGACTCATAAGAGATATAATAAAATATTATGAGTTTGTCATTTTGTGAGGAAGGTATATTTACAACTCACATCTTGCACTATAATTCATGTAACTATGGTTAAGTTGAAGTGAAAAGATGTGTACAACTAAAATTAATAAAAAACTTTCTTTGATGTGACTAGAAACATGAGTACTTTTGAATATACAAATATACTAAAATAAATTATTCATAAAATAAAGTAAAATATTTTAATTTTTAATTATACATTTAAATTAAATTTTTGTAAATGAATTCTAAATTATATTTACATAAAATAATTCAAATTAATAATAATTTATTTTAAATTATATTTAAGTATTCAATACAAAATTCTAATTCACCTTCATTGATAAAATCTAACACCACATAGAATATATTTATTATAAAATGATATAATATATATTAAATTTATTATCACTTTATATTCACATATTATAATTTATTATTTATAACCAAACATGTTTTAGATTTAATATTTAATATTTTCAAGTTATATTACATAACAAATTTAACATATACTAGCATTTGCCCCTTGAGGGGCAAAAATGAACACCGATAGGAAAAGAGGAAAGCTAGAAGGAACAAAAACGTAGGCATAGGCAGCGAGTACATGTTGACCATAATTTATAATGACCTAAGATGGAAGTCGAACTTCGACCAAAAAGCATTACAACTTGTACGTATCGAACTTCGACCAAAAAGCATTTACACTTGTACATGTCGAACTTCGACCAAAAACATATCGACTTGTCTCTTCAAAATATTGACACGTACTTTTACGCGACTTGTTCGACAACTTCGAACTCCGACTAAAAAAATAATATTTGAATACTTTGTCGACCATGATGACCATTGTAAACAATTTAATACAATTTGAACCATTTTGACAATACATTTTAAATAGCGCACAACAATGATGTAGTCGAAAAGAAACGGAGGGGAAATGTAAGAGACAATTGAAGGGGAAATAATTCATTCACCAATAAAGTGTCAACTAAGTGTAGCACCAAATTGAAAATAGATATAGCAAGTAGATATGCAAAGATCATTCATTAAATATCAACAACTAGCTTGAAAGGATCATGGCAATAACACTCAGCGCTATTCAATATTTTACCAACATCAACATATAACTTTCAGATATGTATGTAACCCCAGTTTGATTTAGCATGGAATCTTCAAAAAGGAATCTTTAAAACCAAAGAGAAATAACTCAGGATCTTGCAAATCAAATGTATGAAATATTCCTGGTCACATTCAGTTATATAACGGTGTGGTCGGCGCAACCGATCGACATATCCCAAGTGGTCGACACAGCTTGTCAAATTACATTGCAAATGGTCGGACGGAGGGCCTAGTCGACAGGATGACCTAGGCTCCTCGAAGAAATGAGGAGATGTGAAATAAATGAATAAAAGATGGATAACTGTGCAAAATTGATAGATCTAGTTGGTACTGTTTATTTATGACTGGAATTGGTCGTTGCTTGTTGTTGTTCACAGACCTAAACAATTGCTTTAGCTGAGACATATATATGGTGCTGTAAGTCCTCCCAGTGGAACAACGAGTTTCGGATGTCAATGGTAAGTGTTGTCAGCCTTGATAAATCAGTCCTCTTTTCCTTTGTTGTCTTGCACTGCAGATGAAGTAAGCAAGGACCAAATAGCTCAATTTTCTTATTGGCAGTTGTAAGCAGGGTTTGGAGATGTGGTTGAAGTTGTTCCACTTTCAAGAGGTTGTTCCGGGCTTGGCTCAACCACTGGTCTTCACTTTTTTCTAATTTCTCCAATTTCCTATTTTCTATCACAATTTGATCTTCATTGGTTCTTCTAATGGTGTCGTCAGCTACTCGGCGTTGTTGATGAAGCTTATCAATCAAGTCATGTGTCATCCGCATTTCTGGGAATACATTGCCATAGTGTTTGTACCAATTGCGGAGAACATCAATGACAATAGCCGCTTGTTCATTATACTGGTTGAGATGATCATATGCTGAATTAAATGCTTCATATTGTGCCGACATGAGGGATGTTGTTACTGTGGCCTGTTCCTGTTGGTCCCTGATGAGTTCCTCGCGCAATGTCGACAAGACTGTTTGGAATAACTGAAGAGCTTTATCAAGTGTGCTAGTCGTGTTTGAGTTGGCTGGTAGAGGGACGACTTGTGGCGCTAAGTCCTGACACTTAGCCAAAAATACATTTTGGTCCTCCTATAACCGGTGAATGCGGTCTTCTGCTTCTAGTCATCGATGTCATTGCTCTCGATTAATTACATCAGCCAGTAAGTCAAGCTCTGCTTGTGTTTCTTCTTGTGGCTTGTATGTCGAGATGGGTCTGAATTGGTCGACATGTATAGATAATCGACCCAGCTGAGAGATATGATCCAGATGCTACTGTTGCTGCTGAAGCTCTCTATCCTGGCACCGTCTGTCTTTATGCTGCTTTTTCTTGGACTTCCCTTGAGATTTTGGAGGCTCTACTTGCTGTTTTGAGTCTTTGTGTGTCTCAGCTGCTTCGAATGAGTGTTGTGCTCCTACTTGTGCTTTGAAAATGTTTTGTTCTGCTTGTATTGAGCTACTTGGTACAACTGTTGTATTTGTCGGGAGTGCTTTTGCGATGACTGCTTGATTGTCTTGCTCTGCTGCTTTGATGGCTGCTTCAGTGATTTGTGCTGCTGGTTCGGCTGCTGCTTCCAAGATTTCTTGAGCTGGTGCTTCTTGTTCTTGAATTACTTGAAATGGAGTAGTGGTTCCGTCGACAGGGGTAGGGAATGACACATTAATAGTTGTTGTGTCTTCAACTTGGGGAGGAGGAATGGAAAGGGAGTTGCTAGACGGTTCCGGACTGGCGACAGGAGACAAGACTTGTGGTATGAATGGTTCGACTGAATCCAAAACTTCAAGGTCTGGGGGCTGTTGCGGTGGATTGACGACAAGTCGGGGAGGTGAATAAGCTTCCACTGATGGGTTGACTGGAAAAGGGATAAACTGTGAAGTTTCTTCAACAAAAATTGGACTGGTGGGGTCCAGATTACGCTAAAGATGAGTATGACGCATACAAATTGCTTGTGGTGCTGAAGTGTTCGAAGGGTTCAATAGTTTAGTTGGGTCAGCACTAAGAGGGGCAGAATCAGTCGATGAGTTATTATTGATGAAGACAGGTTTCTTGGTCACTAAATCTCGCCAGTCTAGGAACATAGTGGGAAGATTGGTTATGAACTGCATCATGTCTTGTTCAGTTTGAAACGTTTGACGAAGAGGGAGAGGAAGGGATTGTACAAGATTTGAAAACTGAGGTAATGCTAAAGGTGCAAGTGGAGTACTTACAGGTTTAGAGAAAACAGTATCTTCCGTCACAATAGTCGGAGACATTGGGGGTGAACTTACAGTCAAGCCGATAGAATCCTTGATCATAAGCTGAACTTTATTTTTGGGTTGTGGTCTGCTACAAGCTTGCTCAGCTTCCAAAAATCTCTTAAATTGCTCATCGAATGGTACTTTATTTTTAACTTCATCCTTGAGTATTTTTGTTGCATTGTCGAACAGTTCTATCTGGTCTTCCTCAGTCGGCTCCTCTACGATCATTTTTCTTTTTCCCTTCCCATGCAATTGTACATTTTGTGCTTGTCGAGCTTCTGCTAACTCGTTGGCCACCTATTCAATGTTGTCGCTCGTCAAAGCATATTCTGGGTTGTTGGAGTGAGTTTCTTCATTTGAATTTTTGGCTGTATCCGGAGGGTCTTCATGTGGTGTAAGAGTAAGTTCTAGAGGTTGCGGCGTGACTGTAGGTTCAACTTTAAATGCAAAGGTGTTCATATATATGCGGTTTACATACTCTTCCTCTTTTTTTGCATCTGTTAGAGGTTCAACTATGGGGACGCCGACCTCTCGTGCCTTAGCAAGAATTGTTAGTTTTGTACTGGATTTCCTGCTGAGATCATTGAAGATTTCATCGATTGAAGGGTAAAAGTCGAGAGTTTTCATGGCGCTAGCTATTCCCTGCAGGTGCCAGAATGATGTGTGATCCAGCTCAAGTTGGATGTGGGCCGATGGAGGCAGACTTCGTCAAACATTCTGAGGTACTCTCCATCTGGTCGACACAGGTTTTAGGTTTTTAAACCATAGTTCTAGCCAGATTTTCACTATTGTGGGGCCTAGCCGACTTCCTCCAAATGTAAAACACCGGAAGTTTTGCATTAACATGGTTCTTTGCAGAGCAAAGTATTTATTTCCTGATGGTCTCAGATGCGTCATGGCAATCCAGATAATTAGAGATGGGTACCGAATGACCGCTCCATCATGTTGACATTTGAAGCATATCGCCCGGATAATGTTGGCTAAGTAGTACGCCCAGTTATATGTTTTTCCACTCACTGCCATGTTCAGTACTGCCTCTAGCATTTCAATTTTTAGATTTGAACCGCGACCGGAAGTTGATAAAGCAGTCAAAACGATTCGGGAAGCTATCTTAAAATTTTAATATTTCATCTGACTTACTACAAACCCTCGAGAATTTTTTCCAGCTGGGTCCTTCAACTCTAACTTATGTCGAATGGGTACCTCTTCGCCTTTATTTGACAACCCTGTAATCTTGTAAATAAGTGAACCATTTATTTCAACCGGGGTATCAAAAAAAAATTTCCCATTATGAAATCTGCTAACTATGAATTGAGCAATAATATCCTTAAGTCCGCCAAATGATTCAAGCAGAGGTGCTTGCATGCACTATAGAACTGTAGCAGCCTGAAATTTTTGAGCTTCATCTCTCCAACGACCTTCTGAATCTTTTCCCCAAATTAGAATGTCTTTCCAAGTTCTTCGCCAATGTGACTCCTGTACCTTAGCATTTCAAACCTTCTCCAAGCGGGTTTCCAATAGTGTTTGGGATTTAAACTCACAAACTTTAGCTACGACTGAACGAGTGGTTGTCTGAACCCTCTTGGGTGCCATGGCTTGTATGCAATTCTCACGATCGTAGAGTTTTTCTGGTATTTCCGAAGTCTAGTTTTCCAGCTCTTGACAGAAGAGTATCCAAGAATCCTCGAGCTCAGTATTTAAAGAAGACGAGCTCGACACATGTGACTGCGAGGTAGATGGCTGTAATAAAGACTGATTTGATGACGGTGTTAATTTTGATTGACAGGGTATCCGTGCCTCATCAAGTGCATGCCGATTCTGCTCATCTACTTGTCGGTCTTGCCGACTACTTTTTTCATTTATGTCGGAAGGTTGTCGCCTCCTATATTTTGTCTGATCATGTAGGCTATGGATAAGTTGTCGATTATGAGGAATATGGTCATCTATTCTTCTACGGCTGTCTCTATACTCATGGCGTTTATCATGTTAGCATACGTGCATGGTCTTCTTTCCCATCGATCCTTGCTCTTATCAGCTTTACTCGTCCAGTCCTTAGTCATTGTGGATGTGATCCGAATTGCTGTTTGTGAAGATGGATTATATTACAAACACACTTAGCCCACAAATATAGAAAATCATAGTGACACAACCCACATTGATCATATAAATGATATCAAGTGAAATTAGTCATCGACCATAAATTGTCGTCGGCATCGACCAACTAAAGTTTTGAGTCCGACCATGATACTTATATCAACCAGTAACACATATTAAGACACTTACATCAATTACAAAATGTATATAAAGAAAGTAATTTGTCACCATTCACTTTGTATACAACTTCAAACTTGATGATCGCAGTATATATGGTGGAAAAAAATAGTGCTCGGCGTCCTATCCCTTTATTTGGCGTAACTGTTCAGGTCGACAGACTAATTGTCAAAGCACCAGTCAGTTAAATAGCAAGTGCCAGAGTAGCAAGTCGACAAGCAATTTTGATGGTCATTTGGCGTCGGTGGTGTTTAACCAATGGTTCCATTATTCTCCTACGTCGAGCAACAACCCCGGCTTCAACAGAAGTAAAATGAGTTCGACCAAATGTGTAACTCGTCGGAGGTCGACCAAATTTTAAATCAACCTTATGCGTCGCCCATATCGAGGCTTTCAAGATGGGGGTTTCCAAGTCACCACACGTCGAACTATTTTGCTCGACACCCGTGGACGACCTTCCTTATATTTGGTTGACTACCTGTCGATTGCTTTCAACAAAAAAATGAGATTCACTGCTTGTCCTGCTCCTAGTTGCTCGACATGTGGCTTTTTTAATTAATTGCTTCAACTATGAGTGGACGTAGCTGAAGCAATTAATATACAAGGAAAGATGTATTGGTAAACACAAGGAAATGAATATATACCAGTCAAGCACCCTTTCATCTGAAACCAGTAAATAAATCACATACATGATCAAACACTAACATTAAAGATTGAACATACAAGTAATACGAATAAATAAATGACAATGCACTAACAGAAATAGACTATAGTGTCCAACAAAAAGCACCCAAAAAGACATCAAACCTTGTTTATAAATATTAAACAGGAACAGGGTAATTATAACAAGAAATATGACAAAGTGTATGACAGAAACATACTCTAGTTTCCAACAAAAAACACTAAAAAAGGAAACACAATTCTCGGTAAATTTCCTCTGAGAACTTTCTTTTTAAATATTAAACAAGAACAGTTAGAACAAGATAGGATTGTTAGATGCCTAAATTAAAGATTAATTTTCTGGAAGGCCTAACTTTTATAGGAGACAAAAACGGTGGGGGTGCAAATTATCTGCCCAAGTTAGTAGGAAAGATATATTGGTAAACACAAGGAAATGAATATATACTAGTCAAGCACCCTTTCATTTGAAACCAGTAAATAAATCACATACATGATCAAATACTAACGTTAAAGATTGAACATACAAGTAATACGAGTAAATAAATGACAGTGCACTGACAGAAAAAGACTATACTGTCCAACAAAAAACACGCAAAAAGACAACAGAACCGTTTGTAAATATTAAACAGGAACAGGGTAATTATAACAAGAAATATGAGTTTGGTTTGAGAGGAGAACCTTGTTTTTAATAGAAAACAAGAACCTTTGGCTCCTCAAGAGGGTCGTTGCTCCGTAAAAGAGGAACAAATTGAGGGCGATTCGAATGTTGAGAAAAAAACTGAGATGATGTCACAATAAAAGTAGCAAACAACAAAACAATCACAGAGCCTTTACCCATAGAATTTTATAAACAATTAAGTGTAAAGGTGGTGCATCGGTGTCTCAACACATTTAACCATTGTTGCATTGAAATCTGTTCTCCTATCTCCACAAGATAGAATGTCTAGGAGGTCCAATCCATCAAATCCAGATATACGTCGATAGGCAGAAGTCGGTACTACTGAACCAAAGTTCATAACTTAGTGATGGATTAAACCCAAAGAAATGAATGTTCACGTGGGTAACCTTATGGAAGATTGTTCAATGTCTAATCCGTCATTGAATGATCAAGTTTCTAATAAAAAATTTAGATCTTTTAATATTTTTCCATGCAGAGCTGCACCGCTTGCTTAAGACTGCATCAACCCAAATGCTGGCAAGTTTGGTTGTATTTGTGTGTCAAGAGGTATTGGTAGCGACCGTTTCGAAGTGAAGGTCATGTTGAACCCAGAGCTTGTCGGGGTTGAGTTGTCCAAGTCGAGCCGTGACTGGTCAAGGAGGAACTTGTCGAGTTTGTTGGATTATCAAAGTTTAATCGAGACTTGTCGAAGGTAAACCTGTCGAGTTTGAAAGTGGCCGGAGCAAAAAATGTGTGATGAACCTGCAATAATTAATTAATGCAAATACACAAGATATCAGAAATAATAGAACTCAGAATCACTTTTATATTGATCACGGGCCACTTCGAGGGGGAAACCTCCTTTGAGCAAGCTCAATACAATTAACTTCACCGTGCCTTCATAGGCCTCAACACACACTTATATATACTAAGTCTAGGCGCCAATACCATGGGTCAATACTATGTGTCAATACAAACCATGGGCTAAGTCTAGGCGCCAATACTATGAGTCAAAACCATGGGACATATAATACTATGGGACGACTTACAAAGCATATGCGTCCAATACTATGGGTCAATACTATGGGCTAATATAAACTATGGATCAACAAATACTACGAGACGACTTACAAAGCATATGCGTCCAACAACAATATATTAACAAAGTAAAGACATGGGTTCCTAACAAAATGATCGGAAACCGACATAACTATCCTTACGATCAATAACCGAGATAGATCTTCTCGAAAATCGAGGGTGGAAAGTCGATATCGTGGTGCGTTGATGGGAAGACTGGTGTGTGAAGCTGAAGCTTCTGTTTAGTATAATAGAAGCTTCCAATGTTTCCAATGGCTTGTCGGAGCTTCTGTTTTGTATAACTGATCTAGCATGCCGAGAATTTATAGAATCATGTCGTGGTAATGAAGCATTTTCAGACTATTTGCAGGTAACGTTAGTTCAAGAAATTTATGTTTCTATCCCGATAGCTTCCGATTCGACAAGTTTCAACTTGACCAACCCCGACAGGTTCCGGTTCGACACACATACAACACTTCGACGGATTCGGAAACCTTCGACAGTTTCGTGACATCGACCTTCTGCGTCAAATGTTGCTGGGATGTCCGAGTTAGAAGAGGTGTGCGACGTCAAGGTGGAAGAGCTGCGCGACCAACAGCTATAGGTTGCTGGCTTCAAGCGGTTGATATAGTAAGATCAGTCGATCAATGTTTACAGTCGGTCGATTAAGAGTGTCTTCGAAATTCAATTGACGGAAGTAAGTAACAGAAGGTCGACCTGGTAAAAAAAAATTGCATGGAAAAATGTCAACTCGATAAAAGAATAGCCTGTAGGAAATTGTGGTCGACAAATTCTTATGCAAAAAATTTGCAACATCCTCAACTCGAACATGGCGTGCAAGCGATCTTGCAGGCTTCAATATACAGGTTTTGCAATTCTACGGCCTTGGTTTTGGTATATTCTTCAAATCCTTCAACCTGGTCGGCTAATTCGTCTGCAACAGGAACCTCTCCAATGATTTCAAACGAGTTTCTTCTTTAATTTCCTTCTGTACCCGATGCAAGTAATTGCTTAAAGGTCTGCATTTAAACTCGTCAGTACGACATTTAAAGTACAACACCGTATTACCATCACCATACGCTATAAGTGCGGGTTGGGAACATCCAGGTGGCAGGATTCCATTTGCTCTATAAGCAAGGAATCTAACCAACATGAATGCTTATGCTTCTCCACGGTGAAATGCCTACAGCGTAATTACCCAAATTATATTTTATGTTAAAAACTTTAAAATGTTAAAACATATAATATAATTTTAAAACATATAATTAATTAACATTTTTAATGTCAAATGTGTTAAGCATATCACGTTGAAAGTTACCAACTATTGGTAAATGTTACCATGTTATATCTCAAGCCAAAAGTTTAATATGTGAAGGCAATTAATAACTTGTTCGAATTAGTTTAATATGTTAAAGCACGTGATATGTTATTTGCATTTTTAATATATTAAAACATTAAATTATAATAAAGAAATATAATATTCATCATATCCGATAAAGTAAGTAACTTATATTCATCATATCTGAAAAAAGTATTTAAAGAGTAAGTTTAGAGGATTTCATTTTGAATTTAGTTTGACTTATAATTAAAAATGTATTTTTATATTTAAAAGTAAAAGTACTTTAAAATAAATGTATTAAGTATATATGTATTTTATTTAAAAGCAATGTTTGAGTACTTTTCCATTATGAGTATGGTTAAGTATGAGTTTTTATCCACTATTTAAAATTTGACAAAGTAATAAACTTTAACTCAAGCAATGCCATCTCAACTATAATAGATGATGCCGTTTTTTAAAATTTGATTGATTATTGTAAAGTTGATTTTGATAGTACATTTTTTTGTTTTGAGGCCCATTTTTTACCTCAAAATTCCTCTAATATGATGAACCTTATAACTAAGGACAAACTTTGGAGGAGAATAATAATCCACAAATACACTAATTCAAGTTCCATTCTTGACTAGATTAGATAAGAGATGAATATTGTTCCTAATGTGTCAAACCATTGAAAGGCACTTTCTTCAGCCTTTTCTGTGATCTAACCCTTTGTAGCTTGGAAAGTGGGTAGGGGTAACTAGGTACATATTGGTGTCGATGCTATGATGGGTTGTTGATCTGAATTTGGATTCGAATGGCAAAGGCTTTAGTTTTGAATTAGTAAGGTTGGCAATAGTTTGCTCATAATTAAGAAGGAGTTGGAGGACATAATGGAGATGTGAAGGGCCCCATGTCACCACAAGTATAGTTTTCCCTGGATCACTCCATCAATAATGTTAATGCGAGAAAGAAATGTTTATTCCATTCACTCTTTAATGTAAGTCACATGACTGTCAAATATATGACAGATAAATGAAAAAAAGGAAAAAGTAAATTGGAGAGGACAAATAGGAAACAAAAGGCTTGGGAGGATGAAGGGTTGGGGACGCTTGACCTTATGTTAAGATCCTAGTGGACAACCTTCACTAACACCTTGGGGTTTTGGTGTAACGGTTTGTATCATTTGGTATCAGAGCCTCCACCCAGGTTCAAGTCACAGAGTGGGTGGCAACGTCGGCATTGCAGTGTTCGCCCGAGGCTTGTATGGCGCAAAGGGGACACCACCGTACGGGTGCACATCCAGCCCAGAGTCTGGACTGCAGAGCGTGGTGGGATGTTAAGATCCTAGTGGACGACCTTCACTAACACCTCGGGGTTTTGGTGTAACGGTTTGTATCACCTTACAACTATCCCCCAAGCCAACCAATCATCTATTTACCCTTTCTCCACAAAGAGAAAGGGGTTGTTTTGGCGGGGAGTGAAGGAAATGCTGTCAAAATTTCCATTTGAAGGCTATTGATGAACCAAAGAGCCTGCAACCTACACATTTCCAATTAATAAAGAGTTGGGTTAAAGCCTTTGGCTGTTGGTTTTCTCAATTGGGTTTCTAGGTAAAAATTGTTGTTCATGTGTGATTTTTCTATGTTGAGTTTTACTACTTTTTGCCGTGTGATTCTTTTGTATTGATTTTTAATACTAGTTGAGAGTTGTGGATATGTTCTTGAATGTCTAAATGCCCTAGTAAATGGTTTTCCGTTGTTGTAGCAAGCAAGTTCCATTGGTACACACTTACAATTTCGTTACTTTTGAAATTAGGTTAATAGAATAGTCAAATAATATGCCCTGTCCATCCCTTTTAATCTAGGTTATCTACGGCTATGGTTTGAGAGCTATTGCAATTATTTAGCATGGTTTTTGTTCCTAAAAGAGAGAGAAATTCAAATAGTTTTTTTTATATAAATTTTATCAAGTACTTGTGTTGGAGAAATATACAATCTATAAGCCCATTGTTTACAAATCACATGGTATAAGAGCCTTTGTTCGAGTACATTTGGTGGGATATGTATGGTAAATACTTGGAGTGACTATAGAAGAAGCGGAGAAGAATTCTTGTTAGGTGTAGGGAGAAGCACAACACCAACCATGACATGAGGTCGTTAGGAAGGGGATGAAGAAGAAGACTCCAGGGTTAGATTGGAACGGATAGAGCATAGCTTAACCACACTCACATCTATGGTAGCAAAACTATTGACAACAAAGGGCATATAATCAACCTCAGAACAGAATTAGACCAACACAGAGGACCAAAGAAACAAGAGGTAGAGCCATATTCAAAGAGCAAAGTAGTTGTATATCTGGTTCCTTTGGATGTTTGTGGGGTCATTTTGGGAAGCCCATACTTGTACGTGGGGGATTCCATCTTCAGAAAGAGAGAAAATCGGTATATGTTTGTTAAGGATGGGAAAGCATATGCCATCAATGCACACAAGGAAAAAACCAAACTTTCTCTAATCAATGCTCATCAGGCTAGGAGGATCATAGGTAGCACAAATAAATTTGTTTTGTTGTTCTTGAGAGAAGGTAAGACGTAAGTAGAAGGAAAAAAAGTGGATATGGAAGCATGTTTGAAAGGATGCATTCGCAAGTAACATCAACCACTACAACAATTGATTGAATCCTACAAGGAGGTGTTTAAGGAGTTTAAAGGACTTCCACCCAAATGAGACGTGGAACATGAAATCTAGTTGTTGTTGATCACCGCTACCTAATATTGGACTGTATAGGAAATCCATCACGGGGATTGAAACACATCTTCTTGATTGATAGATGTAACACTTGTAGTGTTTGAGTGTTCATAGAGGCTTGGACACATACTCCAAACGACAAATGACACATCTTTTAAATGTTACTTTACACTTGTTACGTTGTTTTTGCCATACGTCCAACTCTTATGACATAAAATTATGTTTACCCATAAGTGAATTCACATGGAGCCTAAAAATAGTAAGAAAAGATTCTAATTCATTTAAGGAGTAATCAATACTTAGCAATTTAGAGATTTATCATAATTCATTTTGGCACTTTATAAATGAGTTATTAAATATTCTAATTAATTCAACGTGGTGATTACATAGAAAGACTTTTGGCACTTTGTATATCGATATAATATAATTGAAAAAATACATATGAGTTATCTTCATGTTCCATTTTTAACCCCTGCAACACTATTTTCTTTCTTTTTAACCTCATCAAAATATATTTAATAAGATATATATTATATCAATGTCCAAGTTCTCTAGGGATGAGTCTGTGACGGGCGTTTTAGATCCATAGATGAAGACTATTCTATGAAGCTTAAGATATGAATAGAAATAGGCTGCCCGTTCAATTTGGTGTCCCTAGTTTCGGTAATTGTTCATGGTCATTGCCAAAGTTTTAGGCACATAACAAAGCATTTAAATGAAATCTAAAATCCAATTTTTCTGCGATGTGGTGTGGTTGGTTAAGGCATTTGAAGTTTTATTTTCAAATTGGGGTATAAAGCTTCGGGAATATCACTTTTTATCTGATATGTCTGACACTATTTCTCTCTACTTGGAGGCGTAACCTCTTGTTTGCGATTCACAATACTCAACCACTTTATCTAACTCACCAAAATATTAAGTTGTAGTTTAACAAAGATATTAATTGATTATCTTTGGAATTATATATAAATTTGATATCCTACTTGCGATTCAAAATACTCATCCACTCGAAGTAACTCACTAAGCTATTAAACCATAGTTTAACAAAGCTATCAATTGATTATCTTTGGAATTATATATAAATTTGATATTTATTTATTTACTTATTTATAATAGTGAGTGTGTTTTATATTAGAAAAAAATTACAATCAAGTTAGTCAACTGTGTAATACAAAAAAGAGATAGGGGCCTTGGCTAGTTTTAATAAAACATGTATACTCATTTAAAGAGTGCCAAATCTATAGTTTCTAGTCCATCTTCTCAAAATATAAAAAATGTCTAAGCAATAAAGTTACGTGACAATACATAGAAAAACAAGAAGAAAAGGCTAAAAACCTTGTCCATGAAAGACCACTTCCATCATGTCCTCTTGGGGTTTCATTCTAATTTCATCAAATCAATCCCCATCCTTATTGTTGGCACAATAAGAATCTCTTCTGCCCTCTTTTCCAATTCTAGGATGAGGATTCGACATGCACATCGTCCTCTCAATGGCTAACGAAGAACCCTATGGTGATGAACTCTAAGAGTTCAAGAAAATAGGAGGGGAGACATGATCCAGGAGGATATTGGTGGCCACCCACCTATTCCACTTGGACCCCCACCATTGTTTCTTCAGTTTTTCAGTTTCCTTAATTGTAGCACAATTTACTATTTTTGGCAGTTTTCGGGTCCTAAACTTCCGGAGCCGTTTTGAGGCCCTAAACGACGTTTTTTCAGCATCTGATGGTGGAGAAAATATGAGTCCGTTTTAGATTTAATATGTGCTATTTACAGATGTAGTCCTTGAATAGATCTTTCTAACTATGTATCACGTGCGTTAAACGGAGGTAGTATGCCAAAGTTACGACCCCGGGAAATTGATGTACAAAGTTACCCAACGAGGCCCATATTCTGGCGTTTCACCTCCTAGGGTTAGGTTTTTGGATGTGTAGGGTTTCCCTTGTTTCTCAATAATATATAGGCCTTCGAGCCTCATTGTAACACAGATTTCAGAGGCATGTAGCCGCCACATCTCTTCTCAGAGATAAGCTACCAACACTCTAGCTAGTTTATTTCCATCCTGTATGCAAACAAGTTTCAAGTCTTTGAGTAATGAAATGAAGTGTTATTTCCGCTGCATCTTTGTTTTTATGGGTATTTTTGTATTATGTTGCGTTCCTGCATAAATCTGGATCAAGACAATTGTAACTAGAATGCCCAACTGAGAAACAAGGTTTCTTATCTTCTATTGCATAGACGACACCTGAACATTGAGCTTCTCATACATGCCACGTTGGATACTCACATAAACATCCACTTTCTTTTTCCATTCAATAATTGCCAATATGTATTTGGCATAATTAAATGTGCATGTGTCATGTGCATCATTGCCTTTTGGCACCTGACCTATGAGGTCATCTTCCACCTGTTCCATCACATTGTCTAATTTATTTTGTTGCAATGCATTTCAATGGTGTCCTTGTTGCACTATTGCAACCCTCTTTTCATATCCTCCAACTGGAAATGCATATAACAACCACTACAATACTGAAAGTGTGCCATGTTGTGCTTCAATAGAACACGATCCCAAAGCCGTATCTCTTATAGGACCCAAGATAGATCCAAATACAAGGACAAAGATGCAACTAAAGCCACGATAGACATAGAAATGAGTAGAGTGGAATAAAAAACTTCGCCCCTCCCTTAAAAAAATACGCATTCAAGAACAAAGACTAAAATTCCAAATTCTAAATCGAGAAGCCTATACTTGATTCCGAAGCAGACCAAAAGCAATTCCTTCCTCCCCAGTTAATCCTGCATACTAGAGCTCAATTTGATGAGAGGACTCCAAACCTTCTTGTCCTTATAAACTAATTAACCCCACATGTGTCCCTCCCTGCAGCTGATATATTGTTCATTAACCCCCACGACAAGGAGACAATATGGTGAAGCCATAGGTGTGATACCATACCATCCCATCTATTGTGCATGTTGAGACACATGTTAGTCTGAGGATTAACAACTCCCCCATAGTTATACCATGTCATGGAAAGGGGAGTGGAGTATCCCTCCATTTTTACTACACTAGCCTTCTTCTAAATGAATGGTCTTATTTGTTTGGTTGTTTACCTTTTGTTTTTTAAGTTATGCAAGGCTTGGAAAAATGATAAGTCTTCAAAACTAGAAGTTACATGGAGGATCTATTGAAGTATCCACAACATAGATTTTTTTTGGAATATATCGATAATGCAAGGATCTAAATAGGATTGTATCATTCCCCATCATAGTGGCTTGATGAATCTCATTGTCTCTTAGGATGGAAAGTCTTCAATAGAAAGCTAGAGCTTTAGCTTCATTGTTCATGGATATCCCTATTCCCTCTGCAAAAGTGCTATCAATTTGTCCATCATGGATTAAGATAATCTTCTCTCCCTTTTCCTGCAACTCCAATGTTGCTCTTTGATTCTTTGTCAAAATAGAGAATGTATTGGTTTATTAAATCCATCCATTTTCAAAAGTCCTCTTTTACCAATCTCAACTACCCCTTATAGGATTTATTTGGTCTTCTGATCCACCAAACTGATGGTATTGTTGCAGTTGGAATCAAGTCTTGAACTCATTTTCTTTCTCCAACTTCATAATTCTAGAAGGTGGAAGACCCAACCCATTTGATGGATATTTTTCATGCAATTGACCAATGCCTTGGCTAGCAACCTTTCATGGGTTTGGAACAATTTGCTTAAACACAACATCATTCTTGGAAAGCCATATCTTCCAAGGCACATACTTTGGAAAGGCCATCCAAACACACTTTAACAATTGATTTATTAGAGCCCTGGATAAAGCCGCTTCCATTTTAAGACAGTTGTCTCCAGTATTGGGGCAACAAAATGTCTTTATGCAAATTGACACATGGACTCTACCACACCTAATTTGTAATAAAGACGCAATCCAAAAAATGTTTCTTTGGAATTTCTTTGTTAGTGAGACATAAGGGGCATCATGAGGGCTCATGTATATTCCCTTGCTTTCAAAAATTGTCAGCTATCAGAATCTTATTTTGAATTAAAACCAAATGAAAATACTCACCTTTGGGAGATAGTCATCGTTCCATACATGCTTCCAGAGTTCTAACTTGGGAGGAATCACTTAGGTATCTATCCTATCATTATACCCTCGACTTACTGTGTAGTAGTCCCACTAGTACAAAATGAGAGATAAGTGACAAGGCGACTAAAAAAGTTAGTCACCATTGTTTTTTCAAGGGATAAATGACTAAAATTGAGCAATTTTAAATAAGCCAACTAAAAACGACTAAGATAAACGACTAATTAAGTCATGGGATAAAATATATGACTAGATAACAAGTGACTAAATAAAATGACTAACATAAATGACTAATTTAGTCACAACAATATAAACACGACTATATAACAACGATTAATGTGAATTAGTTGTTTATGTTAGTCATTTTTAGTTGTCTCACACTGACAATGGAAAATTACAATTTTGATAATGAATTTGTACAATATTTTACTAAATTTTAACAATGCAGATGGATTTAGAGATCTTTCTATGGGGGTCATGGTCCATGTGTGTGGTCCCAAACAACCATATTGGCCCTCCATAGGGGATATTTGTCCTGGAAGTGGGATGTGGTGCTCATTTTGAAGTTTAGAACACTAGATATGGTTTCTAATACAAGGCTTTTTTTATAAGCTATAACTTCATATATTACTTGGAAAAAAAAGAGTCTCCATCATAGGCACTGAAGCTCCATGGCTACTAGCTTGTGCAACAAGTTATCATTGTGGTGGGGCAGTTTAATCTTATAATGTCTAAATAGCAGAAGGGATTCTTTATGTAAAATAGATTGATAGAGTTGAGGATTGTAACATGTTTTGAACATTGTGGTTCTATTGCATGGCAATTTTATCGAAAGAGAGGACAAAGAGTTGTTGTCAATGACCAATTTTGGTGAATAACGTCCTTTCTTTTTTTTAATATAAAAATGGGCCTTTTTTTATGCATTCAAATTGCAGGGAAAATAGTATTTTTGAATGCACAATTCACATTCCTACAATGAACCATTAAGAGCACTATCATGAAAATGGCATGTATCTCAGCCATAGAGCAACATGTTTGAACCTTGTAAAGAGCCAAAAGGGGCTTTAAAGACTTGTCCAATCTTGTAGCCAAGGAATCAACTGCCATTGCTTGTAATTCCTTCTACAGGGACACAAGGTGTCTCCTTTTGGTGATGTTGCTCAAGACAATTACTAAAAAAATGCTAAACACAACGTTGATGACCTGCATGTTGGATAAGCTTAAATAACAGTCTGGAGAAAGGTGGAGATATGACTAACAGGAACTTCTTTCAGACAATCAAATGAGAAAACGATTGCTGAATATCCAATTAACAAATAAATTTACCAGTGAAGTTCAACCCATATTAATTCACTTTCTAAGGAATGTTGATCTATAAGCATCAACAAGAATTCAGATGGGAGGAGAAGGGACAGGTCAAGATCCAAATTATGGTGTTCAGAGAAGAAAACATCTAGAGATTGTTTTACATTTGAAGGATAAAATATTTGGGACCCTCCATGAACATAGGTGCAATGTCCTTTAAAAGGCATTGGGGTTTACAAATTTGATCCTCACGTTAGATCAATCTAGAGCAAAATTTCCATGGGAACATGCTAAATTAGGATCCTGGGATTCTGCTGATAACTATACAAATATGCATATGTTATTTATGAACACAACAATTTCCCCTCTGAAATCAACTCCAAGTCAGTTACACCAGCAGTGAGGGTTCATCAAACTAGCCCGTCAGTTACACCAACAGTGAGGGTTCTCCATGAGGGCTTGATCTCTTTCTTTCTATCTGATGATGAAATTATCCTCTTGGCCTCCTTTCTCAAATAATTGCAAAGACTACTTGATGTTCTTTCCCATATTTTGTGATCATTGATAGTAGATGACTAACCTAAGTAAAACTAAGGTTATGATCTTCAAAATGTCAAAGTGAGGTTTCTCTTCCTAGCACTTTTACTTTTGAGGGGAAGAGATCAAGATCACCATGACCTACACTTATTTGGTTTTTTGGTTTTTAGGGACCCATTTCAACTTTCAACATGGTTTCCAACCCCAATTCAACTAGGCATATGGTTCCCTTTCCCTTCTTGAGAGCTAGTTCTTCTAGAGTCACTTCGAAGACATCTCATCCAAGATGCACACCTTGGACAATATGATCATTAGACCCATGGTCCTTTATGGGTTCAAGGTCTCAGGCCAAATTCCTTTGGGATGGCTAGTCTTGGATGGAGTGAGAACATACCCTCTTACTACAACACATCATTCATTGCAAGTGTATGATCCCTTACTCTATCATCCATATAGAGTATGGGGCTTATCCTTTGCACTTTGAAGTCATCTTCAAACTTGTCTCATTCCTTCAAAGAGTTTGAACACTTAACAACTTTGCTTAAGTGAGGGATCTATATGCTACCCAACCCTTCACTCCTTCAATTAATTGGCCTCTACAAGCTCCTTTGGGTGGGTTCCTTGCTAGTATCTAGAGGCCTTTAGATTGCTTTAGTTTGTGTCCATATTGTTAGACACCCTACCTCCTTTCAAGTACTCCCTATATGCTCGGAGGTACCATTTGCTGTCAAAGAAAGACTTGAATAAGATATTCGAAGAGTATAATATATTTAGATCACTTGAATCACACCTCTCAAGCTTCTTGGCTCTGAGATGGCTTTCTATTTCAAGCACTTATTTCAATTGAGAGGCGACTTATTATCAAACCTACATATAAGTGTAGACACTGAGTACAAGCTTTTAGGATCTCACTTGGTTATTTCATGTCGGCTCTCATTGGCTTTGGATTGAGGGTGATCACCACCTTCCTTGCTTGGATACAATTTGCAAGCTTTGCTAGATATGATTGACCGAGTAAGATGATCACCTTGTCTTCATATATCCCACTTGTTAGAAAAACAGGATCGCAGAGCAATAACAATAAACATAAATGCAAATATAATCACACACACATTACAAGAGAGACACAGATATATCGTGGTTCACCCCAACTTGGGCTACGTCCACACTGAATTTGCCAGTCCTTATTATTATTACTGTCTAGCAAGGTGAATGGATACAACCTGCAGCATAGCCGCTGCACTTCCTCTTCACTATCTCACAGTCTCTCTCATGATCTTAGAGATATTTACAATGCATAAAACCTAATACATCAACCCTAGTCGTATTACAATGAATTTCTTTTATAGGGAAAATACAATGGAAAAAATACCACGGGATACCCAAAAAACCATGGGCCCGCAAAACAGCTGGCGAAAACAACCCCAAATTTTTTTCTTGGGGGATTTTCCCCCGAACCCCCTTTCACAAGGGCTCCGCCTCCGCACCCTTGTGACTTGGGGACGTTGCCCCCAAACCCCCTTTTTTGGGGCGTTGCCTCGAACCCCTAAAAATGCAGAATGGGTGTACAATCTTCCGGGGTGCACAACTAAGACAACATCATCAATGAGATTGGAAGATTTGGCTCCACAACCAACAATCTCCCACTTGGAGACTGATCACAACAACTCCACCGCTGCTACACTTGCTGGACTTGGACTTGGCAAATTTCTCCTCTTCACCTTCATGCTAGAAGGCCGACTGAAACCAAGCAAGAAATCAGTTTCTCTCTGGTCACTACCTTTGTGAACATGTATGCAGGATTCTGGCTAGTATGTATCTTTCCAGCTTCAACAGTTCATCTTCCAGAATAGAGCATATGAAATGGTACTTGAGCTGTATATGTTTAGTCTTGGAATGGAATGCTGAGTTCTTTGCAAGATGAATGGCGCTCTGGCTGTCACTATACAACCTGTTATCCTTCTGCTTCTTACCCACTTCCTCCATAAACCTCTGCAACCAAATCATCTCTTTACTAGCCTCTGTAACAACAACATACTCTGATTCTGTTGTTGAAAGTGCAACAACCTTCTGCAGTTTCGAAATCTAGCTTACTGTTGTTCCACCTACAGTAAACACATACCCTGTGGTGCTCCTCCTGCTATCCTTATCACCTGCCATATCTGCATCAACATATCCCTGTAGAAGAGTGTCTGAACCTCCAAAACATAATTCCTGAGTGGTGGTACCTCTCAAATACCTGAGAATCCACTGTACTACCCTCCAATGTTCTTTACCTAGATTGTTCATATATATGCTCACAACTCCCACTGCATGTGCAATATCTGGTCTTGTGCACACAATGGCATACATCAAGCTACCAACTGCTGATTGATAGGGAATCTTGGACATGTAATCTGTCTCTTCCTGTGTCTTGGGACATATTTCCTTACTTAGACTGAAATGGTTGGCCAAAGGTGTACTAACTGGTTTTGCATTTTGCATTCTGAACCTCTCCAACACCTTTTGTATGTACTCACCCTGAGACAATGTCAATTTGCGATTTTTCTTGTCTCTTGTTATTCTCATACCAAGGATTTGCTTTGCAACACCCAAATCCTTCATCGCAAATGACTTAGTTAGCTTCCTTTTGAGTACATTTATATCCTGCATGTTAGACCCTGCAACAAGCATGTCGTCCACATACAATAACAAGATAATATATCTTTCATTGTCTAGCTTCTTGAAATAAACACAGTGGTCAGAATGACATCTACTATAACCTTGTTCCGTCATAAACCTATCAAATTTTAAATACCACTGCCTTGGAGCTTGCTTCAAGCCATACAAGCTCTTTTTCAACCTGCACACCAAATTCTCCTTACCTTTGAACTCATACCCTTGTGGCTGCTGCATATATATCTCTTCCTCCAAATCCCCATGGAGAAAGGCTGTTTTTACATCTAACTGTTCAAGATGCAAATCTTCTACCGCCACTAGACTTAAGATAGTCCTAATTGAAGTCATCTTAACAACAGGAGAAAATATTTCATCAAAATCTATACCTTTCTTCTTTGCAAACCCCTTTACAACAAGTCTGTCCTTGTATCACTTCTTGCCTCCTTCTTCTTCCTTCAACCTGTAAATCCATTTGTTCTGCAATGCTCTTTTACCAGCAGGCAACTGAACCAAATCCCAATTTTGGTTTCCTACCAATGAGTCCATCTCCTTATTCATGCCTTGCTCCCACTTCTTTCTAGTTTCCACCTGCATTGCTTCTTCATAACATTCTGGTTCACCAGCATCAGTCATCAACAAATAATACATTGAAGGGGAGTATCATTTAGGGAGTCTACTTAATCCGGTAGATCTTCTTGTAGTTGCAGGGGTTTTAGGTACTTGCTGTTGTTCTTGATTTTCTGGCACCTTTGGAACTTCATTTTCTTGAATTTCATCAAGTACTGTGTACTCCGTGGTTTCCTTTTCCTGTTTCTTTTCCTGCAACTGATCTTTATACATGACCTTTTCATTGAATATTACATCTCTACTCCTGATGCTTTTGTTATTTTCATAATCCCATACGCGATAACCAAATTCATCAACCCCATATTCAATAAAGGTACATTTCTTGGATTTAGCTTCAAGCTTTGTTCTATTTTCTTTATCAATATGGACAAATGCTTCACAACCAAACGTTCTCAGAAATGAGTAGTTTACCTTTTTATCTGTCCATGCCTCCTCTGGAATACCACCATCCAAAGCACTTGAAGGTCCTCTGTTTATTAAATAAACAACTGTATTTACAGCATCCTCCCAAAACTGTAAGGGCAACCCTGCATGCAGTCTCATACACCTTGCACGTTCCATGATCGTTCTGTTCATCCTTTCTGACACACCATTTTCTTGTTGTGTTCCTGGGACTGTCTTCTCTCTATGAATCCCATGGTATGAACAGTAATTATCAAACTCCTTGCCGCAGTACTCACCTCCATTATCAGATCTGAGACACTTCAACCTTTTTCCTGTCTCATTCTCAACCAAAGCTTTCCACTTCTTAAAAGTAGCAAACACATCAGATTTATGTCTAATGCAATAAACCCAAGTTTTCCTAGTTGCATCATCAATGAATGTAACATAATAATGAGAACCACCAAGAGATTGTATCTGAGCTGGTCCCCATACATTTGTATGCACTAGCTCTAACTTTTCATTCTTCTTCTGTTTTCCAACCCTGAGAAATATGACTCTCTTTTGTTTTCCATAAACACAGTTCTCACAGAATTCCAAACTTACTTGCTTCAAATCTGGCAGCAACTTCCTTGAGTGGAGAATCTGCATCCCCTTCTCACTCATGTGGCCAAGCATATGATGCCATAATGCTGTATCTGTTCCTGTGGAAACTAAAGAGATAGAATGGTCATTATTATGAGGACATAAATACAACGTACCTATCCTGTCTCCTTTTGCTATCACCATTGATCATTTAGTGATCTTCCACCACTTTTCTCCAAATGTAGATAGACAGCCGCCATCTCCCAACTGCCCCGTTGAGATCAGATTTCTTTTCATAGCAGGAATATGCCTAACATCTTTCAACAACCAGTCAGTTCCATTCTTAACTTTTATCCATACCTTACCCATTCCAACAATTTTACATGGCTCATCATCACCCAATAAAATATGTCCAAAATCGTCAGGAACATACTCATGAAAGTATTTCCTATGGGGTGTAGCATGACATGAAGCTCTTGAATCTACTACCCAATAATCATTAGTATTATCTAATGCAAGAATCAAAGCATCTTGTAACACATCACTTGCTACATTTGCTTCATGGGTAGTTTCCTTCTGTGCATCTCCTTTCTTCTTTAGATATTTGCAGTCTTTCTTCAGATGTCCTTTCTTTCCACAATTCCAACACTTTATCTTTCCCAGTCTGGACTTGGATCTGTCCTTTTTAGAGTTGCTGCGATCACCTTGGCTCTTTCCTCTCTCCTTTTGTCTTCCCCTGCTTTCCATGGTCAACGCATTACTTCATGTCTCACCTGTGCTTTTTATTCACATTTCCTCGCTAAGAATAACACCAATAACATCATCAAATTTCAAGGTGTTTGAACTAGAGACATAGTTACTTATAACCATGACCAAGCTATTCCAACTTTCTGGCAATGAACACAAGATTAGAAGAGCCCTAACCTCATCATCAAAGTTCACACTTACAGAACTTAGCTGATTTGTAACCGTATTAAATTCATTTAAATGATCAGTAATAGATCCACCTTCAGACATCTTCATATTAAATAAACGCTTCATTAGAAATACCTTGTTGTAGGCCGAGGGTTTTTCATACAACTTACCCAATGAGCTCATCAAACCCTCCATTGTTGTTTCTTTTGAGATATTGAAATCCACCGATGAAGCCAAGCTCAACCGTATTGTTCCCAGAGCCTTTCTATCAAGAACCTCCCATTCTTCGTCCTTCATAACCACCGGCTGCTTTGCTCTTCCTCCCAACGGTAGGAATAGATCCTTCTGATATAGATAGTCCTCCATTTGCATCTTCCATAACTGGAAGTTTTGGCCATTAAACTTCTCGACCTTAAACTTTCCTTCTTCTGCCATTGCTCCCACTCGAACCAAAAACCCTAGCTTCCTATGGGTTTATCTGCCAAATAGACATTTGGCTCTGATACCAATTGTTAGAAAAACATGATCGCAGAGCAATAACAATAAACATAAATGCAAATATAATCACACACACATTACAAGAGAGACACAGATATATCGTGGTTCACCCCAACTTGGGCTACGTCCACACTGAATTTGCCAGTCCTTATTATTATTACCGTCCAGCAAGGTGAAGGGATACAACCTGCAGCATAGCCGCTGCACTTCCTCTTCACTGTCTCACAGTCTCTCTCCTGATCTTAGAGATCTTTACAATGCATAAAACCTAATACATCAACCCTAGCCGTATTACAATGTCTTTCTTTTATAGGGAAAATACAATGGGAAAAATACCAGGGGATACCCAAAAAACCATGGGCCTGCAAAATAGCTAGCGAAAACAGCCCCAAATTTTTTTCTTGGGGGCATTGCCCCCGAACCCCCATTCACAGGGGCTCCGCCCCCGCACCCCCGTGACTTGGGGGCGTTGCCCCGAACCCCTAAAAATGCAGAATGGGTGTACAATCTTCCGGGGTGCATGGCTAAGACAACATCATCTATGAGACTGGAAGATCTGGCTCCACAACCAACACCACTTATTACGAGATTAGGGGGTAGTTTTATTGCCTCTATTGGGACTCAAGTGGCTCCCTCTTTATGCATTTTCTATCCAAATCATAGATGCTTATCTCTTTCACAGTGTAAGTTCTTGATTATAGATTGAATTCCTTGCGGTGGTGCCCATGTTCAGAGCCTTTTAGGTGGATCGCCTCTTTCTTCCTTGTTGTCTAGCTAGATCGATGGAGCATGAGACAAAGAGAGAATTAGGCTTCTTTAGATATAATATCAATGAGACCTTAGTTTTCTTCTCGACCCCCTTTATTAGGTTGATATATTTTTGCAAGATCTCCAAGTATCTCTTGTCCCATACCTCAAGATAGACTTCCTTGTACTAATAGATAGAGTGATTAGAGGAGGCTCGAAAGTTAGAGATAAAATCCCTCAACATATAGTACTACCTTCTAGGCTTTGGTAAGCAACTAGTCATCCATTCAAAAGTTTCAATTTCCACACAGCCTCTATTGTTAGGAGTGAGGGGCCTCCTTGATCTAGGGCTACCTCTAGAACTACCCCAACACAACTAAGACCCATCAACACTAAGTACTCTCTAAATGACCTTCTCAGGGACTGTATCGAACCCTTCATGGTAATCGAGGATTCAAATTCTTCTTCTTATTTTCTCCCCCTACTTTGGCCTCGACTTCTAGTCCAAGTTCCAATACCCTCTAACATGTTATTGATATGTTTTCACCTATATATTGCTTTTATTTTTTCGTCTCCTTCTTTCTTTGATTCACTACTTCAACTATGTTCTTGGATATTTTTTATTTTGTTGTCATTTGTTGGACATTAATAAAATTATCTTATATTATCTCATTTCAATGAGGACTTGCAACTAGGTTTTATTTTATTTTTTCAAGAAGAAAAAGTTGTACTTTTGTTATTAATGAAAATAAAAAAGTACTCCTCCTTACATCCATATCACCAGATAGATCCGGATCATCAACCAAGATTACACTATAAGCCAAAGCTTCAAAAAAATCAAAACATCCCAACCAAGATCAATAGGGGACAAACTCTGTAATAAAAAGGTCCAAAAGAGAACATAAAACAAGGTGCCATCACCGAGAACAAAGAGTTACTAATCCTAAAAAACAGTAATAGATCCTTGGAATTCCAGTTTCTCATTTATCCATTCTTCCCAAATGAGAAAAACTTCTTCAACATTGAGCGCTCCCTTGGACAGAGCATCCGCCACATCATTGAGTTCATGATATATATGATCAATAGACCAGTCGTAAAAAGAGTACAATAGAGATTCAATTATGCGACACCACTGCTAGAAGGAGTTATTTTATTAATTGGACTAAAGTACCTATTATCTCAAATTCACTTAAAAATAATTGTTAGTTATTTATTTAAACAAATTCATGGAAAGCTTTTAAGTAGGTTTCACACTCTCTAGTGAGATTCAAATACCCAAAGATAATTATAAAAATCCAACTATAATCCTATTTTTTCGGATTCAAATCTCCAAAGATGATTATAAAAATTCAACTATAATACTATTTATATCATCAATTTATATGATACTTAATTCACACGTCTCAAAAAGAGGGAAAAAAGGGCAATATAAACAATTTGAATAGATAGAAGGCACGTATTTGATTCCTCTAGGAATTCAAACACTCCATTTCCCTCAACTATCGGCGATCTGCATTGTCATGGCAGTAGGAATTCTCCATTCTCCTTACAATCCCAAAACATTCACCAGAGGCGATCAAACTCGATAAACAACTTGAAACTCGACTTAAAACCCGAATTAAAACCTTCAAATCCACTAAACATCACCCCATTTCAACCATGAGAGGCACGCATAGCTTCTCCGGTCCGACTTCAAATGGTAAGTATATGCTCAAAACCGTTCAATATTCATTACTATATTCAGCCCAAGTTCGATTCCCTAGAAGAGTTGTGTCAATGTAAGAAGAAAATGAAATAAATCGCATCTGGGGTTTTAATTTTGGACTATGTGGTTTGTATTTTGTATTGGATTAATGGCGAAATGAATGCAAACCAGAGGATTGGATTTGTGTTTTATGTTATTTTTATTGTTTTGGGTGTTTCTGGATTAACTAATTTGCAGAATTTGAGGAGAGAGATCGAGAAATGGAGGAGCTTCCCAGGGAGTTGGGGGAAACAAAGTTCGCAAAGCAAAGTCTAGAGAACGAATCCCGTTCCGTTAGTGAAATCTCTGATAAACAAAAAAAATCCCTCGATGATGCCCTTGCTAAGCTCCAGGAGAAGAAATATCAGGTGGAGAAGCAAGCTGAAGAGTTGAATAAAAGGGCAGATGATATTGAGGCTTTGAATAAACAGTATGAAGAAATCCAAGCCACATTGTCACGGAAGGAGTATGCCCTTAGGGGTTTGAACTCTTCCCATGAGAAGCTCAGGACTCAGTTAAATGAAGGACAGAGGAAGATGGAGGATGAGAAGTGGGAATTGGCTTCTAAAAGTCAGAAGAAAAAAACAAGGTTGACAAGGAATCTCTTCTTGATGTTATAAAAATCAGGGATAGAAAGATAGAGGAGCTTAAAGAACAAGTCGTGCAACTTGAACAAACACTGAAGTGGTTGAGCCAGCAAGAGGAGAGTTGGCTGGAAATACAGGCACAACACAACCAAGAATTGGGTCAAAGAAAATGGGAGCTTGAATCATTGGCTTCTGTTAATGCAAAACTTGAGGTAGTTGGAAAGCAACTTTTAGATTGTGAGCAAGAAAGGATTATCCTCCAGAAATTCCTTGAGAGTAAAGAAATTGATATTGGGGAATTGCAAAAGAAAAATGAAGTGCTCTTTGTAGAGAAAAGTGGCATTGTCAAGTCCATCAAAGTACAGGAAGACAAATTTTCAAGGCTTGCAGAGGAGAATGAAAATAATAAATTGGCTCATCAACATGCATGCACTAAGTTGGAACTTGCAGGTTCAGAATTAGATGATCGGGATAGAGATATTGTAGAATTGCAACAGAAATTAAAACCAGTAGATGTGCTTCACCAAGACTTATTAGATACCGAGAAAAAGATGCAACGATTGGAGGTCATGCATTCAAGAGAAGGAAGAAAAGATTTTTGAGTTTGAGATTGCAGTTGAACATCTTAGGAATGAGGTCTTATTGGTCAAACAGGAATTGGCTGAAAAGGAAAAAGATGAACCAATCTTTGGGGAAAAACTAGCAAATGCACAAGGAGAACTGAGGGCTAAAGAGAGTCATCTTATGGAGATGGAATAAGACTTGAATGACATATTGAAGAAAAGTGAAGAGAAGCAAGCTGAAATTGACAGGATTTGTGATGCAATGCATGAAATGGAAGAGAAGGCAACTGAATCAAAGCGATGCCATGCATACCTGGAAGCTCATCTAAAGTCCATTCAAGTTGTTATTGAGGGAAAAGAAGCAGCTCTTGACGCTGCTCGATTGGAAGTTCAAAAGGAAAAAACATATTGTTGAGGATATGAAAGATATCATTAAAGGGTTTAAATGCCAGTTAATAAACGAATAGAAGAATTCTTCCGACAAACAGTCTGAGATCAAGCACCTTTGCAGGGATCTAAAGAGATCTGAGATGGTAGAGCAGCAATATGCAGAAAGTATGTTAGAGGTAGAGGGTTGACTATTGGAATTGGAACAGGATGCCAAAGATCGAATTTCTCAGTTGCAGGAGTCTGTGACTGAACTCCAACATGACTTATTAGTGACTCATATGAAGATGGAAAAGTCTGAGATGGCATTGAAGTCTGCAAATGAAGAGTTGGTCTCATGGAATGAAAAGTGCACAGCTTTGGAAGAACTTATGAGTATGAAGGACATGGCTTTGAAGGTAAAAGAAACAGATATATCTTCTCTTCAATCTGATTTAATGAAAACAAGTAAGAATATTGCAAAAGGGAAATTGGATTTGCAACTTATGCTGGACCATCTACACAGTCAACTTGAGAGTGAGCAGGAGTTGGAGAAGACCGTTTCTCTTTATAGACATCAAGTTGCAGAGTTACAGGAATGCAACCAACAACTAGATGGTGAGTTAAGTATCTTACGTAGTGATCATAAGGAAACTATAAATGAGATTTGAATCCATGAAAAGTGCCCTCGAACTATAAATTTACAATGTGGCCCCTCAGGATCATTTACAAAGAAACTTAGTCCTCTATGCCCCCCTCTTAGAGGAACTATAGTTTTTAGCTCCTACCTTTATCTTCATCGAATGCTAGAATGCTGCCTTGTATATTGCAACTGTTTTCTAAAATAGATTGTGGATGACATGCTGGATCGACACCTAAAGAGCTAGCTGTTCCATCTTTCCTGGAAAATAGAGTTATGTTAGTGATCCATTTTGGTTGCCACATGTCCTGCCAACTGTTCTTTAATATCATCAGCTACCCTATCTGAAGTTGTTAACGACTTGAGATTATTCCTATCAAAGTAACTTAGAATCCTCTAGGTCATAAATAGATGTCATATCTGATTATCACTACAATCTAAACCAACTCATAAATTTCCAAAATGCACTGAGGAATGTCTTCTCAGTAAGCATCAATTTTGCAAATGAAGTTTAACCTTTTCATTTGAAAATTGCAATATAGAGAACATACTTCCTTATTATGTTCTAAAAATGGTAGTTCAAAATTCATGTGTGATATAATAACCATTCAAATTATTCAACGTTCTTGATAGGAGTCACTATATAAAGCTTCAAACTTGGGCACTTCAATGTAATAGGTATTGGAGCACCCTTTGGAAGCCAAACATGATTCCCTAATTTTTTAGCATAGACTACAATATCTTCATTCTTACCATCACCAACAATCTATGAAAGAATGTCAACATCTTGAGCCCAAATAGTAAATACTAACACAATTCAAAATAATTGAAAACCCTTTTGTCGTTGTTGCTTAAAACAGGATTGTAGAGTGCCCAAATCTTCCAAACCTGTGTTTACAATATGAAGAACATAAATATGAAGGCAGAGAGTTCAATTGTGATGAGTACTCGTACTTATTGAAAAACAAGGCGCAAAACCCTCTTGGTCTGAGTTTTCTCACACCTTCAATGCTATCAGAACCCATCTATACAATCTCTGTCAATACTTCATGAGAGTTGCAAATCTATTATTCCAAGTGCCACCAAATCTTCCAATGCGCAATCATTACGAGCATGTTCACTGTCAAGTAATTTCTTAGCGTCTTGAAGTGAAGAAAATGTAGCAGAACCAAATTCACAAAAATGGATTAATTAAATTATAGTTAAAACCCTTTTTGCGTTGCAACATTCTTTGCAGGACGAGGCACCATTTTGAGATTAAGAAGCTTCAAGATCAAAATCTTGGACTTCCTTCTAGTCCTTTAAGCTGTATTTGGCTCAATTGGAGGGTGTGCTCGTCATATGGCATGACTTTGGCTCTCAATCAACTTCCTAGCATTAAAAAAAACCTAGCAAGGAGGACTTAAAGGAAAAAGGTAAAGTCTTTTGCAATGAAAAATGATCCTCACTTCAAATAAAAGACCTTTCAAAACTACTTGTAAGTTGTGATTTTAGAAATAAGGACTACTTTTAAAAACAATATGTGATTTTAATTTCTCGAAGTCTAGAGCTTAAATTCTGAATAAAATAGCAAATTATAATTGTAGCAGGTTGAGTTTTCATGAAGATTTACTTATGTCATTGCCTCTGGTTGACGTTGCAATCTTCAAGTCACCTTCAAAGAGGAATTATAGTTTGTTGAAGTTTTTAATGTCTAAAGGAGAATAATTGATCTTGAATCTGAAACCGTATTAGTAGTCATATATCATAATGGCTATGAGTGCCATTTGGAACCTCAGATTGTGCACTCTTAAATAATTTCCACATTTTGTCAAGCCCTTCTAAACTCTGTAAAATTGATAATATTTTTATCTGATCTTATGCTTCAAGAAAAAACCATATGAAAAATAAAACAAATAATACCCTTCATTTGGAACTGTAAATGATACCTATATAAAAATTATCCTTGTACATATGCAAAAGTGGTGCAAGATTGTTTTATATCCTTGTACATATTTGTTTGTTTTCTAATTTATTTATTTGATGGCTAATATCTTGAGATTCATATAAAAAATGTCCACACAAAATAGTAATTTGTTTATAGTAAAACCAAAAACATATGGCTATCATTATTTATGTTTGCCTCCAAATAGTCTAGGAAGTTCAAATGCCTTTGTGAACACTCACGTTTCAATCAGCAATGTCAAGGTAGTAGTACTATGCAGTTCCTTGGTATTCTTTGATATATTTGGAGGCTCACTAAGGCCTTTGATAAGAATTGATTTTATTTAGCTATTGAAGGTTGTAATTGTTCCCCATGTGTGTGTTCTTAAATATGATGACGTTGAGGCCTCAGTTTGATGATGCATGGAAGCACCAGGAAGCTTCATGTTTGGCTCTATTGAACCCCATTGTTAGAAATGGGAGGCATAAGGTTAAACTTGTGAAACTTGGTGCATTTCAGCCTCTTTTGGAGTTCCTTTATTTTAATCCAATTAGGTGATAGTTAAATTCAGAGATATTCCACAAAGGGAATTGGAATTTTACAGTGGAATTATTTGAATGGAACAAGGACAGAATGTAAACAACCTTGTTCAAGTTCAAACATATTTTAAATTCATCTAGAAGAGTTATATAAGTATTCAAGAAATGTTTCTTGGCATATTATAGGAGAATAAGCAAATCGTGTTAGTTATGTTTTAAAGGAAAATGGATGGTGAAGAAAGGTTTTCACAGATTGGGAGACTTGTTGGACAATTTGACAACTAGGTATCTTGGGGATCTCTCAATCAGTCTCAGATGCTTAAGGTTGTGGATAGACCTGCATCATTTTAAATTTGTCAACTAATTCTAGAGATCAGCTTGTTCAAGCTAAACTTGGAGGTTTGCGGACCTATCTAGAAAGATTGGCAATTGTCTTATAGGAACAACTCCTAAATTATTGTCTTACAGGAACATCAATTGTCTTAAAGATTGTCAATTGTCTCACAAGCATGAATATCCTAAATCTAAAAACCAAATGAATAAAATATCCCTTTCAGTCAATTTATTCAAATACTGGAGGCCTTGAATGAGCTTGCCATTGAATAATTTATTGTGGATAGAGACACATTTTACAATTGAAAAGGTCAACCATACAGACACAAGTTGTACTGCAGGAAATATAGATTTAGCACATTTAATTTGATAAGATTAAAATAACTGTACCAAGGATGTCAGATTCATTCATTAACATGGAAAAGTGGCCAACCTATGAACAATAATCTACAACATATAAGAACACCATTATTTCTGCAATATTCACCTTCACCCATATATTTTCATTAACTTGTCCCTTAAGTTGTTCTGCTGCTTCAATAGCTCTGCAACCCATTGTGTTTCAAATTAAAATTTCAAATTCAAAAGAATTTTATAAACAATGCATATTAAATGGAGATTGTAATATTTGTTAGAAAAACTCATGCATAAATGTATTAAACCTAATACCTATATATATGTAAACAAGACATCAATAAACAATGTTTGGAATTAAAAAAAAAAACTCCTAAGAAATAGGTGAATATCTCCTAGCGACCTCAAAAGGTGATAACATCATAGAACCATATAAATTTGTGTGTGAATGACTATAATAATCTCTTATATTTAGTAGTTCTCATTCCTCACACATGTGGGACCAGTTCTAGTCTAAGATACAGTTTATTTACGTGACAACCCCTTATAATGGCTAGAGGGATCATAGCAGAAGACCAATCAACAATAGAAGATAATGCTAACCCTTCCTTTGCATTAGAAGCAAAACCCTCCATATACAATCAAAGATAGTGACCAACAACCTTTTAAATAGTCGGGTGGAAGCTATGGCTTCACTCCCAAATATTCACTAGTTCATCATTACCTCCCATTGAAATATATTGTTGAAAAGGTGAAGGCCAATATTAAGGAACTTTTTTCATGCTAAAGAACCTAAAGAATCCTTTCAACAATGTAAAAGTCATTAAAAGTTGGAGAAAGAGGGTGCTCTTGCTTGTGCAGAGATTGTATGTAAGGGTAAAAGAAAAAGTGATGATAAGATTCGAATTAAATACCATTTATATGTTAAATAAGCATGACAAATTGGTGCTTGATGAATGCAAAAATGAAGAATCGCAAATAGAAAATAACATACCATGTTAAATTAATTCTCATTGTATTCCCATTGTATCTCCACATAAAACATCCAAAACAAACTTGACTTGCATTAGGGAATTCCTCAATAAATGTTTGGGAGGATACTTATGCTACTTTAACACTAGGAACCATGGACAAATGTGAAAATGGCTTGCCCTAGCTGGAAAATCATTCAATATTACCTATCACACATCCATGAAGATGGCCCCATTTCAATCCCTATATGGGCACAAACCTCCAAACATCAAAAGCTACTTACTAGGATAGCTCAAAGGCATCGAAAGTTACAAATCATATACAACAAACACAAGAGATCCCTGAAATCCTAAAAAAAAAATTGCAATCATCGTAGGACAAGATGAAGCAACAAGCTAACAAGGATAAAGTGAACAAGTTCCAGCCAGTGGACTGGGTGTACCTTCACCTACAGGCTACAACCATACAAGCTCACATCCCTCAAAAACAAGGGGAAACACAAGATAGAAACAAGGTTGTATGTCAAATTATATAAAGGAGCACATGTCGCAATTATATAATTTAGGACCAAATTATATAAAGGAGCACATGTTGCCAAATTTTCATGGAGACAAGGGCATCACCAAAAACATCATAGAATTTCATTGGATATGTAAAGGTTTGGAACTTTAGCTGAACTAACAATACAGTAATGGAATAGCAGTGACAGAGGTTTTGAAAGTGGTCTACGTGTTCCATTATTTATTTTGTAGCCGTGTCTAGTTTCTAGATTCTAGCATATTTAGATTGCATTTTTTATTAGTCCTTAAAATCTGACTGTGTTAGTTTCCTGTAGGTGCAGAATCTGGTTACCATGTGCTAGAAAATTTTGAAGAAATGGAATTAGAAACTATGGAATCTTCTTCAACTCGATCTGAGATAGGTTTGATAAATGCTTTTGGGATTACATTAAATATTTAATAGTGTCTTTGTTGTTTGGTTTTTAAATCCAAAGGACTTATCTGATGCTTGGTCTAATGTTCCTAGTGAAGTTTGGTGATTCAAAGGTCTCTTCTTTGCATGGTATTAGCAACCTTGGAAATTCTAATGGGGCTGAAGCCACAACAGATGTTGATGGGGAGAATTCCTGTGCAAGTCATTATGGAGGTAGTTCTACTGTAATTTTTTTTTTATTTTTAAATTGAAAGATACATGCTAAGATTATGTGCAATTAATAGGTTGCATTTTGATAGACTCCCAGAATGGTTACTGATGTCAAATTTTAATGTTGGTTGGATATCCAGTTGATGGACTAGTATTCCCAGTTCTGGCTAGAAGTAATGATTAACCCTGAGACCATTTCCAACAACCCATGATTCTTGTTTGGCAAGGGAATGCTCCATAACACATGCAAGGTTTTCAATATCACGGTGTTGGATAGGGACATACAATGCAAGGGATTCATGGGTTTCCAATTCAAGGTGTCCCATATTATCAGAGTTATCCTCCAAATCCTCTTTTTTATCACTAAAGTCCAAAAGAAGCAATGCTAGCCCAAGGGGAACAAAAGAGGGAGACCAATGTCACCACACCAACCCCCTCTTCTCACTTTTGGTTGGCTCTTCTCCAACTCAAAGGGGGCTTCCCTAAGATAGGATTACTAGGGCTATAAACAATGAAGTACAAGGTGATGTGAAGAGTAGCTCTAACAAAACAATTGTCTTTTTTGTAGTATAGAAAATAAAAGAGGTGATGGGAGGATGAAAGAGATCGCTCGAAGGACTAGTGCCAACCCATCAAGGGAAAATGGAGTCAAAGAACGACAAACTAAGAGGGTCTTGCTTAATATGTCACCAAGAGAGTAGAATTGCATGACCCAAACACTACTCGGTGAAGTTGAAGGTGAACTAGGGTTTACAAGGGAAGGAATTGAATGAAGAATCCCCTTCCTTTTTAAGGTGTTGGGATTGCACTCTATAAATAAAGGCTCAAGATTGCACAATCCAAATCAAAGTAAAGACACAACACATAGCTCCAATATAAATAAACATGAAAAGAAAGAATTAAATAGAGATTAACTTAAAACACCTTCCTCCAACGAGGTAGTGATACCCTTTCAATGGGCCAAGCAAAGCATTGAAATGACAATGTAAACACCAAGTACAATTTACAACCATGAAGCTCCAAGCAATATCAAAGCACCACACATGAACAAGAAGGGAACCCTTACAACAAGATTTGCTCCAAGAAAATATGTATCAATTAAGCTCAAGAGAGAGAGAGAACTCCAAAATCCAACTATACAAAGGAATGAGTGGATAAGCCCTTATAGAGATTTCAATCCTTCTCTCCACAACAATAAACACGTAATAAAATCCTAGATCTAGCTTAGGATGGAATAAACAAATCCCTAGTGTAAATCTAGAGTGCATGAACATATGTGCAATAAAAACCCCCACGTGTAGTAAAAATTAACCAAAGTGCCTCAACATGTGTCCTACCATGCCAACTCATCAATAGGAATCTGAATCTCAACCATTAATCAATACGATAATATAACCATGCATCCACATGTGTGCTGAGAGAGGGCGCTCAAGGAAGATGGCATGTCAACTCAAAAAATAAATCCTTGGGATCACCATCATGCATAAAAATATATATCAACATGCCCCCAAGGTCAAATCCATAAAATAGGACCTCAATCACAAAATAGAAAATGTCCAAGTGACTAAAACAACTCTCAGAAGGTGGTAAGAGAGCTGAAAAGATGCCCTATTTATCTAGTGCCCTAAGGAATGAGGAGAATTCTACATCACCAGAAAGGCCTTGGAATAAGCTTTCCAACCATATATCACAAGTCACCAACTGAGCTAGGGCATTATAGATCCATGGGTCTGAAGTCAGGGTCCTATTATGCAAAATTGCACCATAATCAGTGCACAAAGAAGGAAAAATACGTGATGTCAAGCCAAGCTCCTTAGACCACCATGAAGATCACCAATTGTAGGCATTAATACCATACATATATGTGCAAAACCAAGAATAAGATAGTAACCCAAGCAAAACACCATGAGCACATCAATCATCCATCATAAACCAAGGCTCTAAGCATCCAAGACCATCCGAGAGAGTCATCAACCTTTTTTGTGATGAAAATTACAAGTCAAATCATAAGTGGACATCCATGCAGAATGGGGGGGAAAAGGTAGTATGGATTACCTACAAGCCCACGTTCAAGAACAGGATCTGTCAGAAAATTTGTTGAGCCAAGAAAAGTTGCTTACTGAAGACCTGAACATAGTTTATAGGCAAAAGACTGGAAACAAAAATCCCAAGTGTAATGAATGGCTTGAAGGAGGGTGACCATAATTAAAAAATTATTCCATTATGATTAATCTACTATAGCTAACTACAAGTCAACAGGTTCAAAGGCCTCACCATTCCAAATGGGAGGTTTATGGTGGATCAAGAAGAAATCAGGAGGGAAACAGTCAATTTTGTTCAGCATTTATTCGTAGAAGACTGAAATAGAGCAAAAGACAAAATCATCTTCTAACCAACATCCCAACATTAGTAAGAGAGGAAGACAACAGGATCCTCACGAAACCTATCACTGCGGTCTGCGGATGAGGTTCTACCTGCCCTAAAGAGAAAGCCCCTGGAACTCATGGATTCCTGCCTGATCTCTTTTAAGAATATTGGGGTATTATCAAAGAGGAAGTTACTGCTGCTCTAGAAGAATCAAGGCAATCAAAGTATCTCTTGAAGAAATTCAATGTAACATTCCTTTGCCTCATTCCTGACATAGGGGGATGCTTCTACACTTGATTCCTTTAGACCCATCTCATTTGGTAACACCATCTACAAACTAATTTCCAAAGTGATGGCAAATAGGCTTAAGACTTAAGTTGATTCTTCCTAATATCATCTCATAGAAGCAAGGTGGCTTCGTAAAGGGGAAGCAAATCATGGATGGCATAGTCATTGCCCATGAAATGATCCATTCTCTAACTTTTAATAAGAATGAGGGCTTGCTAATCAGATTGGATCTCGCCAAAGCATACGATAGAATCAACTGGTTTTTTTGGATAAGGTTCTTCAAAAGTTTGGTTCTCTGCAGAATGAAGGTTAATTAAATTCTTTGTTTTCATTAATGGTTCCCCTGTTGGTTTCTTCAATTCCCAGAGAGCTCGTTACCAAGGGGGACCCTCTCTCCCCTACCATTCTGGATAAATCTCTGGGAGAGCTCTGACTGCAGCTTAAAATTCAAAAGACGAATAGAATTGAAGAGCTAAACCAATTCCATTCCATCCATCTCCCACCTTCAATTAGTGGACAACGCTCTAACAAGATTCTTAGAAGCTTTGAAATGGCAGTAGGCAACAAAATTAATCCTTATAAGTTTTTAAATCTTTTTCTTTAAATGTCAACTAGGTCAGGCAAGTTCATATCACTAATATTCTGGGTTCAAGAAGAGTTCACTCCATAGTCAGTAATTGGATCCCTCTCTTTCATGGTCAGGCAAGAAGCCCTTTTGTTTGAATTGATGGGTAGGATCTCTAGAAAACAATCAAGATGGAAAGGCAAGTGGCTCATCCTAGGAGGTAAACTGCAACTTCTTAAGTCAATTATCTAATCAATTCTAATTTATATGATGTATATTGACTCTATTCTCAAAATGCCTGTGAATGTTCTCTATGCACTCAATGTTATACAAAGAATTTTCTTTGGCAAGGGCCTAAAGACTCTAGGATATTTCCTTTGCTGGTGTGGAAAAAGGTGCACTTACCTAAAGCTTGCAACAGTTCATGTTTCCTTTGGGTAGCTTGGGCAAATGAGGCTTTGGGAGCCAAACTTGTCTACCATTTCTACAAAGAATAGAATAGAATTTGGTGTAATATGCCTCCATTCTATTATTTATTAACAATTATATGTAAAGTCATGTCCCATAGCATAGTCATGTCTCCTATGTCCTATATATTCATGCTAGGGGTTTTAACATTTTAAGTCAAATTGCAAAAGAAGGAACTACGAACTTATGGCATCAGGGATGGTTAACAGCTGATGATTTGGGTCTTACTGACAACTCTGCAGTTGTGTGGACTATGTTTTTAAACACTATGTCTTTAGGTCATATTCATCTATGGGATTAAAATAATTTACTCATCTGGGCCAGGAACTCTGTAGGGGGGTATTATATAGCCAAAATGGGCTATGAAGTGGTAGTGGGAGCTGTCTAGGCTGATCTTCGGTGATGGTGGTCTAAAATATGGCGAGTTCATGCCCCCCAAAAATCTAAGGTATTTATGTGGCTGGTTCTGATGAACAGAATCCCTACTTGGATCTCCTCCACAAGAAGAATACCCAATGTCCAAGCATATGTTATCTGTGTAAAGAAGCAACTGAGAACACTACTCATCTCTTCACATAGTGCCCTTTCTCACTACAAGTTTGGAAGGATGTTTGCACTTGGGTGGGACACAACTGTCAATGGCAATGTAATTTGGTGTAAGAGGGTCTCACTCACTGGCTTCTTCAAAAAAAATAGACCATCCATAGAGTTGTTCCATTCTTGACTCTGTGGGGCATATGACTGGCATGAAATCACAGTCTAGACTCTATTTGAAGGTAAAGTCTCATGGACCTTCCAGGTCAGTACTAAAATTTTCTCTCTGGCACAACACTTCACCTCAGAAGACATCTCCTTGAAATGGCAAGTTATTAGGGAATTGATGGTTGATAGGAGTTTACCCTGGAGTTTCTTTCATGCTTCCTGTCAAGGCAAAGATAGGCTCTATGGTATTGGAGGTGCGCTTTATGTGAGGAACCGTTATTATCTCCATTTTTGTGCAAATATGGGCGCAGGCACAAACAATAAAGTGGAGTTATCAGCATTGAGAGTACTTTTAAAACTTGCCATCAGTGAAAGTATTTTACATCTGCAAGTATTCAAAGACTCATCATTTGTCATTAATTGGACGTGGAGTGAAACTGCTGTTCTGAGCATAAATTTACAGTCACTAGCAAATCAACTCAAAACTATTTCCAGGACTTTTACCCACATCTCATTTGCTCATATTTATAGGGAAATGAATACCGAAGCAGATACATTGTCAAAGACCAGACTCAACAAAGATACAGAATGGCTACATATTAAGGAAGTGGATGAAGGTGTCCATAATTACTTATACAATGGAGCTTTGAATACTCTATTTTCATCCTTTTATCCGCTGTTATATATTTTTGTGAGGAATTTTTGATAACAGTCATCGATGGTGTTTGGATTATATAAAACTATATCTCTTGGGACACTATATCCTAGAATCTTATTCGAGACAGTCATGTTAGGATGTAAGGGATGAAAACGAAGGATCCAATCCTGTGTTATTAAAGATCTGTAGCGGAAAGAAGGAACTCTACTGGTAGAAGGAAGCTGAAAATGACAATACACAACCGAACTTGCATATTGAATTTTTTATGTAATTATGAAAAGAAGGCTAAAACAACAGCAGGCATGTTACTGAAAAGCTATGAAGTTGTTCCTTTTTTAAACTGTGCTCATGCACATTAAGTATGTATTTTTGGTTATGAAATGAATAAAAAATACGATTTTTTATGTGTTATATATATATGAAGACTCTCTCTCTCTCTCTAGAGAGAGAGAGAGAGAGAGAGAGAGAGAGAGAGAGTCTTCTTGTCTGCATTTAATCATACCTTTGTATCTAATATTTATCACATTTATTATATAATTACTGTCCTCTGGACCATATGGGCTTGTGCCTTTTCCCATTATTGCTTATGGCATGTTGTGACTAGTGCAAGGTACATAAGAAGTCCTTGTCAGGTCATAGGTTCAAACCTCATGGGGAGAGGTTGAGGATGGGAGTTGCCACTATTCAACATGGTGCTCTGTCCAAAATTTAGGCTGGCCCCAGCCCAGGTGAAAAATTATCGGTTGGGGGAATTTTCTGGTCATGAAAAGAAAAGGTACATCACAAGTGGTATCAGAGTAAGTCTGACTCCCAGCTTGCTGCTATTTTTTATTTTTGGAAATAATACTCCCTGACCTGTGGCCAAGCCTTTTTGTGTTAGCCAGTAATTCCATCCAATTATTTAGAAAAAAGGATACTCCGTACTATAGGTCTTCTTTTAAATCACAAGATAATGCTAGAAATTTTAAAAAGGAAGAGAAAAATTCTCAACAGAGAAGGGGAAGAGGTATCATAGAAAAGTCATGGTCGCGCAAAGCCTTAAAAAAGATGTGATGTGCCAGCAACAAATAGTGAGGCATTTCATTAAGAGTAAATATGGCTTATGAAATGTCTGATTATTGCAACTGATTCACGAATTGTAGCCATCTTTTTTTGGAAATAAAAATCCCCAACATGTTGCCAAAATTTTCTCTAGTATCCAGTGATTTCATCAAATTACTAAAAAGAAAAAAAGGTACTACAGATATGCTAGAAATTAGAATGATCAAAATTTTTACAGAAGAAGGGCATAATTCTCAACAGAATATAGGGAATACAGAAAAGTCATGGTCAAAACCTCAAACGATCTGTTACCTCCAAGTTATAACCTACAATAGTCAGGCATTTCATAAGCCAAAATTACTCCTCCGAGTAGCATTTTACAATGAGCAACAGTAGACTAGTTGGTAGACTGTCAAGAATAGAGTGAAAGTGAATGCCAGGTAGGAGTAGGGATGGAAAGGTAGAAATTGAGATGAGACTAACATTAGATATGAAATGATATTTTTTGTTCTTAAAGTTTGTTGGATACCAATATGGAAAAATGGGCAGAGGCCCCAATAAAGTAAAGGGTGGCCATAGGCCAGGAGGAGCAATCCCAAGATAGACACAGGACAAAATCGGATGGCTCTAATACCAATTGTAAAGAAACTCCTTATTGATTTTTCACGCATCAAGGCATAGAAAATACATTTAAAATGGATAGCAAGACAACTGACAATTAATAGAAATGGTGATGAAATAGTACATAACATATGAGACACACACATGCACAAGTGAAAATGAAGGGCACAACTAAAGGTCGTGGCTAGTCAATTACTATAATTAGTAAGTTATATTACACTGGGTTCTTTCTAGGAGATCAGTTAGACTTCAAACAAACTAGAAAATGACCTCTGCAATGATCGACTGGAAACTTTGTTTGGACTCACTGCTGGTAGGGGCATCAAAGGCCCTAGTATGCATGACCTGAGTGGATCTCTTTTGCACAATTTGTTTTTGTACATAGATGAATACTTGAAGGGCTTTAAAGAGTCATGGGTCAGAACAGGATGTGCCATCATGTCAGATGGATGGACTGATGGAAGGAACTGTACTATAATAAATTTATTTGTCTCTTTCACACAGGGAACCACGTTCTTGAAATTAATTGATGCAATTGATAAGGTGAAAGATGCAAACTTGTCATTTCAGATTTTGGATGAGACTGGTGTGGAGGTGAGGGGGTTGGAAAATGTTGTTCAAAACACCACAAATAATGCCTCTATATTCTTTCTGGTAAGATGTTAGAGCAAATACAAAACCATACTTTGCAACCCATGTGCTGCACATAGCATAGACCTCATGCTAAGAGCATTACAAAATACATCTACAACCACTCATGGGTATTGAAACTAATGAATAAAAAACACCAAGAGCAGGGAACTTGTTGGCACTACCATCACAAGATTTGCAACTCACTTCCTCACATTGCAATTTATCCTTTCCCAACCTCAAAACTTGCAAAATATGTTTTCAAGTGATGAATAGACTGCATCTCAGTGGGCTCGCAAACAAGATGGAAAATATACCAAAATGAATGTTTCTGAGACCACATTTTGGAAAAAAGAAGGAAAGATTGTGAAAAATGTGGAACCCCTTGTTAAGGTTTTGCAATATCCTTAAGGAGATGAGCATCCTTAAGGATATATCCCCTTCACTTTTCAGTCTACATTTTTCTTGACATGCTTTGTGTATTTTGTGCTTCAAGGCATTTGCCGATGAGATTGGCATTCCATTTTTGGAGACAAGTGCGAAGAATGCAACAAATGTGGAGCAGGCTTTCATGACCATGGCTGCCGAGATAAAGAACAGGTGCACTTTTTTGTTACGATGTTTTCCAACCTTTAACGAGCGCCTATATTATACAATTGTGATGTTAAATGTTTGTTTGACTCCCTAATTTTAATTGTGTGTAATGGTGTAAACCTATGCCGGCAAATCCTAATGAATCTGATTGAGATTCTACTTTTTCTATGATCATGCTGTTTTATGATAAAGTTAAGTGGTGATACATAATACAAATTACATGTCGCGACTATTGTTAATCTTGTTGGTTTGAGACACGTTCCTATTGTCTATTTTATTGGGCATAGCTGATATAACATTGGGAAAATACTGTTTTTTTCAGGTCGTGATAGAGTGTTGTAACTATATACCTTGTCCATTCATTGCTTTGAAATCAACACTGTAGATGAACTCGCAATTTTTTATGGCCAAGTGAATTGTATATAGAAGTTTGTATTTTGCAAGCATATAAATACTCATGCCTATCATGTATTTATTTGAAACTTTTGTTGCATATGTATCGAACCTTCATCTATATTCTATTATTCTTGAATATGTTTGACATTCATTTTGTTCCCATGCAAAATTTGTGTGAATATCATCATTGTCAAGCAATAACAACTTCTTAAAGGGTGCTAGCTCAATGGTAGAGCACCTGCCTAATTATAGGCAGGAGATTGGTGGTTCGATTCCTCCGTACCCTATCATAAATTAGTGACTAAGAAAACGACTAAATTCGCATATATACGACTATTAGTAGCTAATTTCCAGTATCTTATCGTGTGACTAACGTTTAGTTGTATTTAGCTTAGTCATTAATATGTTATCATCTAGTAGTTTATTTAGTCGTATATTTGGTCATTAATTGTGACAATCAATGACTAAATCAGTGAGTAAATTAGTGAGTATCAATGACTATCAATGACTAAATCAATGATTTAATCAGTGACTATCAATGACTAAATCAATGACTAATAAGTCAACCAATTAATGACTAGTGAAATATGACTAGAGATAAGATAGTGGAAATCGGATACTATTAGTCACCGACTCAAAAATAGTCGTTTATAGTCGAATTTTAGTAATTTTTTTAGTCATTAATTTCTCATTTTGTACTAATGTCCCCATCATGTCCCCTTCCACATGAATCTCTATGTTATTTGCTTAATGGTGTTGCAATTGTTTCGACTCAATCGACCATTCAATTTCTATTTAATCCCATTCTGAGAGGTTGAAGAGTGTGATCACAACTTATGCTTCCATCTAGTCCTTTATCCCTATAAAACTCATGTATTGAATAAGAGGGTTCTTACCCATAATACTGTCATCCCAAATCTTAATATGGTTGTCATTTCCTAGGACCCAAGAGAGATGGTCTTGAATGATATGAGCAGATGCTTTGCAAAGCTTCCATACGAGTGAACTAGGGGTTCCATACAAGATTCCTCCATTCAACTTTTCCCGTAACATATAACCAGCCTAGATCCAAATCCTAGGCTCTATCAAGCGCTGAGAGGGATCAAATCTCCCAAGGTGCAAACCTCTCCTCGAAAATCTCCTTGAGTGTAATACCTGAGAAGAGGTTTGCACCTCGGGAGATTTGATCCCTATCGGTGCTTGATAGAGCCTAGGATTTGGATCTAGGTTGGTTCCAGTCGTGGGCGGTGACACGAAACTGGAGTTTGATCAGCGTTGTAAGGAACAGGTTAAGTTGAAAACACAGATAGAATTATAAGGATTATCATAATGTAAGTAATAAGTATTAAGGATTGAGTAAATTGTTAAAGCAAATGTTTGCACATTTTTTTAGTGAAGGAAAGCAAAGGTTTGCACCTCAAGGGATTTGATCAAATATATTACAATGTGATCAAATTTGATATTTCTTCTTCCTTTTTTCTTGATTCCACTCCTGCTCCCTTTGACATCTTCTCGTATCGATCATATGTGAAATGAAGAATACCAGCCATACCTTTTACTCATGATATTGTTGTAAATGAGAGTCCCCGTCGTTCTTTGTTTCCAATATTTATAGTTTCCTTCTCCAATGTTAATCCCCAGTTTTTTTTTTGCACTGTTGATGTAGATATATTAAACGTTGCAACACTGGTTGGGGCAAAAAAAAGTAATGGTGACTTATCTGGAAAATAATCAATTTCTAGTGTTTGTCTAATATCTCCAATCAAGCAAGATTTTCTTGTACCCGTAGTTCCTTGGATAATCATTCGTAGTGGTTCATTGTTCCCAACTATGTAATGCTCAAGAATAATCTCAAATGATTTTCTTTGCTTCTCCGCTAAGATTTCAATTGAATAATTTTGAATACGATTATTATGAACAATGGCATTCAATTGTCGGTTTTCAGATATGAACTGTAGTGCACGATTGAACATTTCCATATCAACAAAATTAGAGTTCCAATTTTTCTTGTTATCACATTCCATGTATCCAAGTATGTCATATTCATTGGTAGTTATATATTGATTCCTATATAACCCTGAAATTATCTCCCATTCATGCTTTTGAGAATCCCTTTGCACAAATAACACTTCTTCATGATCTCTTTAGTTCACGGTCGTGTTTTCTAGGTTCTTCTATATGTTCTGATGATTATTTTTCTCTCTCTTCTATACATTTGTCGTACTTTTCTTGTTTGATCATCAATATCTTCATTATTTGCAATATTATCATGAGAATCCACAATATATCCTAAAATAGAGAAAAAAAACTTTATGTTGAAATCATTGCAAATAGTTTTTCTATTAAATAGATAAATTCAATGTATAAATGTAAATAACAAAAAACAATGCATTGTTGAAATCAATGCAAATTTTTTACTTTTTATTTAATTGATAAATTGAATACATACATGTAAAAAACAAAACAAAATATGCATTGCTAAAATCAATGCAACCAATCAAATAAATATGCATCTTGTGTTATTTAACAACATTTGTGGGTGGTTTATTGGTAAGCAGTAAGGTTATTGGGCTTGTGTTAACCTAGAGACCAAGGTTCAAAACCCTTTTTACTTGGAGTTATAGATGTAAATAACAAAAAAAAATACATTGTTGAAATCAATGCAAATAATCAAATTAATATGCATCTTGTGTTTTTGAAGAACATTAAATTGATGAATTCAATGCAGACATGTAAAAATGAAAAACAATGCATTGCGGTTATAATAATTTTTGTTTACTTCTTTTGTTTCTACTTCTTATGTCTACTATAATATATTTTTTACTTCTTTATTTTATTTCTTATATTTCTACTTTTTATGTAGCTATTATTTATCCGTTTTACTTCTTATATTTTTAATATTTGTTTTAGGCATTGTTGAAATCAATGCAACCATGTTTATTTATGAAGGTTCAAATCCCTTATATTTTTTCTATTTCTCATGTCGGCTATAGTAATTTTTGTTTACTTCTTTTGTTTCTACTATAATATTTTTTTACTTCTTTATTTTATTTCTTATATTTCTACTTTTTATGTCAACTATAATATTTTTACTTCTTTATCTTTTATGCATTGTTGAAATCAATGCAACCATGTTTTTTTACTTCTTATATTTCTAATATTTGTTTTACGTATTGTTGAAATCAATATTGCAACCATGTTTCTACTTTTTATGTCAGCTATTCTTTATCTTTTTTACTTTTTATATTTCTAATATTTGTTTTACGCATTGTTGAAATCAATGCAACCATGTTTTTTTATGAAGGTTCAAATCCCTTCTATTTTTTCTATTTCTTATGTCGGCTATAGTAGTTTTTTTTGAAATCAATGCAACCATGTTTCTACTTCTTATATTTCTAATATTTGTTTTACTCATTGTTGAAATCAAGGCAACCATGTTTCTACTTCTTATATTTCTAATATTTGTTTTATGCATTGTTGAAATCAATGCAACCATGTTTCTACTTTTTATGTTAGCTATTCTTTATTTTTTTTACTTTTTATATTTCTAATATTTGTTTTAAGCATTGTTGAAATCAATGCAACCATGTTTTTTTATGAATGTTCAAATCCCTTCTATTTTTTTTTATTTTTTATGTGGACTATAGTAATTTTTGTTTACTTCTCATGTTTCTACTTCTTATGTCTACTATAATATATTTTTTACTTTTTTATTTTATTTATTATATTTCTACTTTTTAGGTCAACTATAATATTTTTTACTTCTTTATCTTTTATGCATTTTTATGCATTGTTGAAATCAATGCAACCATGTTTTTTATTATGGTTCAAATCCCTTCTATTTTTTCTATTTCTTATGTCGGCTATAGTAATTTTTTTTATTTCTTTTGTTTTTATTTTTTATGTTTATTATAATATATTTTTACTTCTTTATTTTATGTCTTATATTTCTACTTTTTATGTCAGCTATAACATTTTTTACATTTTTTATATTTTTTACTTCTCATATTTCTAATATTTGTTTTACCCATTGTTGAAATCAATGCAACCATTTTTTTTATTAAGGTTCAAATCCTTTCTATTTTTTCTATTTCTTATGTTGGCTACAGTATTTATTTTACTTATTTTGTTTCTTCTTATCAATGGCCAACAAAATATAGACAAAAGTTACATGTAATGTTACAAGATCTCTCTCTTATTATTACTTTTTACTTTTTATTAGATGTAACGTTACTCCACAAACGTTACAAGATCTCCCTCATATTATTACTTTTTACTTTTTATTAGATGTAACGTTACTCCACAGACGTTACAAGATCTCCCTAATATTATTACTTTTTACTTTTTATTAGATGCAATCTTACTCCACAAACGTTACAAGATCTCCCTCATAGTAGGCTGTAGAGTTTTATTAGATGCAATCTTACTCCACAAACGCTACAAGATCTCCCTCATAGTAGGCTGTAGAGCGCCTCTCGGCGCGACCATAATATTTTTGTGCCCATTGCATGGTTCATGACCATCGTGTTTCTTCTTTCCAGCGACGACCATGGGTTATGAGGCATTTTTACTATGTTCTAGTTTAGAAGATGATACTCTTTGTTCTCAAGTTTCCCACCTTGCCATAAGAAATGCTCAACTTCTTTTCTTATTAGCTACACAATCCCCACTTGACCCAGAAGAGTAGAACTAAGAAAAATGGGAAGTTCAAATATGATCGATTTAAGAAGAATAACTCTTCATGATGGATTAAGCCATTGTGCACACTAGTGTATCATATTGTTCTTGATCTTTTGATAAATATGCATCAAGTTTGTTTCCATTACATGCGTGATTATTGCTAGCCATTGCCCTGGGTCATAAGGAATTTTTACTATATTCTAATTCACAAGATGATGTTCTTTTCTCTCAAGCAAGCCCACCTTGCCATAAGAAATGTCTGACTTCTTTTCTTGTTAGATACACAATCCCCACTGGAGATAAAAGAGTAGAACTAAGAGAATTGGGAAGTTCAAAGATGATTGATTTAGGAAGAATAACTCTTCATGGTGGATTAAGCCATTTTGCACCCTAGTGTATCATACTGGTCTCGATCTTATGAAGAATATGCATCGAGTTTGATTCCATCACATGCGTGATTATTATGTGGGCTCCTAGATATTGAAAGATACCCCAATTAGCTTGTAAAGAGAGCCGTAGGATTCTAGCTATGTGGTTTTGGATATGTTTCGATGTGTTCCAATGAAAAATACAACTTTTATTCTTCTTAATTAACTTCACTCCCCTAGAGACATCAAAATAGATATCCAAAACTCACTTGAATCATTGAGATACAACAATAAAGGATCCTCCTAACAAAAGGGAATCATCAACAAACTAGGAGTGGTTGATTATTTTCATTCCATGAGCAAATTTGATCCTCATAAGATTCATGCTTATCCTCTCTCACTCAAGTTTCCTATCAAGTGATTTCACCTTAACAATATATAGATAGGGGAGACATAGGGTAGACTTGATGATAACCTTTGGAGCCTAAAAAAGGGTGGCCAATTGTCCATTTACTAGTGGGGTTATTCAAGGGGAACTAATACAAGTTTTAATCCATCTAATAAATTATTCTCAAACCTCTTTAACCTAGTAAGGATAAAGTAAAGAGGGAGCCTTCCTCCTCATAATTTCAAGACAAAGCATCAACCAACACATTCTCCCTACTTGTATATGCTATCATAATTATAACCTAACATCTTAGTGGCCCACTTATTCTACTCTAGTGTTGACAACCTCCAAAAAAAAACTTCAAATTATGATGGTTTCGCTTGTTCCGGAAGCACCCATTGATGAAATACAATAACCAAGTACAAACCACATGAAGAATGGCCACCATTTTTTTCTTATAGATAGAATTTCCCAAATTTCTATCACATTTTTTTTAATGGTGAATGCCAATGAGCACCTCTTCTACAACAATATTGCTCCAAGTCCTTAGCCCAAGGCATCACATCCCAACACAAAAGTCTCAGTTGAAATATGACATTGCTTCCTTTAAATTAGAAAAGGCCTACTTGGCAATATTGTTCCATAAAAAGGCATTCTTTTTTAGTAGGATGGTTAATGGGGCTGCAATTCACCCATAATTCTTCACAAACTTCATGTAGTATCCTGTAAGTCTTAGAAACCATGTAAGTTTTTCAGAATCTTAGGACATGACAATCTTGCATATCCTCAATTTTCTTGAGATCCTCTCACACCCTTAACTAAATAACCATGTGACCCAAGTATTCCACTTCATAAGATCTAAAAATGAATTTGGAATGTTTGAGGAACAATTGGTCATTGTAGAGTATTTATAGTGCTTTATCAACATGCTCCACACGTCCTTCCTAAGTTTTTCTATAAATCAAGATATTATCAAAGAGTTCAAGCACAAAATTGCACAATAAGGGTCAAACAAGCTTGTCATGAGGCTCTGAAAGGTGTACGGGGCATTGCAAAGTCAAAAGGGCATCACTAAAAACTCGTAATTTCCTTCATGTGTGTGGAATGTAGTTTTAAAAATGTCATTGAGCCTTGATTCAAATTTGGCGAGTGAAAGTTTAGTTTATGGAAGAACTTGCCACCATGAAACTCAACCAAGAGATCATCAATAATTGGGATGTGAAATTTGTCTTTGACGGTAAGCTTGACAGTGTGGAAGTCAATACACATGGACTAGATATTGACTTATTTATTAAATACCATGATGACTAGTAATGAGTAAGGGATAATACTAGGTTGAACTAAGCCCGCCTCCAATAATTTTAAGTAATCTTTTTGATTTCATATTTTTTTAAAGGGTTCTTATAAGGGCACACATTAGGTGGTCGACTATAGGGAATCAATGGAATACCCTGATCATGCTCACTACATGAAGGGGGTATGGTACAAGGTGTTTCAAACCCGTTGATGCTTAGTCAAGAACAACTACAAATCAAGGTGATTTTTTTGTGAGGGGTTGTCCATAACTTGGATGGCATTGAATTAGGCAATAAAGATGGAGTGGGCTTTCTTAAATATATTTTTCATATGTTTAGAGATGATAATGTATGGATAGCTAGATTTGATCCCCTTGAGGGTATGTTTATGTCCATCCTTAGTAAATCTTATGTATAACTCCTTTAAATCCATTTTAACCGATCTCGATGTTCCTAACCATTATGCTATCACAACAACCCATTTGAATAGCAAACATGTGAGATTTGAGCTAATAGTCCTCCATTTGAAGTTTCACTTTATCACACTTTCCACCACATTTCATCTAACCACCATTGTTTATCATAATTTAAAAATTGTGCACCACATGGACATAACAATGGATTTCTTTTGCAACTTGTCAATGAAGAAAATTGTGGGTTCCATCGTTGTTGATTAAAACAATCACCTTTTTGTGCTTGATGTAGCCAATCAACTTTAGGGTTTGGGGAGATGAAATTCTCAATAAAGCATGGAGGGAAATTTTGGGTTACTCATAATAAGGCTCTAGGATGGTGTCTTATTAAGGAGAATGCATAATTTATGCTAAATCACAATAAGGCTCTAGGGTGGTTTCTTCTTAAGGAGGATGCGTATTTTATGCTTAATTCAACTTGTAGTGGCTTCCAATAAAATTTCCTCAGGCTAGGCACATTGGGCCATATCAGTTTGAAATAATTTGTTTTCCTTACATTTATGCCCTTTGAAATACTTCTCATCACAATTATAACAAATTTTGAGGGTTGGAATTTTACTATTTCTTCCTGGGTCAACGTGTTGACCCTCAAGTACTAAGAGAGAGAGAGAGAGGAGGTGGATATAGGTACTAGAGAGATACACAGATAAGAAATAAAAGAGGCCATTTTTGTTTGTACATTGACCACCATTTGTGCTTCTCCATCTCAATGAGAGGCCTCCAACCAAGTTGTTGGGTGAACCATCAAGAATTATGCTCAAATATACTCTTTTAGATCACTGTTAAACATTATTTGAAGAAAGAATTGGTCATACCCTCTATATAGATAGCCAATTGCTTGAAGGTTTCTATAAGGTCTTCATTTGTGCTTGTTTGGCATAGATTTGACAACAGTCCCAAAAAATGAGTACCTATTTCAAAACGAGCATACATGAATTCCATAAACTAGCACTAGGAAACGTGCCCCCCATGGGATTTCTTATGTCATTGCCACCATTGCCAACTTCCCTATCCAAGTATAACACACCCACTCAAAGTTTAATTAGGCGATCAATAATACCATGAAGGGAGAAGTAGTCTTCCCTTCTGAGTAACCCAACCCGTGGCGTCAAAACCACAAAGCTTGTTCATATCTACTTTGTGAAATTTGTGCCACATAATGTTATCCTAAAAAAGTTGTTAATACATAATGATGCCAACCCATAACTTTATTTTTTTTGAATAAGAGGTTCAAGATATATATCGATATCTCTAACTTGGTACTTACCTTGTTATTTGAAAACACAAATAATTAATTCCTTCTACACACAACATTTTTAACAGTTAGTAAAAATGAATTTGTATGTTGTAAACATTCCTAAAAATAAATACCTAGAACAATTAATGCCAACATTGTATGCTCTCTCTTTATTGACATCCAAGGATGAAGGTTATTATTTGTGACAAAAATGAGCCAAAGTCAATTGGGTGTAGCTGAAGTGAATGCCATAATAAGTTATTACCCTCCCCACTCGGTTTCAAATCCCACTTTGTGACATGTTTGCTCCTAGTGAGGTGATGTTGATGGGCTATATATGATCAGATTCATGATTTGTTAACTTGATAATGTGCAAGAAGAATCTAGGGTTTTCCTTGGGTACCATCTTCAAAATGAGGGGAAGTGCTCAAGTAGTTTCCCTTGGGATATGTTGCTAAAACAAAACTAGCCAGATTGAGTAAAATGGATCCATGCTCTCCAAATGGATTGGCACCATCAACTACCAATGAACGTCTAACATTAGGAGTTTCTTCTTTAAAATGTGCAATTTTCCTCAATGTCCCTAAGTGTTGAACCATCTATAGGAATCCTCATAACACCATCTTCACTTCTCTTCTATGCATGGCAATCCATAAATTGTGCTATGGTTTTGCGCTCAAGCAATTGTTTGAAATGTGGAATTATGGGGACATGATGAAGAACCTTGTGGGCATCTTATCTATTCATTGATTAGTTTGATATATTTTAATTCCACATTCACGGGATTTCAACTCTGTTGCATTATGTCCAGAATGTATAATATAATCATTAGAACAAGCATCAATTGTTTGGTATTCCATTCCTATTTCTTTCATAAGGACATGCAATTCTCGGTATGTGGGAGGTAAAATATTTGACATTGGTAGGGGAGTATACCCAACAATCTACAATAAAAAATAAAAATAATGTACTGAATAATGGATATTGCATCCTAAATATTAGAAATACAAAAAATAGACCCAATTTTTTTTTATATAAAGAGCTATCATGCATACTTAAGGATTTGTGTCATACACATGTTTAAAATATCGTTCAATACCTTTAATTTTACCAACAACAAAATAGCATAGAGAAGATTTATCTTTGAGTCTTTGTATAGGGTTTTTTGTGCCATATCAATAAGAGGTACATCATGAATATCATCATACATCTCACCCACATGTGTGTTATTATACAACAAAGACGTTGTGGAACAACTTATTTATCCCTTCATTTTCAATAATATCAATATCATTTTCTTCCATACTATCAACTTCAACCTCTTTTTTCAGCTTGAAAGTGGCTCCCTACTATTCCAACATTGGGAATCAAGGGTAGCCCAACCCCTTGAAATGGGCTCTGGGACCTATGCCCCCCACTATAGGTACACTTCAACCTCATCACCTCACCATTGCTACTATAAATTGTAGCATTAGGGATCTAAGCCCTAGACGTCTTTGTCTTTGTAACTACAAACAAATAAATATAACTAGTATCAAGATATATTTGCAACTTTTAAAAATGGAAAAAAAAACATGCTTTATCTATCTTATTAAGAGGAATATTTCGTTCCTTCGTTTTAGTGCCCATTTTCTAAGCAATATTTTATAGCCATTAACTTGTTAATTCTTCTTATAAGTAAGCACTTGCATTTCTCATTATCAATATTAAGAAGTTGGGGATTATTCCTAGATTTTTTTTATATGCAAATTATCAAATTCATCAAAAGCGATATCTACAATGAGATCCAAGACTTCTTTGATTAATTGCTCCATATAAACCTTAAATACTTAAGATCATTGATTGGATATTGTTTTCTATTTCAACAAAATATTAAATCTAAAGAAATTTAACCTTAATTTTTCATACAAATACCATTAATATAAAACAAAATACCAACATCATAATAATATAAATATTTTTTATAAACATTACTTAAACAAGTGCCATAGGATGGCCATGTCCCTGCCTATGAGAATTGCGGATAAGAATTAGAATAATTTGTAAATCTAAATTGTGAGATGAACAAAGAGCAAAACATATAGAATTGTTTTTTAAATAGAAGCTAAATTCAATATGCTCTTGCATACATAATATGTATACTAATTAAAGACTTGATATTTATGCATTTACAAGTCCAGGAAATTGATTTGTTGTGTATGGAGTATGATGATGCCGAGTATCCATCATGCGGAGTATCCATCATCCACATAATCAGCCATTGGAGTTAAGACGTGATTGCTACATGTGTAATTGCACCAACCAACCACCATGTGATATAATTTGATCATCTCAGAGCTTATAATAAGACGTTTTGATACAATACAATACATTGATTTAATAATTAATTTTCAAATTTAATAACTTGTAACTTGGATTTGTAGATATTAATCGATTTGAAGATCGCTTATTATGAAATAATTTTAGTATATTATTTTTCCCAATAATATAATGCGGTATTAATAACAATCCATTAATTGCATTGAGAGTAATTTAATGTTTTTTAACTGTTGTGTAAAATATTAGCATACAACATGTTTTTTTAACTGTTGTGTAAAATATTAGCATACGACATTGAAAATAATTTAATATTTTTTAACTGTTGTGTAAAATATTAGCATATAAATTGATGGTATTTATATATAATATTAAAATTTTATATTTATAATAAATATTAGCTATATTATATATTAATAAAAATGATAGTATTTATATATAATATTAACTGTTGTGTAAAATATTAGCATACAACATGTTTTTTAACTCTTGTGTAAAATATTAGCATACGACATTGAGAATAATTTAATGTTTTTAAACTGTTGTGTAAAATATTAGCATATAAGTTGATGGTATTTATATATAATATTAAAATTTTATATTTATAATAAATATTACCTATATTATATATTAATAAAAATGATAGTATTTATATATAATATTAAAATTTTATATTTACAATAAATATTAGCTATATTATATATTCATGAAAATAATATTTACATGTTAATTAAAAAGATACAATATTATAATAAAGCATTAAAAAGAAGATTCAATTTGTTACCCAAACTTTTTTTGACAATGAAAATAAATCTACCTAGTCAATTTACCACTCAACTACCACAACGCTGCACTTTTTTTAAATACCTGCTTGCTGTATGAATCACCCTTAAATTTAGTATGGAATACTTATAGAATTTAATAATTCCATACATCTAGTGAGAGGAGCCGCCTTGTATTTGAGGAGTTGCGTTGTATTTAATAATTCCATACATTTCATGAGTTGGATATCTTCTATGTTGGATATAAGGTATTGAATTTAATAATTTAATAATAATTTAATATATTTAATAATTTATGACTATCCAAATGCTCAATTGGATATCAACTATGTCGGATATCAGCTATGTTGTCAGCGAGAATGAAACAAATCACCAAGTGGCGGATTTAGTAGAGACAACATATGTTATTTGATTGGGGAAGACCTATGATGTGTGTATTCATAAGCTATTTGCTTCCTCCAATGGTCGATTCCAACAGGACTGACGCATGGAGCAACATTGGAGGATTGATATTGACCATCTGCTTCCTCCGTGCAACGAGCATTATAGAGCCTTTACTACCTGTAACCCGTCTTTTGTTCTCAAGTTATGTCTTTTGAATCTTGATCCTAAAAATGCTGATGGGTCCCATGGCATCATTGATAACTTGCGCAAATCGAGTTTGGGGCTCTCCTGGAGGCAGAATGCATCCTCTGATCTGTCCTGAAGCCCGAGCATGCATGCAAGCTGCTGTGCATGCATGCAACGTGGAAAAGATGTGAGCAGCGAAAAGAAAACCATGACATACATCATAACCATCGAATGGTGGGAATATTGAAAGCGCCAACCCTCATGTTCATGACACGGTAAACAGTGAAGGACAGGGGAGAAAAATGATTAAAAAACAATTGGCACTACCAACGACCACCATTGCGGATTTATTTGGAGCATTATTGATCTGTCGTATAACAACGCACAAACCTTTGCATTAAAAAATAACTAATATATAACTCTTCCTTCTCCAATGTCTTCAAACTAATTTATAACTCTTCCTTCTCCAATGTCTTAAAAACTAAGATCTAAGATCATAAATGTTAATTACGGTTGGCACCTCCAAGGCAAGCTACAGAGACAATGTTTAAACAAATCAAGGTATAAGACGTTTAGGTTTTAATGGCTCATAGGTGTGATTGCGATCCAATTTCCATAGCATATCCAGAAGGAGTGAAGGCATTAATGGACAAAGGCGTTGTTTGTTCTGGCTTACACTGTGTAACATTAACTTTGTCATTTGCTGATTTATGTTTGAAGGCTTTTGATCCATCGGCTCTAAAGATCTTAATCATGGTTCGATATTCACTATAAAATAGGGTTAAATTGCCAGAATACTGTCGGTAGTAGACGTAGAAATGATATATGAAATTCTTTTGCATTCCCCACCAAGGCATAAAGTTAACTAGATCCCACGGACTGAAGCAAGTGTAGACTTCTTTTGCCACTTGCAAACAAGATTTGACATTTGAATTATAACGCAGCCAGATGTATTCAACTGGCGAGACAGGAGTCGATTGCACCATTCACTCATATACCAGGCACCTAGGAACATTGAGAAGGAGCAGTAAATGACAAGGAGCAGTAAATGACAGGGAAAAAATAAAACGAAGGGAATATGAGACGAGATCGTGCCCAAAAACCCTAGAAGGAGACGAGGAAGGGCACCAAAACATAGTGTTAATGCAGTGCGTGGGTTGAGAGCACAACCGATCACCACCCAAATGCCACTCACAGATAATGAACATGCAGGAAGGAAAGCATATATACTGGCTTTTATATATTTTTAAGGTAATAGCCAGATCCTGAATTTTAAAGTTGCCCTTTCCTCCTTTCATTGCATTTTTTGAGTTTTCAGTGGAAGTTGGTTTGTAGAAACTTTTAATTAGCACTAGAAATTTAAATTTTGCTTGTTGCTATACTTATCATTGCCATGTTATCATAGTGCTTGGAGGTGCTTTCTAGAATGCAGATAAAATTGTAAAACTAAACAAGATGCTTTGTGACCATTCACCATAATATTCCTCCCCAAGGCAGGGAATTCCGACGGAAAGTGGCAGAGCCAAAGCTTTGTAAGCCCGCTTCATGGTTTGGACAACCAGGTATGGATATTCTGCAATATTTTGTACATGGATTGACTCTGCAATTTGCACATAAAAAGGTATACCAAAATATTTATAAGCACCAGCCCTTCTAACCATTTTAAAAACTCATAAAATTATGCTTCTATTTTGTTGTCGTGTAGGTCTGAAATAAAAGCATTTCACTCAGAAATATCAGGTATGTCCACAAGCCTTCAAGTCTCACTGTTTGTCAATTTAATTAGGCTATCTTCAATCAAATTTGTAATTTACAGCAAATATTTACCATAACAGAAATTGTCTTTGCACAGCAGCGAAGCCATTCGAGACCTTAAAAACACCCTGTGTACGCCATAGAAACATCCTTTGTATGCCATAGAGGCGCATAATGAGCTTTCCTTAGCTATTCGCCATTGAAGGAAATTAATGGTTTTGAAAAAAGTTCTTAATGAAAGAGCATAAAGAAGCTGTCACCTATAGTTTGCAGAACCTCTACGAGGAATATTTAACGAAGGTTTATCGTGTCATTGTTACCTGATGTTAGGAAGAGAGAGGGAAGCCCGCTGGATAGATAAAAGCATCAAGTTGACAAACATCAAAGGATGAAGAATATTAGTACATGGTAAAATGCTTTAATGATTATTGATTTTGGTTCATGCTAACTTCTTTTAGTTCAGCTGGAGGGGATTTGAAGAGTTTCTAGCTGTTGACCAACGCCACATGCCACATGATATTATGGGCAAACTGTTCAAATTACAGAGGTAGAAGGCGGAGAAACTCGAGGAGAAGTTCAATTTCAGGTTTCTGCAGTTCCAGGCCACTCTGGTAAGTACATATTTGAATCATGGACAGCTTTTAGTTCCTCACTTGGATCTTTAGCGGGGAATTCTATTAATGCATTTCCATACTAGAAAATCCAGACAAACATGCTATCTATTGAAGAAGCTATGTCTACCGGTAAGTGGTGATAAGAAGTTCCAAAGGGAAAGGGTCGAAAATGGGTTGAACCGGATATGAACCAGTTCAGAACAAGTGTTGCAAAAGATAAAAGTTCTAATATGATGATTATTAAATTGCATACCTTCATAGCTGAAATTGTTCTGGTCATTTATCATTTTCTACCAGGCTCGCTCGACCTCTCCTCTGCACCAGAATTTAGTAATTAGGAGAATTGCAGTGCCAAACTTGTAACCGCAGTGCATTTAGTAATTACTAATTAGCAAAATTGCAGTGCCAAACTTGTAACCGTAGTGCAGAATCTTGGGGCGAATATGCAATACTAGCTTATGTGAACTCAATACCTTGCTAAGGTACATCAAGACATCAAGTTGCCGGTGTAGCAGATAGTAAGCGGTGTAGCAAGATTAAAGCATTTAGCAGGTGGTGAGTGCTCGTGTCTCACGATTCAACAAGTTTTTATTCTCTCAACATCAATACCAACAGCCAACATCAATATTGCAATTGAAACTTGCAATTGAAACTTGGAATGGAGAAGCAAAGGATGAAGCGGTGGGGTGAGCGGTGAAGGGCGTTGCAACAACATTGAAAACTCTGCTCTAAACATTGAAAGATCGGTTGAACCTTACACACAAGCATTTTCATTAAATGCAATATTAACTAACCTTACTTCTTCCCAAGAGTTGCGCCATCGAAGTAAATGTATACATTAAATATGTGCAAGCAGAAATACAAAAAAGATTTAAATGAGCGGCTGTTAGGTTTGTTGTCATAATTTCGCCTTTGGAGCGGCTGTTAGGTTTGTTGAGTCCGTGGCCAATAAGATTTAAATTAAATAATTTAAGTTAATTATATAATTAGAAAAATAAACACTATAAACAAAAGATTTAAATGAGCGGCTGTTAGGTTTGTTGTCATAATTTCGCCTTTGGAGCGGCTGTTAGGTTTGTTGAGTCCGTGGCCAATAAGATTTAAATTAAATAATTTAAGTTAATTATATAATTAGAAAAATAAACACTATAAACAAAAGAGTTTGGATGAAAACAAAATATTTGAAAGTCAAAAGATAACTAATTGAAGTAAACCGCATATCGATTCCAATAGTTTACCCTGGCCTTCGGCAGGGACTAATAATAACCTTGACAATGGGTTAAAAAACACGTCACAAAAACTATACATTGAATAATTCCAAAAGTACAATGTGAAGGTCATCATAATATAATCATTCATTTGTAGATGTGGTGGTAGGAGCAATAATTAAAATGCGTTGAAAATGGTAATGGATTTAAGATGTCAATTGCAAGACAATATGATAGCCAATGTCTATGTAAAGTGCCTAATAATTCCATTTTGTGTGGGCCTCGCTTACAATCATTTGTCAACAAGATGACATCTTCGGTGGGTTAGGTGATATATGGAGAAAGACAACCTATTCCATCTTCACTTTTGCACAATTTCAAACACTCATATAATAACATTTCTTGATTGATAGTGAAATTTGTTGTGGAAAACAATGACGGTATTTTACAATTTTGTATGGACAAGATATTTTATAAATTAAAGTTGGTTTTAGTGTACAAATCATCATTACATAAATAAAATAAAAAATATATCTCATTTATAAAATGAAAAATATATTATTGATAAAATTTATAATATTGTATGGTATTAATAAATAGAGGAGTTAAACAAGGATGTTCCTTGTTTTTCACTATTTTTGTCATTTATATTTATGAGTTAGAGGTGGGTTTAGAAGAAGCATGTTGTGTTGTCGTTACTTTAATTGGAATAGTTATTATTGTTTTTATTCTTTAATAATTTTTATTCATTTTAAGGAAGTTACTTCATACAAATTTCTTGAACTTAACTTTCATCTTAAGCTTAATTGGAACTGTAGCCTAGAGAAAATGATTAATGGAGGGTGAAAAACCTACTTTGATTTTGAAAAAAATTGTAAATCCACGGACTTATGATTGTGGGAAAAAAAAATATCTTTGAGACTCTTGTCATTCCTATTATCTTATATGGATGTGAAGTTTGGGGTTGTAGCATCCCCAAATGAGGTATGCAATGTGTAAGCATAATATAACTATCACAAAAAAAAAGAGGCTTCATAAGATTGCTAAAGTCATGCTAAGAGAGGTTGGCATAAAGATGCAAGTCTTGGTGAAATAATTGGAGAACAAAGGAGGATCTTAATACCATTAAAATATTATTACATCTAAATTCAAGGAGAAATTGTGATGTGATAAATAATTAGAAGATAAGAGAAAATTAACATACTATAAAGAGGTCATTAATCTTAATTTAAAATATCAAAAATATCTTTTTATTTTAATTAGTGTAAAGAAGAAAATCAACATTGCTAAATTTAGAACTAACTCTCGCAAGCTCCGTACTGAAAAGCTTGTTGGACAATTCCTAAACACCATTGGATGAAATAATTTGTTAAGAAATATGGAGGATGCAAATGATTTTTGTTAAAATATCATAGTTCACATAAAATCTCAATTTCAAAATTTCATCACAAAGATGTATTTATATTTTATTTTCATTAATTTTTTTTAACAAAGATATATTTATATTTTATTTTTAAATAAATTCTTCTTTAACAAATATTTATTTTGAATTTTCTATTTTAAAGAGCTCGTCTTTCGAGTTATTTTTTTTACCATCCCCATCTTGTTTGCTGTCAGTTCTTGGAACTTAAGTAGCCTTTCCCCATCGAAGAAGAGGGGTGAGTTTTAACTCCATTTAAACTCAGAGAAATATTTTTTTTAATAAGCATTGCCAATGCACTCACTATTAACGGTTTTAAAACTAGCAATTGCCCCAAAAGGTGCAAAAATATGCCGATAGGTTGATGTTGGAGGGTTAAATGGCTAAAATGGGAAACTGGAATCGAAATAGCTATTTTGCAAACAATGAGGAATAGTGCAAAGTTTTATTAAAAAATATGTGGTAGATCTAACTTTGACTCCCTTCCAGAAAAAAATAATAAAAATAAAATGAACAAATATTAGATACAATGAACATATAAATTACTCTCTTTCTATCAAATTTCTCCTTGTCTAAAAGGAAGACAAAGAAAATCAATGGTATACCCTTGTAGAGGAAAATAAATGATATGAAAGTGGTTGGTTGTCAGTTGTGTTTATCTGCTCCTGTTACTAATGAAACATTCTCAAAATACAAGTTTACAAATATTCCATTGGTAAGCACGCACACCAATTTACTTCAACTCATGAGCATATACAAGAAAATATGGATCTAATGAACAAATGATATGATGAATAAAACCATATCACCCCCATTTTGATAATGAAGTCATGGGAGACATCTAAATTGAAAAAAAAATTGAATAATAAATACATCATGATGCATTTACCAAATAGAAGCATCTCCAATGAATCGTGACCCATGGTATTGATTTCCGCCCACCTAGTATATACATTCAAATATCAAAGTGACTCCCATGACTTATCAACAAACTTGGAAAAAACATAGATGCTCTATAAGTGGTTGGTTGTTTGTCATGTTTATGTACTTATGGTACTAATGAAACATTCTCAAAATACAATCTCACAAATGTAAATGTGAGAAAATCCCAATAAAAATAACATAATTTCCTTGAACCATAAGCACAACACTTTTCTTGAACTCGTAATCCTATACAATAGAATCAAGATAAATTAATGAATATTACAATGCATAAAACCATATCCCCATTCTAATAATGAAGTCAAGAGAAACATCTATACTCAAACATCATTTGAATAAAAAAGTACACCATGATGCATTTACCAAAAAGTAGCATCTCCAACAAATGGTGACCTATGGTATCGATATCCATCCACCTGGCATACACATCCAAATATCAAAATGATGACCTTGAGTCATAAAAAATAACACATGTCCTTTCTTGAAGTTCTGTTCTATGACAGGTTAATACCAACATCATTTCCATACATTTAGGCTCTTTCAACATGGGAGCACACTAATGAAGAGCTTTGTCAAACCAACTTTCATTACATCATACCTAGTACCATGTTGGTTGAAGTGAAATCTAACATTAAATTATTGAAAAGTAAGAGTCAATTGAAGTACATATGATACAATTCAATTCTTCCATTCCCATGAAGTCTAATCAAAGTGTTATTCTCAAATCCCCCCTTCAACAAAACATGGATCTAACAAGAAACTGTGTTTAGTTGCTTTGTAGCCAATAAAAATCCTACAGTGACTTGTGTCCAATTGCTTTAAACTTCAACCCATCATCAATTTTTCAGACATGTAAGGAGACTTTAAAATTCCATTATGTTGATGTATCTCCCTTAGGAATATGTAATGGTATTAGCCGAAATAGAAACATGATGAGTTCGAAAAAAACGATCTAATTTTAAAAGGTGAGAAATCTAACATCAATAATTCGATCCTACTAAAAACTTGTATTCAATCCCCTGTCTTGCTTTGCACATTCTTTATAGTCTCACCTCCTTTGCCAATAATCAAGTACCCCACCTGCCATAAATGAATATGATGATGAATGTAAGCATTGATGATTATACATATCCAACCAATTATAAATGTGATACATTACATATCTACTAACATGATAACAAATACAACTAACCCACCTTATTATTTGGAACTTTTATTTGAACTTTTTCTACTCCAGGTTGCACACTGTTGAAACCATGTGCAACAAGTGTAGTTGAGCCACCCATCTCTCCTAAGATGACATCCAAATAGTGTCAAGGAGACCATCTTATTATCAACAAATGTTCAAATAGAACAATAAATTATATTTGGAAGATATACACAATATATATTTTAATTTTGTTAAGTTTGAGTGTCAAAAGTCGAGAATGATATATACCTCTACAATGACATCATTGATCAGCTGCTCAACCTTATTGATTTGCTCCAAGATGCCTATCAAGTCCACTTGTCTAGTCATAGGAGTTGGATTAGAGTCTGTATCTCAAGTTACTTGATTTTTTTCACCTAATTTATGCTCAAGATACTTGATAGTTTCTCCAGATTTCCAAATTACAAGGATAACATGTAGGAAACTAATACATTAAGAACATTTTTCAAAATAATTCTACAAAATTTAACTCACATAATCTCATAAGTTGGCTAGGTGCTAGCTACACAACTTGGGCAATCCACAGGAAATCACATTGTCAACAAATGTGAATATTATTTACTTACTTTGGCATTAGGAACATCCATTTTTCAGGTGGCTGCTTGAAAACCAAAATATGACCCAAGTTGTGTTGAAGAAGCAACATCACCATATTGCAAAGTCCCAATAGATCGTGTTTGAGGATTTTGCACAAGAATATAATCTGTGAGTTTCGTTTATATTAGATCTGTGAGTCTTTTATTAGATAAATTATAGACAAGTTCAACATTATCAACAATCTAGATGAAATTTGCTATAATTATTGTATGACAAAAAAAGTTACACTTTAGAAATTAAAAACGCGCTAGGGAAAAAAAACTAAGGTGACACATAGGTGGTTGGAGATTTATTTATCACTCAAGCGATTGTTATATTACAATAAAATTGAAATAGAGGAACCCCGGGATGACGAAAGATACACCCAACAATACAAAATAGTAGTAATTTCCTAGCTAGCCACCATAAAACTAATTTCAATGTAGAAGTGTGAAGGTCAGGTAGAGAGAGAGAGGGTAAGGATGATAGATCCCAATTGGTGACTTGCTAACAATGTAATCTTTCCAACTATAATCGTCTTAAATGCGTGTCTCTTATAATGTGTTCATTGATAGATATTTCTAGTCATTCATGTTTTTTAGATTATTGTCCATGCTTACTCTATTCTCAATTTTCTTAAAACTCGGTGTAATACCCGGTTGTTAATCTCCAGACATATGTTATTATTTTGTTTATTATTGGGAACTAGGTGTCGATACTATGGAATTTGGACATTATTATTATTATTACTTTTGTTGTTTAATTAAATAATTAGCTTCAATATGGACAACTAATGAGAATGGGGGGCCATGGATTCCACTTGTGAGGGGGTTGGGGACTAGGAGTTGTTTCTCTCCTTAACATTACTTGTTGGGCCCTATTTTTTATTATTTTGGGTTATGGAGAAACTATTCAGTCCTCTTTGATGATTGGTGGGCCTACTTGGCTAGTGCGCCCTCCTTAGATTCTTATGGTGCTCTTCATCCACTCATGCGCCCTCACTGGCTATTTTTAGCCTGCACTCTTTGGAATAAGTGTAACTCCCTCCTTACTCCACCTTTTTCTATTATGGGAAGGAATCTCATGAATGAGTAACTCCTCTCTCTCATCAATTCAATTTGGCCTCTAACCTTTGGAGTTACCTCTCTTGGAATTGGAGTCACTCACTCGGGGAATTTGACTGACTATTTGTGTATGGGAATGAGTTTTCTCTCATTCTCTTCTCTGGTTTTTATCTTGAGCTCTCCAATGCAGTGGAATGCTCTCTTGTATGGAAAAATACATGCTCTCGAGTAGGAGATGCATTGTATTGTTGAATATTGAAGGCCTTGTAATGATGTTTGAAGACTTTGTAATGGGGATTGAAGATTGACTGCGTAGAACACAGTATGAGTCCTTATCCAATTGCTTGTACCTATTTGAATATAGAATTTGAATCCCGACGGTGAATGGTGATGTCCCGAGGGACTTGGGTAGTGAAGGGAATCCCATTGCACTAGGTAGCGTAGATGGAAGGGACAATTTAGATGGAGAAAGGTGTAGTTGTGGTTTATGACAATGTGAAAATGGTGCAACCATATGTTTTTATTCACCTATTTATGATCATTTATGGGTTGTGAGACCTATTCCATTGCGTCCATAGTGACATTTCTAGTAAGGAACACTTTTTCTTTTGTTAAAGTTTGAGCATTAATTCACAATACTCTTGGATCTTTACTGAGAGAATAACATATACAGTATATCAATGCATAAAAATCACAATAAGCATGACAAGCATCACAAGAATCAAAAGCATGAGAGACAAGAGACACAGAGTTTCCGTGGGGAAAACCCTAAGGTGAAAAACCCCACAACTTCCTCAGAGATAGAGAGAGCAATGGCTCAACCAAAGTATAACCAAAATACACTTGAGATAGTCTCATAGAGTAGATGATCCTCCTCCTCACTAGTGCGCCACTTTCTGAGTGAGAGAAGTGTGTCTTTCCGAATGATCCAAATAGAGATCTCCCGATCTCTATTTATACTTAACCTTTTTGCCCAGTGACCTTATGGGGCTGACTTGTCTATCTAGATACATCCACAATATAATATATATTTTAGGGCTGACCCCACACATGGTGGTCTAATAACCCATCGGCAAGTACACACACTTGCGACACTTGTCAATCCACATGACGACACTTCCTTACAGAGGAATAACACATCTCTTATAAGGGTACAATAAATATATATGAAATACATAGATGAAATACATTCCGAAGTTACATATACATCAACACTCCCTCTTAACTAGGAAGGTATTTCTCAACACAGTTCTGCTAGACAAGTCTTCTTCTCGAGATCATCGTCATCATCATCGTCACTGCTGCTGCTATCTCAACCAATATCTGACTCTACTCGTCATAGAAAGTTCTACAGAGCCAGTCCTTTTTCATACTGGATGTAGGCCCACCACCTGCAGGTCTTCATCATCTGTGCGAACGGTCTGATAGAGGTGGCTCTCAGGACTAATTTTATGTGCGGATGCAATACCGGAAAGAGTATCCCAGGAACATTTATGTGCTTAAGCACGACCGGCAAGATCTCCCAGGACTGATTACATGCATCTCCTCCACAATACCTTTAAAGAGCATCCCAAGAACATTTATGTGCCGCAGCATGACCGGCAAGATCTCTAAAGAGCATCCCAGGACTTATTACGAGCATACAGCTCAACCTCTCGGATCCCCAGGACTGATTACATGTGGATATACATAACCTTTAAAGAGCATTCCAGGAACATTTATGTGCCGCAGCACGACCGGCAAGATCTCTAAAGAGCATCCCAGGACTAATTACGAGCACACAGCTCAACCTCTCGGATCTCCAGGACTGATTACATGTCTTCATAGTAATACCTCATCCCAGGATTGATTACGAGCACACAACTCAACCTATTGGATATCTGAGGACTGATTACATACTACATAGCAATACCGGAAAGAGTACCCCAGGAACATTTATGTGCCGCAGCACGACTGGCAAGATCTCCCAGGACTGATTACATGCTATTTGCACAACCTGCCACATATCATCTCTGACCTCCAAGTATCAACCTGATACTCATGATCCAATGGATCATCATTGCACGAGGCATCATCCTGATTCCCATGATCATACTGATCATCATCACTTGTACCATCCTGGTACATATCATCTGGAGCAACATCCTGAAGATCATCATCATGATCAACCTGATCATACAATGCATCCACCTAATGCACACCAAGTATCTACCTGATACATATCATCATACATGATCCACCTGATCATACAGTGTATCCACCTGATACAAATACAAATACATGATACATATCAACATACATGATCTACCTGATCATACAATGTATCCACCTGATACAAATACATGGTCCAAGCATCCAACATGATGCATATACAAATACATACAAATGATCCAACCGATCATATCCAGCATCCAACATGATGCGTACATACATATAAATGATCCAACTGATCATATCCAGCATCAACACGATGCGTACATACCTATAAATATAAATGATCCAACTGATCATATCCAGCATCCAACATGATGCATATTTAGAGCAGTAACTGGAGCATCATCCTGATGCTCATCATCCAACGCTTACATCCACAGCCATGTGAAGGATCCTCCTTCCAACATGCTTGGAATGGCTTCAACAAATGTGACCATCACTTCTTCCTCGAAGTGTCATCGATCTGAAGAACACCAAGCCTCTCCGTAAAGTACTCAAACTTCACCCTGGCCAGTGGCTTCGTTAGCACATCTGTCGCAACATACATGAGCTTCACGGCTCCTCTCTACACCATATCCCTGATATAGTGATATTTGATCTCTATGTGTTTCGACCTAGCATGAAACACTGGGTTCTCAGACAGCTTCACACAACTCTGGTTATCGCAGAATATACCAGTAGCATCTAATGGGAGATCAAATAACTCAGACAGTAGCTTCCGTAGCCATACTGCCTCACAACTATCTGAACAGGCTGCAACATACTCTGCCTCAGCTGTACTCAGTGCTACGCAGGACTGCTTCCTGCTGAACCAAGAGATCACACCTGATCCCATACTGAAGCAACACCCAGATGTGCTCTTCCTATCTGCAGCACTGCCAGCCCAATCTGAATCAACATAACCCTACAGGTTAAACTTTTGATTCACTTCATACTTGAGCCCATAATCCAATGTGCCCTTTAGGTACCTCAGAACATGCTTTACAGCAACCAGATGAAAACTCCTCGGATCCGTCAGGAATTGGCTCAATGTGTTCACTGCAAAGCAAATATTTGGTCTCATGTTCGTCAGGTACATCAAGGACCCAATCATCTGACGATACATAGAGACATCAACCAACTTAGATGAAGCATCACATAGAAGCTTTAGATTCGATGCCATGGGTGTGGCCATGGCCTTTCAATCCATCATCCAAATCTCTTCAGAATATCTACTGTGTACTTCCCTTGACCAAGGAAGATCCCACCTGAATTCTGCCACACCTCCATCCCTAGGAAATAATGCATCATTCCCAAATCTTTCATATCGAACTCAGCAGCAAGCTTCCTCTTAGTATCTGCAATCAATTTGTCATCTCCTGTTACAAATAAGTCATCCACATACAGGAGTAGAATCACAGGATTCCCTTCCTCAACCTTGTAGTAGAGGTTGGAATCCGCTTTACTCTTGGTAAAGCCCAAGCTAGATAGGAAACTGTCCATCCTACCATACCAAGTTCTGGGAGCTTGCTTCAAGCCATACAAGGCTTTCTTCAATCTGCACACATATGACTCCCTGTCGTGTATTTCAAAATCGAGTGGCTGCTCCACGTATACTTCCTCTTCAACTACACCATTCAAGAAAGCAGTATTGACATCCATCTGGTGTATTTTCCATTTCATTGCTGTAGCCAGGGCAAGTACTATTCTGATGGAAGTATACCTAGCTACAGGTGCAAAAGTTTCTTCATAATCTATTCCCTCTTTCTGAGAGAAGCCACGAGCTACGAATCTTGCTTTGTATTTCTCTACACTGCCATCTGCAGCATGTTGATTTTGTAGATCCATTTGGAAGTCACAACAGACTTCTCTTTAGGTCTTGGGACAACATCCCAAACATCATTCTTCATTATTGATTGGTATTCCTCAACCATGGCATCCTTCCATTCTTTCTTTTCCGCTGCTTCTTCATAACTGGAAGGTTCTTTGTTCATAATGTCACAGAGTAAAGCAACATAGCTGGTATGTGATCTGGTTCTCTTCTTTGCTCTGTGTTCTTCTTTTGGAATGCCAAATCTTTCTGCATCTTGAATGAGCTCTCTAGCCCATGCAAATTTCCTCTTGTGAGAGTTATCCTCACGGGGTGGATCTACAGGTTCTTGCGGATCTTCAAACTCACGAACAACTTCTGGAATTGCTTCAGTCATGGTAGTGTCTTGAAATCTAGTTTCCTTAGGTTCTTCATAAACTTCGATAGGTGCCTTCCTTGATTTGATGAATGCTGAGTTTTCATCAAATGTTACATCCCTGCTGACATCAATCTTCTTGAACCCTAGAAAGTATATTCTGTAAGCCTTCGAGCTTTCACTGTAACCCACAAAGATACCCTTCTTTCCTGAAGGATCTAGTTTGGTCCTCTTTTCCTTTGGGACATGAGTGTATACTGGACAACCAAATATTCTGAGATGGATGACTTCAGGTTTCTTACCAGAAAAGACCTCTTCTAGTGTCTTGTTGTCCAATATCTTGTGGGGTGTTTTGTTCTGCACATATACAGCTGTTCTAGCTGCTTCTGCCCATAGATGCATAGGTAGATCCTGGTCATGTAGCATTGCCCTTGCTGCTTCCATGATTGTTCTGTTCTTCCTTTCTGCAACTCCATTCTGTTGAGGATTATAAGGAGCAGTCAACTCCCTCTTAATCCCTGAATCACTGCAAAGCTTCTTGAAGTCACATGAGGTGAATTCTCCACCATTGTCGGATCTGAATGTTTTGATCTTTTTGTCAGTTTGATTCTCCATTAAGGTTTTGAATTCCTTGAACTTATCAAACACCTCATCTTTGTTTTTCAAGAAGTATACCCAAGTCTTCCTGGAGAAGTCATCAATAAATGAGACATAGTAAACATACCCACTTAGAGAACTGGATGACATAGGACCACTACATCTGTGTGGATGATTTTCAGGATATCTTTTGCCTTGCTTTCATTGCTTGGGAAAGCCTGCTTAATATTCTTACCTTTTGCACATCCTTTGCAAACACCTTCATGTTTGGTCTTGATTTCAGGAAGACCCTCTACAACCTTTCTTGCAATTGGAAGTGCCCTATAGTGCATATGAGTAAGTCTTCTATGCCAAAGTTCACTTGGCTCCATGGATTCATGCACCATGGCATGTTCAGGTTGTCTTTTTAATTTATACAAACCTCCCTCTTGCTTTCCAATCACAACTGCATCATCTATGGTCTTTCTCTTTGGCCACATTAGGACTTGGCCATCCACAAATGCAACCCTCATACCTTTTGTATCCAATGCAGAGATGGAGAGTAAGTTCTTCTTGAGCCCAAGTACATAAAGGACTTCTTTCATCTTCAAAGATTTTCCAGAATCTAGGTTGTAGGAGGCTTCACCACTTCCTTTGATGGGATATTGATAATCATCCCCAAGTTTCACTTTATGGGGTGATTCATGTTCAGACAGATTTACAAAGGATTCTTTAAACCCAGTCATGTGTTTGGAAGCCCCACCATCAATTAACCAATCATTACAACCATGGGAGATAGTACATGTGAGAGCAGAGATTAGAACATACTCTTCTTCACTTGATGAGTCATCATTACTATCATCACTTTCTGCCCTATCCTTCTTCTCTGGAGGTTCATCATCTTCGGCAGCATGAGCATGGTACCTTCTTTTGTTACCCTTCTTCGTCTTGCTGGAGTTGTTGTTGTTGTGTTTGTCCCTTTTGTTCTGGGACATTCTGAAGCAAAGTGACCCTTCTCATTACAAGTGAAACACCTTAGATCTTTCTTGTCTTTGTGAAAATGATGAGAAGATTTCTTCTTGTGATGGGATGGCTCCCTCTTGAACTTTCCCTTCTTAGTGTGAGCTGTGAGAGCTTGATCTTCATTTCCCATCTTCTCTTCTCTTGCCACAAGCCTTGCTTCTTCTTGAGAACATTCCTCCCATAATCTGCTGAAGGAGATTAACTTCTTTCTGGCACAGATCCCTTGGATAAAAGAGTCCCATGACCTAGGTAGGCCATTCAAAGTAGTCATAACAATTTCACCATTCTCCACCATTTCATCTACAGCTTCAAGTTGTTCCTTGATCTGAGAGACCTTGGAGAAATAGGATTGAATGGTTTCTCCATTCGACATCTTGACCCCTTTCAATTGATTCTGTAGGGTCATCTTCCGATTTATGTTCTTTCCTTCAAATAGCTTGGTCAAAGAGTCAAACATAGCCTTGGGTGTCTTTAGAGAAGACACATGGGGTATGAGATGGCCTTTGATAGAATCAGCAATGATTCTCTTTTCCTTGACCAAGTTCTTCTTATGCAATACCTTAGCCTCTTCATCCTCTGGGATAGGGATGTCTTCTTTTATATATGAGTCCAACTCATTCTCTTCCAGGATTAACCCAATCCTATACTTCCAAGCTCGGAAGTTATCAACCCCTTCAAGCTTATCCTCAAGCTTGGTGTGGTGAGACATCTTAAAGAGTACTTCAAATGAAATAGAAAAGATTTAGGTCTTACCACTTGAAATGCTGAAAACTGGATCTGGTCCCGGATCAGGGTTTGTCGAAAAAACCCTAAAAATTCAAAATGTGAATTTCAACTTTTCTGAAAGGATAGAAAGATGCACCTTGATGAGCTGATCATCTTGGTGTATTCAGAATTTGAGATCAGCAAAGCTTTACCCTTCAGATTTTCCTTTTTGTCCTCCCGGGTTCACTAGGGAGAGCCCTGAATTAGGGTTTGAGTTTCCCGGAGATCTACCCAACCAAAAATCTCGATCCAAAGCTCTAAACTTCGATTTTTGCAAGGATCTTCCAGCTATGGCTTTAGATTTCATAAATTCCTATTTTTGTGGAAACCTTAATTTTTAGGGCCAAATCTGAAAATGCTCAGAATTGAATTCTGATTGGATAGATAGATTCTCCTTGATGAGTAGAGTCAATCTACTATACTGCTTTTCCAAAAACTGTGGAGAGAAACTCAATAAACAAGAAACTCAAGTTTCCGTCACTGCAAAATGTCTTCTTCTCAGGTTAGCTCTGATACCATGTTAAAATTTGAGCATTAATTCACAATACTCTTGGATCTTTACTGATAGAATAACATATACAGTATATCAATGCATAACAATCACAATAAGCATGACAAGCAACACAAGAATCAAAAGCATGAGAGACAAGAGACACAGAGTTTCCGTGGGGAAAACCCTAAGGTGAAAAACCCCACAACTTCCTCAGAGATAGAGAGAGCAATGGCTAAACCAAAGTATAACCAAAATACACTTGAGATAGTCTCCTAGAGTAGATGATCCTCCTCCTCACTAGTGCGCCACTTTCTGAGTGAGAGAAGTGTGTCTTTCCGAATGATCCAAATAGAGGTCTCCCGATCCCTATTTATACTTAACCTGTTTGCCCAGTGACATTATGGGGCCGACTTGTCTATCTAGATACATCCACAATATAATATATATTTTAGGGCCGACCCCACACATGGTGGTCTAATAACCCATTGGCAAGTACACACACTTGCGACACTTGTCAATCCACATGACGACACTTCCTTGTAGAGGAATAACACATCTCTTATAAGGGTACAATAAATATATATGAAATACATAGATGAAATACATTCCGAAGTTACATATACATCAACATCTTTCATTGAAAAATGTTTCCGTTTGACTGAGATACAACTATTTTTGTGTGGCCGTATTCCCTGTGTTAAGATGAGCGCACTATGCCTATTGGTTTGAGAGTAACTCTCATGTGGATCTATGGCCTCAGCCCGGGGTGACTTTGATGTTGAAATATGCATGATCATGGCATGCCTATGCCAGGGTGGAACGTTGTCCCGTTGAAGCTATTTTCTCATGATTAAGATGAGTATTTTATTATATGATTATTTACTGCAATTTTGGAAATATATGTGCTTATGGATCTGATTTGCTTATGATCTATATTAATGTAGGTGACATCCATGATATTTGATGTTATATGGCTGTACATGACATCTTTCATATCTGAATTTTTTTATGTTGATATGGCTATGGTTGGTAGTCAATGATGAGCATTTTAATATATGTTTATTTACTGCATTTTTTTTTATGTATATGCACTCTTGGACCCGGTTTGCTTATGGTTTGTATGGCTATTGGTGACAACCATGAGATATGATGTTATTATCATTTATATGTCTGTGGATGGAAGCCTTCATATCTGGTTTTGTTTATGTTAATATGGCTATAGGTGGTGGTCAGTAGATCTGATTTTTAATACTTTTATTGTGGCTGTAGATGGTAGCCTGTAAATATGTTTATTATATTTTTTAAGTTAGCTTGCAATTCTGATTTTGTTAATGGTTATATGGATGTAGTAGATCTGATTATTTGATGTTTGATTACATGTTAATAGCTTTCTCATATATGTTTACATTCATGCTTGCATTTGCCTTGCATAACATGTGCATATGGAAAATAATGTGCATTGCAAGTTTACATTGTCTTTAAAAAGGGTGATTGTTTTATTTAATTGGCTTGTTGGAATGCTGGCCGAGCCTTAGATAAACTTATTCCGCTATGCATTTACCTTGATTCAATCTTCCCTTGGGTTTCCTGGTAACCTTGGCCTTGGTTTTGGGGTCAGGGATATCACACTTGTAAAAAGACTACACCCATGTCAAATGTTAAGATGGTTTCCTATAACATGAAGACCCCACAAAAAATATATATAACCAATGCATAATTTATTACAAATTCATCTTAGAGAAGTGGCGTCTAAGAGGGTTGCAAAATCCTAAACCTTACGATATATAGATAGACATATAAAGAATCAACCAAAAGAAGTACATATTTATGTGAATAAGGCAAGGAAGGTAGGAAACATACAATATTTTTGGCAATGAAAAAAATTATCCCGACTTAAGCAACACGAAGAAATAGAGGAATTGAGATAAAAGTAGGAACTAGTACTGAAGGATTTTATAAATCAACTACCATAGAAGGGTTTTATTGTGAAATTTGTAAGGAATGGTTTTCTTTCATCTTCTAATGATACCAACACAAACCTCAAACATCCAATAATAAAAAATAATGTGGTGAAAAAAAAATATAATAGTTTGAGTTTCAAATCATGATTTTATATATTTGCAGAGTTTTTCCCATATGCGGAGGCACAATATAGATTCCTAATAAAGTATCTATGTCATGGTTTGAGTTTCAAAAAATTTTGATACACACCACAACATGTGGTACGTGTAAATGTTGACTTCATGAAAGGCAATTGATGCCCAACCTTTGTCTTAGGAAGCTTTTCAAGTTTCCTACAATTTTCTTATGTACTTCTTAATTATAAATTTAAGGCCAAAGTTTATATACCTAGTTATAAGCATTTAATAGGTACCTTGTTAATTGGGTGTAGCTCAAGTGGTTACCCTACCCACCCAAGTTCAAACCCCACTTTGTGACATGAAATGTTGTTATTAGTGAGCCTAATGTTGATAAGCTATATATGATCTACTCACGAGTTGTTGACATAGCATTGTGCCTTAAAGAATCTAGGGATTACCCTAGGTACCATCCTCAGATTTCCCAGGAGGTTTCCCTTGGGGTATTCTACGTAGAGAGAAAAATAAACATTTACATTTGATAGGTACCCTCTCAATAAATATTAAATATGCTTGGCTTAATTACCTCATCAATAGGTAGATAGGTCTTTCCCAAGTTCAAATTTTGATGTGTCCCAATGTTCTAGTGCACTGCCATAATTTTTCAACATTCATGCCAATGTGAAATGTTCTTGAAGGAACTTACATTATTATACTTAATGTTAGTACCAATGCTTATCAACATCTAAACCCACAAGTTCTTGTTTTTATTTAATCATTTTAATGTATCATAGGAACCTTGACTAAAATTTACTTCTTATATTAATATTACTTATGAATTGAATCAAGTACTCACAAGCTAGCTTGGCCCACTAGTTTATTAAGTTGTCTTTGTAAACCCAATTAAGTATTTGTTGTCATAATCAAACTAATCAAATCCAACCGAAGCTCAACAAGTGTAACAAGTGTTTGACAAGTTTGTGTAGACTTTTTGAGATCATAGGGCGAGGGAATGTTCCATCATGAGGTTATAAGGAAGAAATATCCTTTTTTCGATTGCACGTGAAATATTTCTTTGTTGTTTTGCAAAGCAAGAGAGGGACTTTCCTAGAGGGACCTTTTCATCAATAATTAATTGCATTTTGTTCATTTTAACTCATTTGGAGAGAGAGAAATCATTGGGACATCTAAGGATTCCAAATTCGGAGTTTTATTTTGAGAGGGAGCATCTATCTATAACATAGAACACATTAGTTAACCCATTCGACATCAAAGAAAATCCAAGGAGAAACCAATAGTAAACCCATTTTTCCCATAAATCCCATAAAAAGAAAGAAAATTAAAATGGTTCAAAAAATAGTTTTTTTTTGGTCATTTAGAAAGACCTTGGTGAGACTAGGTTCAATGTAGTATTTGCAGTAAACTGTCTAGCATCATCCATAGATTCTAGAATATAGAGAATACATAAGAACAATTATTTTGTAATGGAATTAGTAAAATGTGAAGCCTTTCTACTATAATCTATTTAAATTTCATTGTTTTTCTTTATTTACATTGTTTTTTAAGTAAGTTGCATGGACCGTGGTCCTTCTATTACTGAGAATAAACTATTTTTACAAAAATCCTATAGTTGGCCCGCAACTTGGGAAACCAAACGAGCCGTAGGGAATGTATTGCAACAATTTTTTGTTAAAAATTATGAGACATAATTTTAATCAAAACATACGAGTTTTGGAGGGAGGACCTACCTAGAATTACTAGGAAACCAATGTCTCCCCCTTCCATAACTACCTAGAATAAGATAAGAAATCTAAACAAACTAAAGACCCCAACTACAAAGATGCTATTGGAAATCAAAAGATGAGCAAGAAAAATAAGCCCCAAATTAAATCCGAAGGTTGTCATTTATTGAAATTGAAACAAGATTTGACTTGGAACCCCTCAGACGCGCTTTCAACAAGAAAGGCATTTTAGTAATCTTTGCTAACCTATCCAAATTTTCATCCAGTGAATCGAAATACTCCCTCGTACCTTGAATGTGATTCCTGACAATATCCTTTATAAAGTCCCATTCCTTGAGGGCCCTTCCTAGCAGAGTCCTGAGTGCCCATATTCGATTTTCTAGAGAGACAAAGGCTTGATCCTCCATCGAAAGACTCAACATTTTCCGCTCTAACTCTTCTATTTCCCAAGATATGTGTGTTGGGATGTCTTGACTAAAAGTATCCTCAGAGAAAATCATTCTATGGTGCCCTCCTCCACGCCTGCTTCTACCTCTTTGTCGAGGAGCCATGGTCATAAGACCATCAACTCCCCAAAGGACCATTGTCCACCATGCCCTAATCGCCGTGGGAGCTCCACGAACCAGCCAAACCGATGTGAAATGTTGATGCACTTGATCTTTCCTCCATTTCTAGTGCATATTGAAGTTATCTCCCATCACCATTATTCTCGTCAGCTCCCTTGAATGTGCTAACTGAATGCGAGGGGACACTTTAAAGCGTATCCTATTAATTCTCCATGTCCTCACCATAGCCAAGGTATCCAAATGGTTCTTCCACATGCCTTGGCGTCCCATCCACAACATTGTTATCCACTCGTCATCCCAACTGTCAGTCATCACTTGGATTCGAGGGGAAGTGTTTATTTTTATTGTTGAAGACGTGTAGATTGTATAATTAATTTTATTTGATTTTGTATCAAATTATTTTGAGTCTAAATGATGGATATTTGATGGAAACTAAATATCTAATGTGTTTTTCTTTTTAAAATTCGGAAGACTACTTTTATGTTTTATCAAGTTGTTGAGTTGAATCTCCCTTTTTGGATTTGAAAAGTTTAGAGCATTTTTTTTACCTAAATTTGAGAAGCTCATTGAAGCAACTCATTTATGGCTTCTTGATGGTTTTAGTTTAAATACATAATCATTTCACTTTGTTTAAAGACTGAATTTTCTAACTCAATCCATATTTATTTTTGGTTCCTTGATGTTGAGACCAAAACATTGTTTTTTAACAATAGAGAGCAAAACCATGTGAAAAAATAGGTAGGGTAAGGATTTTGCTTGTGTACTTTGACATAATAAGTGTTCATTGGGTACATGAAGGTATGTGATAGAACAAACCATTATAGATGGAAAATTGTGAATCTTTGTTAGTTGACTTGCTCAAAAACCACTTGTGTGTATTTTTCTTTTAAGCTACTTGTTAATGAGATACAACAATACCAATACTGAACATATACATTGTATATTGCATCAACAAATGGTGTAAATCTCATCAGTCCAATTCCTATCTCCCCAGACAAGCTACTTCAAGAATAAAAAACGTTTGGTAGAACTCCTCAATGTCTATCCATGAATTTCTCAATTTCCGGGAACTAAAACTTCTAGTGAAAATCCAAAGCATATGCAACAATCAAGGTAGGGTTTCATTACAATTGCACAATCATTAGAAAATTTCCGAGTTTTAACTGTTGGGAATTTGCAAAATGCAATTTTCTTTAATAGGACTAGCATTGGTATGAGAAACTTGACCCTAGCTATGCTTTGAAAATCTTCAATGTTATTCCCATGTTTGAATCAATTATGTATGAAATCAATTTATACAACATTTTGAGGAGAAACATCTAAATTTTTTTCACACTTAGTAGATTTACTCTAACACATTTATGAAGAACAAAAGTAATTCTACATCATCATCCAAGATTGAAACCACATCACATGCATCCTACAAGCTTTCTAGCCATTGTAAGAATTTTTAGTAAGGGATCAACCTAGTGAATGTGTGGGGAAAGGGTAGAGATGAACAAAAGTTCCAAGATATTTTAATCATGAGAATATTTGTTAAAAGAAGGCAATGGATGCCAAATGCCATCCAAGATGAGTACAAATTCATTTTACGTCATTATATATAGAGAGAGAGCTAGGCAATCTATTAATTAACTAAGATGAATGGATTCTATTGGCTTTTGAGGTTCGATTGGTAAATTGCCTTGTAGGAGTTTTTCCCAATACGCAATAAAAATTAAAAAAACAATTATTCTCTTGGTTTTCTTTGGTTGTTTTGACATGGTCAGTTTTTTTAGGTATTACATATAAAAAAGTAATTTCATCACTTATATCTCATTTTCAGATAGAAAAAAGTCAACAAAATTGCATGGAATGGAAAAGAGGGATCACTAATAGATCCTCAAATTAGATAAGATGTTATGGACAAGCATGAGCTATAAACAATCATGACAATGCTAGGGATATCACTAGCATTGAAAAGGGAAACATACATGTATGTTTTGTGTTTAGTACCTGATGTTCTCTACAAATTCTGAAATCCAAACTGTGGATCGAAGATCTAATTCAATGGTATGTCCTCCCAATTCCATGACTCAGTTGAGATCAACAAATGTCCTTTGATAATTCCAAAACATAAAATTTATAGCCACCTCAAAATAAGATACACTCACCACTAATTCATTTTCATTTCCAATCATGGATCATAAGCCAATTTGTTGATCTGTTATCAGAAAGCCACTAATTGTTCACGATCAAGACATATCATTCAATAAATTTTAGCTTCTCTCTAAAAGTTATGATTTTTTTCAAATCAGTGTATATCTTTTATCAATACCAAAACATAAATTAATGTCAATTTCATGTAACACCCTGCTTTTTTCCTTCTTTAAAGTTTGTAATGCAAAGTGTAAAGAGATAATGGGGCCTAGAGTTGAACTCATGTAACTTATTTTGTACTTTGGATTAATTTTTCCAACAATGTGTGAGGAGGAAACTAAAAAGAAGGGGGACTATGAACCCATGAGAGGGAAAATGAAAGGGTAAGGGGGTTAAATCCTTAGAGATGCTAACCCCTACACTAACCCCATACCTTGGACCCAATTTGACTTTATTATTATTTAATTAAAACCTTGGAGAGGGGGACCTTGGATTATTAAGCCTTGTTATGTAATTAAGTGGAGTATAGAGGGGGTAGTTGCATGTTGTTTTGGAAGATGTCATGTGGTACTCTTTTCCCATGCACCAAAAAGGGCTTGGGACTTAGGAGAAAAAATCATTATTCATGAAATCCGGGGGGGCGGTGAGTGTATGAGAGTTGGATGAACTTGCTAATCCTTGTATAAATTATGGGCTGAATTTGTTATTCCCTGATTAAATTCTTGGTTGAATGTGTGAACAAATTCCCTTAGTATGATCCTGGAGAAATGTACAGTGTAGCATGAATTGAGGTGTTGCTTGTCCAGAGAAGGGAAGCTACTCCTATGTGTTGGATAGGCTAAAGAATGGGAAGCTACTATGGGGAAGTTCTGAGTGTTGTGCAAATGTGCCACTGAAAAGGAAAAACAATCTCTGTGCAAGTCTGTATTTTCCCCTTGTGGTTTTATAGCCTTAGCTTGGGGGTGGTAGCCTTGCCAAGATATTGAGGAGCAGGGTGGCCTACAATTGGGTGGAGCGTGCCTCACCCACAACCATGTTTAGAAGGAGCATTTCAGTTGAGTAGACTATCTACATTGAATTTATTTTTGTGATGGAATGAATCCTCCTAAATGGGTTTACTGTACCTTTTTTTTTTACCAGGAAGAATTCCTGATGTAAGGGAAGCAATATTTAAGGAATCTGTGTTGAATTCTCAAAAATGTTTATCATGAATAGGTATATATTTGTATTTGAATGAGCCGAAATTGCATGTAAAATCCTTAAAAGAAATCGTTGAATTTTGTTGGGTAATCTCCTCTCAATAAAAATGTTTTTACAGTGCATGCCAAACCCAAAAAGACGTGAGTTAATAATTTAGTTCTATGTAATGATAATTATGGGCATTTGAAAGCAATTTAACCATATTGATGTCACCTGGAGCCGTTCGCCTTGGTGCAAGGGATGACCTCCACCTGCCTGACACGCCTGCATCACGCAATACGGGCAGTGCAATGGGGACACCCGTCATGGGGAAGGAATGTAATATATACCGCAGCATATAATTTGCTTAGTTTTCTTGCAAATACTTGTTAGGGAATGCAAAATATATTTTAACAAATAATTCGCCTAGTTTTCTTGCAAATACATGTTATGGAATGCAATATATATTGTCTTTGATTAAATCACAAATATACGCTCACTTCTGGAAATGACCATTACCTTGGCTTTCACATTGTTTGATGGAAAAATAAATATCTTTGAGGACAACTGAAATGACCTGCAATTAGCTGATCCACTTTCAAGATAAATATTTGTGTAAGTGTTTGAAACTCTATGAATCATAGATTTTGATCTACTATGTTCATGGATTAATAGATTTTGCTGTAATGTTAGTAAACAAGTATTTGTTGGTGACTGACAAGTGATGTGTTGGTGACTTATGAATAATCTATTCATGGTTGATGGGTGATTGTTTCAACTTATGTGCATTCTAGAAAAGGTTGCGAATCGTTCTAAATATGATCAATGCTTTTGTAGTGTTCAACTCAAGTCTAATAATCATTTGTTTTAAACTGATGTTCACCTTGAAAATAGGTCACCAACATTTTGTGATGGCAATTCATGCTTGCAACCAATGCTTTAGCCTTGCAATTATTTCTATTAGCTTGTTATATGTGATAATTAGTTCCAACTCATCATTTTACACACATCCTTCAAATGCCTTATAAACATATTGGACTATTGAATGCCTAAATTGCAAAGGATAGGTTGTATGAGTTTTTGGTGATACTATTGGGATTAGTCAATTGGCCAACAAATTTTATGTGCTTTGTGAACTATGTTTGCATTTGTACATATATAAATTTGTTATAGTTTATGTTGATGAAGTTCTTGCTTTCTTCAAGACATCTCTTTGGTTCTAAAAAACCACTTTGGCAATATTCCATATTTGCTTAGTGTAGAATGAAAATGGGTTCTTATAGGTAGAGTGATGATAAACCCAATATTTTTAAGAAGTTAGTGGTATTTCCTATTAGGTTTCAACCCCAAGTCTAGATTGGAAGTGGATGGCATATTCGTTAGAGCACTATATAGTTTTCCAATTAATTTTTCTGCTAGAATATTGACACTTTTTTGTTACTCTTTCAACCTTGTCCTGTTTATAAAGTAAGTTGTGAGGAAAAAGGTTGAAATGGCAAGTACATTATGAAATGGATTATTGAAATGAAAAGAAACACATGAAATTGTTTTTATATATTTGAAATCTATTAATGCTAATGCTGCTAACTCAGTTTGTATGGGATAATTCTTAATAATTCAAATGCTTAGTAATGTCAGAGGGTTGTGAGAAATTGCTTAATTATGTTAGTAGAGAAAATAAAGTCTTTTCTACAAAAGATTTTTATGGAATTTTCTAGAATGATACCAAGGAATATTGGGATGAACCTTTAAATTTTTGGAAGGATGAGCTTGATTGGAACACATATTTGATCAAATATTATATTGGTTGAGAGGCTCTTTGGATTCACCGTTGTTTCCTCTTTCATGAGTTGATATAAAAACCTGGATTCACTAGTGTGAGACATCTACAATACATTGTGATATCATTCCTAAGAAAGAAGTCTCCAAAGATGGCTACAACCTCCAACAAATACATGCTTTTCCGGATAAAGAGTTTGAGCTCATTGACACCTATTTGAATGTGCTTGACACTGGTTTTAAAAATACTAATCAACATAAAGAGTATGCATCCATGTACAAGATATGGATGATCATGATCACACTATAGGAGTGTGACATCTCAACAAGCGTATTCCACGAGGGGATTCAAGGCATTGGCATTGGGTGATAAATCAAAATCTAAAGGGAAAAATGAAGAAGATAAAATCAACAATAGAAAGAGGCCCATCACATGTTTTTTTTTCCCTTTATTTTATTGGAATCATTTTACAATAACACAAGTGAGTGGTATGATAGCACATAATGCTACCGTGTCTCACTATCATACCTTTAATCTCTAATTAATAACGCCATGAATTTCAATTTTCCCATCCTTGTTCTCTTCTCCCTTCTCCTTATATTTCTCCCTCATGATATACTTCTAATGATCAAAAAGAGCAACATTGAAGTCGAAGGACTCATTCCTCTTGGTAAATACAAGGCCAATGATGGCATGTTTTCCCTGCCATCTTAAATCTTCAATACAACTTAGCCAAAGGAATCAACAACAATCTCAACAGAGCTCTCCCGTGGGTTAGATAGACATAATAGTCAACAAAGATATTCCCTGTGTTTGAGTCCTTGAGTCTAGTTTGACACCTTTCCTTGAAGGAGACAAATCTGAGCCTCCCAATCCAAATCTTACCAGATTGCAGCTATTTTCTGCACTTGTAGCTGCCACTGGTGCTCCTTGGTGGGATCTTGTAGACAAAAACCTGTCTCACTACAAGAAGGGTGTGTTCAAAGGCCTCTTCTTCCTCAAATAAAAATGTGAGGCACTCAAATTGTATCAATTTTTATGAGATGGAGATGAATTGGGTTGTAGTGAATTTGATTTTCCTAGTGCCTCTTCACAAATGCATGTCTGGGGATGGGATTTTGGAGGAACTTTTTGCTTTTATTCTTGTATGATTTAGGGTTTCACATGGGTTTTATGGTGGGATTAAAGGAATTAAGGGATGAATATGGTGTTTGAGGACATATCCGACGAACATCCTGTAGAATTAATGGTATTGTTGAGGATTTAAGGTGAAACCCAGGGACTAAGAATGCAATTTTGTAAATTCCTGAATGGTTTTATGGTATTCATAACATAAACCTAACCCTAGTTCTACATTCAAAACTATGGGTTAAAGCATGAAAGAAAACATACTATGCAAGCTGAAAAAACATTCTAACCTATAAATCTCCTGTCTAAAGCAAAATTTGCAAGAATGAAGCACAAGTTATTTCAAATTCATAAGCTCACAAGAAGTCTTGAAGATAAATTTTATGCCTTCAAATAGAAAATATATTAAGAAGGACGGGGAGGGAAATTCGTTGGATTGACAAGATGTCTAGCGACCTCCATTGCCAACTGACAAGAGAATAAATTTTGATGTAAAACATGGAAGGGACTATAGCAACGAATTGATGGAAATACCATAGAGGAAACTCCACCAAATGCCAGATTTACTACATTCATAGCAGGGGAGCCAGGGAAAATCCATCAAGAAAACCCCACAGATGCGTGAAAAAAACTACGAGGTGACAGAGTGTGGATTGAATAGAAATCCCACAGGGCGTTGAGCAAATGACGAGGTGACAAGGCATGGAACATAGTGAATAGAAACCCCGCGCAAGCATGAGGGAAGCATGGTGGAGGCAGAGATGAAATCTAAGCGAAAACCACAGGGGAAGACTCGAACGATTGATGTGTCAAAACCCTATAGGGTGAACAAATGGTGGGCATTGGTTGGGCGGAGGGATGGCGATTTTGGAAATAGTGCCGCATAAACCTACCCTCGCCAGATGCATACCTGAATTTACATAATTGTATATGGAACAAAATATAGTTGTATTAGCTCTATAATAATATTTTAATTTATGCTTGATTCATTGATTGACTTAGTTTAAGTTTTAACAAGAGAGAAGGAAACAAAAAAATGTGCAATAATTTTATTTATAAGTTGATCTTCTGATAGTAGTGTAAAGTAGCTCCATCTTTGGTTTTAGCATAGAGAATGACAAGCTTTTGATTGATAGTCTAAATATAAATAACTGTATATAGAACATAAATGTTGGTTAGCTTTGTAATAATGTTTTAAATTTATGCTTAATTGATTTAGTTTAAGTTTTAACAAGATATAAGAAAATATAAAACAATGCAGGTATAATCACATTCCTTTAAGTGCCAAGCAAATTAAGAATTCTGACTACCACGCGAAGTGATAGGGAAACTTCTAACTTCCAGACTTGTGTCAAGGAAACAAAATATTGATTTTTAATCTAGTTGATGGAAAAGCCTCATATTTTTATCAAACCAATCACCAGACTAAAGATAGGATAATGTTATTTTCCTATGGGATAAATGCAAATATCATTATTCATATTAATCTTTCTTGAGACTTTTCATTAAAAAGAAAAACATCATATATACAAAGAAAAATGGCAGCATGACATGCATGCAATAGTAATCAATGTACTTTATTTTAGATCCTTTTTGCAAATATATGCTTGTAAGGATTTATGATCTAACAATAATGTAAAGATATTCCAAACAATATCCTTATATCAAAGAAAAAGACAGAAAAGAAGGAACATGTAAGAAGCACATGCAAACTGTCCAATACTACAAACTCTTATATTTGCAAACAAGAAACGTCAACTTAAAGTGATATGGAAATCTATAACTAAAAGGAATACTTTTTTTTTTTACTGGGGGAATCAATAACGTAGATTGGGCTGGTACTCGCATGACACGGGGTCTAGTGGTCCAATCTCGCTACCACTATAACCCTAGGTTCAACCACAAGACCCGATTCATGGCGCACAATGCAAGTTGGGGGGAATCGAACACATGACCTGCTATTCACAACCAACTTCACAACTTCAACCGAACCGCTTGAGCTAACCCCCACGTGCATAGCGAAAAGGAATACTATAAGAGCTCATGTGGCCTATTTAGAAATTGACCTTCCTTTATGTGAAGGAATCATAATGCAAGTGTAAAATCCATCGCGCTTGGTTTGAAAAATGATGGTGGTATAATCTATCTGGAAGGACACAAAATAGTGACATGGAATTATGAATTGTATTTCAAACAAACCCAAGATGAAAGAGAGAACAAATGTGTACTAGCATTGGTATAAAATAGACTATTATTATACTTCGTTATCTTGCATAAATTTGGCAAGTGAAAAGGAATAAGAAGTGGCGAGATGGGTCATACACGCCCCAATACAACTCAAGAAAAACTATTTACTGGTTCCAAGTAGTTCAATAATGAGCTTCCTTAATGAGCTTCCTTTGGCTTGGAATAAAACTAAAGAAAAAATATCCTTCTATTGTACCAAATTCCAAGGGATGCTTTCTAAACATGCAAAACAACATTACATTAGGAACAATCAATATTAATACCTTCCAATCAAATCATGACATGGAAGTAGGTGCAAAACGAAATTCAGATATTACAAAAAATAAGAAGAGAAAGAAGATACCAGAATAAATTTACCTACAAATAAAGTAAAGTATTCATGGCAACACGTTTGAGCTGAAGCCATAAAACTATATTTATGGCGGGACAAGTTAGGATTTGAAACTTTTGTTATTGTTCACCAAATAAAAGAAAACCCCTAGCAAGTTGCATTCCCTTATTCATCAAGGATCCTGCCTTATGAGAAATGTTATAGATGATGCCAAAGGGATTAGTATTAAGTTATTAATATGGCATTCATTGAATGTTCATAAACCTATAGCACTTAACTTTAAAATATGATGTGGACATGTATCTTTCCCAAGATGACAAAACAAGAGGTTTAGGTGACACACTGTCAGTGCCAACACATAAAGTTTTTGCAACACATTTTTTGCAAACAATTCTACATATTTTTGATTGGATTACACGGTTAAGCATAGTTGTTGTGGAATGCGGATTGCGGGAGAATAATTGCAGATCTGAGATGTTTTATAGGGTAAATTACAGCCACGGAAAATGAAGAATTTCACAGGGAAATGGAACGTTTGGGAGCCGATCTGGAATCCAAAGAGAAGCATGGCTTGGTTATCCGTCCAAATCAACCTAAAATGACCCAATCCAAAGGACAAACAGGTGGTTTCCAAGGCCCAAAAGCACACTGACAATGCCCAAAGTTTCTCACCGGCGCGTATAACAGACTTAGAGGCAGTTGGTTTGAGCAGTTCGGCGTGAACAACCTCATCCTCTTCAGTTCAAGACTATTGTCGGTAAACGACCATTTATGGTTAAATTAGTTAGAGTTTGTTTGATATTTTGTAAGCCTATAAAGGCATGTTATGAATAATACCAAAGGGTTGGATGTTTTTGGATTCTGAGAAATTAAAAGCTCTGTGTATGTATCAAACTCGACCTTTCAATTCATGAGAAGATCCGATTCTGGAGCAGAGATTCTTGTGATGAGTGTTTTGATGTCTGTTATTTCCTGTGCATGTGTTATTCATTTGTGTTTCCCATTGATTGTTTGCTTCTGCAGTATCTAGATCAAGGCTACATGGTTTGAAATTCATATTTTATGCTTTAGATGGATATGACCAGGTATTCCACCCTTTCTTCTTGAAGTTGTAGGTTAGAATTCATTTACAAATGATCTGGCTTTGTGATGGAATTTGTTCCCTTTTCTGCCTTCATCTGTTGATATCTTTGACTTGAAAAAACCTCATCTACCTTGCCTCTACCTCTTAAATTGTGGTATAAATACGTCATTTGTGACTATAAATCCACTGAAGTTTGTCTCCATGCACAATGGTGCTCTTGTCCTTGACCCCAACCAGCTGAAAAATACCTATAAGTCATTATCTGAAGGTCTAGCCACCATTTTTACCTATAACCAGCTTGTGCAAATAATATCCTAAGTGTTGAGTGAATTGTGAAAGAGAGAGCCCTCTCCGTGGTTGGAAAGGCTAGTTTCCATCCACAAAATCTTGGTTTGAAACAATTACCTCATGATCCCTTTTGTTGCAACCCAGGAGAATCCCGACTGATAACATTCTGGCAACCATACTAGGGATTTGAAGGACTTCTTTCCCAGAACAAGAATTTCAAAGCATCAAATAAGATCTCTAAGGGAAAACAAAGGATCAAAAACTTCAAGGTTGTAACATTTGCCCTGGCGACTCCAACTTTCAAATTGGGGAATTTCTTGGAAGAATTTTGGCTTCCAGAAGAATACCTACCAGAAGTTAGCCATATCTTGAACTAGCAAAGTTTGTATCATATCTGGAGAAGATCATCAGGGAGGCAAAGAAAGAACAAACAGTTATTTCCCCATTAAATAGGTCTTTTTCTCTACCTAAAGAAGAGGCACAGGCTATAGAGATTGTCTCTTGGGATTTAAAAATTGAACAATCCTCATTTAGGTCTAAATTTGAATCAGATCTAAAGAAAACCCTGTTTTACCAAAGGAAATTCCAAGCACATTGTCTGAATGCTTTGTGGGAAAATTCACGAGCTAAAGAAGAAAACAATGATTTATTTCTTTTCACTAAAGCTGCTAGCAAAAACACCCAAGTCCTGATTACTCCTCCTGCTGTTCCAAGCCATAATTTTGTAATACCTACTGTTACTCTTGCTCCTAGGAAAAATCTGAGAGCAATGGATGCCATATTTGCCCTTTTATCTCTCCCTGCTAATATCCATGACTTACCTGTGGGCTATGCCCAATGCCTCATGAGATTTGATGGGGAAGGAAATGGTTCTGCACAACAGCATGTAGACCACTTTACTGATTTTATAGACCTAGAAGAAGTGGATGAAGATGATGTCAAGATGAGGTTGTTTTCCCAAAGTCTTGCAGGAGAAGTGAAGAAGTGGTTCAAAGCCCTTCCAAATGGAGGAATTGCTACCTATGAGAGATTTGAACAAGCTTTCCTATCCAGATGGTAGGATAAAACAAGTCCTCTCTAAATTCTCACTCAGTATAAAAATACAAAGAAAACCAATGTTGAGATTGTCCAAGAGTTTTCAGCTAGATTCATGAGAATGTATAATTCTATCCCTGTGGACATCAAGCCTCATGTGGGAGCAACCAAGCTTCATTATGCTAATTGTTTTGATAGTGACTTTGATCTCATGTTGAGAGAAAGGAGATATGCTACTCTACCTGATATGTTAAAATATGCTATAGAAGTAGAAGTTAATTTGATGGCCTCGAGTAAAATGAAGGACATAAATGAAGCTGAGAAAAGGAGATCTAATGAGGAAGCCCGACCTTCCACATCCCAATTCTATGATACCAGATTTGAGCAGATGATGAGGACTATGGAAAGGCTGGTGGATAGGATCTCCCTTGATAATAGGCCTCCTTCTAGAGAAAAACCAGAGCCTCAAGCTCGAAATAACAATTATAGGAGACCTCCTGCCCCACATGGAAGACCAAGAGAGCCAAGGGATCCTAGAAATGTCGAGAATCAGCCAATCATACCACCTTTTGATGAGAACTTAATAGCAGGAGAGGAAGAAGATGGATACCCTGATGACCAAATCCACCTCTTTCATTAGATCCAACCCCAGTTCTATTTAACTAAAAAGGAACATGACCAATCCTCCCTGAAGTTAGATAGAACCAAGAAGAATAAGAATTTGATCAATACCAAAGAGGCTTCCAAAATGAAATCTATGAATTTCAGAGGCAACATAATTTGAGAGGTAGGAAGGTAACAATAGACCAAGGAAAGGCTACTGCTGATCCATCTTCTTCTCATCCACAAAGAAAAGAAACTTCTAGGAAGGGTGACCCAAAAAATGTAACCTTTGATAAGGCACCTGAGAAGGGGGCAAAATATCCTAAAAAAATCCCAGAAGAGAGAGATGAAGGTAATATAAAGACAATAGAAAAGATCCATTCTACTTTCAGTTTAGAGAATGAAATATCTAAGATTAAAATCTCAATTCCTTTAAATGAGTTGGTCAAAAACTCAGAGTACAAAGATCAGATTTTGAAAGTAGGGAATGGAGAAGAAGGAAAGCAACATGATACTCTCAATTTGCAATGATGAAAAAACCACTCTTTTGTTTGGTCCCCATGTTGAAATTGCTCTAGAGTATGATGTTCCTCCCTTCTATATCAACCTAAACATACATGATCATATATTACAAAATGCTATGTTATATTTTGGAGCTTCACATAACCTCATGCCAAGATCAGTGGTGGAAAGTATGGGGTTAGAAATCACAAGGCCCTATAAAGATCTGTTCTCCTTTGATTCTAGAAGAGTCCAATGAAGAGAATTTTTTAGGGGTGAAATTTCGCCAATTGACTATTTTTTGGGCCTTTTTTCAAAAAACAAATTCGCTATTTGGTCATTTTTAGTCTCTAATATCGCCTATATGTACATAAAATATGTTTTTTTATCATAATATTCGCCAAAATTTACAAGTTTCAGTGGTAAATTGTATGTTTCATATTTAATATTCGCCTACCAATCTATATTTATGTTTTTTTCAATCCAAAATAATCGCCTAGAATACTACACTTGAGCATAGTTTTATAATCCTTAAAAAATACCCTGAAGTCTCCAATGTTTAGGGTTGATTAAAGACATGGTAGTCTCACTAACTCAAATACCTCAGAAGAATGTAATCATGGATGTGGTAGTGGCTGATATTCCACCTAAATTTGGGATGCTATTATCTAGGTCTTGGGCATCAAAATTAAAGGGAACTCTACAAATGGACATGTCTTATGCTACCATCCCTGTTTTTTGGGAAAACATAAGACTATATAGGGAGCATAGACTGTTTTATTTAGTAAGTAGTAAGAGTAAGCTTAATAATCACCCCATTTTTGTTGTAGACACTAATATAGGCACCTCAATTTTCTGTTATGATCCTAGTTCATAAGAGAAAGGTGTGAAAATTACTGATATGCATGAAACTAATGATAAGTCTAGTAATGAGAAAGATATACAATACATTGACAACTCAAGAAACCTAGAATGCAGTGGTCAGCAAATGGAGAAATGCAGTGGTGAAAAATCAGAATTAGAAATGGAAACTACAACCACAGTCCAAAGAGAAGAGCACTGGACTATAAGGTTTGATGGAGCTGTGAATAAAGAAGGAGCTGGGGAAGGAGTATGGATCATCCCTCCAGATGAAGGAAGTGAATGCACCTGATTGCATACCTTCAAACTAATGTTTGACTGTTCGAATAATGTGGCAGAATATGAATCCCTCACTGTTGGGTCTAAATGCACTCAAAGATCTAAGAGCTAAAAAGATCAAAGTTTATGGAGATGCGGAGATAATAATCCAACATGTGAATGGAAATGATGAGACTAAACATCCCAAAATGAGGGCTTACATAAATGTTGTTTGGGATATGTTTGATAATTTCTTCATAGGGCATGATATTTCTTTCATCGCTAGAGAGAAAAATACAATAGCAGACATTTTGGCCAGCTCTGCTAGCATATTTCAACTCCCTTCCTATCCTACCAAAGCTTACATGATCAGTATAAGGCATAGACCCTCTGTTCCAGACAATACCAAACATTGGAAAATATTTGAAGATGATCAATAGATCAATAAATTCCTAGATATGACTGAAGAATTTGCCAACACCTAGATTGATCAAGATAACTATTCATGTGATGAATGGGAACCTGATCCACCAGAACTCCTAACCACTTTGGGAGATAAAGAGATCCTGTAGCTGAAGAACAATTACATACCGAAAGGATTGGTGCCATTGGAATTTTTTTTTGATGAAAATGATGTGGCCAAAAATCACATGGTTGTTCCAAACCACAATGAAGTGTAAGAATGTAACATTGGGAATGATGAAGAGCCCAAAATTGTTAAACTGTCAAAGTCTTTAACCCCAGGCACTAAAGATGACAATGTTGATTTAATGAGAAATTTTTCTGATGTGTTTGCATGGTGCTATGAAGACTTGAAAGAATATGACACTTCTATCATCCAATATACCATACCAGTCAAGACAGGGGAGAAACCATTCAGGCAGAAACTGAGAAGGATGAATCCTATGCTGCTCCCACTGATAGAAAAAGAGGTGAAGAGGCTGTATGAAGCCAAAATCATAGTCTCCTTAAGGTTTTCAAAGTGGGTAGCTAACATAATCCCAGAGAGGAAGAAAAATGGTGAAATCAGACAGTGTGTATTGAATTTAGAAATATGAACAAAGTGTCCCTAAAGGACAACTACCCCTTGCCCAAAATGGACCACATTTTACAGAAGGTTGTAGGGGCAGCAAGAATGTCCATGCTGGATGGATTTTCAGGGTACAATCAGATTAAGGTGCAACCAGAAGACCAAGACAAGACAACCTTTACCGCACCTTTGTTGGAATATTCACACCATCATTTTTGTATTTTGCATGCTGCATGCATCTAGTCATCATCATGGTTGTCTCCCCAGCACCTAGAGCTTGCTTCTAGCTCTCCAGAGCCTATCTTCAGCCCTCATTTGGCCTCCTACCTTTCTAATGCGCCCTCCTTGACTTATCTGCTTAGCTAGTGCGTCTTTCTCACCTACCACTGTCAGTTAGAGTGCACTTACTCACCTACCACCAGTTATCACTCAGTTGGGGCGCCTTATCTCACCTACCGGGAGTTATCATTCAATTAGTGCATTGATTGAGTAGTTCTTCCACTGATTGCTTGTAGCTTCTAGTTAGCTAGTTCTGGATTTCCACTTGACTATTTGACAGCCTCATGTGCCCTCCTTGGAGTCTCCATTCCTTGATTTATGCCTAGATGGTTCTGTTAGACTCAGTTAGACACACTTGATTGACTCTTACCACTCATGAATGATACTGCCGACTGGATGGTGTCTCCATAGTTATCCAAGTTAGACTAGAGATCAGATTCGAATTCCCTACTTGGCTAATTTGAATCCTATATGATGCCATCATCATAGCTATTGTACTCATTCACTTACATTCTTATTCATTGTATGATACTGAGATATTGTCTATTATTCTGTGTTTATGAGTGATCATTGAGTGTCTCCTTCTCTTCTTATTTGCAACATACTTGATAGTTTGATTGTGAGTTTCTACAGTTGCTAGATCTCTTGCAGATTCTTACATGGTATCAGAGCAGGAAGCAGCTATTCGAATTGCAGTAGTTGCAACATTTCTTTGAGCATCTATCTTTTCACTTGTGCACCAGAAGCCTCTGAGTTTCCATAACAAATCCTGGTGCTATTACTTGAATTCATTGGAGAAATCCATTGAGGTCTATCCAGGTGAGAAGGACTTAGTCTATGTGCCAAGTGTCCTTAAGGTAGTGTTCAGTCGAAGTGTAGCATTCTCCATCAACACTACTTTTCTTGTTTTGCAGGTTTATTCACCCGTTCAAAATATTTTTCAACTATTCGACTTTCTCTGTTTCAGATGGATCTAAAGCTTACATCTTCCAACTATGTTGAGTGGAAAGCCAAAATGACTCTCTTCATGAGATCAAAGAGCTTCACCCGAATACTCAACTGAACGATGGTAGAACCTCTCAGTGCAGTTGAAAAGTCCAAGTACTTAGATCGGCTTGATGAAGCAATTGGTCTCCTCCTTCTCTCTATTTCTGAATATCTACACTTTCATGTCATCGATCTTACTTCTCCTAAAGAGGTTTGGGACAAGCCCGAATCTCTTTTTGGACCGAAAGATGATATGCAAAGGCACAAATTGGAGAATGAGCTCATATGTTTGAGTCCTAACAGCTTCGAATCTATTAATGCCTTTCTCACCAAGTTCAAAATCTTGATATCCCAGTTGAAAAGATATGAGATAGTGAAAGAAGACAAGCAAATTATACTTGCCATTCTCTCAAAGTCGGGGGAAAACTTCTAGTTTTTGCCTCTATTTTCCAGTCATCTAGGTTGTCCATTCCAAAATGGAAGTTTCCCTCATTTGATGATTTCACACAATCTCTTACTCAAGAGTAAGAGAAGTTTATTTCGATGGGAATGATCAAACCCAAATTGGATTCATCCGTTACAGTTGCAGAGAGAGCGAATGGTAAAGGAAAGCAAAACATTTCTGACAAGAGATCGAATGATACAAGGCCTACAGATAGTCCATATCAGTCAGATAGGGCTTCAAACTATAGGAAGGCCAAACATCCTAAAAAAGGAAAAGCAAAGTGCTCATACTGCGATAAAGGGCCTCATCGTGAGAGTACTTACATGCAGAAGGCTATAGATTTGATGACTAAATTACTTGAAGAGAACAACCTTCCTGTACCAGCATGTGCAAGGAAGAAAGATCCAGATACTAAATCTTCTGGATCCGAAGGAAAAGAAATATGTCATGCTCTCATAGCAAGTACATCAACTGGTTCTTCTCTCGTCATAGATTCAGGAGCATCCTGCCACATGGCTTGCTCTAAAGATCTCTTCTCTAGTCTCGAAAGCTCTATTGGCACTACCATTAGTTTGGGAAATAACTCAGTTGTCTCCTCTCAGGGGATAGGAAGAATTGATCTTGATCATGGTCACTTTTCTGATGTGAGTTATGTTCCTTCTCTTGCATCCAATGTTCTTTCGGTATTTCAACTGACTCATACTGGAGAGCCCAAAAGAGTGATCTTCACTCCATATGAGGTCGAAGTACAACACATGTTTTCAGGGGAAGTCATTGCAAAAGGAGTTGCAAATCAAAAGACAAAACTCTATGAGTTTTCACACTTTTTACCTGTCACAAAAGAGTCTGCTCTTCACTCTCATACTCATGAAGAGAGTAGACTATCCCATCCCAACTACAAGATAGCTCAGAATGTGGTTGATGGTATCCTAACTGACAAACTTGCTCGTGGCTTTGTCAAGGGCAAGGATACACCAAAAGAGATTGAAAAAAAGAAGACTCTTGAAGAAGTGCGAATGCTGGATCCAGATCCACAAGAACCTGAAGATCCATCACCTATTGGTCCAACTCCTATGGACCTTCACTGCTCATCTATTTCTGATGAAGACTTCATGCATATTTCGGAGAAGCTTCATGGCAGCAACGTTTCTGGATATGTTCCTCCCTCGAGTGATGATGAGCATGAGCCAGTTTTACTTGTTTCTCCTCATGAGATTTCAGATTCATAGGCTACATGTGATGATGAGCCAGTTCTAATTGCTCCCCTTCATGAGAGTTCAGATTTAGGATTTGGATGTGATGATGCATCTTCACATGATGTTAGAGATGAGGGAATGCTGGACCTAGATCCACAAGAACTTGAAGGTCCAACAACTGATGATGAAGATGAACGAATGGGAGATCCAGACCCACAAGAACCCGAAGATCTCTCACCTGGTTGGCCTCCTCTTCCTCGATGGGCATTCACTACTTCCAAATCAGCTAGATCAGAGTTTCAACATGGGAGGTTTCATCCTTCTTTCTTTACTGATCCTCTTCTTTGATGGGCAACCACTGCTTCTCGATCTCCCAGATCAAAATTTTCACACATAAGGATTCATCCTTGTGAAATTCCTGATCCCTTTCGGATGTATAGATCCTTCTTTGAGAAAGAAAGACACTTGACTCCCTTAGGGGGTGAGAGATGATATGCTACTTTAGCATCCTTCAGTCTATTTTGAGGGAGGGCTTTCTTCCCACTTGGTTTTCCCTCTTTCCTCACTTAGTTTATTTAGATTGATTGTACGGGGTGACCTTTGGTGTTAGTCAGCAGGGCCCTATTTTTCAAATTTCAGTTATTACCTCATAGTATAGCTTGCGGGGGGGTGTTGGAATATTCACACTATCATTTTTGTATTTTGCATGCTGCATGCATTTGCATGCAACTGCATGCATCCAGTCATCATCATGGTTGTCTCCCCAGCACCTAGAGCTTGCTTCTAGCTATCCAGAGCCTGGCTTCATCCCTCATTTGGCCTCCTACCTACCTAATGTGCCCTCCTTGACTTATCTGCTTAGCTAGTGCGCCTTTCTCACCTACCAATGTCAGTTAGAGTGCACTTACTCACCTACCACCAGTTATCACTCAGTTGGGGCGCCTTATCTCACCTACCAGGAGTTATCATTCAGTTAGTGCATTGATTGAGTGGTTCTTCCACTAATTGCTCATGCTGACTGCTTGTAGCTTCTAGTTAGCTAGTTCTGGAGTTCCACTTGACTATTTGACATCCTCATGCGCCCTCCTTGGAGTCTCCATTCCTTGATTTATGCCTAGATGGTTCTGTTAGACTCAGTTAGACACACTTGACTAACTCTTACCACTCATGACTGATACTGCCGACTGGATGATGTCTCCATAGTTATCCAAGCTAGACTAGAGAGCAGATTCGAATGCCCTACTTGGCTAATTCGAATCCTATATGATGCCATCATCATAGCTATTGTACTCATTCACTTACATTCTTATTCATTGTATGATACTAAGATATTGTCTATTATTCTGTGTTTATGAGTGATCATTGAGTGCCTCCTATTTTTCTTTGCAACATACTTGATAGTTTGATTGTGAGTTGCTACAGTTTCTAGATCTCTTGCAAATTCTTACAACCTTGGGGAACCTTCATGTATGCAAAAATTCCTTTTGGTCTATTGAATGTAGGAGCTACCTTCCAAATAGCTATGGACATAGATTTTGCAAAAGAGAAAGACAAATTTGTGGTCATATACATGGATGACATCACTGTGTATTCTAAGTCTGATATAGATCATTTGAAACATTTGCATCAAGTGTTTCCAAGTGCAGAAAATTTGGAATCTCCTTGAACCCCAAAAAGCCAAACTTTTCCATGCAAGAAGGCAAGCTGCTAGGTCACATAATATCTAAAGATGGGATCAAAATTGACCCAGACCGAGTTGACACAATACAGAAAATTGAACTCCCCAGGAGTAAAAAAGAGGTTCAATCCTTTCTAGGCACAATGAATTTCTTAAGGAGGTTCATCCCCAATTTTGATAGAGATCATGAGGTCATTCACATACATGCTTAATAAGGACACCCATATCAGGTGGACTGCTGAATCCAAACAAGCATTTGGAGACATAAAAAGAGCAATTGTTGAAGCACCTGTACTAATCAGTCCCGATTTTGACAAAGAGTTTCTTATGTTTTCTTTTTCCTCTGAGCATTCCATAGCTAGAGTGCTTTTACAGAAAAATCAATAAGGAGATGAGTAGCCCATAGCTTTATTTAGTAGATGTCTTAGAGATGTTGAGCTCAAATACAACATCATGGAGAAGCAAGCATATGCCATGATTAAAACCTTGAAATATTTCAGAGTTTATGTTCTGTACTCCCATGTGGTTACTTATTCCTAATGCTACTGTAAATGATATATTGACACAACCTGATCTAGAGGGTAGAAGGGCTAAGTGGATAGCCGTGCTCTTGGAATATGACTTGGATATCAAACCTACAAAGCTTATCAAAGGACAAGGAATGGCCAGGCTCATGGCTGAATCAAATTGGGATTCACTAAGTGTGAACTTGCTTTCACACATGTTGGAAGAAAATTCCCATGACCCACTGCCACAGGTATCAAACAAATTCTTGTCTTCTCCTTGGTATTTTGATATTATATATGTTTTGCAGAATTTACAAGCACCTCCTGGGATGGGTTAAAGCAAAGCTAGGTCAACCAAGATGAAGGTGTTCTATTGAACTGTATAGTGGAATATGAAGCCAACATTTCACAAAGGTGTTTGTGGGGGGCATCATTACTAGAAGGCCACTATCAACAAAATTCTCAGGGCAGGGTTTTATTGGCCCACCATGTTCAAAGATGCATATAAGGAAATAACTACTTGCCATGAATGCCAAATATTTGAAGGGAAGAGGAATCTCTTATCCTTGCCTTTGAAACCAATCTCTGTAGAATCCCCTTTCCAGCAGTGGGGGCTTGAATTCATTGGTGAAATTTTCCCCAACTCTTCTGGATAACATAGGTGGATATTGACTGCCACTGATTATTTCACTAAATGGATTGAGGCCATACCAAATAGGCAAGCCATAGACACAATCATCATCAAATTTCTAGAGGAAAATATCATGTCTAGGTTTGGTTTCCCTGTTAAAATAATCACTGACAATTCTCAAGCCTTCAAATCCAAGAAAATGGTCAAATTCTATGACAAATTCTGCATAAAATTGGGCCATTCTACTGCTTAATATCCCCAGGGAAATGGAATAGCTGAGTCATCCAACAAAAGTCTGGTTAGGATCATCAAGAAGCCGTTGCAAGAAAACAAAAGGGCTTGGTACACCAAGCTGACCTTTTCTCTGTGGGCTGAAGGATCACCTCTAAAAGATCCATTGGAACTTCTCCTTTCAAATTAGTATATGGAACATAAGTGATATTTCATGATTCCGTCAGAGTGCCTATAATGAGGCTGCTACAGGAGCAGGAAGAAGAGCCAAAACCTGAGATAAGGAGGGCTAACCAACTGTTTGAGATATAGGAAGTTAGAGACAGAGTACATGTTGAAGCTATGCTATCTCAAGATAGGGTTAAAAAGAATTTTGACAAAAAGACCAAGGATGATGATTTCCAAGTAGGAGATATGGTATTGAAATGGGATGCTAGAAGAGAGGACCAAGCCCAAAAATTTGATAACCTTTGGCAAGGGCCCTATACAGTCATTTCCCGCCATGGAAACAACGCTTTCTTCTTGCAGGATGGGGATGAAGAACCAGTTTGGAAGAGACCCGTCAATGGGAATTTCCTAAAGCACTATCTCCAGTGAGAAACAAGCCCGTTAGCTTGTACTCAATGTACATTACCATTTTGTTTTATCTTCAATTAACTTTGTTTCAGTCCTACAAAAAGGAAAAAAGAAAAAAGAAAAGGACCCTCTAGTCTGATGTTCTTGCTACCTCACAAGGAAGATAATGTCCTCGGTTGGAGCCGCTGTTAACACCTCTATCAACGTTCCTTCCAAAGGAAGAAAGGTAACCCCCCTACCGAAACCCCAAGCATTCCCATCGACCTCTTACACCAAAGAAAGAATCATAAAATCCAAAAAAAGGTTAAGTATCAACGAATTCCGAGCCAAATGATCGAGCCGCAGTGGGAAAAATGGGAAAGACAAGGCAGTGGAATTCTTCCACAATATACAGAGGTTGAACGGTTAGGATTGAAAAAGCAAATCCAAATCTACCACTGGGAAGCAATCTGTAGCACAACAGATGAGAGATTTTCCGCTCTCCCACTTTTTCAACTTTTTGACTTTCTGCACCTGCATTGCGAATTGCGGTAGTCAAAACGACATTTTTTCAAGAGCGTAAAGTTGGGTTTCCGATTTCCACAATCCGCATTACTGAATGCGGATTGCGGAGGCATAAGTTTTCCGAGGGAGCAGATTTGGGTTTCCGATTTCCGCAACCCGCATTGCGGAATGTGGATTGCAGAGGCATAATTTTTCCGGGGGCACAGATCCAAGTTTTCGATATCCGCAACCCCCATTACGGAAGAAATAATTTTCCAGAGGCATAAAGTTGGATTTCCAATTCCTGAAACCCGCATTGCGGGAGGATAATTGAAGATTTGAGATGTTTTATAGGGTAAATTACGGCCCCAGAAAATGAATATTTTCACAGGGAAATGGAACGATTGGGAGCCGATATTGAATCCAAAGAGAAGCACATCCTGGTTATCCGTCCAAATCATCCTAAAATGACCCAATCCGAAGGAAAATTAGGTGGTTTCCAAGGCCCAAAAGCACACTGAAAATGCATAGAGTTTCCCACCAACATGTCTAACAGACTAAGAGGTAGTTGGTTTGAGCAGTTCGGTGTGAATGGCCTCATCCTCTCTAGTTCAGTACTGTTGTCAGTAAACGACCATTTATGGTTGAATTAGTTAGAGGTTGTTTGATATTTTGTAATCCTATAAGGGCATGTTCTGAATAAGAACAAAGGGTTGGATGTTTTTGGATTCTGAGAGATTAAAAGCTCTGCGTATGTATCAAACTCGGCCTTTCAATTCATGAGAAGACCCGATTCTGGAGCAGAGATTCTTGTGATGAGTGATGAGATTCTTGTGCATGTGTTCTTCATTTGTGTTTCCCATTGATTGTTTGCTTCTGCAGTATCTAGATCAAGACTACATGGTTTGAAATTCATATTTTATGCTTCAGATGCATATGACTAGGTATTCCACCCTTTCTTCTTGAAGTTGCAGGTTAGAATTCATTTCAAATGCTCTAGCTCTTTGATGGAATTTGTTCCCTTTTCTGCCTTCATCTGTTGATATCTTTGACTTGAAAAAACCTCATCTACCTTGCCTCTTACTCTTAAATTGTGGTCTAAATCAGTCATTTGTGACTATAAATCCACTGAATTTTGACTCCATGCCCAATGTTGCTCTTGTCCTTGACCCCAGCCAACTGAAAAATACCTATAAGTCACTATCTGAAGGTCTAGCCACCATTTTTAACTATAACCAGCTTTTGCAAATAATATCCTAAGTGTTGAGTGAATTGTGAAAGAGAGAGCCCTCTCTGTGGTTGGAAAGGCTAGTTTCCATCCACCAATGCTTGGTTTGAAACAGTTACCTCATGATCCCTTCTACTGCAACCCAGGAGAATCTTGAGTGATAACACCATGGATGTTTATCCATTTGGGGTTTCACCACGTATATCAAGTGTACTATTTATTTCTCTCTTGTCTCTTACTATTTGATTATTTGATACTTGTATGGATAGAAGGCTAGACTAGTAGATTCTTGCTATTGATTTACTTGTTAGTAAAGTTATTATTGTATGTTTATGCATGTTTCTCAATAATTTGACAATAAATGCCTTTTAAATAAATATTTGAATCCTGGTGAGATTTGCACCCACCACCTATGGATGTTTCACCATCATGGTCTAGCCATTTGGGACTTTTCATTCTCCAGATGGAATTTATAATCCAAAAAAAGACACTCAAATCAATTTGGTCTGTGATTTTTTTAAATTGTCAAGCAAATAGATAGAATCATAGGTAGGAGTACCTTTCATGAATTTTGGTCCCTACAACCAAAGCTCACCTTTAGGGTTGGAGGTAGTGCTTTTCCAATGACTATGTTCACCACTTTAGCCTCCATTTTAGTAGCCTACAAACTGATTGTTCCGTAGTGTGTGTTTTATTTTTTGGTTTTAATGAATGGCATTGGAATACTGAATTGTCAATCCAAAACCTTACAAAATATTAAGCGTCATTAATCAACCATCAAAATAGACAAACACATGTCTCACCAAAAGGAAAAAAATACTAATTCTTCCATCTTTTTCCTTATCAAGGAAATTGGGAATTAGGGTTTGAATCACCAGCAAAAATAATTGAGGATTCTTAGGTCTTTGTCAACATGGAAATCACGAACAAGAAAAATACACATAATGAGCTAACACAAACAAAGAACGGGGATTTTACCATTAGCTACTTATGAATAGGAACATACGTAGGGGAAAATGATTTGGAGAGTGCACCGAGTCAATCCTGAGTGATGAACCCTAAGATGGTAAATTTGTGATTGATTACAGAAAAAGGAAATTTGCAAATTAGGTATGAATATCATCTGATAAAGTTGCACAATTGGAAATGGGGCAGTGAAGTTGTCAATGACATCTCATCCAAGCAGTGCTTTGATGGACTCGATCAATTGAAGCAAAGACAAATCCTACTAGGTTAAAAAAGGATACTTATTTAAAGTGACGAGAATTGGTGGAGAAACAGTCATGGGATTCACTTTGTAGCATTGTATGGTTGAAATCATTTAAGAAAAAATGAATTTGGGCATGACCACCACGGTATTCCTATTTGAAATGCAAGAAACGATATAGAAAAACACAAAAACATGAAGCAATGGGATGGTGGATAAATATATCTTATCCCCATTCCCCATATAATTCCTTCTTAGAATTCCAATGGTGATACTTCCATGGGTGGATATGATTGCCTCTAAAAGACCACCCACGCCAAACCCTGGAGTGCTCTCAACTAGTGGCAAACCACCAACATGGAGAACATCGAAGGGAAAATGAATAGGGTGAAGGCCAATTTTCAACCTGTAGAAAAACATTGAAGGGAAAACCAATAGGGTGATGGTCAAATGGGGTGAAGGGTGAGCTCCACCATCATGGAAAACAAATTGGAAAGGAGAGGAAAAAACCCAGGAAAATCACGCGAAAAGCAGAGGAAAAAAATTGAATGAGCGAACAAGTGAAAAACACAAAGAAATACCTTGGAACATGGACAATGAGCCAGACACATGGTAGACATTGTTGGGAAGAGAGTTGACATATGGTGGAAAGTGTTGGTTGGGAGGAGGGATGACAAATCTGGCAATAATGCCCTCGAAACCCACCCTCGTCGAAAAACACCTATTGCCATAAAAAATTAATTTTTTAAAAAGCACAAAACCCAACACCATAAATTAGAGAGTATTTTGAAAATAGCCAATTTTTTTTTATATAATTAAGATAAATAAAATTTTAAAAAAATACACATAAAACAAAACATTCTTTAAAAATCAGTTTTCTTTAAAAAATTGAAAGTTTTAATACTTTGAAATAAGACATTTTTATAAAGATTAAGAAAACACACACACATACACACATATTATATTGATTAAATTAAAATTTTTTAATGTTTTAAACTAACGTATTTAAAAAAAATCTCGTTATTTAAAGATCCATTACAAAACTTCATTCTTTATCCTTACACCTAAAATCGTTGTTTAAAAATCAAATATAAGTTTTAAAGCTTCCAATGTTTTAAAAAATCATATTAAAAAATAAAAACTCTCTTACCATATCTCTACACAACATTCCCAATCCCTACCTCAAGAGGGTGTGGTAAAGTTGTAAAGATGGGTGGAAGGGAGGGGGAATTAAAAAAGGATATAAATAAAAAAATGAAGTTATGTATATAGTAAGGGTTAAAACAAATTCAATTTTGAATATATATGTGTGAGAGATTTTTAAAGTTCATATGATGATTGTGATGGTGGTTATTAATGTTTATTGAGACTAATATTGGTTTATTGGATCTTAAGAAATGTAAGGAATTACTTGCTTTCTTTAAAAAATTATTTGTGTACTAAAAAAAATTTAAGAGAAGTGTTTTTATATCACCATAATTTTGATAGGTTAAAAGGTTTACAAGATGTTAATCAGTCGTGTTGATTATGCAAAAAGCCGTTTCTAAGCGTCCGCAACGTTTTCCTGTCTAGGATTAGGGTTTCTCAGCGTTCATGGCCTCGCCTTCGGCACTTGAGCCGGGGGATCCTTCCTCCTTGGATGAGCGTTACCACCAGGCTATAATGAAGGTGCCTGCTCTTCCTAAGGCTTCTCCCCCTTATGATTCACGGTTCGTTAAAAGGACTCTTGCCCCTCAAGTCAAGCTCTCCTCTGCCACATCCAAGCACAAGGTTGTCGTTAAAGAGGCATGATAGGGAATTTGACTGGAATGTGGCCATCCCCAAAATCCATTTAACTATGGATCAATAAGAACTAGAGACCCCTCATCAAAGGGGAATTCATACCAAATTTATGTGGCAAAGGTTTCTTTGTTTTTCTCTTTGAGTTCAAGGAAGACATGTATCTGATCTTTTGAAGCGGTCCATACTTTTTGGGGCCAAGGGGAATGTATTTGAATCAATGGAATGCCTCCTTTGTCCCCGAGAATGATATACCGTCAGTTGTCCCAGTTTAGGTCAAACTAACCCATCTCCCTCTTCACTGCTGGTGGGATGAGGACCTGAGGATGATTGGAAACTCTTTGGGTAAATTCATCGACATAGCTGAACCCCAACCTCCTCTTTTCTCTTGTGCAAGAATTTGTGTGGAAGTGGATTTGGAAAAAGGGCTGCCTGAGGAAATCAACCTCTCTATGGACAATTGGAACCATCTACAGAAGGTAGATTACGAACAGATCCCCTTCAAGTGCAAAGCATGCCACGAGTATGGCCACTTCACAAAGGGATTCCCAAAAAGGAAGGATACATAAGGCATTAAAGAAGAGGATGGGGAGTGGAACAGGGTTCCCAAAAGAAGTACAAAGAAAGCCCCTGTGGGCGAGCCTTCAACGACGACCCCAAGTTCTCGAGCCACTCCATTGACGGGCATCAACAATCGCTTTCAGGTCCTGGAGTCTTAAGAGGCTAAAGGTGCAGAACAAGGAGAAATAAGAGAGACGCTGGTAGAACAAGAAGGAAAGGAGCTCCTAGTTTTGGAGGACATAACTCAGAAAGAAAATGATGTCCCCAGTCTTCCCGAGAAACCATACGTTGATTATAGAACTAAGTGCCTTAGATCAGACACATCAGGCTTTGTTACCAAATCAAGATCTAAATCCTCTCAGGAAGAGTCCTCTGAATACCTTGAAGAAGAAAAGGAACCAACTGGGAAGAAGGGCAGGATGCCAAACATAGCACATAGAGAAGAACAAGCCGAAAAAGAAAAGGAAGAAGGGAAGCAAACTTGCATTGTCCAACACTTAAGGACCCTAGGTAAGAATTTTGAAGTTAAGGAGCAGGTGAAGGTCAGGACCGACCCCCTCATCAAGAAATAATGCAAATAGTCTCCTAGAATTGCAAAGGTCTTGGAGGTAAGCCAAAATCGAAATCTATAAAACATCTAATTAGGAATGAAAATATCTCCATTCTTTTGCTCCAGGAGACTAAAATGCCATAAGAAGATGCTTAGTTTCGCATGAAGAAAATTTGGAATAATGGTGAGGGAGCCTCTATTGGATCCAGAGGGAGCTCAGGTTGAATCTCCACTTGGTGGGATAAGAATAAATATAGGCTTGCAGCGGAAAGGAGATACAATAACTGGATTTTGACAGAGTTGGAAGACAAGGAGGATAAAAAAAGGATTGAAATCCTCAATGTATATGGCCCCACTCTCTACAGCAAGAAACATGATTTTTGGCTCTCTTTTGAGGACCTTAGAAGGAAAAATATTCATCTCAACTCTATTGTAGTAGGGGATTTTAACACCATGATATCTGGGGCGGAAATACGCGGGGGTTCAAAAGTAAGAGACCCCTTTGGGGAATATCTAGAATATTTGATGGCCTCCTGGGACCTCACTGATGTCAAACCAAGAAAAGGCAATTTCACTTGGAGAAATCGAAGGATTGGTCTTGGGAATATTGCTGCCAGACTTGACAGATTTTTGATTAACAACTTTCTTCTCCTTTCTCGTCTCATTCCGTTAACAAATATTCTGCCATCCGCAATATCTGATCACAAACCCATTATGCTGTTTTTCTAGCTTCCCTCTAATTTCGGAACTCTCCCCTTTAAATTCCTCTCCACCTAAACAATGGAGGAAGAGGTTTCCACTTTGGTATGGAATGCTTGGAACATCTTTATCCAAGGGTCCCCAGGTTTCATTTGGGAATCTAATTTGCGGGCAGTCAAGACAACTCTCAAACTCTGGGCCAAAAACAAGCCTTCGACGGGGCTCTTGAAGACTGAGGCTCAATAGAATCTTAAGGATATACAAGATAGTATGGAGACGGGAGAAGTAAATGATATTCATATCAAAAGAGAATAGGAGCTGCAGGAGAAAGTCCTCCAGTTGGAAAGGAAAAATGAGGAGGAATGGAGGATAAGATCTAGGTGTCTTTGGCTTAAGGCTGGAGAGTAGAATAACAAATATTTCCATAATCAGCAAAGGGAACGAACTAGGAGGAACACAATCCTAGAGCTCGACACAGAAGAAGAAGGAATAATCTCCTCAGAACCTCAGACACAGAAGAAGAAGGAATAATCTCCTAAGAACCTCAGATCCAACAAGAAATCTTCTCTTACTTCCCAGCTATGTACCATGAAGATCAAGATGTGATGGAGCCGCTTCCGGACTCTTTCTTCTCAAAGATTCTGAAGTAGGGTTCTCAATCAGTTTCTATCATCGTTTCTAGAAAATCATTAAGCGATACCTTTGCAGAATGCTGAACTGCTACATTAACAGAGACAATCTAGGTGGAGCCACCAATTCCTCCTTCATCGCCCTCATTCCCAAAGACAGGAAAACCTCCTCTTTGGACAGGTATCTACCTATCTCCCTTTGCAATGCTTCTTATAAAATTCTAACAAAAATCACTTCAGGAAGGCTAAAACAAATATTACCAAAGCTCATCTCTGGAAATCAAGGAGGATTCGTGGCTAGAAGGAAAATCATAAACAACATCATAGTCGTGCAAGAGGCCATCCACTCCAGCTTCAATTGGAAATAAAAATGAATGGCTATTAAGTTGGATATGGAAAACGCCTTTGATAGGGTGAGGCACCGGTTTGTCTTTCAGGTTTTACAAGCCTTTGGTTTCTCTTCTTCCTTCATAAACTGGATCAAAGCCTTAATTAGTGAACCTTGGATCTCCCCTCTCTACAATGGAATACCAACACGATTTTTCAAGGCATCCAGAGGTCTTCGACAGGGGTGCCCCCTCTCCCCTTTTCCCTTCATCACCGCAACATCTCTCAGTAGGAAAATCAATAGCTTTATCAACTCCGGAGAGTTGCCAGGGATCAACATTGTTAGAGGAGTGCGGTCAGTTAATCATGCTCAGTTTTTTGATGACACCATTATTCTGGGGAAAGCCACCTTTGCTGCATGTATCTAATCTCTTCTCCACCACTCTTTCAGATTACTTAAAAATATCTGGGGGAAAAATCAAGAAAAGGAAGAGCTGCATTTATACTTGGAATTGCCCCAACAACATGAATTTGTTTCTCTCTAGAACTCTTGGGTTCAAAGTGGCGGGGAAATGGATCTCCTTTAAGTATCCGAGCATACCTATCTCTCTACAAGGCAGGACTAAATGATGGCACGATATTGTCACTAAAATAAAGAAAAAAATTGATTCCTGGGGGGGAAAATGGTTGAACCTGGAAGGAAGGGTAATCCTCATCAAATATTTCCTCAATTCCATCCCTATCTATCTATGCTCCATTGCCCTTGCGCCAATGGGAATTATGAGTGAGATCAGCAAAGAAATTAAGAAGTTTTTATGGCAGGGTGGGCTAAATGGAGGGAAGAAATTCCACTTAATTAAGTGGGAAATTGTTAGAGCAGAAAAAAACAAAGGCGAGCTTGCTTTAAGGGAGCCAAGGTTGAATAAAATTTCCATGATAGCCAAAATTTTGTGGAGGTTGGTCACGAGGAAGAAATATTGGTGGAAGGAAATCATTGTTCAAAAATACATAAGAAAGAGCAGACTAAGGAGTACAAAAAATATGTTCTCGAGGGAGGCAACTAGGATTTGGAGTCTATGCAAGTCCTCGGTTCAAATCATAAGAGACCATATATACTGGATCCCCAGAAGTGGAAAAGAATCGATATTTGGAAAGATAGTATCCTCGGTGCTCCTCCTTTGAAGTCTATGGAGTCTCTCAGCGGGTTACGAGAATGGATGAGGGAGAAAAGCATTGTCAAACTCCATGAATTGTCCACTTCGGACGAGAATGGGAATTGGTCAGGTTGGGTTCCCCTTTCTCCCCCTACCGATCTGCATGAAAAATTGCAAGATCTCTTCACCTCTCTAAATGGAAAGGCCCCTTTGAATATTAGAGAAAAAGATGCCAGAGGATGGGGATAAAAAGGGTTCTATAGAGTTAAGGATGGCTACGATATTCTGCTAGCTAATCTCCCCGAGTCTATAAAGGATCAGAAATTGAAGAAAGTATGGCATCGAGATTTCCCTCCCAAGATATGCGACTTCTTCTGGATTCTCACGCATAAGAAAATTTTAAATTATGAGAACCTAAAGAAAACAGGAATAGCTGGTCCTAGTAGGTGTGTTCTTTTCCAAAAACATGAAGAAACTGTGCAACATCTTTTCCTTCAATGCAACTTTACTCTCCAAATCTGGAATGAGATGGTTAAGGATCTCAACCTAGGCATCTCCATGCCAAAAAACATAAGCGGCTTATTCAAAGGCTGGGGCCACAAGTACCGTGGGAACAAAAAATCCTTGGATAAGCTCTGGAATGCTCTCCCTAAGTAAATCAATTGGTAGATCTGGATCACAAAGAATAAGTCTATTTTCGAAGACAAGAAGTCGTAAGTGGGCAAAACGGTAAGAAATTATAAGTCCCGGATCAAAGAATTCATGGATTGTCTAGGATGGTCCCCTCCATGAAACTCCTTGTGTCCCTATGAAGCTATGTGGGTCTCCAACTTGTTGGCCTCGATCTCTCTTCAGTCCAAACTCCCTAAGCACCCTCTATGGGTTCTAGATGGGTCCCCAGCAGAATTTTCTGTCTGGAGAAATTTTCAAGCCAGTTATTTCATTTTCTTTGATGGAGAATACAAAGGAAATACAGGGGTGCAGGTGCAATATGGGTCATTGTAATGTCCCTTTTTTAAATTTTTATTAAAATGCCCAATTTCTCACCTTTTCCCCAATTTCGACCTTTGACTAGTTTTGATGTCTAGGTCTCCAATTTGCCCCAAATGCTCCCAAATATTCTGAGAAGGTATATGAATGATAATAGGAATTGATTATGATGTTCAGGGATGATATAGGGCCACCAAAATACCTCTGCAAACTCCCTTAATATTCTGGACAAAGTATGTAATTTTACTAGCAATTGGAGGTTCAAATCCGCCTAGGGCAATGACTGAAATTGGCTTTCCAAATGCCTCCAAACCCACTCGAATTTATGAAAATAGGTAGGGGATGTATCAGGGATGTTATTAAGGTCTCATATGCACCATTAATTAGTTATTAAGTCTGTTCTAACCTCCCCACAAACAGCTGCAAAAATCACTAATTCGACCCTTGGGGAAATGGCACCAAATCTTCTCCAAATGTAAATAAACTAAGTAAAATGACTTCAAATGATTAAGTGCTGAAAATGAAACTTGTAAAAATAATAAATGGCTGTCCATTCATCATATATGTATCAGAGAAACATTCTTTTATTCGAAATCTTCAGCATTACAATGACATACATCAATAGAGTCGGGAAATGGTCATTGTTTGCTTATTAATAATCATTTTTACATACAACCACTTGGTATTTAGACCTGATACTCTATGAAGATGAAGGAAATATTATATTAAGATTATTACAATAAAAAATACATCATGAGAATCTCTCCAAAGGAGTACAAGAGCTCACCCAAAGCGCAATCCCTCAAGGAGCATGAATATGCCTTCAAAACTAGAAATGGTTGAGGGGATGTGATGCATTAGATGAAACCATGAGCTTCCATGTATATGATACCTGAAAATAAAAACTCCATTAAATCTCCATGAAATACCTAAATGGACTCTCCAAACACCAACTTGGATGGGAATATTTCACCCTCGAAATTGGCTAAGGCAAGAAACTAGTCATCCACTAGCTCTCTCTTCACAAATGCAATTTTTCTCAAATCATCAAAATCCCTTATCTTGGTTTATCCCTGTATTTTATAAACATCCTTAGCCTTATAAGGTTCCCAATCCATCCATAGACTCAATCCAATTCGAATTAGGGTAAGGGCTCAAGATTTGCCATGTGTCCTACCTTTCCTAGCCTTCCACCTTCCACCAATTCGAGTAGGAGTCTCTTTGGCTTCTACAACTCCCATGAGCACCCTATTGGAGACTATATTTGGGGCTGACATGTCATAATGGTAAGATGTCATAGGTCAGATCTGAAATTTGTCATAGATTTCATATATGCTCCATCATTGTTGTCATAGGAGCTAGGGAATCTAGCCCAAGCATCCACAAACTCCTAGTTTGTCTCTTCCTCTTCCATGGAGGTTACCATTCCGTCCAAATTCGACCTATGATGCTAAATTCCATGTGTATGAGCCTACGAACTCATCCAAGGATGTTCACCTTCTTATGAATTCGAATTGGCAAGAGAAAGATGCCATGTGTCATTGAAAAATCAAGCTAGTGTGGGTCCCACATCCTCCATATGTCTTCAAAACCACTTGCCACCTAGAATTTCTCTTGAATTTATTTATTCAACCTATTTATTAAATAATTGAACCCTTCTAATGTCTAAAAATCATTTATTATCTTCCTTATTGCAATTCCAAATGTGCCCATCCAGCCTAAGAAACTAGTAGGATTGATGGGATTGTCTTACTATGCAATTATTTGAATGGGGACATTACAGTCCTCCCCACCAAAGATTGCTTGCCCTCAAGCAATATCAATTTATCATGCTGCAAAATTGTTCCTCCTCTATCAGGTGTCCTTCCATGAGGAATGTCTCCCAAATCCTTTCTATTCCGGTGCTTCATGCCATGGGAAGAAACTACCTGATTCGGATAGGTGTGCTGCCCTCTCACAACCCTTAGTATTCCTTTTGAATCTTGAAATTTCATCTCAGGAATTTGATAGTTTACTGTATGATCTCCTATAGAGTACAACCATCGTACTCCCAAAACCACATTAGTATCAACAACATCAACCACATAAAAGCTATCAATAAAAGTATAGTTACCTACGGTGACTTGCAGCTGTGCAATCCATGTTTTGCACTCCATTGTGTTGTGACCAGGAATGACAGTGTGAAGACATAGAATGGTTCAATAGGTATCTTCCTCCTCTACACCATGTCTTCATCAATGAAGTTATGTGTGGCTCCTCCATCTACCAAAACTGAAGTTCTTTGTCCTAGTACCACACCCTTGCATCAAATAGTGTGATATCGAGGTACTGTTGAAAGTACTGCCATTATTACTTTGGTGGGTGAGGGATGCTTCACCTCTTGCTTCCCTTCTTCTGCTGTAGTATATCTCTCTTCTTGGGCTGAAGTATGTATTTTTTACTCCATGGCCCCTTCATACCCATCATCACAAAATACTTCAATGGATTGGGCCTTTCCCTTAGCACATTTATGTCCTGGTGCCCATGGTTGGAAGCACGAGTAACATAATCTCTTCCTTCTGACCTCTTCACTGCTTAGTTCCTCTTTCTTATCCTTTACATATTCATCTTCTTGCCATGGATTCTTATCAAATGCATCTCTTTTGCAAGGTTTCTTTTCAAATCTGAAGTCAGGCTTGGGAGGAAATCTTGTTCTAGGAAGCACATTTTGGAGATCCCTAGTCAAGCTCATTGCATCTTTTAATGTAGTTGGCTTGTGTGCTTTGACCAAACCTTTTAAGGGTTCAGCCAAACCTTCAGTGAAAAACAATACCAACCTTCCCATAGACACATCAGCCACCTTCACTGATAATTTTTGAAAGTCCATCATATAATCAGTAGGGGTCCCAGTTTGCTTCAATTGGGCTAGTTCCTTGAAAGGCAATTCTGGATCTTTTTATTCAAATCTCTCTAGTACCCTATAAACAAATTCTCCATATGTTTTAACCTGATCATGATCCAAAGTTTGCAGTCCATGAAACCACCATTCATTGGCATCTCCTTCCAAGTGCAAAATGGCCATTTTTAGTGCAACCACTTCCACCATAGGATTCAACTGAAAATACACATCTAATTTTTGCACCCAAGTGTTAGCAGAATTTTGAGAGGAACCATCAAAAGTAGGAAGTGACATTTTACCAATAGCACAATTTAATTCTTTGTTTTGGAATAGATCCCTATTGTCCTCCTTCTTTTTTAGTTTCTGTGCAGCATCAAGGTATGTACCAACTGCTAGACTTCTCTTACAATCTTCACTCAAATCATTCCATTCATTTTCTATTGTACTAAGATCCACTTGAATGTTAGGCTCTTATTTGAGTGTAATAAATTTGGGTGTAGTAGACCTTGGTATGCTTTGAAATTCATTAGGTCTATTATGGGGTCCTGTGCTTGAGAAAATATGCTCACCCATTTTCTTCTTTTCTTCTGAGTGTGAACTACTGTTTTCTCCTATTATCCCTTTGCTTCTAAGTTGGCTAACCATCAAGTCAAATCCTTTCATCATTTGTTTACTCATGTATTTCATACCCATGGAAATTTCATCAAAATATGGTTTTAAGGCTGCAACAAATTCCTCCTTATGTATTAAGTTTTCATCCTCCTCTCTACCCATGGTTTTAACAAAAGACTCTTCTCCTACAGTTTCTTCCTCAACAACAACACCTTCAACTTCTGGTTCTAAGGGTGGTGGTATATTTATTTGAATTATTGTTAAGACCATCATGTGCCAAGAACATGCTTTGATACCACTTGTAATGTCCCCTTTTTAAAATTTTATTTAAATGCCCAATTTCTCACTTTTTCCCCAAGTTCGACCTTTGACTAGTTTTGATGTCTAGGTCTCCAATTTGCCTCCAAATGCTCCCAAATATTCTGAGAAGGTATATGAATTATAATAGGAATTTATCATGATTTTAAGGGATGATATATGGCCACCAAAAGACCTCTGCAAACTCCCTTAAGATTCTGGACAAAGAATGTAATTTTACTAGCAATTGGAGGTTCAAATCCCCCCAGGGCAATGACTGAAATTGGATTTCCAAATGCCTCCAAAACCACTCAAATTTAAGAAAAGAGGTAGGGGATATCTCAGGTATGTTATTAAGGTCTCATATGCACCATTAATCAGTTATTAATTCTGTTCTAACCTCCCCACAAACAGCTGCAAAAATCACTAATTCGACCCTTGGGGAAATGCACCAAATCTTCTCCAAATGTAAATAAACTGAGTAAAATGACTTCAAATGCTTAAGTGCTGAACATGAAACTTGTAACAATAATCAATGGAAGTCCATTCATCATAAATGTATCAGATAAACATTCTTTTATTCTAAATCTTCAACATTACAATGGCATACATCAATAGAGTGGGGAAATGGTCATTGTTTTCTCATTAATAATAATTTTTACATACAACCACTTGGTATTTCAACCTGAGAATTTTTGAAGATGAAGAATAGAGTATATTAATCTTATTAAAATCATAAATACATCATGAGAAGCTCTCCCAAGGAGAACAATATCTCACCCAAAGCGTAATCCCTTAAGGAGCATGAATATGCCTTCAAAACTGGAAATGGTTGAGGGGATGTGATGCATTAAATGAAACCAAGAGCTGCCATGTAGCTGATACCTACAAATAAAAAATCCATTAAATCTCCATGAAAGACCTGAATGGCCTCTCCAAACACCAACTTGGATGGGAATCTTTCACCCTCGAAACTAGCTAAGGCAAGAAACTAGTCATCCACTAGCTCTCTCTCTTCACAAATGCAATTTTTCTCAAATGATCAAAAGACATTCTCTTGGTTTATCCATGTGTTTTATAAACATCCTTATCCTTCTAAGGTTTCCAATCCATCCATATACTCAATCCAATTCGAATTAGGGTAACGGCTCAATATTTTCCACGTGTCCTACCTTTTGTAGCCTTCCACCTTCCACCAATTCGAGTAGGAGTCTCTTTGGATTCTCCAACTTCCATGAGAGCCCTCTTGGAGCCTTTTTTTGGGGATGACATGTCATAATGGTCATATCTCAGAGTTCAGATCTGAAATTTGTCATAGATGTCATAGATGCTCCATCATTGTTGTCATAGGAGCCAGGGAATCTAGCCCAAGTGTCCACAAACTCCTAGTTTGACTCTTCCTCTTCCATGGAGGTTACCATTCCATCCAAATTCGACCTATGATGCTAAATTCCATGTGTATGAGCCTACCAACTCATCCAAGTATGTTCACCTTCTCATGAATTCGAATTGGCAAGAGAAAGACGCCATGTGTCCTTGAAAAATCAAGCTAGTGTGGGTCCCACATCCTCCATATGTATTCAAAACCACTTGCCACCTAGAATTTCTCTTGAATTTATTTATTCAACCTATTTATTAAATAATTGAACCCTTCTAATGTCTAAACATCATTTATTAGCTTCCTTATTTCAATTCCAAATGTTCCCATCCAACCTAGGAAACTAGTAGGATTGACGGGATTGTCTTACTATGCAATTATCGACCCCATAGGAAACATGGTTTCTCAATTCGCTAGCGGTTTAGGTAGGAGAACCAACAATCAAGATGAGTGGGATACTCTTATACAGGGGATGGACATCATGAAGTCGCTGCATATTGAATGCTTCAACGTCCTGGGGGATTCCAAGATCGTTATTAAGAAAATGATCAATATCGAGAGAGGCCATCATAAGGCTCTCAGTAGAATCCAGAAGCGAATTGTTTCCATCATGGATATTTCCAGGATCCACTTCTTCCATATCCTTAGGCGCAACAATTCTGAATCTGAACTTATGGAAAACCATGGAACTAGGATTCATGAAGGTAATATGGTGGTTAACCAAGGACCTAGCCATTTGTTTTGGTCACCATGTTTTTAACCCAATTCGTATTGTGGGGGGCGCTCATGCACAACCCCTTCCCTTACTTGAGGACATGTGGCTCCCTCCTTCGTCCTTGTATTAATGAAGGGCCTAGCTCATCCAATGACATTAAAAGGAGTAGGTGCAGCGGGATTTTGGATGCACGCGGTGTTATAACGAAGCCTCGAGGTTTCAGCTCGCACGTATTTTCCCTTGGGGATGGCATCATTTTGCAGCAGGTTATAATGGGCCTAGAAGAACTGACTTGCAACGCTCCTTTTGCGGGTGAACTCTTCTCTGTTTCTAGGTTCTCTCTTGTGCGTTTTAGGATGAATTTGGAGAGAATGGCTTCAGAGCTTAAGGAGATGAGAGGGGTGCACCAGGATATAAAAAAGAATGCCCGTAATGCGTTTGAAGCCGCCAGGGCTACTTTGGAAAAGAGTAAGCTCATTGGACAAGACATCATTAGGTTTGATATGTGCATGGAGGGTGTTGAGTCCAATGCTCGGGTTCAGGTGGGATAGCTTGAGGAGCTTCAGAAGGATTTCAATGGATTTAAAGAGTCTCTACTTTCAAATTTCGAAGGACTCAAGCATTTCCTCTTTTCCCCGAAGCACCAGTTGTTCGACACCTTGCAAGAAAGCAGTGACAGGATTGAATCCCGTTTGGATCAGCTCAAAGTCTCCACGCATGAAATCAAGGATGATATGGGGAATATCACTGAACCGGCGAACTCTGGGCACCAGCGCGAAGAAATCTCTCTCATGGAGGACGACTCACAGACCCACAAAGGAATTCCACCTGTTTAGTTTCAGGAATGTTTAATAGCTCCTCTTTTTTGCTGTCAAATGTTTTTTTTCCTTCTCTTGTGTAAACAGTTCGTTCAAATATATCCGACAAATAATTGTAGCTATGAACATAAAGGAAACACCTGTCTCAGGTCTGAAATGCTAAATCTGTTTATCTCAGAATAGTATATCAGTACTTTGCCTGCTACCCCTCTTGGAAGGGATTTTTGCATCTGTACCTTTTTCCATGTTTAATATATATACTACTTCTCATTCTTGTTAAAAAAAAAAGGTTTACAAGATGTTGTAATACATATTTTGAAGTTGCAAATATCTTTGCATTTTCACTAGGAAATATCATCGAGGTACTTTCACATGAAATTTTCAATGAGGCACTTTGATGGGGCATTTTCATATTATTTTCAGAAGGCATTTTCACTAAGACATTTTCATTGGGATTTTTCAATATCTAGTCATTTTCACTGGATACCTAAGCCCTAACCCATGAGCTTTAATAAAAGCATTTTCATGAAGGAACTTTCATGTGGCATTTTCATAGTTATTTTCATGGGGCATTTTTTAAATTCGAGCATTTTCATGACATACCTTTGCAACCCTTGTTATCACTCAAAATTATTCTGGGTTGCAACAGAATGGATCCTGAGGTAACTATTTCAAACCAAGCTTTGGTGGGCGGAAACTAGCCTTTGCAACCACAGAGAGGGCTCTCTCTTTCACAATTCTTCCGACACTCACAATGTTATTGGCATAAGATGGTTATAAATATATATAAAAAGTGGTGGCTAGACCTTAATACAAGGATTTTTAGGGATTTTTCAGCTGGTTGGGGTCAAGGATAGGAGCAATCAGCAACATTAGGCATGGAGTCAAACTTGAGTGGTTCTTTAGTCACAAATGATTGATTTGGAACACAATTTCAAAGGCAGAGGCAAGGTAGATAAGGATTTTACAAGTCAAATATATCAACAGAAAATTAAACAAATTCCATTACAGAGTTAGAGCATTAAGAATGAATTCTAACCTGCAACTTCAAGAAGAAAGGGTGGAGTATCTATGCATCTGAAGCATAAAATATGAATTTCAGACCATGTAACCTTGATCTAGATACTGCAGAAGAAAAAAATTAATGGAAAATACTAATGAAGAACACATGCACAAGAATAATAGAAATCAAAGCACTCATCACAAGAATCTTTGCTCCAGAATTAGGTCTTCATATTAATTGAAAGGCCGAGTTCAATACATGCAGAGAGCTTTAATCTCTCAAAATACCAACATCCAACCCAGGGGTTTAATTCAGAATATGCCTTTACAGGCTTACAAAATATTACAAAAATTCTAACTAATTCAACCATAAGTGGTTGTTACTCAAAACAATCTTACACTGGAAAGGATGAGGCCATTCACACTGAGCTATTCGAACCAACCGCTTCTAAGTCTGTTAGATGCGTCGATGGAAAACATCTGTGCGTTGTTAGTGTGAATTCAGGCCATGGAAAACCACCCTTTTATCCTTCAAATCGAGATTTTGCGGGCCAATTTGTAGGGCTAATTAGGTCGTGGTCTTCTCCTGCCTTCAGATCGACCCTTAGTCATGGAACAGTTGGACTCTTTCCATGTGAAGTTCTGCAATTTTCGTGGTCGCAATTTTCTTCGCAAAACCATCTTTGATCCGCAATTATCCTTCCGCAATATATAGTCTGCAGTGCATAAGTCGGAAGTTGGAACTGCTAAACAGACCTCATCAAAAATTACCTCCGCAATCCGCAGTAGCGGAACCTGAAAATCGGAAATGTCAAATGGAATTTGTCAAATTTTACCTCTGTAATCCTCAATGGCGGAACCCAAAAATCAGAAATGTAAAATGGAATTTGTAAAATTTTACCTCTGCAATCCATAATCCGCAATGCGGGGACTTAGAAAGTCAGAATGCCACTGCACAACTTCACAGAAATTATGCTTCCGCAATCCACAGTCCGCTGTACGGATGTCGGAAAGTCAATATTTTAGAGTTTTGCAGAAATCATTTCCACAATCCATAGTCCGCAATGCGAAAGTCGGAAAGCAGAAACTCAGTTTTGAGCCCCTGAAAAAATTATGCCTTTGAAATCCGCAATCTGCAAATGCAGGTTTCGGAAATCGGAAACTCATATATTCGGAGTTTCGTAGAAGTTTCCCCCTGCAATCTGCATTCCGCAATGTGACTCTCAAAACTCAGAAATTCGAACTTGCGCCTTTGGAAAAATTGGGCTCCCGCAATCCGCAATCTGCAAATGTGGGTCTCGAAACTCGGAAACTCAACTTCTTGCTCTGGGAAAAATTGTGTCTCCACAATCCGCATTCCACAATGTGGAACTCGGAAGTCGGAAACTCAACTGCATCTTTTTGAAAATATTTTACCCCCGTAATCTTCAATGCGGGTTCAGAAAGTCATAAATCTTTTCATCTGATGTGTTGTGGACCACTCCCTAGCCATTGATCTGGCTTTGTTCTTCAATCCCAACTGTTCAACCTCTTTGGATTGCGGAAGAACTCCAATTTCCTTGTTCTTTCTCATTTTTCTCACTGTGGCTTGATCATTTGGCTTGGAAATTGTCGATACTTAGCCATTTTTTCGGTTCTCCGCTTCTTCTTTAGTGTAAGAGGTCAATGGGCGCGCTTGGGGTTTCGGTAGGGGGGTGTGATTTCCTTTTTTCTGTGGGATCATTGATAGAGGTGATAACAAGGGCTCCAACCGGGGATGCTATCCTCCCTGTGAGGTAGCAAGAACAGTAGACAAGTTGCCTCTTTTTTCCTTTTTCCTTTTTCATAAAATAGAACTAAAAGACAACTAACCGAAACTTTAAAAAATGGTAATGTACAGTGAGGACTGGTTAACATACTTGTTTTTTATTGGAGATAGTGCTTCAAGAATTTCCCATTGATGGGTCTGTTTCCCACTGGTTCTCCCTCCTTGTCTTGTAAGAAGAAAGCGTTGTTTCCATGGTGAGTGATGACTGTATAGGGCCTCTGCCAGAGGTTATCAAAATTTTGGGCTTGGTCTTCTCTTCTAGCATCCCATTTCAATACCAAATCTCCCACTTGGAAATCATCGGCCTTGGTATTTCTCTCAAAAGTCTTCTTAACCCTCTCTTGAGCTAGCATAGATTCAACATGTACTCTGTCTCTGATTTCCTGTATCTCAATCAGCTTCTTAGTTCTCCTTAGCTCAGGGTTTGGGTCTTCTTCTTGCTCCTGTTGCAGCCTCATTGTAGGCCCTATGAGGGAATCAAGAAATATCACCTTTGTTCCATATACCAATTTGAAAGGAGAAGTTCCAATGGATCTCTTAGAGGTGATCCTATCAGCCCACAGAGCAAAGGTGTAACGTCCCCATCTTGACCCTATTGCATTAATATTGTAAATGATGTAAATATTGTTATTTAGTCATGGTGAGGAGCTCAAGGCCAAGGCCCCGCCATTGATTATCGTTCTATGTATCGGCGATTAGAATAGATGCATATGGTTCTTGTGCTAGCTGTGCACAATGTAGAATCGGACATCATGTAAACATGCAATTTTAATGAAAAACCCACAACCAGCTACGCAATGCAACAAAGAGATGGGGGCATGATCTTTACAAGGAATAGGGAGGGAAAATAACCAAACCCTTGAGCCATGGTGTTAAGCCATTTCATTGAGGAAACGCATGAACTCTCAACTACCCATTTGGTCTCATGCACCCAATCATTTAATCCTTCCAATAATTGGTTGAGACAATTAATTCCTTGGGATGGGAGAGGTAGGGCTGTCAATTTTCATGTATGGGCAAGACAACAACCTGGGAAATCGAGTTTTGGTTGGATGGGCAAGAAAACCCCCACGAAATTGGCCCAAAGCCATTCTTCACCCATGGCATTCTTCCTCTCACGCAGTCTGATCCTGTTGGGGTTTTATCCTTCACGTTTTTCACCATTTCCTGCATTATTCCATGCCTGCAAACTCGTTTTTGGTTAGCTCATTGGATGGGAGAAGAGAGCCACGATTTTTGGGGTTAGGGAGGCCGTTTCTGCCCACAAAATGCCCATGAGCATTCTTCTGAAAACGATTCTGCTCTCCTGGGGTTGATTTCCCATTTTCTCCTTTTCGTTTTGGTTGCCCACGTTTTTCTGGAACTGTTAGGAACCCATTGTTGGGAACTTCACTATAGAAGCGTTTTTCTCATGCCCAGCACTTACACTTTTGCTGTTATATGCATCCATCTCCTAGCAGTCTCAGAAACCCAACTGCTGGTTGGTATGGCTGATTCTGGGGTATTTATGGCTATGTGAGACCCTGTTGTTCCATAGTTCCTTGTGGAGATCATGCCCAGCTCGGGGGTGGCAGTGGTGCTGAGAGATTGAAGAGCACACTGGCCTATGGTTGGGTGGAACGTTGCAGAAGCGTAGCTGGTTGCTCAGGGACTACTTGGTTTAAGATAAGTATTCTCATTTGCTATTTCTGCAATGTCTATACTTAATGGCTATCATGAAATGCTAAGTGTATGCTAGATAGTAGCATGACTTTAATTCTGCTATGTTTAATTACAATATGCCTGTGACATGAACAGCTTGAATGTCTTGAATGCATGATGGACGTGTGATAGATTTATAACCCTGCTGTGTTTTTAAATTTTTTATGCATCTTCATATCTCCATTATATTATCTGCATGCTTATGCAATAAGTTTATGGGGCTGGATGCCCGGTTTTAGCCTCACAATCCTCTCCATTGCACTGGTATGATGGGTGGGGACGTGACAAAAGGTCAGCTTGGTGCGCCAAGCCCTTTTATTTTCTTGCAGCAACTTCTTGATGATCCTAACCAGGATTTTGTTAGATGACTCAAATAATCCATTTCCCTGGGGGTAGTAAGCAGTAGAATGGCCCAATTTTATGTGGAATTTTTCACATAATTTGACCAGATCTTGGATTTGAAAGCTTGGGCGTTGTCAATGATTATTTTAATAGGGAAACCAAACCTGGACATGGTATTTTCCTCTAGAAATTTGATGATAACTGTGTCTGTGGCCAGCCTGGTTGGTATTGCTTCAATTCACTTGGTGAAATAATTTTTGGCAGTCAATATCCACCTGTGTTGTCCAGAGGATTTGGGGAAATTTCACCAATGAAGTCTAGCCCCCATTGCTGGAAAGGGGCTTCTACAAAGATTGGTTTTAAAGGAAAGGATAAGAGATTCCTTTTTCCTTCAAATATCTGGCATTTTTGGAAGGTAGTTATCTCTTTATATGCATATTTGAACATAGTGGGCCATTAAAATCATGCCCTGAGAATCTTGTTGATAGTGGCCTTCCAGTAATGATTCCCCCCACAGACACCTTTGTGAAACTCCTTCAGGTTCACTTTGGCTTCATCCTCCATCATACAGTTCAACAAAATAACTCAGAGGTATTTCCAATAAAGGTTTCCATTTAATATGCAAAACTTTGCATCCTTCTTCTTTGTTGACCTAGATTTGCTCTTACCCATCTCAGGGGGTTCCTGTAAGTTCTGCAAAACATAAACAATATCAGAGTACCAAGGAGATAGTAAGAATTTTTTTGATACCTGCAATAGTGGGTCTTGGGTAGTTTCTTCCAGCATGTGTGAAAATAATTTCACACTTAATGAATCCCAATTTGGATCAGCCATGAGCCTGGCCAGTCCCTGTCCTTTGATAAGCTTTGTAGGCTTGATCTTCAATTCATACTACAATAGAAAAACTATCCACTTAGCCCTTCTCCCCTCTGGATCAGGTTGTGTCAATATATCTTTCACAACAACATTAGGAACATAATCAACCACATGGGAATGCAACACATAAAATTTGAAATCTTTCAAAGTTTTGATCATGGCATATGCTTTCTTTTCCATGATGTTGTATTTGAGCTCAACATCTCTAAGAGGCCTGCTGAAAAAAGCTATGGGCTGCTCATCCCCTTCCTGATTTTTCTGTAAAATCACTCCAGCTATAGAATGCTTAGAGGCAAAAGAAAACATAAAAAATTCCTTGTCAAAATTAGGATTGATTAGCACATGTGCTTCAACAATTGCCCTTTGTATGTCTCCAAATGCCTGTATGGCTTCAACAATCCATCTAATATGAATATCCCGGGGAGTTCAATTTTCTATATTGTGTCAACTCTGTCTGGGTCAATTTTGATTCCATCTTTAGATATTATATGACCCAACAAATTTCCTTCTTGCATGGCAAAGTTTGACTTCTTGGGGTTCAAAGAGATCCCAAATTTTCTGCATTTGGAAAACACCTGATGCAAATGTTTCAAATGTTTTGTATCAGACTTAGAATATACATTAATGTCATCCATGTAGACAACCAAAAATTTATCTTTCTCTTCTGCAAAAGATATGTCCATAGCTCTTTGAAATGTAGCTCTTGCATTCAACATACCAAAAGGCATCTTTGCATAGATGAAGGTCCCCCAAGGCGTGGTAAATGTTGTATTGTCTTGATCTTTTGGCTATACCTTAACCTGATTGTATCCTAAAAATCCATCTAGCATGGACATTCTTGCTGCCCCTACAACCTTCTGTAAGATATGGTCCATTTTGGGCAGGGGATAGTTGTCCTTTAGGGACACCTTGTTCATATTTATGAAGTCAATACATAGTCTGATTTCACTATTTTTCTTCCTCATTGGGACTATGTTGGTTACCCATTTTGAAAACCTTAAGGAGAATATGATTTTGGATTCATACAGTCTCTTCACTTCTTTTTCTATCATAGGGAGCATTATAGGATTCATCCTTCTTAGTTTCTGCCTGGATGGTTTTTCCCCTGTCTTCATTGGTATGGTGTGCTGGATGATAGAAGTGTCATATTCTTACAAGTCTTCATAGCACCATGCAAACAAATCATAAAAATTTCTCTTTAAATCCACATAGTCATCTTTAGTGTCAGGATTAGAGATTTGGATAGTTTGACAATTTTGGGTTCTTCATCATCCCCAATGTTGCAATCTTCCACTTCACTGTGGTTTGGAAAAGCCTTATGATTTTTGGCCACATCATTTTCATCAAACAACTCTTCCAATGGCACCAACCCTTTGGGAATATAGTTGGTTTTTAGCTGCAATATCTCTTTATCTCCCAAAGTTGTTAGGAGCTCTGGTGGATCAAGTTCCCATTCATCACTTGCACAATTTTATTGATCAATCTGGGTATTGGCAAATTCTTCAGTCATCTCCATAAATTTATTTATTTGTTGATTGTCTTCAAATATTTGGAAATTCCTAATATTGTCTGGGACAAAAGGTCCGTGTTTTATATTTATCATGTAAGTTCTAGTGGGATAAGTAGGCAGTTGAAATTTGCTAGTAGAGCTGGCCAAAATGTCTGCTTTTATGTTTTGCTCTCTAGAAATGAAAGATATACTATGTTTTGTGACAAAATTGTCCAACGTATCCCACACAACATTCCTATAAGTCATCATTTTGGGATTCTTGGATTCATAAATCCCATCCACCTGTTGGATTATCAGTTCTGCATCTCCATAAACTTTGATCTTTTTAGCTCTTAGATATTTTAGTGCATTCAGACCCAACAATAGGGCTTCATATTCTGCCACATTATTTGAACAATCAAACATCAATTTAAAGGAATGCAACCTAGGAAATTTATTCTCTTCATCTGGGGGGATGATCCATACTCCGGCTCCAACTCCTTCTTTGTTCACAACCCCATCAAATCTCATCACCCAGTGATATTCTTTTTGGACCGTGGTTGTAGCTTTTATTTATAGTTCTGATTTCTCATCACTGCTTTTTTTCATTTGCTGACCACTGTCTTCTATGTTTGCTGAGTTGTCAATGCATTGTATCTCTTTCTCACTATCAGATTTATCATTTGGTTCAAGCAGCTTGGTAATTTTCACACCTTTCTCTTCTGAGCCAAGATCATAACAGAAAACTGAGGATCCTACATTAGTATCTACAACAAATATGGGATGGTTATTAGGCTTTCCCTTATTGCTTACTACATAGGACAATTTATGCTCTTTGTATAATCTTTTGTTTTCTCCAAAAATAGGGACGGTGGCATAAGACATGTCCATTTGTAAAGTGCCTTTAAACTTGGATGCCTAAGATCTAGATAGTAACATCCCGAATTTGGGTGGAATATCAGCCACTACCACATCCATTATCACATTTTTTTGAGGTATTTGAGTCAATGATACAACCATGTCTTTAATCAGCCCTAAACATTGGACTCTTCTAGAATCAAAGGAGAACAAATCTTTATAGGGTATGGTGATTTATAACCCTAGACTTTCCACCACTGATCTTGGCATAAGGTTGTGTGAGGCACCAGAGTCTAACATAACATTGTGTAATCTATGATCATGTACGTTCAGACTGATATAGAAAGGAGGAACATCATCTTCCGGAGCACTTTCAACATGGGGGCCAAACATAAGGGTGGGCTTGTCATCATGCAAATAAGAGTATTAGGGTGATTTCCTTCTTCCCCATTCACTACTCTCAGAATCCGATCTTTATAATCTGATTTTTTTACCAACTCATTTAAGGGAATGGAGATTTTTATTTTAGAAATTTCATTTTCTAAACTGAAAGAAGAATAAATCTTTTCCATGGTTTTCACATTACATTTATCCCTTCCTTCTAGGCCTTTTTTGGGAGCTTTTGCTTCTTTCTCATCTGCCTTGTCAGAGGTAAGATTATTTGGCTCACCCTTCTTGAGGGTTTCTCTTTTCTGTTGCTAAGAAGTAGATGGGCCAGCAGTTGTATTTCCTTGGTCTACTATTACCTTCCTATTTCTCAAATTGTGTTTCCTTTGAAATTCAAAGATTGCATTCTGGAACCCTTTTTTATATTGCTCAGATTCTGATTCCTTTAGGATGTTATCCAACTACAGAGATGATTGGTCATGTTCCTCTTTGGTTAAATAGAACTGGGGTTGCATCTGATAAAAAATGTGGATGTGATCTTCAGGATGCCCATCTTCCTCTTCTCCTGCTATTAAGTTCTTAGCAAAAGGTGGTATAATGGGATGATTCTCTGCATTTCTAGGATCTCTTGGTTCCCTTGGTCTTCCCTGTGGGGCAGGGGGTCTCCTATAATTGTTATTTCGAGATTGAGGCTCTGGGTTTTCTCTGACTGGAGGCCTATTATCAAGGGATATCCTATCCACCATTTTTTCCATAGTTCGCATCATTTGCTCAAACTTGGTATCAATGGATTGGGATGTGGAAGGTTGAGATGCCTCATTAGGTATCTTTTTCTCAGCTTCACTTATGTGTCTCATTTTTCCAGAGGCCATCAGATTGGATTCTACTTCTACAATATATTTTAACATATCAGGTAGGGTAGCATATCTTCTTTCTCTCAACATGAGAGCAAACTCACTTTCAAAACAATTGGCATAGTGAAGTTTGGATGCACCCACAAGAGGTTTGATGTCCATAGGGACGAAATTATACACTCTCATGAACCTAGCTGAAAATTCTTGGAAAATTTAAACATTGGTCTTATTTGTGCTTTCATACTGAGTGAGAATCTGGAGAGGATTCTGTTTATCCTACCATTTGGCTAGGAATGCTTCTTCAAACCTCTGTTAGGTAGCAATTCCTCCATTTGGAAGGGCTTTGAACCACTTCTTCACTTCTCCTGCAAGACTCTGGGAAAATAACCTCATCTTGACATCAACTTCATCCACCTCCTCCAGATATATAAAATCAATAAAGTGGTCCACATGCTATTGTGCAGAACCATTTCCTTCCCCATAAAATCTCGTGAGGCGTTGGGCATAGCCCATGGGTAGGTCATGGAGATTGGCAGGGAGGGCTAATGGGGAAAATATGGCAGCCAATGCTGCTAGGGTTTGCTTGGAAACAAGAGAGATTTTTGAAGCAGCAGGAGTAATAGTAGTTATTACAACAATATGGCTTGAAACAATAGGAGTAATAAGGTCTTGGGTATTTTTGCTAGTAGCTTTAGTGAAGATAAATAGGTCACTGTTTTCTTCTTTAGCTTGTAAATTTTCCCACAAAGCACTCAGACAATGTGTTTGGAATTTTCTTTAAGCAAACAAGGTTTCCTTTAGATTTGTTTCATATTTAGACCTAAATGAGGACTGCTCAGTCTTTATATCCCAAGAGACAGTCTCTATAGCCTGTGCCTCTTTTTTAGGTAAAGAAAATGCCCTAGTTAATAGGGAAATACCTATTTGGTCTTTCTTTGCTTTCTTGATAATATTCTCTGGATCTGATACAAACTGTGCTGGTTCAGGATCTAGATGGATTCAGGTAGGTATCCTTCTGGAAGCCAGAATTCTCCCAAGTAACTCTCCAATTGTCTCTTGTGGGAGTGTAAATCTGAATGCTGGAGTTGTCAGGGAAAATATTACAACCTTTGAGTATCTGATCCTCTGTTGCCTCAAAGATCCGATTTGATCCTTTGTAATTCTTGCTCTGGGAAATAAGTCCTTCGAATCCCCAATATGGTTGCTAGAATGTTATCACTCAAGATTCTTCTGGGTTGCAACAGAAGGGATCCTGAGGTAACTATTTCAAACCAAGATTTGGTGGATGAAAACTAGCCTTTCCAACCACAAAGACGACTCTCTCTTTCACAATTCTTCCATCACTCAGAATGTTATTAGCATAAGCTGGTTATATATATAAAGCGGTGGCTAGACCTTCAGATAAGGAGTTTTAGGGATTTTTCAGCTGGTTGGGGTCAAGGATAGGAGCACCATTGGGCATGGAGTCAAAATTCAGTGGTTCTTAACTCACAAATGACTGATTTGGACCACAATTTAAGAGGCAGAGGCAAGGTAGACGAGGATTTTCCAAGTCAAAGATATCAGCATATGGAAATAGAAAAGGAAACAAATTCCATCACAGAGTTATAGCATTTAAGAATGAATTCTAACATGCAACTTCAAGAAGAAAGGGTGGAGTATCTACTCATATGCATCTGAAGCATAAAATATGATTTTCATACCATGTAACCTTGATCTAGATACTGCAGAAGAAAAAAAATAATGGAAAATACTAATGAAGAACACATGCACAAGAATAACATACATCAAATCACTCATCACAAGAATCTCTGCTCCAGAATTAGGTCTTCATATCAATTGAAAGGCCAAGTTCAATACATGCACAGAGCTTTAATCTCTCAGAATTCAAACATCCAACCCTTGGGTTTAATTTAGAATCTTCCTTTATAGGCTTACACAATATCACAAAAATTCTAACTAATTCAACCATAAGTGGCCGTTACTCAAAACAATCTTGAATTGGAAAGGATGAGGCCGTTCACGTCGATCTATTCGAACCAACGGCTTCTGAGTCTATTAGATGCATCGATGGGAAACCTCTGTGCGTTGTTAGTGTGCATTCGGGCCATGGAAAACCACCCTTGTATCCTTCGGATCGAGCTGTTGCGGGCCAATTAGCAGGTCTAATCAGGTCATGGCCTTCTCCTGCCTTCAGATCAACCTTTAGTCATGGAACAATTGGACTCTTTCCCTGTGAAATTTTGCAATTTTTGCAGCCACAATTTTCTCTGCAAAACCATCTTCGATCCGCAATTATCCTTCCGCAATCCGTAGTCCGCAACCCGAAAGTAGGAACTGCTAAACGGACTTCATCAAAAATCACCTCCACAATCTGCAATGGCAGAACCCGAAAATTAGAAATGTCAAATGGACTTTGTCAAATTTTACCTCTGCAATCCGCAATGGCAGAACCCGAAAATTGGAAATGTCAAATGGACTTTGTCAAATTTTACCTCCGCAATCCGCAATCTGCAATGTGAGGACTCGGAAATTCGGAACGCCGCTGCACAACTTCACCTAAATTTTTCTTCTGCAATCCATAGTCCATAGTGCGGAAGTTGGAAGTTGAAAACTCAATATTTTAGAGTTTTGTCGAAATCATTTCAGCAATCCGCAGTCCGTAATGTAGAAGTCAGAAAGCGGAAACTCAGTTTTACTCTCCTGAAAAAATTATGCCTTCGAAATACGTAATCCACAAATGTGGGTTTCGAAAATGGGAAACTCATATGTTCGGAGTTTCGTAGAAGTCGCCCCTCGCAATCCGCCTTCCGCAATGTGGCTCTTGGAACTCGGAAAGTCGAACTTGCTCCTTTGGAAAAATAGGGCTCCTGCAATTTGCAATCCGCAAATACGGGTCTTAGCACTCGGAAACTCAACTTGGTGCTCTAGGAAAAATTATGTGTCCGCAATTTGCATTTTGCAATGAGAACTCAGAAGTTGAAAACTCAACTACACCTTTCTGAAAATATTTTACCTCCACAATCTGCAATGCGGGTTCGGAAAGTCAGAAATATTCTCATCTGATGTGTCACAGATCACTCCCCAACCTTTGATATGGCTCTGTTCTTCAATCTCGATCGTTCAACCTCTTTGGATTTCAAAAGAACTCCAATTCCCTTTACTCTTTCTCATTTTTCTCACTGCGGCTTGATCATCTAGCTTGGAAATTGTCGAAACTTAGCCATTTTTTTGGATCTCTGCTTCTTGCTTTAGTGTAAGAGGTCAATGGCCGTGCTTGGGGTTTCGGTAGGGGGGTTCCCTTTCCTTTTTTGGCGGGAACACTAATAGAGGTGATAACAACCCTAATTGATGATATTGACTTAACCAGGTATACAAATTCCCTCTCTCAATATATGTTATAATTTACTTCCTCTCCATTTATTTATTGCATTATGAACAATTCACTGCATTTACCAAAAACATCTTTGAAGGGGAGACCTAGTAAAGTAACCCTAGAGATTCTTTGAGAATATATAGAATCATTAGAAAAATATAAGGAAGAAAGAGTAGCCAAACTTCAAACATAGTTAGGGTAAATGCTTGATAATAAATTTGCATAATTTGAAGACAAGATTCAAAAACATACATAAATTAAAATAATTGTGTTGGGGAATGATGAGCGTGGTAAATGATCGATCCCTTGCACTATCCTAGATGGATATTCAGTCGCATTCCTTTTCCTTTCCCACTTTTTCATGGAATTCCTTTCATATCCTTTCCTTATGGAGATGTTATAAATGCATTCTTATTTTATGTTGAAAAAATACTTTATACTCCAAAACTGAGGTAACAACTGAGGATATATATGACTATGGAATAGTTTAATTTATAGGTTCCGGTTAGGATGAATTCATGTTGCTAAAGCTCCCCTAGTGTAGTTGATGACGAAATCCTCTATAGCAGTTGATGACAAACTTCTATGCAACACTTTCTTACTAGTTTTCCAATAGCAATAGGGCGTAATCCATTTTTCCAATTCCAGTGGTCGAAGACTAATGATGCACGACCAACAACATGATGCCATGACTATCAATCGACTCTAGTGTGATCATTTACATTTTTGGATCATGTCCCTTCTATTTTGATCATGCATTAATGTGATATGTCTTTTTAAGGGGATTGATGTAAAATTAGTCACAATAGATCTATTGAATAAGAAAATCAATCACAATAATGTAAAACAAATTGGAGTAAAAACTGTGCAAGAGAGATGCATCAGTGCTCTATAATCCAGAATGGTAAAATTACAATACAATACTGTCACAATGAGTGAGCAATTCGAATTAACCAAGGAGGTCATTCGAATATCTGCATGGTGTAGCTTGGCTCCATCTAGGAGTCCTCATCATTAATCAGTGGTGGTCATCAATGCACAAGTAACTGTCAGACAGGTGTCAAACTGAGTCTAACTGAGTGTAATAAGTGTAACTGATGGTAAGTGGCACTAATCTAGGGATGGAGGCTCAGTGGAGGGCACATGAAGAGTTAAATGCACTCAAAATAGGTAGTCATGTCTCATCGGAGGTCAATCGGAGTGATAACAACAGTGAGGAGTCAGTCTAGCCTCAAATCAAGGAAAGACTGGTGGCTAACTGAAGTAAACTGGACTAGTAGGTGAGAAAGGCACCCTTCTGTAGTGGAAGGTGAGAAGTGGGCGTATGACTGGCTAGGAGGGCCAAATCTGAGTGGAAAGTGGCTCCCGAGTGCTGGGAGACTAGGGACTAGGTGTTGGAGGCATCATACTAGTGATTGGGTAGCATGCGGGTGCATGCAATGCATGCATGCAAAGTACAAAAGTGAATGATGAGATATCCTAACACCCCCCCTCAAGCTATACTATGATGTAAAAAATAAAATGTAGGGCCCTGGTTACTGAGACCAAAGGTCACCCCAATACAATAATCCAAAAAATGTTGAAATAAACTAAGTGAGGAAAGAGGGAAAACCCAGTGGGAAGAAAGCCCCCCCTCAAGCTAAACATAAAAATGGATCTAATATGTCTCCACCATGATGGAACTCACTCCCAACAGTGAATGGAGGTAAGAGAACTTCTTCTCAGTGAAGCTCTTGGTGAAGATATCTGCAATTTGCTAATCAGTAGGGCAATATTGCAGAATGATGGTGCGATCATGCACCAACTCTCGGATGTAGTGCATATGAATCTCAATGTGTTTGGTTCTCTGCCGCTGAACTGGATCGGTGGAGATATTAATAGCACTTTGATTGTCACAAAATAGGACAGTCGAAGTAGTGCTACCAAAATCAAACTCGGAAAGAATACCCTGCAACAAAACTGCCTGAATGCAGGAATTGACTGCCCCTTGATACTCTGCCTCTGCTGAAGAAAGTGAAATGGCTACCTGCTTTTTTCTTGACCAGCAAATAGGGCCATGGACAATCATGAAAACATATCTGGAAGTGGGCTTCCGATCTATGCTATCACCCACTCAATATGAATCAGTAAAACCAATGAAATCTAGCCCAGAATCTGCAACATAATGTATGCCAAAATGTCTCGTACCTTGCACATACTGCAAGATCCGCTTGGCTGCCCACCAATGAATATCATGGTGCTGCTGCATATAGCTTGATACAGCACTCACGGCATAAGATATATCAGGCCTTGAGTGTGTCAAGTAGAGTAGTGAACCAATCAACTATCGATACATAGTGCAATCTGCAAACGGTGTGGAATTTCCCTCTTCAAGACTGATTCCTAAGAGGAATGGAAATGGAGAAGCCTTACATTCTTCCATATTAAAATTTAATAGAAGGTCTTTAGCATACTTTTGCTGAGATAATGTGATCCCATCAAATTTTTGAGCTATCTCCAAGCCCAAAAATTGCTTAAGCAAGCCCAAATCGCTCATATCAAAAGCTAGATTTAAAGCGGTTTTCAGCTTGTTAATTGTAAGGAGAGTGCTACCAGTAATGAGAAGATCATCAACATATAAAACAACAATCTGCAAATTACCTTTAACTTGCTGTAGGTACACATTCAGATCAGATTTGCATCTTTTGAAATTCTGAGAAAGAAGGAAGGAGTCCATCTTTGCGTACCAAGCTCTTGGGGCCTGTTTCAATCCATACAAAGATTTCTTCAACTTGCAAACTAATGATGGATCTGATATGTATCCTTCTGGATGCTTCATATATACTTCTTCATCAAGGTCACCATGTAAAAAAGCACTTTTCACATCCATATGGTGCACTTCCCAGTGCTTGGATGCGGAAATGGCCAAAACTAGGCGGATGGAATCCATCTTTGCAACCGGTGCAAAGGTCTAAGTGTAGTCCACACCTTGGACTTGGGAGAAACCTTTTTCCACCAACCTAGCTTTGTATTTTCTTATAGAGCCATCAGCAGAAACTTTCATGCGGTGGATCCACTTGCATTGAACTAATTTTCTTCCAGGTGGAAGAGAAACTAGCTCCCATGTATTGTTCTTTTGAAGAGAACTGTACTCTTCATCCATGGCGATTTTCCATCGTGGATCTCAGTGGGAATGATAGTATGATTTGGGATATGAACCAATCATCAAATAACATTTCTCAGATAATAATGGATCAGAAAAAGAAAGAGCCATACCTTCTCTTTGATAGTCTTCTCTTGTTCTCCTTGGATCAACAGGATTTCTTTTTGGAGCAGCAGAATGTAGAGTGTTTTGGGCTCACTTTGGTAACTGAGAAGGATCATTATGGTTTTATTCCGAACCTGATATGTCATGACCATAAAATTCTGATAAAATATCAGAGATATCAGATCCAATTCTTTCTTCATATTCTCTCGAATCTTCATCTTGTGGAGGTTGCGGATCGACAGTGTTTTCCTTGACTAGTTTCAGATCTGGCAACAGTTCTTCAAACTTCACACTTCGCTCTATGAATACCTTTTTGGATATGATATTCATGAGTTTATATGCTTTTTATTCTTCCCCATATCCTATCAGGATACATTCAATACTTTTTGGATCCAAATCCTTTCTCTTATCAGAAGGAATTCTAGCCCATGTAGTGGAGTAAAAAACCCTCAAATTTGACACATCCGGTTTGCGACCAAAGAATGCTTCGAAAGGAGTTTTACCTTTCACGGATGAAAGTGGAACTCAGTTCTGAATGCATGCAGAAACATTAATGGCTTCATACCAAATATTTGCAGCCAAACCTTTTGACTCAAGCATGCAGGTAGCCATCTCTTTCAGTGACCGATTCTTCCTTTCTGCTACATCGTTCTGCTAGGGTGTGTAGGGAACTGTATGTTGGATCTGAATTCCGCTTTTGGCACAAAGTTGCAGCAACTTAGTCTTGATATATTCTCTGCCATTATCATATCTAAGAGCTTTGATCTTGCTCTCAGTGGCGGTCTCAACAGAAGCCTTAAAATCCTTGAAGTTTCCAAGCACTTCCGACTTGTTTTTGAGAAAAAATACACAAGTAAAGCGGGAGAAATCATCGATGAATGTAAAAAAATACCTTGAACCATTCATGGAAATATTTGGCAGCAGACCACTAATATCAGAATGTATGAGGCCCAAAATAGTAGAAGCTCTGCTAGCTTTTCTGTGGTCGAACTTGTGCTCAGGGTGCTTCCCAACAATGCAACCGGGGCAAATTCCCTTCGAGGAACGGAGTTGCGGAATACCATCAACCATGGATTTCTGTTGTAACAGTAGACAATACTTATAATTAAGGTGTCCAAACCTTTCATGCCAAATCCTACTAACCTCGTTGCCATGAGTGAGGAGAGCAGTGGGCTTTTCGAGTGGCACAATGTGTGAAAACTCATAGTATTTTGCAACATGATTTGCCTTTCCGACTACAATAAGTCTTCCACTTTCAATATCAGAAATTTCAACTTTGTTAGGGCTGAATGTCACTTGCTTCGGTTCACCGGTGTGTGTCATTTGATACACAGAAAGTAGATTTGAAGCCAAGGAAGGCACATAGAGAACATTTTGAAAACTTCCATGCTCTAAATGGATGGTACCTTTACCCTTTGAAGAAATTTTTGAGTCATCTCCCAAATGGATGGGGATGGAGCCGTTTGGATCGAATGAAGAGAAGGAGTCAATATTTGCAGCCATATGATTCGAGGCACCAGAATCTATCAGTAGAGTGGCAGGTTTCGAAATAGTTGCCATGAGTGCTTGACCTCTTTCATGATCATCATTTGTATCCTTCTTCCGTGCACCGTCGGGAAGACATATGTTGTTCTTTTCCAAAAGGAGGGCCATTTGATCTATAATTTTCTTCATGCATGAACTTTCAGGATGAAAGCCATGGTTGCAATATGAACACTTATATTTTTCCTTACCCTCTTTACCCTTTTGCTTGTTCCTTGAACCGGATGGTGCATTTGATTGCTTGCCTTTCTCTCTTTGCTTGTTTGGTTCAAATTTGGGCTTCTCTTTCTTTTGCTTCCCTTTGCCATTCGAATTCTCGGATCCTTGAACAAATAGGGCTAAATCTTTGGAGAATATGGACCCCATTTGAATCAACTTGTCATGCTCTTTGGTAAAGGATTCAATGAAGGCATTCAAGGTAGGCATCTTCCAATCCAGGGTAGTTAGCCGACCGGAATTGAAAGTAGAGACAAATACCGAGTAAAATTTCCCAAGCTTTGTAAGAATGGAGAGGATCAATTGCTTATCCTCTTTCACAACACCACTATTCTTCAACTACAATGACAAGTGCTTGAATCTTGTGAAAAACTCATTTACGGTCTCGAAATTCTCAGGACTAAGAGCAATCAATTCATTTTCTAATTGAAAAGCTCTTAGCTCGTCCTGCTTGCCAAAAAGTTTGTCAAGTTGCTCCCATATTTCTTTTGGAGACTTCAATCCGCTAAGATGGAAGTGAAGATACTTGGAGATGGAGAGAAAAATAAGACCATAAGCTTCATCAAGCTTATTGAAGTATTTTGATTTTTCAATGAGAGTGTTTGGCTCCAATTTGAGGCCCATGGTGACTCTAAAGAACCCTTTCGAGCACAATATTATCTCCATGTCATCTTTCCAATCAAAATAATTGAAAGGAGTTAGCATAGACTTTGAAGAAGTGGAATCCATCACTGAAAACGAGTGCAATTGATGAAGGAGAACCTGCAAATCACAAGGTAGCGAATGCACTTGATGGAGAAGATTATCCTGTAAATCACAATCAAAACAAGAACAGTAAGGTCGAACAATCCACCCTTTTAGAGTTGCATCACACCTGGGATTGGAGATCAAGCAAGCTTGAATGGATCCAATGTGTCAAATCCAGGAATTATGTAGAAAAATCAAGCTTTTGGAGTCGATTGGAGTGTATTTTCTGCTTTGCATGCACATGAGCGAATGCACATGGGATCTTGCATGCCAAAACTTTAGTAATTTTGAGCAAATCCACTCAATTCTTCATGTAGAACACCTGTAGGAGAGATATCTTGTCCTTGCAATGGCTCTGATACCATGTAAAATTAGTCACAACATATCTATTGAACAATAAAATCAATCACAATGATGTAAAACAAATTGGAGTAAAAACTGTGCAAGAGAGATGCATCAATGCTCTATAATCCAGAATGGTAGAATTACAATACAATACTGTCACAATGAGTGAGCAATTTGAATTAACCAAGGAGTTCATTCGAATATATGCATGGTGTAGCTTGGCTCCAACTAGGAGTCCTCATCATCAATCAGTGGTGGTCATCAATGCACAAGTAACTGTCAGACAGGTGTCAAATTGAGTCTAACTGAGTGTAATAAGTGTAACTGATGGTAAGTGGCACTAATCTAGGGATGGAGTCTCAGTGGAGGGCGCATGAGGAGTTAAATGCACTTAGAATAGGTATTCATGTCTCATTGGAGGTCAATCGGAGTGATAACAGTAGTGAGGTGTCAGTTTAGCCTCAAATGAAGGAAAGACTGGTGGTTAACTGAAGTAAACTGGACTGGTAGGTGAGAAAGGCGCCCTTCTGCAGTGGAAGGTGAGAAGTGGGCGCATGACTGGCTAGGAGGGATAAATCTGAGTGGAAAGTGGCTCCCGAGTGCTGGGAGACTAGGGACTAGGTGCTGGAGGCATCATACTGGTGACTGGGAAGCATGTGGGTGCATGCAATGCATGTAGAATGCATGCATGCAAAGTACAAAAGTGAATGATGAGATATCCTAACAAGTGACTCCCATTGTTAAATAAAAATCATTGATACTTTTTATTTTTGGGTTTCCATGCAAGGAGGAAACTGCCTCCTGATTTAGGAACTTTTGTATAAAAGAGGGACAAACATTGAGAACCTATAGATTCGAATCTGATTATTATTTTTGGAAAGAATATAATCCAGTTTAATTTGATATTTGAGCCTTAAATTGTGCATTGATTATAGATCACCAGTGTTGCAGAGTGAGGGATCGCTCTACAACACAGGAGGATCTCACCCATATGTTATTTGCTTCATAGTTGTTCTAATTCTCTTGTGAGTGCATATATTGAAATTGTTTCTATTCATTATTGTGTTGTTCATATTTTTTGTAGCTCCATTTACTAGCATTATTCTTTATGTTTCCTATAGCTCCATTTATTACATTCATTGTACTGTGTGTATCTCCAGGTTCGCATGCATGCATTAGATTAGATGTTACGTAGTTCTTTATTCTCTCACCATTGTTAAATTGATTACACTTTATGATTTGATTTCTATTACTTTACTTTAATGTGTGACCTATTGATTCCTGTCTGTATTCCTTGAACTATAGCAGTACAGTGGGATGATTGGAAGAGATAGGATTAGGATTTATTTCAATTAATCAGAATTTTGATTTCCAATATTGTTAGTGTGTGTCTTATTGATTCCAGTTTGTATGCTTTGAACCGTAGCAATATAACTGGTTGATTGGAAGAAATAGGATTATGATTTATTTCAAGTAATTAGAGGTTTGATTTACAATGTTTTTTTGCATTACTTGTCTGAGAAGTTATGTATACTAAATTGATCTAGTTGAATAAGCTTAGAGTGGTAACTATTGCATGCTTTCATAGTTATTTGAATAGAGATTAGATGATACACCAACGTCAAGAAGAAACCTACCCCCTCCTCACCCCACCCAAAAAAAGTACCTATTGAACATTAATAAAATTTAAAATACATATATAGTGCAGTCTTCTTCACAAGATCACGTTCCTTGGTTCATAATTAAAGTATAAACTCCAGTACATCTTGGTTCTCAATACCAAGCATTACCGAAGCTAACCACATTTTGGTGCCATTGCTAGGGAAACATTTCCAATTTTATCATCCTAATCAATATTCAATCGTGACTCACAAATTCATTAATAATGAATGAGGATAAAGCAAGATCAGTTCGGGATATTTCTTCCTAGATCTTATTCCAACCTGATCTAAGGAGAAACAAACCAGCAGGAGGACTCTGCCTTAGTGATCCATACTATTGTATAAGTTCTCATTGTATTAATTGAGGGAGTAGTAACAAATTCTGTAGAGGCTAGACCCGAAGGAAGAATCAACCCTATAGAAATTAGTCCTCCCTTTTCTGAATTAGAGTAGCTTGAGGAAAAATTTGAATTCTTCGATTAGAGGCTTGGAACCCTATTCATAATTGGGGATGTGCCAAACCAACCAAGAAATGAATGACAAAGAGGAATATGTGAACATGAAGAAGAGGAAGAGTACCCATTTCCCATTAGAGAGACATATGAGGAAGCTAAAATGAAAAAATTAAACCCTTTGGTCCTTTAACACTTCCATGGGTTACCCGTATAAGAGTCAAGACCCACATACCTTCTTATTTGAATTTGAAGTTTTTTGTAGGCCATATGTGTTTGGTAGAATTTTTCCCTACGGATAAGTCAAAATTCTCTTAACTTTAAAGCAGATTTTCAACTAACTCTAAAGCAAGAAACAAGTCAAAACAAATGCTACCTTGAAATTCCTGAACTAACTTTTACAACAAGATTATATGCATTCAGAAATAATGAGAGATATGACATACCTTTCAATCTGACGTTTGTCCCGCTTCTAGCTCTTGATCCAAATCTTCAATGTAGAACCTGTTAAGATCAATCAAAGAACAAACATGCAAGCTTCCAAATACCTTGAATATAAAGATTAGATTCAAATCTAGATTAGATACATTCCATGCTAAGAACTTATGCTATACACATGAAATGGGAAAAACAAGACAAGTTATCTTATTACAAACTTGAAGAATGCTTACAAAGGTTGCTTGATGTCCAAGCCAATCATCTAGCTCCAAGTGCTTCCTCCTCTAGCTATCTCCACAAGGCTGCAAGATCATTGGTTTGATGCTCTCAAGAGTCCTCCCTTTTCCCCATGGAATGCCTCTCCTTTATAGTGTATGGTAGGGTTAACCAACAAGAGAGATGGGTGGATCTAGGGAGAGATAAGTGGATCAAGGTTTCTAATCACAGAAAATGAGTTGAGATCGAATCAGGGATCCTAATCCTCCAATATCTCTCGAAAATCCAAAATCCCAAAAGCCATGGAAAAAAGACTATAAAAAGAGTACCGCGCCCTGTGGTCTAAGCATAACGCGGTAGTACCGCGTGTCTGGGAAAAAGCATAGCGCGGTAGTGTGGACTACCGCGTGCCTATAACTGAGCAAGGCGCGGTAGTGTGGGTAAATAAAGTCTCAGCTGGGTGAAAACTTGTCAGGGTAAGTTTACTTTCAAGGTTCACTCATCATATTTCTCTTCTGAGTGGTTTAAAGCAGTAGGGGAAGTGTCGTCAGCTCTTTTTGTGGTGGAGATGCGACACTGTGGAAAATGGAGGTATAACAAATGCCCCCTAAAGTGTGAGGTCAGAAGGAACTGATGGCCGAAAGACTTTACGAATATAATGTGCAGAGATAGCATTGAGGAGAGCGACAAGGAGCTGAAACAGAAACAAAGTGTTAGATATACCACCGAGGCGGGCATCCCCATGCTCGGAAACAAATGACTCAAAGCATGGCTGCCGACCAATACATTGCAGATCCATGAGTACTGAGATGATATAGACTATGGACAGATCATGGCTACTATGAACAAGTGTAGATCCATGAGACAATAATGACACAGCCACGACCAATACAATAAGTGGATTTGTGTGACAATACAAAGGACATCTCCATCGCAACCTGGACGCAATCAAGATACTGAGGTACACCCAGGGTATTCTACCCGATCGCAATTGATACGAATCTAGCCATGTGATTACAAGGTGTTGAAGTCGAACATGGTAGAAACCATTTGATTACCGGTCAATGATGTGAACCGTTAACAAATGCGAGGGAAATCACCAATGATGACGATGATTCCCAAGGTATCTGAAGTACATCTCAATGAAATGCGAATAGATGAGTTGATGTCGAGCATCCGAGAGATTGCTTGATCAGAGGTCAATGATGTGAACCTACTGTCAAACATGAGGAAACCTGCCATTGAGGCATGCAAGTACTAAGGTACTAATGGTTGATCTCTAAGTCCAATTCCCGGATAGTGATTTGGTGTCGACGGGAATAGACTCGTCGAAGGTGGGCCATAATGATCCCCACATCATCGACACGAAATCGGAACGAACGATAAGATGATGAAACAATGGAGTATGTACTGACACAACGGAGGCCTGACACAATGAACGACTCTGAACAATGCAACCCTTTAAACATATAACGGCATGTAACAGGACTTGGCAGCAGGGATTATTAATAACAGAGGATAGACACCAGATGAGTAGGCTCGTGGCCAGGGAGACGACTCAGGATGATGACCATAACTTAGTGAAAAATGGATACCCAATATAGACAAGAGACGGACACATGCCATGTTCAAAGGTAACGAATGACAAGCTGCCATAAATAAACTTGACTTGTTCCCCCATATTCCCCCGACATGATAGACGAGTACCTCTTTGTTGTTTTTCGAGCTTGAAGAGGATAACAGATGCTCGGTGTAGCTCATCTTATAGATGAGTCCAATCTCATATGTTTTACGAACCTGAGAAAGGAGGGGTTCGTCCCAAAGTGGGTCCTTCGATGTTAAATCTTAACGAGCCCAAGGAAGGAAAGCTCGATAGTTTTTCACATTTAGAGAGCCTGAAAAACTTAAAGGAAGCTCCACAATGTACTTTTTCGTAAATTTAGTCCCTCGATCCCGAAAAAGTGTAAAACAATTCCTGAGAGAACTCTCCCAGCCGAGATTGACTGAGGTATACCTTTCTCGTAAATAGTCCAGACGGGCCAAAAAAGGGGTAACCTATCACCGAATAGACGACCTTTCAAATACTTTTACAAGTGTGAAAGAGTCAAGATCACTTGGCAATCTTTTCAATTTTAGGGAGTCTGAAAAGAGCTTAACTATGGACTCCAACGGTCTTTTTCGTAAATTTTAATTATTCTGGTCCGAAAAAAGAATAAAATACAACCAGGATAATACTTTCCTCATCGTTTAACGAGCATGAGTAAAGCTGACCGTACTCGACACCATTTACTTGAGTTTGACAAGCACGACACGGGTGTAAAAGCGCTTGGAATATTTTTCAAGTTTTAATCCAGAGCACGAAAAAGATAAAGTAGGCTCAAAATGAAGGTCAAATAATGAACAAACACCAGTGTGAATATATCGATTTTTAACGGGGATCCTGTCAATAAAAAGTTCACAAAACCGGGTATTAGCAATGTGAAATGGGTTTTTATTTTAACCATATAAAATAATAATTAAAAAATAGGTGAAAAAGCTATAAAAGGATGGTTAAAAATAGAAATTTACCATTTCATTTGTGTTTTTACCCAAAGAGGAGATTTTACCCTTTTGAGGAGCAAAAACTTCAAGGATCCATATCGGGAGTTTCAGGACACCATTTCAACAACCGTCTGCGCCGGGTAAGAGCTCTCAAGCTCCTCTTTCATTTCATGTAGGAATCATTTGCTTTCAGTAAGGAAAATTGATTTTTTGGGCGAGCCCTACTGGGAAAAAATCACACCTCATAGTACCGCGTGGGGACCATATCAGGAAACATTGTACTGTTGAACAGTACCGCGCTGTGTATTTAAACCAAAACGCAGTACTGTGCAGTACCGTGCGGCATTGTTTTCCCCAGGCGCGATGAAGGCAATTTTTAAGATGCAAAAATCAAAATTTCTCAAATTTTTTGCTGAAACCAAGTTATTAAATAGCTACTAAATGTTTCCCCTGACCTTTTGCAGGAGTTTGCAATTCGTTTGGGTCAAAATGGTCAGTTGGAAAGAAAGATAGCATGAGGTAGATGATTTGGCGGCCGAAAATCACTTACCGACTGTGACCGCATTGCGAGAATGTGGTTTGTTGAAGTTCTTTAAGACCAAAGGGATTCGTCAGCAACCCAAGCTTCTCACTCATCTTATTCAATTGTGGGACCCTGACATTCAAGCTTTCTAAGTGGGAGAGCATGTTCTTGAAATTCAACTTGAGGATATTTATTTCCTCACGGGCCTCTCGAAAAGAGGGGCTCGGGTGAACTTTACTGGATACACAGCCTCGGAAACGAGCACGGATGACTTGATTGCTCGGTATTGCCGTCAAGGTTCAGGTAAGAAAAGCGGCAAAGTGGTCATAAAAGATGTTATAGAACTCCCTGTAAAAACCATACTGTTCACCATCACACGTGCAGCAGGGAGTGTGGGTTCGCACCAGGCGTCCCGTACACAAATGAATCTCGCAGCGGAGTGTATGGCGGGGACAGTGTTTAACTGGTGTGAGGCGGCGTTGGCCAATCTCAAAGAACAAGTGCACAAGTGTAGGGTTAGAACGAATTCCCAATTTGGCTATGGGAGCATCCTGGTCACCTTCTTTTTGGCAAGGGTGCCACTATTGCGTTCGTAGATATCTATGCCCCCCCGTCCACCTACCGAGCCATGGATGGCTCGATGGAGTGATTATGCTGGACGTCTCGGGGGACCTCAGTGCTTAGCCTTTGGTGAGGATTTCTTTTCCTGGCTCCAGGAGCAGATAGTTATGATCGATGACTACCCCTATGCCGGGGTAGACTTCTACGAGGACATTGACTTGGCACTGCCAGAGGATGATGATTGGGACAACTCAGGTATGACCTTCATGGATATATGTTTTTTATTTTATTTTTTGAATATATAATTTTTATTGCTTTTTTAGAATGTGTAAAAGACTTCTAATGTATGTTCGTATGCATGTCACAGATCGTGGACCACAGAGACCAGCTGGGTACTTGCCCTTACGTCGCGGTGGTGTTGATCGTCAAGATGTTCCTGACAAGGAGGAGGACGAAGATGAAGCAGGAGGCGTTCGGAACATAGAGAGGAACTTACAGGGGTTGACTCATGGTATCCCTGCTGTGAGGATGGATGACGTCCCTTATCACCTCCAGCGGCATACTGTAGGTGTGCCTAGTCGTATCGGTCGACTTCTTTGTAGGGTGGTTCGAGCTGTAGTATGTTACCACCAGCAGTGGGAGGAGTCTGACGTGGGACATGATAGGTCTCCCATATCTCCATAGATGATAGCTTTTGGTCTTTTTACGGCATGTACATGATATGTAGGCTTTGAGAGTCAAATTTTTGTATGGGATTTGGTCCCAAATTTTGTCTTTGACACAAACTTTATGTATTTTGGAAAAAACACTCTTATATACAGTGATATGGACCTATTTTCATGATATAATTTATTTACAATGACTTGTGCATTTTATCTTTTATGATGTATTTATGTATGGGCAAGATGCCAATCCAAAATGTAATTAGCCAATGAATCAGCTATACAATTGAATTCTCTCGGTATGTGTTGATATGTAATGAAATTAAATGATCGTTCCAAGAGGCGTAATCTCCGAAATAAACGAAGTAGTATAAGATCGCGAACTGTGTAAACACGGTTTAGATGAGAAACCACGAGTTGGGAGTCTAAAAAGACTGATATGGAGTCAATTTCGAGTGAAGCAACCTCCGTCAAGAGACCAATGACTGCATGGTATTCTGCGATGTTGTTGGTTGCAGGACCTAAACAATTGGCTCCTGAAGAAATCAACTCGCCAGTGGGGGAATAAACTACCCATGCTGCGGAAGCGAGATTCCGGGTATGTCGGCTTGCACCGTCGGTGAATCCGAAGTAGGCAGACATCTGCGCATGAAAGCACGAGTCAAAGTAAGAGTGGATACATGAGGTCCACGCGCACACCAAAAAGGAGTAAAAGCAAACTAAGTACATTATGTACAACAAGTAACCCGCGTAGGGCAACCTTATGCGTAGAAGCATTTGAGGTATAGCCCATTGCGGGGCCGTGCCAATGGCGTACCATCACAATCGATTAGTTCATAGGCTCCTTTTTCTAAGACACGTTTTACAATAAAGGGGCCGTACCACATAGATTCTAATTTTCCTTTTCCAAGCTTATCATGCATTTGATCATATGTAAGTACGAGGTCACCTTCATTGAAGATCCGAGGTTGAATGGATTTGTCATATTGAGCTTTGACGCGTTTTTTATGGGCTTCATTAGCTAAAGCAGCGTCGCGGCGGGTTTCATCTAGCTTAGCTAGGTATAGAAACCGTTCCTCTTCGGAAGTGGTGTGTGGAAGTAGCTCTATGGCTATCTTAAGTGATGGAATTTCACACTCAATCGGCAAAATGGCTTCTAGGCCATACACCAATTGGAATGGTGTGAACCCAGTAGCACTTTTCACTGAGGTTCGGTATGCCCACAGTGCTGAGAACAGAACTGAGTGCCAGTTGGATTTCTGGGTACCCACAATACGCTGAATCATTCTTTTCAGGACTTTGTTAAGGGCTTCAACTTGGCCATTAGCTTGTGGGTAGTAAGGGGTTGAGTTTTCATGGCGAAAACCCAACTTGACACTTAGTTCTTCGATCATATGGTTCCAGAAGTGGGAGCCATGATCGATCACAATGGATTGTGGGACACCGAATCTAGCTATAATATCATTGAATATGAATTGCGTTGTTGTTTTGCCGTCCTCAGCATACGTAGGCATCACTTCAGCCCATTTTGTGAAATAGTCGACAGCTACTATGACATAGCTATGCCCCTCGGCTGAAGTGGGCTTACAGTGCATAAAATCGATGCCCCATTTGGAAAAAGGGTCGACGGCAATAACAGGATGGAGTGGAGCAGGATGCGAGCGTGCTTTACTATGAAAGAACTGACATGGCGGACACTTCTTGACTGTTTCAATGCAATCTTTGAAAATTGAGGGACAGAAGTATCCTGCTCGCAGTATTTTCTGGGCCGTAGCCATCCCAGAGAGAAGACCACCACATGCTCCAGCGTGGCAGTCATTAAGAACGCGTTCCGCCTCATCTAAGGTCAAACAGCGTTGAAGGACGGTGTCGACACCACGTTGATACAGAGTATCGTTGACTATGATGTAGTATTTTGCGTGATGTCGGATGCGTCGTCGTTCATCGCGATTGAGGTTGGGACGGAAGCGTTGGGTTTGGAGATATAAAAGAATATCCCCGTACCATGGATCAGATGTGCTAATGAGGAACAATGATTCATCAGGAAGAGAATCGATGGGCTCGGGTTGCTCAGTAGCACGAGGCAAGTTACAAATCAAATCCGCGAAGACCAGAGACTTCTTGGACTTAGCCTTGACAAACTCCAAGTCAAACTCTTGAAGGATGACAATCCAACGCGAGTATTTTCCCCCAAGCACCTGGCGTGTGAGGATATAATACATTGGGTTGAAGTCGGCTATAACAGTGGTCCGGCGGAGTAAGATGTAATGACGGAATCTCTGGACAGCAAAAACTGTTGCCAGAGCCAGTTTTTCAACATGTGAATAGCAAGTTTCGGAGTCGAGAAGACTCTTACTAAGATAATATACCACATGTTCTATGCCGTTTTGGTCTTCCTGGACTAGCACCATACCGATGGTGGAAGTCGAGGCTGCGAGATAAAGAATGTAGTCCCGTGTGTAATCGGGGGGTTGGATCACAGGATCTTTGGTTAAGGCTACCTTTAGATTGTCAAAGGAGCGTTGGGCTTCGTCATCCCAGATAAAGGGAACATTCTTCTTGAGAAGCCGCATGTAGCCTTTTGTTATCTCGGACAGATTACAGATGAAACGGCGTAGAAAGTTTGCATGCCCTTGCAAACATTGGAGTTCTGGAATGTTGGTGGGTGAAGGCAGGGCTAAGATAGCTGCTACCTTTGCAGGATCTAAACGTATCCCGCTTTTGGAGACTATGAAGCCCAACAGTTTTCCGGCTTCTACACAAAAGACGCACTTATGCGGGTTCAAACGTATATTGTAGCGACGACACCTTTCGAAAATGGCACTTAAGTGGTCTGGATGGTCTTCCCGTGTCCGAGAGTGAGCGGGGAGGTCATCAAGATATGGTTCTACAATATGTTTGATGTCATGAAATGCGTATGACATCGCCCATTGGAAAGTTGCCCCGGCATTTTTTAAGGCCAAAAGGTAACTTTCGATATGCAAAAATCCCCCAAGGGCAGAGAAAGGCCGTTTTGTGCTGGTCGGCTGGGAGAATATCGATCTGATTATAGCCGAAAAAGCCATCCATAAATGAAAAGATGACACTCCCGGCACAGTTATCGATGATCTGGTCGATAAACGGAGTTGGGTAGTTGTCCTTTGGACAAGCCTTGTTCAAATCACGGCAATCAACACAGACTCTAATCGTTCCCTGTTTCTTGGCTACGGGAATGATGTTGGATACCCATTCTGTCAATGGGACAAGATAAATAAAACCAGCACGCAAATTTGTTTCAACTTCTGCTTTAATGGCGGCTGCCTTACGAGGATGGACGGGTTGAAGCTTTTGCCGAACAGGTCGGGTGCCAGGGAAAGTTGGAATTTCATGGACCACGATCAAGGGGTCAATTCCTGGCATTTCTTCATAACTCCAAGCAAAAACATCGCAGAAAGTTTTGAAGTAGGCACTATAGAACTCCATTTCGAGGGGAGTACATGTTTTGCTGATATGTACGTTTTCCACGATACCAGGCTTCACCGAAATATCAATGGGAGTGGTTTCCATCAGGTTAGCCAAGTTTCCTTCGGAAAATATCTCGTCGAGGGAAGTGGGGAACTTGGTTTGAACCATCCCAAGTGAAGTACTGGATTTTGTATTAGGCTCAAGTGGCTGAATGGTGGGGAATGAAGATTGATGATGAAAATCTCCCCATGGTGGCTCATCACCGCACATAACCTCCATAATTGATTCGTCAGTGGGAAAAATCAAATTGAGAGGATTGAAGAGTGGTGGGTGTGGATGAGTTTCAGCCAAGAGCTGTGCCACGGTGTGATCAGTAGAACAGTCGACCCAATCGGTGGCAGATTGGATCGCTTCATAAGCTACAAGGTTTCTGTTCAAGGGCATGGAGTTGCCATAGCTTTCAATCTGAGTGGGACTCGGAATCACCCATGAATCATTGGAAGGGGTGATATTCAATGAAATCATGTTAACTGGTTGAAGATGGATTCCCAGCTCTGGAAAAACTCCAATGAGGGAAGAATCCTTCATGAGACCAACACCTATGTCTTGGAACCGGTACCGAGGTTGATCCAATAACGGCACGGTGTTGGCGGAGTTCGGATGGGAGTCTGGGATACAGTAATCTAGTTGATCAATAGTGACAATTTTCCCTTCATGAGGAAATTGCACAATCCGGAAGACTGTAGATGCAATGGCGGTCATGGCATAAAACCAGTTCCGTCCAAGCAGGAGATTGTAGTCCAATGGTGCATCTACGACTTCAATGTGTACAGATACTATTTTGCCCCCCAGTTCAACACCAATTGAGGGAATGAGTCCATATGGTTGAAAGCCATGTCCATCAAACGCCCTGAGAGTAGTAGGAGAAGTGGTGACTTCGGGTGAGCCTAAAGCTCTCCAGCAATTCAAAGACATAATCGACGTGGAAGCACCTTCATCTAACACAGTGCGGTGGATGATATTTCCATGGATTTTTGTGTGAACCTGGAAGGCTAACTGGTGAGAAAGCCTAGGTTTGGCGTGCTCCAAGTTAAACATGATAGAGTTTGAAGTATCTGGGTCCATTGCCCCCAGTGATGAAAGTAGGGTTCTACGCTGCGTGGGGCGGTGTTGGAGAACCTCGAGAGTCAACATGGCGCAAGGTGCTTGAGCCAAATCCTCAACAATGTTGTAGTTTTGGGCAGCTCGCGCATTCGGATTAAATGTCGCCTTTCGTATGGTGCCCTTGGGTGGGCGTAGCACTGTGTCCGTCAGCGGTCTCTCGATATGGAGATGGCCGGTAGGGGGGGGAATAGGAATCAGATCTTCAATAGGAGATTTGCCTTTGGCTATCTCGGGTTGTTTGTTTGAACTTGGAGGGTTGTCGTATGTCTTTGAACAAGTGGTGATATTAACCTCTTCATTACTCGTCATCAGGATTTCGCAGTTTGTGGACGTCTCTCCGCGGGTAGGATTGGTTGGGTTTCCCCCTTGTGGGGTTTCTTGGGCAACCATCTGCTGTTGCTATTGGGGGAAAGGGTCAGTTAACACTGCCGGGCGAGAGGATCCTTTAACAAATTTGTTGACTTCATCCTTGTAGGGACAGTCACGTGTGTAGTGATCATCTTGACAAATCAGGCAGGGAAACTGAGCCTTTCGACGTGGTTTCTGGTCATTTTGGGTGGGTTGTGGCTTGGGGTTCTCCTGCTGGTTTTTCTTGGGTTTACCACGATTGTTTTTCTTCTTTCCCCTGGATGGTTGTGACGTAGATTGAACTGCGTTCACTTCGGAGGAAATAGCAGGAGAAGTAGTTGTTTTTGAAGCAGCCTGGGTAAAAGCGGGGGAAGCAGAAGCTTGTTGTCCCGTTGAGTTGGTAGCAGGCTGAGCCTTGACTGAACCGACAATACCATCAATGGGGGGTTCAGTGGTAGGCTTCGTTGGATCAGTGTGAACACAGGAGGCATGTGGAAGAAGTTCATGCAAAGTACCGGATTGAGTATATACCAAATCCATGTACTGGGCTGCCGAGATGGCTTGTTCTTCTGTAACCGGCTCGCGCATGGCGATGTCTCTGGCTATGGGAGGCAAAAAGGATTTTGTGAACCAATCAGTGAGTAGCTGATCCGGAATGGGTGCCTTAATTAGCCTACGGCGTCGTCGCCACTCATGGATGTGATCCGAAATATGTGTCGAAGTGGTTTGACGCAGTGAGGTTAACAGTTCTGTTCCAGTCTCATACCAGATGGGGAGCTGGAAATGAGTCAGAAACTGCATAGCCAAAGTGTTGAAATCACGAAAAGAGTGTTGTGGCAGCTCGATGTACCATTTTGCTGCCGTGCCGGTAAGCGTACGTTGGAAGAGCCGAAGTTGAATGGAATCATCCATCAAGGAGTTGGATGAAAACCAAAGATGGAAGGTCATCACGTGGTTCTTGGGGTCTTCCCCAGGCTTAGCATCGAACTTAGGGATGTCCGATGGTAGTTTGGCTGGAATAGGTGGCCAGTGAGGTTCGTGCCATATAGGACCGTTAATAAGCCTCGACAAATCAGGTAAGTCAAGTGTGGCCAAAAAGGGAAGTTGACGGTTTGTCTGCGGGTATGAGTAATAACCATGTGGTGTAGAGAAACCTGGAGGGCCCTGCATATCATATTGCTGCGTGTTATACCCATATGTGTTTCCCAGGGGGTACTGCTGGAAGTTCTGTGGGTAATAAGCCATCTGGTTAACCGGTTGATTGTATGCAGCCGGTTGGTGGGTGTTTTGCTGAGTGGGTATGGTACCCTGGGGTTGCTGATACCCAGGAATGGTTGCCGCTCCTGGTTGGGAATAAGTTCCTTGGAATTGTTGTGTTCCAGGAATGTTACCACTGTATTGAGTAAGTGGAGGATTTCCCATAGCAGGGTTGGGGGGTGGCTACGAGTGTGGTGTCCATGGAAGGCTCGTTCCTCCTTGGAGAGCGAGTGGAAATTGAAGTGATGGGTTCCATGGAGTTGTAGCAGCTGAAGGGTAAGGGAAGCCAGAATTCAAGTTGGGGGGAATCTGAGATTGCCCCCCAGCTTGGTTCCAGTTTCCAAAAAGTGAGTACCCCCTACTTTGTGGGATTTGAGATTCCCAAGAAGGAAGCATACCTGACGGGGGAGGTTGAGAATGAGGTCCGGTTGGAACACCGGAATAAGGTTGCCCACTGCCAGGTGTGCTGTACATACCATACTGAGCAGATGCTGCTGGTTGGGAGGGTTGTTGGATGGAGCCAAAAGGTTGTCCTCCAGCAGACGGGTTGGATGGCCCTACAGGAGGAGGCTATTGACTAGGAACGGGGTTCCCAACAAAAGATTGTCCTCCAACTAGTTGGGTTGATGACCCTATAGGAGGAGGTTGTTGAATAGGAACGGGGTTCCCAACAAAATATTGTCCTCCAATTAGTTGGGTTGATGGCCCTGTAGGAGGAGTTTGGTTGTTAGGGTTGGGAACCACTGCAGTCGGTTGTCCACCTCCTGGGATAGTGTAAATAGTGGCCGAAGGCGATCCTCCGGTCCAATCGGAAGATCCAGCAGTATGACTAGGTGTTCTTCCGTCGCTAGCCAAATATGATAGTGTGGATTGGCCAACGGCACCAAAAGTACCGATTTGCGGAGGGGGTCTTCCATATCTGACAGGTGAGGACGGAGAAAAAACTGGGTTATCCCTCATAGAATGTGCGCCAAAAATAGGTGATGGCAGCAAATGTGGGGAATTTAGTCCAGGGGTATCGGCGTCGTCCATAACGTGTTCAATGATAGGAGGACCATCGAGAACTGGGTCCGAGTTCATGTCCTGAAAAGGGTTTTGGGGATCCGACGGGAACCTAGGTATGGTAATGTCCGAAGGTCCGGAGCCGTCTGCAAAGGAGTGACGAAACTCTGTGCTAGACGGGATGTTGGGATCCCTATAGTCAGAAGGACGAGTATCAGGGGGATATCTAGAAGCTTTCGAGAGTATTTGCTCTGTGCTGCGTCTAAACCGTGCCGATGCTAACGGGGAGTTCGCTAGACTAACCATACTAGACTGGATGGAAGCCATGATTTCATGTCTCGGAGGGAGGTTGGGTAGAGATATAGTACGAGGTACGTTGCTAGAAGAACTTGTTTCCTGCGGATGGTCACTGGGTGACGTAGTGGTAACAGGCGGAAGCTCCGCTTGGGAAGTGATGAAGCCATAATCAGGTTCAAAAGGTGTGTCAGGAAGTTGAGTATCTTCAACGATTTCGACGTACCTGCCTGGGACTGAAATCAAGCCAGGTATATCCTGTTCGGACCCTTCGGTGGTGCCAATAGATCCGTCTGTGTCATCGTGAAAAGTGTCTGATGGACGGGAAGTGCTGATATCAGGTAGAAGGATGACCTCTGGTCTAGTACTTTGGGCTGTACTAGGTTCAACCGCTGTAATGGTATCCACTGTGGCAGATATATCTGGAATGACAGTGGGTGAAGTGATAGTGGAAGTCTCAGATATGCCAGTGGTTGCAGAAGCTGCAATAGATTCTGAGACTGTGCTATGAGTAGCCGTTACAGGCGGAACTGGAGATGTTGTACATATCGACAGTGGAATGTTCCCTCGACCAGCACCGCGGCCAGGAGGAACGGGAGTGCGTGATGCAAGCGGACCGAAAGTCCATGGTGGTGGTGGTGGTGGAGGGCTTTGGCCCTGTATTCTTCGTGATCTTCGTGGTTGTTCTGACATGATGACAGGAAAATGAAAATCGGGGGCAATTTTGTAACAAAGAACTCAAAAACTCTAATGCAGCCGAGTGTGCAGAAGAGGAGCTAGAAAAAGCAAGGCTCGCAGGCTAAAAAAGCAAGCTCTAAAATCTATACTGAGACCGGTGTCTCAATAAGCGAGCTGATACAAAAAATGGCCAGAATGCCAACAAGCAGTCCCTACAAAGAAAAATGACCCTCTACAAAGATGAGATAACAAGCAAACTCCTAACTAAGAGCTGGAGACCTCAACAAGCTGTATCCTTCGCAAGGTGATGAAATCCAAGTCGAACAATACAACATGAGAGACCGATATAAGAAGGATATCCCTCTACCGAAAGGGATCCTGGGTAAAAGAGCCCTAGTAGAATAGATACTAAGCTACCTCGTTCATGACACATTGGAAAAGGTTTTGGGCACTTCAGGCTTCCGAAGAAGACAACGATCGATGTTGCCTTAGGGCTAAGTGGAGTGCGGCATTCCACAGAGTCTGTCCGGCTCTCAATCTCGCGGCCGTTTAACCCCTGAAAGTTAGAAACAGTCAGGAGGCCCCTCCACAAACTGGTTGTGACCGTGTCAATAAATATTAGAGGATTTTAGTTCCCTAAAGACAGCGACTATGTCTCAGATGAAAATGACAAGGGGGAATTATTTTGATGCCTATCCCCAGTGTCCTACCTAACTACCAAATTCTTTTGATTTCCTCAAGTGAGGTTAATGTTGGTTTAATTAGGGAGATTAATTTTAGTGGCTGTCTTACTCAATCAGGTAGTGGACGTGAAACTTGATGGTGTTATGACGACTCAAATCATGCAAATGAGAATGAATAAAAAATAATCCTTCGTCTTCGATGAAATCTAGCTAAGGAAGGGGGAGAGTTCTTCGATCAAACATGCATGAAAATTTTCACAAGCGAAAATCAAAGTAAAAGAGTTTTTCTTTTCTTTTTGTAAACAAAGCCAAACTGAAATAAACACTCTTTTTAATGCACTGATTCTACAACTAAGATGCTTCAAATATAAGAATTTCTGTGGCAAATTCAATGGTTCATTTCCTAATGCAAAATAATGCTACTAGACTTTTTCAATTCAAACAACAGAATTGCTCTCAAATGATAATATTTTAATTACTGAAAAATGATGGAAATAATGTGACTGTAAAAGCTACAGGGTTCAGTAAAAGAGAACAATGGTGATGGGTGAAAAAATCAAGCCAATGCAATCAAACTGGAAAAATGACCCAATATGTCAAAAATGCCACTAATTCAAACAAATCAAGCTCACAACAAGGAAATAATCACACCACACAGATTGTAAAATGACCAGGATGCTAACAGGCAACAACAAAACACTACTTAAGGCAGAGAAAGACTCAGGAAACCAAGCAAGGATAAAAAATTTAAAAACTTGCAGACACTACCGTGTGTCAGGGTCTGACTAGAGCGCGGCACTGTGACAGTACTGCTCTGGTACTAATGCAGACATAGTGGTACTACCGCTCTGTAAGCAGTTCAGAGGGCACGGTACTGTGGCAAGGTAAGGAAAAAGCACAACTTGAGAAAAAAAATGGAGTTTTCAGGGTTGTTGCTAACCCAGGGGACTCAGTGATCATACAAGGAGAAACAATACAGCGAGGAGGGGTGAATAAAGGTAAAAAAAGGACCAAGATTCAAACTGGTTTGAAGTGCAATGAAAACTCACAATCAAAAGATGAATGACAGTGAATTGAATCAATCAAGCAGAAATCAAAACCAGCGGAGTCGCCATTCTTGTTTGGTAGAATTTTTCCCTATGGATAAGTCAAAATTCTCTTAACTTTAAAGCAGATTTTCAACTAACTCTAAAGCAAGAAACAAGTCAAAACAAATGCTACCTTGAAATTCCTGAACTAACTTTTACAACAAGATTATATGCATTCAGAAATAATGAGAGATATGACACACCTTTCAATCTGACGTTTGTCCCGCTTCTAGCTCTTGATCCAAAGCTTCAATGTAGAACCTGTTAAGATCAATCAAAGAACAAACATGCAAGCTTCCAAATACCTTGAATGTAAAGATTAGATTCAAATCTAGATTAGATACATTCCATGCTAAGAACTTATGCTATACACATGAAATGGGAAAAACAAGACAAGTTATCTTATTACAAACTTGAAGAATGCTTACAAAGGTTGCTTGATGTCCAAGCCAATCTTCTAGCTCCAAGTGCTTCCTCCTCTAGCTATCTCCACAAGGCTGCAAGATCATAGGTTTGATGCTCTCAAGAGTCCTCCCTTTTCCCCATGGAATGCCTCTCCTTTATAGTGTATGGTAGGGTTAACCAACAAGAGAGATGGGTGGATCTAGGGAGAGATAAGTGGATCAAGGTTTCTAATCACAGAAAATGAGTTGAGATCGAATCAGGGATCCCAATCCTCCAATATCTCTCGAAAATCCAAAATCCCAAAAGCCATGGAAAAAAGACTATAAAAAGAGTACAGCACCCTGTGGTCTAAGCATAACGCGGTAGTACCGCGTGTCTGGGAAAAAGCATAGCGCGGTAGTGTGGACTACCGCGTGCCTATAACTGAGCAAGGCGCGGTAGTGTGGGTAAATAAAGTCTCAGCTGGGTGAAAACTTGTCAGGGTAAGTTTACTTTCAAGGTTCACTCATCATATTTCTCTTCTGAGTGGTTTAAAGCAATAGGGGAAGTGTCGTCAGCTCTTTTTGTGGTGGAGATGCGACACTGTGGAAAATGGAGGTATAACAATATGAGTAAGAAACTAACTCCCAAAAAATTAGGTTGTTTCCTTCAATGTTAAAAGATGCAGCCGTGAGATGGTTTATGGGGATAGAAGGAGGCAATATTACGAATTGGGATCATATGAAAGAAACCTTCTCAGGAAAGTACTGATACTAGTGTAAGGAAGGTGAAACAAGAGATGAGATATTCATGATGAATCAAAGAGTTTATGAATATTTGGAAGGTTATGCAAAAATATTTCAATAGCTATAATTCAACCACCAATTATAAATTGGATGAGAATTCCCTCAAGCTCGTATTACTAAGAGGGATAAGGTAATAATTAATGGAACCCATGAATCTAATAGTTGGTGGAGATATTTAGCAATTCAACTGCAATGAGGTAAAATAATTGTTTAAGAATTAATCAAGAGCCAATATGAGGAAGGTGAGAGGATGCAATACCTTCGAACCCCCAACCATGAAGACCACCACTGTAGGAATCATGAAGGAAAATATATGAAATCTGATAGAAGACATGAAAACAAACATACTTTAGTCACTATCTTTGTAGTTTGATACTTTGCATCTAAAGCGAAAACAAGAGGAAATGGAAAAATCTTTAGCTATATTCTGCCAATAATGTCAAAGAAGTCACCCTTGCAATGAATGTCCACTTGCTATTGTTGAAATTATTTGCAACATTTGCACATAGAAGCTTGATACCATCAATTCCCCCCAATTACCTGGTTTGAAGACAACATACCAAAGATTAGACTAGAATGTAGAACAAGTATGCTTCATTAATCGACGAAGATTTGGGCATCTAATGCCTCATTTTTAGGTACGAGTCTAGACCTCCAAAATCAAAATTATTTTTTAAAAGATCAATAGATTTCACCTCCTTGGTATGCACATCGATATCCAATTAATCAACAGTACTTGAAACCACCTCTCCCTACTCCTTGGAATCAATATATATCTTACAACCAATCACCTCTTTTCAATCAAGGGGCACCGTGGCTAGGCCAACAATAATCTTATAGGTGCTCTCAAAATCAACCCTTCTATCCGAACCAACTCTCTCTACCTCCTCCTCCTCACCCCATGAACAAAATGACAACCAAACCCTCCTTTCCAACACAAACTACTATAAATCCAAAAAATAAATTCAACAAACCAAGTTAACTCACGTGTGCTAGTGAAGTTACCGAATACCCATCCTACACACTTTCTGCATTGGAATGCCAAACTACCCACTTACAGTCAGAAAAAAACTTTGGCTATGGTTCCCTCTTCGAAACAAGTTAAGGAAAATAAATATTCCTCAAAGGAAGCTGACGGGGAGCAAGAAAAACCATAGGAATCCTGTTGGGCATGGCCCAAGTTGGCATACTTGTGACGAAGTACAGTTTTGGAAATGTGTGGCTTGGGATGCGAAGTCAGATGGCATAGTTTTGAGGAGTGCACAACTCGGATTGCATAGTCATTTTTGCACAGTTAAGCTGGTGCACAGTGCCAGCACAACACCCGTTTTTGGTAAAGAGTATAAGGGAAGGTCGAGATGTGGAAGCGACCTATTTTGGGTAAGAAGCAGAGTGGATATAGAGGAAAGCAACCTGTTAAGAGAGTGGCGACAAGCAGTTAAGGAGCTAAGCCACTAAGTCGAAAGCGACAGGCAGGCTAAAGGGGCAGAAAGCGACAGGCCACGATGCAATTGTAACCGTTTTGGTGATGATTGAAGCTGTTAGAAGGGCGTGAGAGCCACGAGTGGCCCAACAAGGCGGCCTGAAGCAAGTGGAGTAAGTTGTCAACGACTATAGGAAGGGTGGCGGGTAACCACACCAGTTTGGGGGAACCTTAGGGATTTTGAGCCCATACATTGTAAAGACATGACCTATGGGCATGATCTATAAAAGGGAACATTTTTGTAAGGGAAAGGGTTGAATAATATCTAGTGGTTGAGTAATCTTCATTGTAAAATCTTCCAAGTGTTGAATGCCATTGTACAGGCTCTGCAAGCTGTGTGCGTAGAGGCCTATTGAGAAAGAAGAGAGTCTGCAGCTGAGTGCGTAGACTAGAACTATTGTGCCCTTCCCCAAGATAATATAACAACAGATCCTATGGACGTAGCTCCCATCCTGGGGGTGAACTATGTTAAATTCTATGTTGTGAATGTTTATGTGCTTGAATATGTATATTTGCTTATGTGAATGGTTAAGCTTCAGTTTATGAATGCATGAGTTCTTGCTTTTATATGTATTCGCCATAAGAATGAAAGATGGGGATGATATGTTAAGTAATGAAAATTTGTGAATGAATGTCAGATACACCAGTATTTCATAGCAAGATGAACGTATGAATTAATCGGATAAGCACTTAGCACAGCGCCGGAAGTGCGTAGTCACATTGTTATTGTTAGGGTGTATAAAGTTGCAAGGGTCTGTCTATTATGATTGTTGAATGCATCTTTCTACACTAAGAAATATCTGTTGAGATCAAATAAGTATTGGAGGAAGCGCAGTCATTTGTGGCGCTGTCCTACCACCGAGAAATACCCCGCATCGCGCAGCCTATGGGTGTGTGATAGTCTAAGTGTTGGACGCGAAGAGGTGGAACTTTGCGCAGTCCGCAGCATCAGTCCCGCACCGCGCTACTCGTCAGTGTGGTTAAACAATCATCAGCTAGTTGTGGAAATCTGATTCCAAAGCCTCCCCATTACTTCTCCTCGGGTGAGACCTCAGTCTGCTCGCAGATTGTTGCCGAAAGGGCCAGTGAAAAGGGGTTTTGTTGGTTCCTTGAACCACGTAGAACCCGGGTCTTTATAGAAAACCTCAAGACAGTTATATAAGCCTTCAAATGGTTCCGTTGCCGTGCTTGAACTGGTGATGAGTACCGGCACTGAAAATTGGCATCCAGACAAGAAAGTGATTTGGGCCTGGTCTAACAAGACAGAAAGAGACTTTGCATGAAAAGAAAATAGACATCTGCATCTCTCCGACGTAGATTGGTTAAATAAATATCTGTGGAAATATGTTCATGAAAGTTTCTGGGCATCCTTTGGAAACGAGTTGCACAAGTGGATAAAAAGGCTTGCAGAGCAGAAGAACTGTTTCCAACCAGAATTTCCTATCGAGTGGACCCCAGATCTCATTGCGAGGCTCAAAGCAATAGATAGTCCACTTTCGAGATCAGTTGACTTTTGGGTTGATAGTATACTAGAAGGCTTCGTGACAGAATTCGCTGTGGACACCCTGAAGTCCTACAACGCAACCGAAGCAGAGTTATTCAAATGTTTCAGAGGTAAGTACCTGAACAACTTGAGTTTATACATTAAAATGCTTTTAGCTGAGAAAGGTGTTTTAAGAATGCAGTAAAATTCAGAGACATTGTTGAGCTTGTCATGGTCAATAGAATATATAGTGACTCCGACTAAGAAACGCATAGTTTGAGAAGTGGAAAGAGATACAAGTTTAATACCGAGAAGAGTGAACTCCGTGTAGAAACTGAGTTCCAAGTTCAGCCTGATAGCCAAACCGCACCTCTATCAGCCACCTATCAGCCTATTACTCCGCAGAATCTATCGGTTGCGAGTACCACGCCTCCTATTTCTCAGAGTACTACGCCTCCTATTTATTAGAATCCGTTAGTTCAGAACCCCCCCATTGCTAATATTCCTAATCCTCAGAGTGTCAGTATTAGTAACATCGCAAGAGAAAGTGCTTAGACCATTCCATCTCAGAATATCTCGATTCAGAACATCCCACTCAGTAATATCCCTAACACCACTCAGATCACTGCGCAACCAAGAAGGAGAATGACTGATGACATAAAACTGCCGATATTTAAAGGAATGGGTCTAGAGGACCCTGAGAAACACTGGTTTCTATGTCAAGGCGTGTGGAGTGTCAAGCAAATTCAGGATGATGCTATGAAGCGAGTGTAGCTCGTCACTACGTTCAGAGATAGAGCCTTGAACTGGTTCATGAAGTATTCTCAGGGACATAATAGAACCTTAGTGGAGATTAAGGCTACACTATTGAGCAAGTTCAAGAAACCAAATTCAGAATCCCAATGTATAACAGAATTAAAGGAAATCAAGCAAAAACCTAATAAAACAGTCCGAGAATTTGACCAAAAGTTTAAGACATTGTTAGATCAATACAGCTTTGTCATAGCACTGCAACAACACCATGAATGGTTTATAGTTGCGTTGTTTCCCCACATAAGACTATCGTTGATGCAACAGAAGGTTGCTTCGCAGGAAGAAGCCCTGAAATTGCGATGAAATTAGAGGCTTCGTCGATATGTGAGACTAGCACTAGAATGTCCCAGATCCAGGCTCAGCTAGCTACCTTGACATTACAATTGCAGGACATGAAGAAGGGGAAGAACAAAGACACACAATATGGTGTACATGATGTAAGGGAGAAGGACACACCAGAGAGCACTGTCCCTTATTTCCAGTATACCTTAACAGTGGAGCACCAAATCCACTGAATCAGAACCAAGCACCATGGTGTGAAATGTGTAGAACTAGAGGACACCGACCAAAAGACTACTACTTAATTCAAAAGTATGTGCAAACCCCTAAGAACCTATACTGCAACTTCTGTAAATTAGTTGGACATGTTGAATCCAATTGTAGAGCATATCATCTCATGATGGAAAGAAAGAAATATATGGAGCATATGCTTGGTGGTGGAGTGTATAGAGTCCAAGAAGAAAATCCGCAGAAACAAGATAATGCGCAATATCATAAAGGCGCATATAGAGGCCGTGGAGGATATCGAGGAACAGGAAGAAATACTGGCCTAGGGCAAGGAAGAGGAAGAGGAAAGATGATTTGTTATAACTGTGGCCAGCCAGGTCACTTGTCCAGATATTGTACCAATGTATGTACTACTTGTAATTATTGTAAATCTTTTGATCATGTTATTGAGGACTGGCCAGTGTTAGCAGCAGGAATGCAGAAGAGAAAGCAAGATGTACCTAACCCAAACATTCAGTTGATTGCAGCAGATAAAAGGTCTGTGGATCCAAGTATTAATGTGGTGACGCGAAGTGGCGCTGCCACAGGAATAGATAGGCAAGCTGAAGATTTGACTTCTGGAGACTTTGAAACTAAGCAGACCCCCGTTGAAACGATCTGGATAAGAAAAGCTATTGGGAAATCACTTGCTTTCAACCTGGAGAAAAACAAAGAAGTCTTTAAAGAAGCGCGGGACATCTTCAAAGAGCCAACAACTATGTCACCAAGAATCCCGTTGCGCAGTGAAATACCGCATGTACAGGATATGCCAGCGCCTTATGACAAAACGTGCACCGCAACAGAGACAGGCACTTTTGTTGCGCAGTTCCTACAGAGTTGCATGAAATTATTGAAGAGCACTGATGTTGTAGTGGAATTGGAAAAATTGTTGAGCCAATACGAACCATGCAGTGAGAAGAATACTTCTGAGAGCGTAGTTCATCACATCAAGAGCCATAAAAGAACATGAAGAGAAATGAGGCTCAGTGCGCATATAAGAGATTATGAGATGGATGAAATCATCCTTGACTTAGGATCAGAGGTAAATGTCTTGACTAAGCAGACATGGCAGCAAATGGGGAGACCAAAGTTGTCATGGTCACCCATATAGTTGAGGTTAGCAAATCAGATGAAATTTATACCTTTTGGGAGGTTAGCCAATATTATCGTTGACATCGATGGAGTGAGAAGTCATGCAAACTTCGAGGTTATCGAAATTGTGGATGATAAGTTAGCCTTATACAACACTATTGGGTATAGGCTGGGCTATGGATAACCTTGCCATCATAAACTTGAGAACAAAGAAGATGATATTTGAAGGGTAGGGCATAAGGGTCATCACACCATTGGACCCTTCACAGGGAGAAAGATACAGTGAGATGATTCAAGAAGAATCCAGAGCATAGGACCTTGATCGCATTTACAAGATGACTACGAATCAAGATGACTACATTAATCCTACGACGGATGGAATGCTCAGTTGGCGATGTGACAGTTCTTGCATCTCAGACTCTGATGCAGGACTGGAGAACTCGCAAACTAGAATGCATGAAGTATCTCCCAGAAGATGCATGCAGATCACAAAGTCACTGCGCTGTATTGGAATAGAGGTAAGTCCAATCCCCACCTATGATGGTTCATCTAATGTTTATTCATTTATTCAAGAATATACTGTATCAGTTGCAGCTGAACATCGCATACGATCACTAGACATAGCACTGCGCGAGACACCTGTTAGATGGTGGGATGCGCATAAACAGACGTTGAAAACATGGGATCAGTGCAGACACATGATGCAGATAAGGTTCGCTGAGAAGGTCGCGCTGAAATTTGGAAAGTATAATGGACAGACGGATCCGAGGGATCACATTGAAATTTATTCACAATCATGGGATGAAAGACCACAGACATAATGGGTTCATCTGTTTGTGCACACATTGGAGGAACAGACTCCAAAGAATTGGTACCTGGATACGGAGTTGCACAGAGGATTTATAGATTGGTCTACCTTAACTACAAACTTCAATAGAAGTTTTAGCTTCAAAGATGAAAGTCCAAGTATAAATGAAGCTTTGCAGATCATCAAGGAAAGCATATTCAAAGTAGAATGCCCAAGTATAAACAAGACATTGGAGGGACTGAAAGAGAGAATGTTTGAAGATATCAAAGTACCTGTGAACCTACAGCCAGAATGGGAAAGACAGGTAGAACATGCCCTTGAATGCTATAACCTCACTGAAAATGAAGAACAAGAAGAGAGCGATGAGGAGAATCCGCCCAAAATCAATATACCTGAATCAGAGGGTGAGCATGATGTCGAGGGACCTCCATTGGAAATTCTAGGCATAAGTGGACCCACGAAGACAAGAAAAGTGAACATTGGCACAAGTGAAGATCCGAAGTTTGCATCTATTGGATATTACTGGGATGATGCCATAGTTGCGCATATCGTAGACCTTCTGCATGATTATTAGGATCTGTTTCTGACAAAGTTTTTTGAAATGAAAGGAATTTTGGGTGACTTGGGAGTTATGAAGATACCTCTCAAGCCAGGCGCGAAGCCTGTCAAACAAAGGCCCTATAGACTGAATCCTAGATATAAGAAAGAGTCAAGGCAGAACTTGATAAGATGCTCGATGTAGGGATCATTGAGCCAGTTGAAGAATCATAGAGGATAAGACCTATGGTTATCCAAGACAAAAAGGCTAAAGGTGAGATCAAGATCTGTGTAGATCTTAGGAAGTTGAATGATGCTTCACTGCATGACCCATTTCCTACTCCTTTTACAGATGAAGTGCTAGACAACGTTGGAGGAAATGAGGCCTACTCATTCACTGATGGGTTCTCTGGATATCATCAGATCAAAATTTATCCAGCAGATAGGCATAAGATAACATTTGCTACTGAATGGGGATCGTTTCAGTATACAGTGATGCCCTTTGGCTTGAAGAATGCACCTGCCATCTTCTCAAGAGTTGTTGTTGCAGCATTTAAGGACTTTATGCAAAGATTTTTAGAAGCATATTTTGATGATTGGACTGTCTTTGGTTTGCGGAAAAACCACTATGAAAACCTGAGAATGATGTTAACTAAGTGCAGGCAACATCAAATTTCATTACATTTAAAGAAGTGTGTTTTCTGTGTGCCTTATGGTATTCTGCTAGGACACATTGTGTGCATACAAGGTTTGATGGTTGACCCTGCGAAGATCGCAGTGATTGTGAATTTACCAGCACCAACCTCAGTGAAGAAGCTTCGCACCATGTTGGGACATACAGGGTACTATAGAAAATTCATCAAGGGTTATGTGCAGATAACCGCAACAATGGAGAAATTGTTGAAGAAAGAAGCGCTGCTGATATGGAATGCAGAATGTGAGCAGGGATTGGACACGCTAAAAGAGAAAATGGTAACTGCGTCGATCCTAGTTTTTTCAGATTGGGAGAATCCGTTCCATGTACATGTTGATGCTTCATGTATAGTGTTGGGCATTGTACTTGCTCAATCAGGTGAAGGGGGAATTGATCACCCCATTGCATTTTCGAGCAGAAAGCTCTCATCCGCTGAAAAGAACTATACGACCACTGAAAGAGAGGGTTTAGCTATGGTATACGCACTACATAAATTCATGCACTATTTGTTGGGTGCGCACTTCTCCATGTACACTGACCATTCAGCGTTAGGTCAATAAGCTAGTGTTAGGGGGGAGAATCTGCAAATGGTTATTATTCTTTGAGGAGTATGACCTTCGAAATCGTGGTTAATTCAGGCAGATTGAACTTAGGACCTGACCATCTCTCAAGGATTGAGTCAGGCAAGGAACCCACCAATATTGAAGACAGTCTGCCTGACGCGCAGTTATTTGCTATACAGATTGAAGATGACTACTATAAAGACATTGTCGATTTCTTGACTACTAGGTTGGCACCAACGGAGTTTACTACACAGCAGAAGAAGCAGCTGGTAGTAAGAGCCGCAGACTTCACCATAATCACGGGACAACTATACAAGTTGGGACCGGATGAAGTACTACGTAGATGTGTGCTGGATCACGAGAAGCCATTTATATTGGCTGATGCACATTTAGGTGTATCGGGAGGTCACTACGCAGGAAGAGCCACGTCACAGAAGATATTGCGAGCAGGGCTATGGTGGTCTACTATTCACAAAGATTCGAAAGAACATTGCCAGAGCTGCGATGTCTGTCAGAGGACATGAAGGCCACTGCGAAGAGATGAAATGCCCTTGAATCCGCAGTTGACACTTTAGGAATTCGAAAAATGGGCTATTGATTTTGTGGGACCCATTAACCCATCGGGAAAAAGGATTGGTGCGAGATATATTATCACTACAACTGATTATCTCACCAGATGGGCAGAAGCAAAGCCAGTGAAGGACTGTAGCGAATTCACTACCGCGTAGTTCATTTTTTAGAACATCCTTACCAGGTTTCGATGCTCGAAGATTTTGATGAGTGATCAAGGAACTCATTTTTTGAACCGATCTATCGAGGCCCTCACTGAAGAGTTCCAAATTTATCATCAGAGGAGTATGCCATATCATCCGCAAGCAAATGGGAGTTTTGAGGCTTTCAACAAAGTATTAGAGAATGTGCTGACAAAGATATGCAATGTCAATAGGGATGACTGGGATATGCGCATTCCAGCTGTATTATGGGCGTATAGGAATACTTGCAAGAAATTGACTGGCCATACACCTTTTATGTTAGGAACCCATGCCAACCCTTCTATTTACTTTGTTAGTATATTGTTGTTGGACGCATATGCTTTGTAAGTCATCCTGTGGTATTTGTTGATCCATAGTTTGTATTATTGTTGTTGGACTCATATGCTTTGTAAGTCGTCCCGTAGTAATTGTTGATCCATAGTTTGTATTGGCCCATGGTTTGTATTGACACATGGTATTGACCCATGGTATTGGCGCTAGACTTAGTATGTAAGTTTGTGTTGAGACCAATGAAGGTAACGTGAAGTTATTTGTATTGAGCTTGCTCAAAGGAGGTTGCCCCCTCGAAGTGGACTCAGATCAATAAAAGCGATTTTAAGTTTTGTTATTTCTGCTATCTGGCATATTCTCATTAATTAATTGTTGCATGTTCTTCACATATGGTATCAGAGCACTTTCTTGGGCTCGTTGGGTGGAATTTCTGCCAATTTTTTTTCGCATCTGTTGCAAGTTCGGATATGGGAATAATCCCTATTGGCTTAACTGTGGGGAGTAATTGGGCATAAGCCCTAAAACTCATTATGAGGAGTACCATAGGAACCCCAAAGTAGCTGGCCCATTGAGAGGACCTGCCAGCGAAAAGGGAAATGACCCCTACCTGATTGACTAGTTCCCACCTGTGAGGTAAACCAAGAGCTGTCATTTGTGGCAAAGCAGTTATCAGTTTTACCTATACTGTGGAGTGAGGAGTACTACCCCAATACGCAAGCCGTTAGACAACATTGGTGGCCAAGTGAATCCCCTGAACCGATAGGAATCCGAACATACCTGGGGTCCATATCTATTTTCAGCTGAACTGTTGTCGATCACTTCTGCGCCATTTCAGATCCACTTGTTGCCGATCCCTTCTACGCCGTAGTAGATCCATTCTGCAAAAATAAAAAGGTATAAAATTCCGTTTTTCGCCATATCTCCCTTGTTTTAACTCCATTTCCCTTGAAATTTCCCGGACACCCGTGCAATCCCATTCTGCATATTTCATTCCTGGGGACCCTATCCCAAATTCTACTTCCCAAAGCCAAAAATCTCACATTTGCCTATTTTTAGGGTTTTCCATAACATCTTCAATTTTCACCCACTCGCCTCCAAATTTTGTTACCGTGTTCATTCCATATTTCTGCTTCTTTGTCCCTCTTTGACATTTTTTCTCATTCTTTTACCCCGCTTCTACAATCCCCATTTTTTGCTTCTATGTCCATCAGAAAGTGTCCAAAACCTAGTCAACCCTAATTACCCATATGAGTTTTTCCCAAATCCAAATTTCCCTTTACTAAATAAGCTTTTGTTTGTGTTTTTCTATCCATCCCCCCCCCCCCCCAAAAAAAAAAACCCTGGTTATGGTTGTCACCTGTGTAGAATAAAAAACCATGGAGGAAGCACTTGTAGCCATCCAAACCAAACTCTAAGATCTGGATGAAAATTTTCTCAGCCTCCATCTTCAGCATTCAACCATGAAAAATAACCGGCAACAAGAATCTTCTACAGCCAATGGGTTCTCTTCTTCCATCAATTTCCGTGGTCCGAAGCTTGAATTTCCTTGCTTCAATGGTATTGATTCGACTGGATGGATCTATTGTGCAGAACAATATTTCAGTCTCATAATACTTTTGATGTCCAAAAAGTTCCACTTGCATCCTTTCATTTTGAACAGGAAGCCCTTCAATGGTATCGTTGGTACATCAAGGCTCATGACGAGCCAAAATGGACAGATTTTTCCCAACTCCTTTTGCAACGATTTGGTCCTAGTGATTTTGATGACTTCACTGGAGAAATCACCAAACTTCGTCAAAGTGGCACTGTGAGAGAGTATCAAATAGAATTTGAGAAACTAGCCAATCACACAGAAGGATTGTTTGATGAATTCTACAGGAGTTGTTTTATCAGTGGTCTTAAGGATGAAATCCGGTTAGAGGTTAAAATGTTCTGTACCAACACAATGATGGAAGTCCTGGGGTTGGCTAAGTTGGTCGAAGACAAGATTGCAGCTGAACAATGCTCCAAACCCAATTCTATCCCCTTCCGAAATATGGGTTCTCAATGACCTCCCATCCCGCCAGCTCCTCGACCAACTTATATCAAGCATTTGTCTGAAACAGAGATGCAGGCACGCAGAGAAAAATGGCTTTGTTATAATTGTGATGAGAAATTCACTCGGGGACATAGATGTGTTTAGCAAAATCTCTATCTCTTGGATATGGATTCTCTTCCTCCCTCTAAAATTGGTGAAGAATCTCCAGATAGAATGGATGATCAGTTCGACCTTCAGGAGCTGCCTATTGACCCCCCATCTCAGGACGACCAACCATATATATCTCTCCATGCTTTATCCGACGTCACCACCCCCCAAACAATGGTCAGGGGTTACTTCAAGAATCTTCCTCTTACAATACTCATTGATTCTGGTAGATCTCATAACTTCATTGACCCCCGGATCGCCAAACAGGCTGATTGTTTTGTCCATCCTTGCTCCAACTTTGAAGTCATGGTTGCCAATGAGGGCACCTTACCTTGCAAGGTAAAGTGTCACAATGTGCGTATCTCTCTGGAAGATTATAACCTGCACTCTGACATGTTTTCCTTGTCCTTAGGAGGATGTGATGTGGTTTTGGGCGTTCAATGGTTACGCACACTTGGCCCCATCTTATGGGATTTTTCCAAACTTTGGATGCAGTTTTCAATCAATGGGACACAACACAAATTTACAGGCTTACAACCAGGGTCTCTCCGCATCATCAGTTCACATCACCTGAAAAATATCCTTAATAAGAATTCATATGGTGTCATCGCTCAGCTCCATTCCATTCAGATGCACCCATCAACGGTCTCCACTACTTCCTTGCATAGATATGCAGGTGTCTTTGCTGCACCAGTGGGCTTGCCGCCTTTAAGAGACCTTTTTGGTAAGCATTTAGCCGCATCCACATCTCAGCAGGAAATGATGGCTATTTTTCATGCAGCACTGAAGTGGAATCCATCCCTATTAGGGAATTATTTATGTATCAAGACTGATCTCCAGAGTCTGGAAAATTTCCTGGAACAACGGGTCTCCTCCCCTGCACACCTGAAATGGGTTATCCAACTCATGGGTTATGACTATGCGATCACTTATAAGAAGGGTAAGGACAATATGGTGGCAGATGCTCCTTCTTGCACATTTGATGACCCTGTTTCTCTTACAGCTATTTCTCTGCTTGTTCCAAATTGGTTGCAATCTGTTCAACAGGGCTATCTCTTCTATAAACTCCATGCTTCTTCATCGGTAGGGCACTCTAGGTTCTTCAAAACGTATGACCGGGAACAATGTAACTTCTTTTGGCAGGGACTGAAAATGACAATTCAACAAATGGTGGTTGATTGTGATACTTTCTAGGTCAACAAGGGTGACACGACACTCATTTCGGGACTACTCGAACCCTTTCCCATCCTTACATAGATTTGGACAACTATTTCTATGGATTTCCTAGAAGTGCTCCAGTGGTACAATACCATGTCTAAAAGGACACCATATGAAGTAGTCTATGGACAAGCATGACCAGTTCTTCTTCCATACACCCTCAACAGCTCCCCAGTTCAGGCAATTGACTCGGTTCTTCGAAACCGCGATCAAATTCTTCTCATTCTGCAGGACAATCTTCACATGGCAAGAATTCGACTGAAACAACAAGCAGATCAACACCGTTTAGAGCACACTTTTCACGCAGTTGATATGGCTCTTCTTCGTCTATAGCCTTCCAAGCAATCCTCCTGAAACTCAAACATCATCAGTGGCCCGAAATGCAACCCGAGGATGCTACAGGGGAACCACTCCTTCAGATTCTGCATCAATTTCCAAACCTAAAGCTTTGAGGACAAAGCTTTTTCTAAGGGAGAGGGGATGTTAGGAACCCATGTCAACCCTTCTATTTACTTTGTTAGTATATTGTTGTTGGACACATATGCTTTGTAAGTCATCCTGTAGTATTTGTTGATCCATAGTTTGTATTATTGTTGTTGGACGCATATGCTTTGTAAGTCGTCCCGTAGTAATTGTTGATCCATAGTTTGTATTGGCCCATCGGTTTGTATTGACACATGGTATTGGCGCCTAGAATTAGTATACAAGTTTGTGTTGAGACCAATGAAGGTATCGTGAAGTTATTTGTATTGAGCTTGCTCAAAGGAGGTTGTCCCCTCGAAGTGGCCTGCGATCAATAAAAGCGATTCTGAGTTTTCTTATTTCTGCTATCTCGTGTATTCTCATTAATTAATTGTTGCAGGTTCTTCACATTTTAGGTTGTCCTATGGATAGGAAGCAGTGATGCCTATGGAGTATATTGTACCCATCTTGAGGATAGATGTATTTACAGGCATGGAAGATCGAGAGGCACTAGAAGAAAGGATTCTACACTTGGTTGGGTTGGAGGAAGATCGCTTCATCGTAGGATTTCACCAGCAAGTGCAGAAAGACAGAGAAAAAGCATGGCATGATCACCATATCAAAAACAAGTCCTTTCAGGTAGGTGATCTTGTCTTCCTATATGATAGCAAGTTTATGAAATTTTCGGGAAAGTTTAAAATGCATTGGCTTGGTCCATATATTGTTATGCATGTTACTAATGGTGGCGCAGTTCAGTTAGCCACGTTAGCTAACGATACCTTACCAATTTTGGTGAATGGCAGTAGACTAAAACCGTATCGAGATAGTCCTACTGTGCATAACCCTCAAATAACAGGAGAGACAGAAAATTTCTAAGTGTCAAGTACAGTTGAAATTGGGCACTAGAAATGCAAAAGAGTCTATACACAGTTTTGGGACAATAAGCGAATTTGATAAGAAGGATGCATGTACCGTGCAACACTAGTTGAGAAGTGAATCTGCGCGGACCAAAAAAAAAAAAAAGGACAAAGAAAAGAAAGGAAGAAGCGCGCAGTACAAAGCTCAAAAGGTAGCTGAGCAGACCAAATGGAACAGAGCAACTATGAAGAATGGGAATATGCGATGCGAGCCATGTGATGGAACCGCAACTGCACAATTAAAAGCAAAGAAGCACACGTGCACATGAGAACCTCTTGTCAGAACCGCCATTGCATCACGATGGAAAAAGGTGACCGTGACAACTGTCGACCGGTTAATGAGCTAGTATCCAAAAGGGCGGCACTGACAAGATCAAGAATTAAAACAAAATCTGACCATTCAGGCCTAATAAAGAGTGAAGTGACCAAGATCTCACTGAGATTCGGTTAACAGGCTGGTAATTAATCGCTGATTTAACTAACTTAACAACCTAGAAGCACCAACACCTTTTAGCAATTAAGGAAACATCATTGGAAGGGAGGTAATGATTGGTCGACAAGACTGAGATCTTAGACGATATCTGGCTGAAGGACGAGACACTAACTGCCTCAGTAACGGTCGATCGCCACGTTCCATACCAGCAGGGTCTATAAATAGCCATCATCAAAGCACTGGTGCGTTTTATCGGGAGTTCTATTTCATCTGTGTGTGAATTCAGAGCTTCATCATCCAGAGAGTCGAGCATTCTATAAGTACATGAGCTAACCACTGACCATTGACGAAGTATTAACAATATTCAGGCAGTTAGGGTTTAAGGGAGTCATGTCAGCACCAGCCAAGAAACCTGTAGTGGAGAGGGGCGCTTCATCCCAAAGCTATGCAAGACAATCCACAGAGATGAAGAAAGATAAGCATTTAGCCACAGACTAGGAAGAGCCAAAGGAAACAAAGCCACAAGCACCAGTCACTGTCCGACAACGACCCATCCATCTTGTACATGAATACATCACCCCTCGGCGAGATGATGCACCTATTATCATCCTTGAGAAAAATCATGTTTATGAGATTCAGACACCACCCATATCCAGTAAGGTCCGGGTTGTAGGAAGTCTTCTAGGAAAAGTTAAAGACTGCAAGTTCGAAGACCATGACTTGCTAGAAGGAGGACAGTCAAAGCCTAAGAAGTTCACCATGTTTCAACCAGACTAGTATATGCATCAACATGTTGATGAGAAAACTGACACTGAAACTCTGTTTGTGAAGGATTGGTTCAAAGGGCTTGAACCATCCGGGTTGCTTAACCCGTTGTGCATCCCACATTTCAACAGGATCCCATAGCTTAAAGCGGTAGTGTGCATATTTCTTTCTTGTGTGCACTCGGGATACCTATGGTTGGAAAAGAGGATCGATATAAATATCGATAGGATACACATCATCACTCTTCTCAATAAAAGAGGTGAAGACCCTTCAAAAGTGTTTGTAGGAAAGGCACAGGAAAAAGAACTCGCCAACAAAATCATGGAAGAATTTGGCGTAGTTCGGGGAAAACGTGGCTTCCCCATCGCTGATATCTATGATAAAGCTACATGGATTACAGTTCAACTGCTCGAAGGGAAGATACTGTACAAAAGTAGACCACTAGAGGTGTTGGCCATAGCGATCCATCTCGCCTCTAAAACGATGAAGGGCACCCCTTACAACTGGGCGCAGTACCTGCTAAACAAATTTTTGGCAGATGTCGAAGACACTTAGGACAACAGAACTGTGTTCCACTACAGTTGGCTATTAGTACTAATTTCCTTCGTCGGTTGGAAAGAGACGGTTGGTTACCAAGGTGTTCCAGTTCTCCCAGGGAAATGCCGAGGAATGCACTTCTCTAACTTATGGGAAAACTCAAAGCCTTCCAGGCAATGAAAAATCAATGAAGTGTTTTACACTTATTACGAGAAATTGTGTGATGCAATTCGGCGAACACCGCGAATCTCAAAGTCGTTGACAGATACCTACAAAGGAAAACTGAGATTCATGGTTGATCTACATAGACCGTACATTCATCCCAGGGCTGATACGAATACAGAGCTATGGTATCCAGGATTCTATCAGCTAGATGCTGAGAGAATTGAGCATATAATGGAGGAATGGGCACCAGAATGGAAAGTGGACCAACCCATTGATGTTGAGTCCGACTACGAATAGGAGAAAGAAGAAGAAGAGAAAGAAGATGAGGAGGAAGAAGACAAAACAACACCTATGGATGAAGAACAAGCACCTACGCAGGACAATCCACAAGGCCAGACAGGGGAGAAGCGGAAAGAAACTGCGAGTCCTTCATCAACAAAAGATAAACACAAGAAACAAAAGGCTACTAAACCAAAGTTGGTGCCGATACTGCACGCAGATGATTGTGAGACCATTGCAACGAAGGTGCAAGAACTATGGGAGGAGACTCGCGCACAGAAATAAGCGAAACAAGAGGAGCTACAACTAAGTCTCATTCAGACGATGGAAACAGTAAAAACAATGGTCGCGCAACTAGGACAAGACCAGCGGGACTTGGTCCACGGATCAGACCTAGAGGGAAAATGAGGAGGGACGAGCACATAGAAGAGGCAACCTCATACAATGAGCGCATACCCTAGGGTAGCGCATATAGAGCCAGCGCACTTTATTTTCCCAAATGATAAGGTGCGTGAAGCAACGAAGGACTTAACACATTTTGACCTCAACATTGGGTCATTGCCAATTGAATATTTGAACAATCTGCATATGCAGATTGTAGAGGAGATCCATGAAAGAGGCATCGCATCATATGACCAAAGTATCCATCTCCAAGGCAGTCTTAACTAGCTGAAGCAGGAGTCAGCGTGGAACACCAATGAGTTGTCCGAGGCTCAAGAAACAAGCTGCAAACTCAAAGAAATGATATCAACGGTATGTGCAAAAATTTACAAGTGCGAAGAAGAAGCAAGTGTCGAAGACACAATATTCAAGATTGCGGCCAAAGTGGAGTCCCTTACTACTGAAATGATGGAGATGGAGATCTCTTATAAAGGGAAAATTGCAGACTTGGAGGCTCGGCATCCCAGTACCTCTCCGGATAAGCGCGCAACTCTAGCAGAAGAGGTAAAGGGCACTTTGGACAACATTTCGGCTGAGGTAGCGAAGTGTCACAATTTGCTCGAAGAAGCAAATACAGTGTTGGCTGGACTCAGTGAAGATCCAGACCTTATGCAGTTGAGAGGGGATTTACAACAAAGGAAACATGCAATCTAGGACGCAAACACGGAAATGAAGACTTTCCAGCAAGACCAAAGATGCAAAGATTCAATGAAGTGAAATAGATGCAAAAAGAGTTGGCAGTGCTAAGGGAAAGAGAGGCCGCTGCTTCGACAAAGATACAACCTATAGAGGACAAAGGCATGGCACTGATGCAACAAATTGATGAGAAGTTCATCAAACTTCAATCAACAGAGGGCACATTGAAAGAATAAGCTCAGGTGGCAGTCTCGCAGGAGATGATAGAGACCATAAAAGAATTTGAGAATAAGGAAAAGGAAACGGTCGCAGAAATAACCATTACTTTGCATAGCTTTACTGCAAAGATAAACACCACCGAAGGCACACAGACGAAGTCAGTCAGTGAAGGAAGTGGCTCGGGGACGAGCCACAAGTACGTTTTAGGGGCCTATTGGGCATGGCCCAAGTTGGCATACTTGTGATGAAGTGCAGTTTTGGAACTGCACAGTTTGGGCTGCGAAGTCAGATGGCACAGTTTTGAGGAGTGCGCAGCTTGGATTGCATAGTCAGTTTTGTGTAGTTAAGCTGGTGCGCAGTGCCAGCACAACAACTGTTTTTGGTAAAGAGTATAAGGGAAGGTCGAGCTGTGGAAGCGACCTATTTTGGGCAAGAACCAGAGTAGAGATAGAGGAAAGCGAACTATCAAGAGAGTGGTGGCAAGCAGTTAAGGAGCTAAGCCACTAAGTCGATGGCGCAAGGTAGGCTAAAGGGGCGAAAAGCGACAGGCCATGATGCAGTTGTAACCGTTTTGGTGATGACTGCAACTGTCAGAAGGGCATGAGAGCCACAAGTAGCCCAGCAAGGCTACCTGAAACAAGTGGAGTAAGCTGTCGATGACGACAGGCAGGATGGGGGGTAACTGCACCAGTTTTGGGGAACCTTAGGGTTTTTGAGCCCATACATTATAAAGACATGACCTATGGGCATGATCTATAAAAGGGCACATTTTTGTAAGGGAAAGGGTTGAATAATCTCTATTGGTTGAGTAATCTTCATTGTAAAATATTCTAGGTGTTGAATGCCGTTGTACAGGCTCTGTAAGCTGCGTGCGTAGAGGCCTATTGAGAGAGAAGAGAGTCTGCAGTTGAGTGCATAGACTAGAACTGTTATACCCTTTCCCAAGATAATATAACAACAGATCCTGTGGACGTAGCTCCCATCCTGGGGGTGAACCACGTTAAATTCTATGTTGTGTGACAGTTTATGTGCTTGAATTTGTATATTTGCTTATGTGAATCGTTAAGCTTCAGTTTATGAATGCATGAGTTCTTGCTTTTATATGTATTCGCCATAAGAATGAAAGATGGGAATGATTTGTTAAGTAATGACAATGTGTGAATGAATGTCATATACACTAGTATTTCACAGCAAGATGAACGTATGAATTAATCGGATACACACTTAGCACAGTGCAGGAAGTGCGTAGTCACATTGTTATTGTTAGGGTGTATAAAGTTGCAAGGGTCTGTCTATTATGCTTGTTGCATGCATCTTTCTACACTATGAAATATCTGTTGAGAACACATAAGTATTGGAGGAACAGTCATTTATGGCGCTGTCCTACCGTCAAGAAATACCCCGCATCGTGCAGCTCGTGGGTGAACGATAGTCTAAGTGTTGGCTGCGAAGAGGTGGAAATTCGTGCAATCAGCAGTTCACAGCGCGAGTCCTGCAACGCGCTACTCATCAATGTGGTTAAACACTCATCACCTGGTTACGGAAACCTGATTCCACAGCCTCCCCATTACTTCGCCTCGGGTGAGACCTCAGCCTGTTCGCAGATTGTTGCCGAAAGGGCCGGTGAAAAGGGGTTTTGTTGGTTCCTTGAATCGTGTAGAACCTAGGTCTTTATAGAAAACCTCAAGACAGTTATATAATCCAACAAATCCACTCAGCATAATCACCTCGTTGTATCCCCATTTTTGGAAAGATTCAACCAAGTGAAGTAACAACCCCAACCAACCTTTGATATTGTTGAAGAGCTGAGGCATGTATGCATCAAAATTCCATTATTAGAAGCCTTAAAAAATGTGCCAATACATGGAAAAACCATCAAGGAACTATGCTTAAGAAGGCCAGGAAGAAAGAAACAAGATCCCCCTATGATCCATGTGATAGGGAAATTGGACGATCTAATGTTAGGAAGGATAACCAATCTTAAATGTCATGATATTGGACCTCTGTAGCCACATTATAACAATATACATTGGTAGAACCCCTATTCATAAAACGCTAGTGGACTTGGGAGCAACAACAAACATCATGACAAAAGAGGTCATGGAAACCCTAAATTTGTTGAGTATGTTGCACCAAATGCCCATAGTACTCCAAATGGATGACATGTCAATTGTCAAACTTGAGGGGATATTGGAAGACATTATAGCCACAATTGATTCTTTGGAATACCTTGTTGATTTTATGATCCTAAACACCAAATCTATTCTTGGGGGTTACTCCCTCATCCTAGGAAGGCCTTGGATGGAAACAAATAACACTTACATTGGATGCTGGTTTGGGAATATGACAATCAACCAGGGTAGCTCCATTAAGAAGCTAACAATTTATCCGCTAGAAAAATCTGTGATGGATCTAACTGACCCCTTATATGTTCCCCATGAGGAGGGAAATGATTATTATGATGAGCCAATTAAACCGATTCTCACCACTAGACAATCTCTTACTTTGAGAGAACCCTCAGAAGATAGGTTAATCTTGAACTTCATGCAGAACATGTACCCCTCCACTGTCTGACTTAAAGAGATTGAAAACTCTTTGATGGAGGAAGGCAATATGCAGAATAGGTACCCTTCCACTGTCCAAATAAGAGAGCTTGACAACTGTATGATGGAGGAAGAGAATCCCGCGAATGTTAGAGAGACATCCATCACATCTTGTTCAAATATAACCAACCGGGCCCCTCTTAGATACCTAGACAATTGCGTTGTTGCTAAAACATATGATCCTAAATCCATAGCGATTGAATCCATGCTTGGGAGATTCATTAATATCAATATGCAGTTGCAACCAGAGCAATAACCAAAACTGATAAAACTACTGACAGGGAATGATGTAGACTTTGCCTAGGACTATAGAGATATGTCCAGATTGCTCCCACGACTTGTGTGCATCGAATTTACATCTAGGATGGATTCCACCCAATGCATCAACCCCAAAGAAGACTGAACCCCGCGCTCAGGGATATTATCAAGGCTAAGCTGCAAAAAATGTTAACAACAGGGTTCATTTTCCCCATATCTGATAGTGAATGGGTCTCACTATTAGTCACTGTGCCTAAGAAAGGGGGTAAATGGCACATCTATTTGGATTACTAGGAGTTAAACAAAGCTACAAGGAAGGATCATTTCTTGCTCCCTTTCATTGACTAAGTTCTAGATTCCTTAGCTAGGAAGCGATATTTTTTTTTCCTAGATGGGTTCTGCTGGTACAATCATATACAAATAGCCCCGAAATATCATGATAAGACAACATTCACTTTCCCTAGGAGAACCTTTGCCTATAGAGTCCTTCCCAATGCACCTAAAACCTTGAAACGATCTGTACTTAGTATTTTTGTAGACTCAATTGAAGACAATGTTGAATTTTTTATGGATGATTTCACAACCTATAGTAACACCTTTGATGAAGCCTTAATCAAGTTAGAAAAAGTCCTTAAACGATGCATAGAATCCCGACTTTCCTTAAGCAAAGAGAAATGTTTTATGATGATGAACCAAGGCAGTGTTTTGGGACACCACTTTTAAATGAGCATAATTCAAGTAGAACCTGCAAAAATCACCATCATCGATTAGCTCAGTACACCCAAAAAATAGAAATATGCCAAGAGTTTCTTGGGACATTCTGGTTACTACCAAAGGTTTATCAAATATTTCAACAAAATTGCTTCCCCTTTATTCACCCTTCTCTCTAAAGATGTAGAATTCCTATGGACCCCCCTTGCCATCATGCTTTTGAACAACTAAAGGAGAAGCTGACCATTGCTCTTGCCCACGGGGGCTTCACTCAATAAACCGCTATCATATCACGTTCATTCATGGCATATGAAACAATACCCCTAATTTCACTAAATATTGGAAAATACCTTCCAAAATCGTTTTTTTAACCCCCTCCCAATATGCCTTCCCAATTTAAAAATACCCTTATTTTCACTAGATATTGTATGTATCAATTTTTTCATTAACATTTTTTATACCCCTTTATATTTCTACCTAGTATATTGATATGATATCCCTCTTATGACCCCGCATGTATTCTACAATGCAACTTGGTTATTTCGATGTATATTGTTGATGCACATTACTTCACCCACAATGCAATTACTCAACCACATATCATTATGATTTGCAACATCTAATGGTCTAATGAAGAGATAGGAGATCACTTCTTGTATGTCACTAGAGCCAATGCACATAGTACAACATTTAGATTGCATGTTACAGTTCCCCAATCGTTGACTAAGCTTGTTGTGGGCTAGGTATCCAAGCCCCTAGGGCCTGTAACAAGCTTTAGGAGGCTGACTAAACCTCCTAAGGCTTGTAATAGGAATGAGTGGTTGGGTATTCAAGCCCCCAAGGCCTATCGAGGGCCTATAATAGGCCCTGGAGGCTTAGAGCCTCCAAAGGCTATTGGTAACAACTGGTTGAGTGCTATTAGTAACTATTGGATGTTAATGACCACTATCTCTCGACTATGATCGACTGGAAATCCACTTCACCACGAAACCCCCTGGCCTCAAGCATGCCTCAAGACGCGATTTCCCTGCGTACAAGTGAGCCTGAGCCTTGCCTCAACCCGATTTCTCATCCGGTCCTGATCCATCCATCTCCATTGGCGGATATTTGTCAGCCCGCCCATATAAAAAAGACCCCAAAGTATTTTTGTATTGTTACATTAAATAAAAAAAACCCTTTGCCCCTTAATATATAAGCAATATAATTTTTAGGTTTTCATGAATATTTAATACCGCAATATGAATGAACGTGGTATTATATTGCCTTTTAGTGAAGCCCCCGTGCTCTTGCCTTACATGGACCCAATTGGGAATTACCATTTCACATACATACAAATGCATCTAATAGATGCATTGGGGTAATATTAGGGTATAAATAAAATGCGCTTATGTATGCAATATACTACATCAGTAAAAATCTTGCAAATGCAGAGTTAAATTATATTGTCATAGAAAAGGAATTCTTAGCAGTAGTATATGCTCTAAATAGATTTCACCATTATGTAACCAAGTATGAATTTTTTGTTCACATTAACTATCATGTTATTAAATATCTCATGAACAAGACAACTCTAAATGGTAGGATCACTCTATGGTTATTATTGCTTCATGAATTTAATGTAACTATACTTGATAAGATTGGTTGAGAGAATGTGGTTGCAAATTTCTTATCCAAGCTAACATGAGACACTCAAGTTGAATCTGTGGATGAATATTTTCCATATGAACACCTTTCTACAATATCTGTAGCCACTCGATGGTATGCAGAAATTGCGAAATACCCGGTAGTAGAGAAGTTACCACAACACTTTACACACAAAGAAAAATGTGTTCTCATAAGAAAGAGTGTACTTTTCTTCTACATCAATGGATACTTATTCAAGCTAGGACTTGACCAGATCTTTTTACGCTGTCCGTGAATATAAGGCATATGAAATATTGAAGGACTGCCACAATGAACCTTGTGGGGGCCATTTTGCTGCAGAAAGAATGACCATAAAAGTGATCTCTACTGGATATTACTGGCCTACGCTCAACAAGGACACCAAGGAGTATGTTCAATGCTTTGATGACTGCTAGCTTATGGGATAACCTACAGGATCAGAGGAAATGATACTACAACCGCATATATCTATGGAACCTTTTGAAAAATGGGGGATCAACTTTCTTGGTCTAATCAACCCACCTTCCAACTAGTTCAAATACATACTTATATGCACAGAATACCTTACTAAGTGGGTTGAAGTTCAACCCTTGAAAAATATCCAAAAAATAGGGTAGAAGAATTTTTTTATGACAATATTTTCACCAGATATGTAGTGCCAAGAGAATTGTCTCAAACCAAGGGACACAATTCACTTCCAAGATAGTCATGGATCTAATGAACATCTACAGAATCAAGCACAAAAAGACTACGCCATACCACCCGTAGGACAATGGGAAAGTGGAAGTCACCAACAGAGAAATTGAGAGGATTTTGACCAAAAATGTTTAGTACCACCACATAGACTGGTATAATAGTCTCATAGAATCCGTATGGGCCTATTAAACCTCCTAAAAAACCACCACGGATTTTACACCATATGAAATTGTCTATGGAAAAATAATGCTCTTACCCTCAAATTTGAGATCAAAACTTTGAGAATGACAATTGAATTGGACATAGACATTTTTGCTTTACATCAAGATCGTCTAGCCCAATTAAACTTGTTGTAGGAGTTTTGTTAGCAATCCTTGCAACACATAGAAACCCTGCAACAATAGCGCAATCATTGACATGATCGCCTCATAAAGGACAAATCATTTCAACTTGGCGATTGGGAATTGCTTTATGGTTCCATATTTCACAATTTCAAGGGCAATTTATGTACTAGATGGGTAGAGCCGTACGAGGTGGAAAAATTGTTCAACAATGGAACGATCAGACTGCTTACTATCAATGATGAAATATTACCACTCTTGGAAAATGGACATCGTCTTAAATTATACAAGAATCCCATCTCAAAGATAGAATTTGTAACTAAACTTCAGTACCATAAATCATTAAACCTGGTAGATTACCTCGAGGGACCAGGTCCGACCTAGAGACTGATAATTCAAAAAAAGGAGAAAAAAAGGAAGGTGAGCCAGATGATGTTGATTTCTCCTGCACCCATTCTTCATACATCAAGCGAGCGAGATGTTGCATATTTTTCTTACAGACATTCTTCATACATCAAGCGAGCGAAATGTTGTAGATTTCTCCTGCATCCATTCTTCATACATCAAGCAATCCAAATGTTGCATATTTCTCCTGCAACAATTCTCCATACATCAAGCGAGCTAGATGCTGTAGATTTCTCCTGCATCCATTCTCCATACATCAAGCGATCCAGATGCTGTATATTTCTCATGCAAACATTCTTCATACATCAAGTGAGTCAGATGTTGTAGAATTCTCTCACAACAACTCTTTCGCCACTAAGCGATTCAACAACAACCTATGTTAGCATAACAAGCATGCCAATTCAGACTACTCCACGTCAGCTCAACAAAAATGGTACGTGCTCAATTACGAGGTGATTTATTTTATTTTTATATTTAATTAAGGCTGCAGTAATTATAATTTCTCCATGAAAAATCAACGCCAATCATTATGTAGCCAAGTCATCAATCCGCCTGAAGTTTCCATACCCACCGCATATCACTCCATTAATGCCATAGATTTCTATATCTAACCGTCTAACATTGTTGCCACCTCCATATCATAAGTGCATGCACTCCATGCCATTATTCCCATGTCCAACCACATACTCACCGTTCAAAAAAATATTAAGCCGCAATCCTAGTCCATCTTGTAAGTCCCTGTATCTAACTAGTTCCTCAAGCAACAACCACGTGAGGTGATTTAAGTAGGTAGGAGCTACTATCAGCATAATCTATGTTGGAAAATGCAGAGGTGGTGGAAATATTTCTACAAGTAGGATGGCAACATTTCTTCCACATAATTCAAAATCACAGCCTTTCCCTCGCATATGAATACACACATAATTTGAAGGGGGAAACCAACATACATGGCCTATTGAGTCCTTTTAAAACAAGAGACCATTGCACATGCCATAGGGCTTGCTTGTGAGGGGAAAAAATAGTTCAATGAAATAACAAAATCTAGACAACGAAAGGAAATTTCCTAGCACCTGATGAGGACTAGTAGAAACCATACATGGAATCAAGTGAACATCACTCTTGTGACCCTGGGGCACTGTCCTACAACATATTATCCGGTACATTACCTGCAAAGGTCAAGCAAAATTATGCATTAATTATCACTTTTTTTTTTTTTTTAATCTCTGGCACACCTCCGTTAGGGTTTCCATATCAATCTGCCTATTTTTCTTTTATGGTCACTAGCAACCATGGCAGAGCAACACTAGGTTGGCTAAACGAATCAATTGGCTCACCATGGTTTAATTTTCTTGTTAGTTAAAAGTGCATTCCAACAAGCACAACCGTAGGGAAAATGGGAGGCTTTTATTGAGAAACAAGCCTTTAGCTTCAGAATAAACCCTTAGCACAAAGGATCAATAGAGTAAGGTTGAAGCAAAATACCAAGGGAGAAGCAAGAAAATGTAACTACCTCCCATGCATCCAACACCCAAATGGAAAAGGAAGGAGCGAAAGTGCTCGTTAGCCTAACCAAACCCAAGGAAAAGATGTTAAAGCACCAAAGTAGTTGGCTAAAGTAGAAGCATGAAGTCACAACAACTTACAGTAGCCTAGCATCACCAACCCAAGCCATGGAAATAAAGGCTACAATAGTCGAACCAACCTAAGCTATGGAAGTAGAAATTGGAGCAGTTGAAGAAAATTTTTCCTGCTAATAGGAGGGGGAAGTACCATCTGCCACATTGGATGAGATTTCCCCATAACTTCTAGCAGCAAAGTCACCTCCGATCCCTCAAGACCTTGAAATTCCATTTGCTACACTGGAAGAGGCCCCTGAGGAGCTTTCATCAGCAAAGGAGAGGGAAGCAACACCAATCCAACAAGAAGCAGAGGAAGCTGAAACAATTTTCGTACAACAAGAATTCAAATAAGTTCTGATACACCAGAGGAAACAGAGGAAGTTCTAATTGAGAGGAAGTTCAACAGTAAATTCAAGTACCCCCCAAGGTACCATAAAAATTAGGGGCAGTTCCAAATTCAACAAAAAATAGAGCTACTCTCTAACGCACCAGGGCATATTATCCAAGATCCCTCGACTGCAATGCCCGCCGAATTCATCGTAGCAGTCAATAAAATTAAAAAGCTCATGACTCAATAGGAAGAAATGAAAACAGAACAAAACAACTGGAAGAAGCTAGCCAAACCACATTTAGGAGGCTGCATCCCCCCAGGAACTCAAAAGTTGGAGAGCAAGAGAAATGGACTTCAGTCGACATCAACAAAGCAAGGTCTCATCCTCGGAAAACTGACTAAAATAGGTTGAGAGGGAGCATAAAAAGGAACTAGAACAAAAAGACAATGATATTCAAAACATGCAACAAGACTTTATCAAAATGGCAGAACTCAGTGTTGAGCTACTTTCTTGTAGAGAACCCACCAAGGTATATGTAGTGTACCTAAAAGAACAATGTATTCAATACCATATTGAACGTCCCAATTCAAGGTTTCACATCAACTTCAAGCCGGTAGGTAGGAACTTTTGAGAAATTTTATTTTCACTACCCCCTTCTAGAAAAAAATTAGTCTGTGAATTCTACCTTGATAACTTCTTAATAACTACAATCATGACATGTAACCGCAATCATTTCATCGGGGATGTCCACATCAAAGCATTGTAATTGTACCTCCAAAATGAAATACAATGGGTTGAAGGGATGCATAAATTTAAAGCAACGAAAACCTTAGAACCATTATGGACGCCACTAGAGGTCATTAGAGCAAATTTGAGTTCTAAAATGGGCCTCTTAAGGAAAATAATAAAATAATAAAATAATAGTTATAAATTTTGAAGGAAAAGAGACAAAATCTACTTTTTATTTTTATTTTTTCCTATTTTCAACTTATCTCCCTCTGGTTTTACTCAAATTTTGAGAGGGAGCAATTGTTAGATGTAAAATTCAATTCCACATCCAACGAATGCTCCCACTTGAAATTTTAGTAAAACCATAGGGATATAAGTTGAATAAACGAATTAAAAAAGTAGTTTTCTTATGACAAATATGCCAAGTCAACCATTTTGGTTGATTCATTTTCTTCAAATTCTATTGGTTCTCAAGTTCCAATGCATCAATGGTTCGTTTTCTTATAAGCCGAATTTTTGACCCAATATTTGCTCTAATGATTCGCTTCCCAAGTAGCTAAAAGACAACATTATAGGCGTATGAACAATCATCGAATCAGGGAAGTGATACAAAATCACCAAGAGGAAGTGATCAACAATTTTAGAAAATTTTACAGCAACTCCGCGAGTAAAGCAGTCGAGGCATGTGAGAAATGCTTTCTCATAAAAGACCCGAGGTCAAAGGAACCACATTTGTTTCCAAATATTCATGTCGCACTTTATCACAGTCGAATTTACACCACTACTCTAAAGGATATTCCACAACACTAGATTGGTCTAATATTTTTCTATCCTCTCCTACTATATCCTATTCCTCCATGGCATGGTCCAATAACAGTGGGTAAAAATGAAGAATTTTGGCATTGGAAAAAGATTATGAAAGTAAGAGGATTCCGCAGGAAAACAATTGCCACAAATCAATATGTAGTCAACCTCTGATCAACTTGTATAGATGCCCTAGAGTTTGAATCTGAGCACGACTTTGAGCCAGATTAACCCGTTGCATAGGGACGAGCAACAATTTGAGTTGGGGAGTGTGATGAATGTGGTAAATGACCGATTCCATGCACTATATTTGATGTCTATTTAGTCTCATTCCCACCTTTTCCAGGAATTCCGTTCATATCCTTTCCTTATGGAGATGTTATTAATGTATTCTTATTTTATGTTGAAATAAATAGATTATACTCCAAAACTAAGCTAACAACCGAGGATATATGTAACTATGGAATAATTTATTTTACAGGTGCCAGTTAGGATGAATTCCCATTGCTAGAGTTCCCCCAGTGTAGTTGCTGATGAACTCCTCTACAATAATTGATGAAAAACTTCTATGCAACACCTGCTTACCAGTTTTCTAGTAGCAGGAGGGTGTAATCCATTTTTCCAGTTCCAACGGTTGAAGACCAATTCCACACGACCAACAACACAATGCCACGATGCTCAATCTACTCCAGCTTGATCATTTATGCTGTTGGATCATGTCCCTTCTATTTTGATCATGCATTAATTTCGTATCTCTTTTTAGGGGGATCAACTCCCATTGTTAAAGAAAACTGATTGATACTCTTTATTTTTGGTTTTCCATGCAAGGAGGAAACCACCCCCTGATTTAGGATTTTTTTTATAAAAGAGGGCCAAACATTAAGAAACTCTAGCTCCGACTTTGATTATTATTTTTGGGAAGAATATAATCTATTTTAATTAAATATTTGAGTATGAAATTGTGTGTTGATTAGAGATCACCAGTGTTGCAAAGTGAGGGCCCGCTCTATAACACAAGAGGATCTCACCCATCTATTATTTTCTTCATAATTTTTCTAATTCTATTATGAGTGCATATATTGAAATTGTTTGTATTCATTATCGTGCTGTTCATATTTTATATAGATCCATTTACCAACATTACTGTTTATGTTTCCTATAGCTCCATCTATTACATTCACTATACCATGTGTATTTCCGGTAGTTCGCATGCATGCATTAAATTAACTGTTACATAGTTCAGTAGTCTCTCACCATTGATAAATTGATTTCACTTTAGGCTTTGATTTCCATGGATTTACTTTAATGTGTGACATATTGATTCCGATCTGTATGCCTTGAACTCTAGTAGTACAATGGGATGATTGGAAGAGATATGATTATGATTTATTTCAAGCAATAAGAAGTTTGATTTGCATTATTATTAGTGTGTGACATATTGATTCCATTATGTATGCCTTGAATTGGAGCAATACAACTGGATGCTTGGAAGAAATAGGATTATGATTTGTTTCATGTAATTATAGGTTTGATTTCCATTGTTTTTCTACACTACTTGTCTGAGAAGTTCTATATACTATATTGATCTAGTTGAATAAGCTCAGAGCGGTAACTCATGCATGCTTTCATAGTTAGTTGAATAGCGATTAGATGATATATAACCATCAAGAAGAACCCCCCCTCAAAAAAAAGAAAGGTCCCTATTGAACATTGATAAGATCTAAAATGCAATATAGTGCATGCTGCTTCATAAGATCAAGTTCCCTGGTTCATAATTAAAGTATAAACTCCAGTACATCTTGGTTCTCAATAACAAGTATTATAAGATCACACCAGGGAACAATTTGAAAAAAAATGAAGATTAGATTATAATAAATAGAAAATAAAATCCAAGAAAAGAAACAGTCAACCCAAGAAGGAGAGGTTGATAATGTAGAAAATAATCGTACCAAGAACAAGATAGAAGAGCTAGAAGAAAATCTAAACAACAGTTTGGCCCTCAATAGTTTGGAGGGTAAATTGGATATTAAACCCATCCAAGAGGAAATTAATAGGATTATTGTTAGGTTAACCTTGACTCGGTGAATGAGTTATTGAGCTAATATTAGTTTGGGTCAAAGAAAATGGTATTTGGTGTTCCATGGTATTTGGTGGCCAATGGTATTTGGTGGCCCATGGTATTTGGTGGCCCATGGTATTTTCCCAATGTATTGCATGTAATCAAGCTTATAAAGGGCTTGGAATACTCCATTGTAATGTGGCCTAGAGGTGAGCAGGTGAGCTCACTTGGCTGGGTTGGCCGGTTTTGGCCAAGGATAATGAAGCTTCATTGTTGTTGGTTTTTCCCCTCACGGGGTTTTCCATGGTATATTGTTTTCTCTTAAATTGTTGCTTGTTAATGGTTGTTCTCCCATTATACGTGTATGATTTTTTAAATCCTAATAACTGGTGTCAGAGCATGTGGTTGGTGATCCTTGAGGCCGAAATTTTTGTACCTGAGTTTTAATTAATACGTTGCAGGGGTGCATGATTTGTGGTACCAGACACCCTAGCAGTTTTTGGTTCCTCGTTAGAATGTGATTTCCCCGGGTGCTTAGAAGCATGAAAAAAATCATTGTATCCCTCTTATGTGCAAAAAATGGATGTGGCAACAAGTTGTGGAATGAACCACTGGGATATGTATGAGGGTGGAAGGTGTACTTGTAGCCTAGCTTGATGTGGTATTGGAGAGGTTGATTATTCAATTGCGGGATGAACATGAGATGGTTTAATCTTGGTTTTGGGACCAAGATTGATGAACCATGTAGCTGAAGAGAATTCCTAGAGAACTGGTGGTTATCGCGGCTGAGGACCCATGTAATCCAATAGATGGATTCTTTTTATATGGACATCAATGACAGGTTTGTATGAAGGTACAAAAGGAGTCATGGAAGATGACGAGCATGGAAAAGTGAGAGGATGTAGCAACAGATGGTGATGGTAAAGTCAGCATGAGACACATGGACAAAAAATATATATTATTATAATGGAGTTGAAAATTGTATTACATGGGCATATGCTTGTAAGACCTGGTTAGGCATGCATACCCCTGGTAACTCACCGGTGAAGTCATGCAGACCTAGGTGATAAGGGGGGCATGTAAGATTCCTGGTTAAAAAATTTGAGGGGGGTTCGTCATTACTCCAAGTCAAGTTTAAAGGGGGGATTGTTAGGTTAACCTTGACTCGGTGAATGAGTCATCGAGAAAATATTGGTTTGGTTCAAAGAAAATGGTTTTTGGTGTCCAACAGTATTTGGTGTTCCATGGTATTTGGTGGCTAGTGATATTTGGTGTCCCATGGTATTTGGTGGCCCATAGTATTGGACCAAGGTATTGCATGTAATGAAGCCTATAAAGGGCTTGGCATAATCCATTGTAATGTGGCCTAGAGGTGAGTGGGTGAGATCACTTGTTCCGATTGGCCGATTTTGGACAAGGATAATGGAGCTTCCTTGTTGCTAGTTTTTCTCCTCATGGGGTTTTCCAGGGTATATTGTTGTCTCTTAAATTGTTGCTTGTTAATGGTTGTTCTCTTATTATATGTGTATGCTTGTTTAAATTGTACTACTTATATAGTTAGAACATGAGCGTAGAACAAGATCCTGAAACCCCATTATTTTTTGTTTGAAAGAGGAGAAAGAAGAGGACACAATATCACTAGTCAAGGAAAAACTACAAGAAAAAATAAAAGTTGAAACAACTTGTCTCATAGAAGCAAGAAGTTGGTTGGGAAAAATAATTTACCGTAAAGATAGGTTAATTCATGTCAAGGTAAGATTTAATGACCATAAATATGGGATATTCAGTAGAAATCCAAGTCTAAAAGGGATATGAATATTTATAAATGAACATCTCATTCTAATATCAACCTGAATTAAGAAAGGAAGTTCAAAAGGTAAAGGAAGCCAAGAAGGAATGAAAATCGACAATAATTAGGAATAAAAAACTATTATTAGGGCCAAATACCAAAAAGGTAACGATAAATAGGAATTTTGGATGCTATAGATCCTCTCTTGGAATTGACGTGGCTTTCTGTGGACCAAAGGACCTATGTTAAGTTGGATCCCAAGTGGAATTGATACCTATTGCATGTTGAAATTTGGGATCATGAATAATTTAAGGTTCCTAACATAGAAGTATTTGTCTTGTGGTTATTATGAAATACGAGATCTTATCATAGAGGGATCAAAGGCATAGCTTTTTACATAAACAATAACATTTTTCCTCATATTAGGCATCACGAGAAAGATCCTTTTAATCACTACATGTGGATGGAGATTTCATAATAATAATAATAACAATAATAATAATAATAATAATAATAATGATAATAGTGATAATACCAATAATAATAATAATAATAATAATGATAATAGTGATAATACCAATAATAATAATAATAATAATAATAATGATAATAGTGATAATACCAATAATAATAATAATAATAATAATAATAATAATAATAATAATCTAATTGTAAGGTCATGACTAATCCAAACACCAAATTGGTTTATGAGATTCCCTTGTTTGTGGGACAAGGTACCCCATCTGCGCAACGATTTGACTGCTAAATTCTATGGAGTTGTACATAACCTACCCCCCTTTGGATTGGAACATGTGACCTCTTAGGAAGAAACACATGTTCTTAAGTGTTAGATCCACTCAAGCTGTTATTAATATTAAGACGATTTATATAACAATATGTTATTTTGCACATATTAGCTCTACCTTTTATAAGAAACACAATTTAGATAAAAATTATCTTTACAATGGCTTAGAACATGATATCTATAGTCTAAGAAATGAAGGCAATATCCTCTTTTTACGAGACTTTAATACTAGATCAACATTTAACCAAGCTATTATCTTAAGCAATGATTCCAACCCTAATCCTCTATGGATAAATGATGACCTTGCTTTAGTTAGAAGATACAAAAGAAACTTTGAAGAATTGGTTGAGAATTTGTTTGGTACAGAGTTGATCAAGCTCTGTAGTTCTCAAGATCTAATAATTTGCAATGGTCTTATGAAGTGGTCGAAATCCAACCAGATGACTTGTATTCATGGACTTGGTAGTGGTGTCAAAGATGATGTGATATATGATATCCTCTTATACAACAAAATAGTAATTTTTTACGTCTTAAATGGCCATGAGCCCAACTCTAACAATATAGATTTAATCCTAATTAAACTTTGTTTGTTAGGGTCCCACTCTAAATCCCTTAATATATAGGTTGTTATGTATTGAGGGCATCTACAATAAATAAGGCCAATAAAGTAGATATTGTGTAAAAGAAATATCTGTAAAAAGACTTACTAGAATAAAGTCCCTATAGTGTGAAAGCAATATCTGTAAGAAGACTTACTAGACGTTTCCACCTACTATAAAGTTACTTCATTAAGAAGGCTTACTAGAAGGTTCTTCCTATTAGAAAGTTCCTTCACTAGAAACTATATATAGGAGTATAAGCAATGAAACAATATGTCTTGTGAAGTATTTTGTAAGTCGAGTTTGCCCTCTTGAAGAGGCAAGTGAACATTGCTTTCATCAATAAAGAGATTTTTATTGTGATATTTTGTTATCTACAATTGTCTATTGTTGTGGTAATTATGACTTTTCATATTGAAATCTTGATTCATTTTGTTATTTATGCTTTGAATTCCAATTATTCTATTAAGCAACATAACATCTGGTATCAAAGCACTTTCTTGAGCTAAAAAATTTAGTTTTTTTTAAGGCTAGAGATGTGTTCTGGCATCTATTAATAAAATAGTGATATTTGTTTAATGGGTAAACCTGTGGTTGGGTAAGCATATATCCACCTAATACAATTAGTACTTAGTCACATTTGTTGGACATCATTGTAACCTCTGTTGGTACCCCTTCAAGTGATATCGCATCAGACATCACCTGTATATAGAATTTCACTTCCACATACCCTCAGGTATATATAAGTTCCATGGGAAACTTGAAACAAAATTTCAATAATGTGATAGACCATTTTGCTGCTATAGTGGAACCAAGCACAACACTTAGGAATATTACTCTGTAGTACCTAGGTAGTTAGGTAGTGCAGCTAAGGGAATGGTTGAACCTCCTTATTTAGTTCCCTAAGATATTGGGTCAAGTACTAATGTTGGACCTCGAAAGTATACTAGATAACTATAGAACCTGGAACTCGTTTACCCTTAGAGCCTTGGAATCCTAGTAGAGAGAGAGAGAGAGAGAGAGAGAGTCTGGGTTCTGACTACACCCTCATTTCACCACAATCCTTGCAATGTGCTGATAAGATTGGTACCACTATTTTGTATCCATTATTGTGGGCTTATTTCTTCTGATGGATAACACTCGAGGATATGATCTCTCACAAACATTTTTGCACCTGGAAAAATTATATGATGAGTTTCAATGCAAGCTAAACCAAAAACACTATATTAAGCAAATCTTGATGACATCCATGGAAATCTTACCAAATTGGAGTCACTTTCAAACCAACTAACCTAGTTAATGAAACTCTTTTCTTCATCATCTTCGGGATAACCATAGACATAACAATATTCCAACAAGGAAGTAGTTGACTCATCTAATCTCCAAGGGCCTCATTCCACTCCACTTGTCTATGATTCAATGACTCACATGTGGTATAGAATTCAAAACCAACAAGATGGGTCACTCAGATGGAACATTAGTTTTCTTTGCATGGAATCACATATGATATGATGAAACTTAGAGTGGTTGTCTTATATTTAGATCTGAAACAATGGAAATGGTGGCCCAAAGTCACAATAAGTCCTACAAGGGTTATATTGCTTGGACATAAATTGTTTTCAACCTCTATGAATATTTTGAAACATACACTCAATATTTGGGGAAATTGACCAAGCTCAAACAATCTAGCATAACAAAAAAGTTCATCTCATCTTTTGAGGAGAGTTAACAAACTGCATTGAAGGCATGTTCGATACTTTCTACAAGGAATGTTTCATTAGTGGTCTGAAAGAATATATCCATGCACATGTATTAATGGCTCATCCTATTACTTGGTTGGATGCCACTCAAAGAGATAGAGAATCCCAAAAAGTGATGAACATTTAAATAAAAAAGGCCCCATTTAATCCCCATCCTCGTCCACCTACCTTCCCTTCCACTAATACTTCCTTATCCTCTCCACCTCTCAATATCCAAAAGTTAACCCAAGCTAAAATGGTGGAGCACCAACTCAAAGGTCTTTGCTACAGCTGTGATTAGAAATATTCCTCTAGACATAAATATAAGGAGAAAAAAATATTTATGGTAATTTCATACACTACTACATTTTTAACCTTTAGGGGGGGTTGTCTTCACCTCCCAAAAGCACCAACACTAAAAGTTTGGGCTTTTAGGGGCAGTTATGGAAGAGAGCTAAATCACTCCCAAAAGTGACTTTTGGGGGCGATTTTAAACCCCTCCATAGGTCACTTTTGGGGGTGGTTTTAAACCCCCACATAGATTCCTACGGGGGCGGTTTTGAACCCCCCCTAAAAATCCCTCTTACAAAACTTTGGGGGTGGTTTACCCCCCCCCCATAGATACCAACGGGGGTGGTTAGGAACCCCCCCATATATACCTACAAAGGCAGTTTCAAACCCCTCCTAAAACTCCTTCTTACAAACCTTTGGGGGCGGTTTTAACCCCCCGCCCATAGATACCTATGGGGACTGTTTGGAACCCCCCCCGACCTTCCCGTAGATACCTATGGTGGTGGTTTTGAACCCCCCTAAAACACCCTCTTACAAAAATTTGGGGGAGGTTTTAAACCCCCCCCTAGATACTTATGGGGGTGGCTTTGAACCCCCCTAAAAATCCCTCTTACAAAATTATGGGGGCAGTTTAGAACCCCCCTCATAGAGACCTACAAGGGAAATTTAAAACCCCTCTCATAGACTCCTATAGGGGAAGTTATAAACCCCCTTATAGAAACTTAGATAGGTGGTGTGGAACTCTCCTCGTAGCAACATACACATATAGTTTAATATTAATCATCATAATTTTATTATTATTAGAAATACCAATATTGCAATATCATTATGGCACAGAGGAATTGAACCGCCAATCTCTTGCTTGTAAGGAAGATACTCTTTCATTGAGCTAGCACCCTTTAAGAACTGGGGAGAGGAGAAATATTAACACCCATATTGCATCATTTGTAATTCTAAGAAAGACAATAAGATCCAAAGACAACCATGCATAAAATCCAGTTTATATTTCCAAAGACAACCATGCTTAAAATCCAATTTATTTTTCCAAACACAATAATAAGCACAAAAATCTACCTTGTTAGATATTTGGACGAATTGCTTAAAGTAAAAATCCAACTTGGAACTCAAAGGCTCAAATGGTTCAATTTGGAAGACTTGGGTGAAGGTCTTGTAGATATTCCACTTAATACTTGAATTAATTTTCTTCTTTGGGGGGAGAAGGTGGGGCAGGGCGTTAGGTGAGATTGAGCATGGAGAGAGGCAATCAATCAAAATACACATTGGCTTAATAAGCAACCGTGGCTCATAGATCCAATGAGGGATTTGACTTGATTGGCCAAGGATGAAAGTCTCTCAAAATAGTAGAGTGCCAAAAAGGGGTATCTCTCGCATGTTGAAGAGGAGTCTACCATATGTCATAATCTATGAATATAGATGATAACTATGAAGGTTGTCTCATGGTGAAATGGATATGCAACAAAATATACTTGTACAATATACTAATGAATGGTCCTTTGCATTGAATACAACACTGGAGCATGATAGTGTGTGCTATCACCTAGAAATTCCTATGCTGAAAGAATCCAAAGGTGTGAGAATGACTTCAGGAAGTAGGTCCACGTCACTGATTTAACATCCTCTCAAATCAAAATTGGTGCATTGTCAAATTGAAGGGGTTATCCCTAAATGAATTGAGGCTTAAGTTATGAACACTTGGGGGAATGTTCCCTCCCTTGACCATGTTGAGGGAATTTATAACCATTATACCTTCTCCTTGAAAAGATGTAATAATTTCCATATCCACTCTTGTAGGCCAAATATCCCCTCCAAAGGCCATGTGTTTTGGTTCAAGGCTTTATTATTGTGCTAGGATTCCAATACTATTAATTTGGGCCGCATAGAATCATATCTAGTGCTCAAAACTTACTAATATTGTTAATATCCCCACTCAAAGGACATGGATATGCTTGAGAGTTCACGTATGGCGGTTTGGGGAATCATTCTTTAACTTGGATGTTGGAAGCTTCCTTTAGGAAATAAATGTTATGTTTCCTCCTTCAACCATGTAGAAGGCCTAGAGATTCATACACAATATTCAAAATCTCTTGATGGAACCCATATCTCCTCTCAAGGGAAAGGGTAACCTCCATGGATCCCATGTGATGGTTTTAGGTGTTTTTCATGACCATGGATTCCTAGAGGCTTCCTTTAGGCATATATCACATTAAATTGTCACAAAGGGAGGGATGCAAGGATTGTAGAAAGTGCCAGAAATGAAAGTATTTTAATATTTTGGCAGTAGAGACTATGTGAGGCTACCATATTTAATGGGATCTTGGATGAAACCATATTTCAATAATTTTTTTAGAGTGTTGGAATAAGAGCTCAAGAATTCCTACTTGTTTATACAAGTCTCCAAGCTATACAACTTGAAACAATAGATTAAGATGGAAGGATAGCCTAATTATGTTCTCAACAAAGGAGCTATATCTATGGTTTTGAGACTAATAATAATGCTAGAGACTAAAAATATCAGTGCTAGATAGAGAGAAAGAGCAAGTAACACAAGTTTATGACATTAAACAATTAATGGTTATGGAACTGTATTAGCAACCCATGAGGAGGTCGCCTTCTCCATCGCAATTCAACCCCCCAATTATTAGGAAGATCACATACTACCGCCCTAATCCAATAATCATATTACCAACAACCATCATACCCATTGGTGTATCAATCATGGCCATATAAACCTCAATATATGCCCCCATGAATTACATCCACAGTTGATGCCCTTTTATCGGCCACAACCATATTAAACTTATCAGTGATATGTATAATAGTGCTATTAGAAACAATATCAAAATTAGTTTCATAATTCACAAATAAGATATTAAAACCTATCACAACCTTAAATACCCCACAATGCAATCAATGTTATGTGATTTTCTTCCTTAGACAATTCTCTTTGTGGGTTTTCAAGTGGCACGATTGTCTTTGATGTCTATTTTAGATTTTGAAACCTTTTAGGAAAATCATGCTGGTTGGATAGAAATAGGGATCTTTCTTTTTGCTTTGAAAGTACCAAATTCAAGTGGAAAGATCATTACGATCCTTTTACGAATGGGAATCGGGTGAAATCAATCTTTTCATCTAGTGGTGTGGTTAAGACCTCATCTATTGAGGGGCTTGAGAGAGACGGGTTCAATTCCAGATTGTTTTACTAGTTTTATGAGAAAGGGAGGGTAGGTGGGAAGGTACGGCTAGATTCTTAGGTAAACCCTTTCTATTTAAGTACACCAAGTTTATAGATAGACACAACGAAGATGTAGGGATTCAAATTTTTTCTTCTAGATATTGGTGGGGAAGGTTATTTTGTTCATTCCTATCTAGACTTGTGTTACCATGGAACTTTGCTGGATATGAAACTATAATATAGTTCTTATGTACCTAATGCGAATGCGAATAATTTAGAAGAGTTTGGTAGCATGGCAATCTAACATAGGAATAATTTAATATTGGAATGGTAGTTCACTCCCAATATTATGCTATTTTATCGGTTATAGAAAAGGCTAACTTTATATCAACATGAACTTCTTCCATTGATCGAGGAAAGGGAGTGTTTAATACCTTCATCGAACTTTAATATTCAACTGTGATAAATACAAGATAATTTTAAAAACATATTAATAAAATATTCTAGTTGTTTGGCCCGAACCATCCCACGAAAGAATTATCATTGCCTACAGATCCAAAAGAACAAATATTCACTGATGGTTGAAAATAAAGTAGAAAGTGCATAAACAATAACACATGATTTGAAATATGAAAATAAGGACTTCATATGTACTTGTAAATACAAAATATAGAATGTCCACATTCAGTCAAAGCTTTCTATAATGTGCTAGGAGTAATATATTTCAACAATATTTGTTTGTCCAACCATCTATTTCAAGCAGTTAAAACCCTCTGCAATGTGCAAATCACTAACTATCATAAGAGACAAAAGAGACTAATTGGAAGTTAATCACAACATCACTGAAGCACAATGATGTCAATATGCATTCAATGTTCAATTTTTACACACACAACACGGTATATGACCTTTACCAACAAATACTTTTTCCTTTTTTGTTAGCACATGGTGATGGAAACAAATGCACGCATTTAGTAGGTTATGTATTTCTTTCTTCCTCAAAAGGCACATAATATATCTATCTCAAAGTTTGATTTTGGATAAAGTGACTAGGATCATAGTAGGACCATGAATACACTGATCCAATGATACTGTCAGATGGTTACCAACTTGAATGCAATTTTGCATGTCTAGTGAAACAAATTATGACTATATTAACATAATGATTTTTAGGTAAATAACTTAGAAAAATAAAAAGAATTGAATATTAGAAACTAATGCAAACATACATTGTTAAATTTCAACAAAGTGAATATTGGGGGCTATATGTATATAAACAAGTATCCACCCATTACTAATATTATGTTGAGAGAAACCAAAATATAGTGGATATGTTAATACTTAGCCATTAGCTTTTGAAAAAGGAATCCAATGCATAAAATTAAAGGGGATGTTACCCTTTGTTTCATTAAATAAGAGTATAATATATATTATGTTGAGAGGAAACACTATAGGCAAAGTATGATAATGCTTAGCCATTTACCTTTTGAAAATAAATCCAATGGATAAAGTAAAGGAGATGTTACCCTTTGTTAAGTTAAAAAAGATAAATAGCATTAAAATTGCTAGTCCCTGCTTAAAAGCTATGGGGTCTATGAAAACTGTACAAAGATTTAGAAAAAAACTGGAAGCTCATCTACAAAAGTTGAAAAAAAAATGAAACTCATTTATTACGTCGCTCCATCCAGGGTTCTCGGCACTTAAAATCTCTTCTTGGTCAGCTGAATCTATCCTGTAAGAAAAGTTGTGGCCTGAGTTGGGAGAACCACGAGCTTGAGGCAGAAGCTGGTCATGTGAATTTGCAAAAGCAGACCCTGCTCCCAGAATTGTACAAAATCGTTAGCATCAAAATTATTTCTGGTTCTCTCCATTGTACCATAATCGTTAGGTGAATAACTAGAAAGCAGTCGAAAATCATGATCTAATTGCGAATTCTGCATCACCAGTGACTTCGATAAACTAAACACCGGAATTGTACTGGGCACAATAGAAGAAGAGGAATGCATGGCTCCATCACTCTACGCGATACGTGTTCCATATATTCTTAATCTCGTTATTTATATGGTTCTTTTTTAAAATTAATATAATATGCATAGCCTTACAAAAAACAACAAAACATGAAGAATATATTCTTATCATTGAACATAAGAAGATAACCCTTAGATTTGCTAAATAGAGTAATTCAATATGTTGTTAGGAATATTTATTTATCCACACTCTCAGTTGTGTTAGTTAAAAGTATATAAAATAAATATGTTAAATTAGTTTTTATCCAGTAAAAATATAAACACATACATTGACCAACAAAATGCAAGAAAGGAAAATGTGTCTTTCTCTGAAATGAAATATTGAAAGTATTGTGAATTTGCTACTAAAACCTCAGGGTGACAAGGAAGCAATAAAAAGAAAGAATAATTGTTTATTTATACACTTGGCAATATCATAGCTATTACTCTACATTAAAATTTCCCACCCTAAACCAAAAGTTTGAACTAAGGAAATTGAAATGCAGTTAGCGACTAACCACCAACCATTTTTGGTGGACCCTCAAAGTAGGTACAAGTAATAGGCATATTTAAAAGGTAATTGAAATTTTATAATTAAATATCTTATATTATAGTTTTTTATATTAGTTGAGATATCAACCAGCAGTGAATCAGTTTTCGTGGTTTGATACATTTATTGAAAGCATTCGTAGTCATTGGCGTACTCGACGAAGAGATAGTATTTACAGTGTCGACAAATGAAATTAAAGCAGTTCACAACCTGTTAACATCATAAAGTTTATGCCGCGGAAGTCAAACTCTGCCTCATGGTGAGCTTAAATTCTAAAGTCTTGAGGTTAAAATTATGGAGCGTCAAGATAATATTTATGATGGCAAAATAGTATTCAAAAATGGTATATATATATTAATTTATCTAGCGTTCCTTGTATTTTTTAAAACAATTTTGGTAAAATGAAAGTAATTTGGAAACCTGTGTATGAGTTTTAAAATTCAACGTTTCTGGCTAAAACTCATACATAGGTTTCCAAATTACTTTCAATTTTGGTAAAGCTGTGAAATCTATGATTTATGCATAAATTTTTAAAATTCATCACTTGTAAATTATAAATATACATTTTAAATTAACAATCATATGTAATTAGATATGTAGTTAGATGAATATATTTTAGCGTTTATATTTCATATATATATATATATTTTTATATATCTAAACCACTAACATTTGATTTCTTAACGAAATACATACAAATTACTTTGATATATACATGAATCAATATTATTTGAATACAGACAAGATGGCTTTATTATATATATATTTTCATGTTGATCTGAAAGATTGTATGGCGACAAACAATTAAACGTCTATCAAGTTTTTGTGGGGAATTATATATTTGTAAGTTCCTTAAATGATTTGCATGGCCTACAATAATTAGCAACGAATTCAATGAGAGCTTATTCTTGTGCTCTGTGATCCATCAACAAACTCATCACCATTTTGAACCACACAATGCTTATTTTTCAGTAATTTTTTTGTCTCCCATCATTTGTTGTAAACGTTTGAAAGCGTTGCTCCCACAGGAAAAACAAAAGTTTTGTTTCAGTCCACAGTTTAACGCAGTACTCTCACAGATTTGTTTGCATAACTTCATAATTTATTTATGCATAACTTAATAATAACTTGAAATTAAGAACCTTCACCATTTTTATGCTGAGATTATATGCCACATGCAAATGTGCATTGTGTCATTTTTGTGGTATATATTCATTTTGTTAAAAAATAATTCAGGGCTATAAATACATTTTGAAATTGCCATTTAAGAAGAAAAAGATGAGTTAAGTATTTAATTGTTTTTTAAGAACGTTCCTTGTATTTTTGAAAACAGTTTTGGTAAAGATGTGAACAATATAATTTATGCATAAATTTTTAAAAATCATCACTTACTAAAAATAGAATTCTCGAACTAAAAATAGCCTTAAAATGACAAAATGAACTTGGGTCTTTACAAAAGCAACAACCACCTTAGTCAACATGTGGAGTCCATGCACCACATTCCTCAGTCTACACCTAGGTGCCATCTTCGAGCTATGTTCGAGAAACACAAGGAGAAGACAATGCTTATAGAGATTTTCCAATATGCTCAGAACCCTGGTAAAGTAGAGCAGACAACAATTTTCTTGGGATCAAGGATCAACACACAAACATCAATGATCATGTTCACACACCCGCACACACCTATTACAATGTTAAAAAATAATAATAATAAAACCAAAAAAAAAGACACACCCATGATGATTATAAAACACAAACACCCCCTATAGCACATACCCCTTACCCCATAGCCTCAAACAAATCCACTGGAAATTAATTTAAGAACCCAACTTCCATTAGCAGACCGTAAAAATATTTTATGTGCTTGGTATAACAAAAGTTAAGTTGCCTATTCTTTCCCGATATGTAGTAAGTGTAGAGCTTCATAGCAATTAAATTTCCCCAATGCTTCAAAGGAACTCTACACAGAACATTATTGATCACATTTAAAATGAAAAATTCCAGGCCTCTTAGAGGTATGAAGACACTCATTTCGACATGGAAATAAATTGAAACGAGGATGGATGCAATAGCATAGGGAGCAAGGACAGTAGTTGATTCAGCATTCGGTATAGCATAAAAAGCATCAATAGATTTAGAAGTCGGTCCGATAGTTCCACATGGGTATATTTACAAAAGAAACAACCACCTTAGTCAACACGTGGAGTCCATGCACCACATTCCTCATTCTACGCCTAGGTGCCATCTTCGAGCTCTATTCGAGAAACATGAGGAGAAGACAATGCTTAGAGAGCTTTTCCAATATGCTCAGAACCCTGGTAGAGCAGAGTAGACAGCAATTGTCTTGGGATCAAGGAATGGCCAAGGTGTACTAGGCTAAATCACAAAGCATTCAATCCCACCAAACTCCAAAATGGCTTTCAATCGGGTTAAACTCCCACAGGGTTTTTCGTCCAATATTCAGTCTGCTGGACCTCTCAGACACTTAGATCCGAAGGACCATTTCAGAAATTTTGGCTTTTGTATCGAATTCTTCCCTAGCGATTCAAAGAGACACTAACACAAATTCACTAGATCAAATCTGGATTCACTATTTTTCGAGCTTTAAATTGAGTTTTTTTGCTCCTAATTTGGGGAATTCTATTGCAATTTGGAGAAGCAAACATGGCATCTTTATATGGAGATAAAATGACTACCTTCAAGGAATTCGAGAGGGAGATGACTGGATGTGCAAGATATGGAATATCTTTCCTGTCTCTGTCAATCACTTCTCATGGCTTAAAATCTGGCACCTTCAGTGGAACATAATAATAACAAATACCATTGTCCATAGTTATTATCTGTAATTATAAGTCAAATGGTGAATTCAAACCTTGAGCGGTTATTTAAACTATGAGCATTACTGTAAGATTCAAATTATAATTTGTGCAGATTGTATGTGTTATGGATAAATTGTCATTTGTGCAGATTGTCTGTGTTATCGACCGGCCAAAATATTAAAGAAATATCTAGGCCTTCCTGATCTTTAAAGGTTGAGGGATTGCTTATTTTGAATATAGTTTTAAGAATGTACTTTGAGACCTCTAGCGAAAGAGAATTAGCACAGCAAGATCATAAGAGGAAACAAGTTACAAGGCAAAAGAAACTGCACTTGTGGTAAAACCAGAGATAAAGTTTTCAGGCCAAACACACAACATATAATCAGGTTGAGGCAAGGGATATAATTTATAGAATATTAACGTAAAACGACCACTACAACAAGCAAAAGACATCGTTGGACAACTACAACAAATAGCCATGGCCATTTTGCAAAGACAGTTGTAGCATAAATTATAAATAACGAAATAAGAAAATGGTTAGGGAGAGACCAACCAAATCCACAAACCCCGTCATATATATGGATACATATATATTATCTTTCATGCATGCTAGGAAGGAAGCTAAGAAAGAAAGACACTTACAATCTATCGGTACCTTGGGAAGGTTTAGAATTCAAGCTAAGTGCATAACAGAGAAGTACAAAAATTGTGACAAACCTAAGTTAAATTCAATCAAGTGTGTCATAAAAAATGGCAGAAAAATATTCATACCTAGAATAAGTGCATACAAAAGAGGCTATCCATTGAAGAGTAATGTAACAAATCCACAAACTAGAAGGGGGGAAATATAGATTCCCATGGTTGGGGAGTCAGCATTCTTTTAATGTTGAAGCACAGAAAACTAGAAATTTGTGACCAAATTCAATTGTTTACATCAAAGGAAACCATGGACCAGGTCCTTTACTTAATTTCTCCGACAGATCCTAGAAATGGAAATGAGGCAAAGTGGAAAAGAAAGTAACACATTTTTAGCCTAAAACATTGCTTGAAGGTGGTGCAAACTCGAGATAAGCTCGAAAGTGCTCCCTAGAATTGCATGAAACATTGGTTCCTTGCAGCTTTGATGAAAACGAAGCACCTACGCTCAGCATCCGTCAGTGCAACAAGGATTTAATAATAAGGGATACTATACTTGCAAGAGTATCATAACCAACCATTCCTATAAAATGTCTGACTCATCCATGTCAAAAGATAATACTCCAAAAATTAAATTTGAAATGCATATTGGTCGTTCCTCTCCAACAAAAACTGATAATTTTAAAATTACAATCTAAGAATTACCCTAACATCTACTTTTAGCCTGGACAAAATTTTCCTCACTTGAAATGATGGACCAAAGCAGATGAAAACAAACGCAGTTGAGAACTTCAAAAGAGTGACCTAAAGCACCAAGCACATCCAAGAGATATTCTATTCAATCTTCGCAACCAAAACCTCAATCTCTAAATAGGGCTCATTTTTTTGTTGTATTTCCACAGGAAACTCCTTAGAGCTATAGCTTTTAACTCCTTCTTCCTTGTTGAAAATACACCAGCGATACCTCAACCTGTTCATGCAAATGGGATGAAAAGAGACCTCAGAACTAGCCTGGGAAGAAGGTTTCTCATTGCAAATATGCTCTGCTTAACATCTGTCGATTTCTTGTCCATTATTTCATAGGCCACTTGGGAATACACCTTCAATCAAACACAACATATATATTTTATAAGTGGCACTTAATTTTACCATTATTTCAAAGGCCACTTGAGAATACACCTTCAATCAAACACAATTAATATTTACAAGTAGTACTTCATTTGAACTTTTCATGGATAATGAAAAGAATTAGAGAGAAGTGCATTACCAATGCTATTGCAAAAAGCTGTAAAATTACGAAGATTATTGATAGAGCCGAGAGCCAAGTGGGCGCAAGAGTTGGGCCTTCATCTGGAATATTTTTCAATATGTTAGACTGGGTAGTGTTTCCAAACACCTAATACCCTGTCACTGTCACATTGTAAAATATCACATAAATTACTCCATAGCACATGCATAATCCCTTGAACATCTTTCCTGTAGCAGGAGGAGCAAGCGTTGTTGCCTGCATTTTTGTATACCCTTAAAGCATATATTTTACAAGAAAAGATTCATCATTGTATTGAAATGTTGTTCGACTTATAATTTATCACCTGTATCTCTGGAAGAATGTCGTTTCTGAATATAGTTCCCACTATAGACATGGAACTGAAGGCATTTATTGCACGATTGAGGTTTGGACCTTTGAGCGAATAATCCTTCCTTGGGGCTTCGCTCGACCTGCCTGGGATTTACCAGCTATTAGAATTATTAATAAAGAAAGAGAATGGGTACAAATTTATTGCTCAATTTAATCAAATTTGGTTTCTCCAGCATTTCTTTCTGTAAATCAAACATCTTCATTAACATATGAAAAAACCTACACTCTTACACAAATTCATAACAAAATGACGACCAATTTTTTCAACTCACCTGCTAATATGCATGCAATGGTCACAGACAAACTGTATCCCAAGCACAAAACCAAAGATGATAGATTGATGTGGTGGAGGGAATGGAATGATGGAAACTGAGAGAGAACTATCATAACTAAAGCTACCATGATTATAAAGTGATATAGTTTAAGCTCATTGTTGGAAATATTGTATTTATGAGTTGATAGCATATCTGATATGCGTCAGCTCTGTCAGACACTCAGTCAGTATGCAATGTCAAATAGTCAGTCAGTTGGAATCCAATCTGGCTCATGGCAAGTTAGTATTTAAGTAGCCGCATTTGTATTTCACAGGCTCATAAATTCTTAGGTAGAATTTATTACAGTCTTTAATGAAACCCTGTAGCTTCCAAGTGAAGCGATCTTGAGTCGGTGATAATGAAACTCTATAAATGAAAATCACTCACAGAGATAGAAAAAAGAGATGTATGTGAGGGAAGAAGAGTAAAAGGAAAAGAATCTCATTCCATGAAATGTATGAAGAGCCCAAGCTCTGTAAAATTGTGAAAGATTGAAGTAAAACTTATCTCTCTGTAAGTGCGGAAAAGTTACTCTGTTTTACAGTGGTAATATATAAGTCTTTAGCTTTATGTATTCATTCTCAAGAATGTTGGTTTATGCATTTCGCACATCTATTTCATATTGACCTAGACGTAAATGTTGTTTACATTTACGACATGTAAATCAAATCAAGATTCCAAGTATTTTACCATGGTGAATGTCCTAGTTTAATGCGCAGTAAATTCTACATATGTTTCGGTTCTTATGTTTTAGCATGAAATATATTTATGCAAAGTTTGCTTAAGATTGGGTTATGTGCAGCTAAATAGGTATGCGAAGTTAACTTGTGCGTAGTTAATCTTGGTAAAGTTAAAAGAAGTTTGTAAAAGTAAATTTGTGGGAAGCGCGAAGTGCATACAAGTCAAGTTCCGCAAGGTTAGAGAAATGCGCAGCAAAGTTCACCTGCGCAGTAGAAAGTTGAAATGCGCAGGTAATCTTTGAGCAGTAAAAAGTAGAAATGCACAGGTAAACTGCGCGCAGTCAAAAGTGGAATTGCGCAGGTAATTTCTGCGCAGCTAATTTGTGAAGAAAAGTGTTTGGAAAAATAATTAGAGCAAAGTATTTGCTTAGTGAAGCGCAACTCTAAAGAAAAGAAAAAGAAAGATATTCATTTACTGCGCAGGTCAAATCTTTTACCTGCGCGGTGTGCTTTTCCCTTGATCTGGTATCAGAGCTTGGTTTATGGAAAGTAGAAATTGTATTTACAAACAGGGGAAAAGCACTTAATCCTAAGAATGGCTTCCACTTCGGGTAATTTGCAAACTCCAATATTTTCTGGTAAAAATTATGAATATTGGTTTCTAACTATGAAAGCTTTGTTTAGAGGTCAAGATGTATGGGAAATAGTCCAGAATGGTTATGCAGAACTAGTAGATCTCACAGCATATAACAATCTCACACAAGCTGACAAGGATGTCTTGAGGGAACGAAGGAAAAAGGATGGAAAGGAATTGTTCCACATACATCAAGCAACACATGAATCCATACTCCCAAGAGTAGCAGTAGCACAGTCAGCTAAGGAAGCGTGGGACACTCTGGAAACTTCATATCAAGGCTTGAACAAGGTAAAGATTGCCAAGCTTCAAATTCTTAGAAGATATTTTGAATCTCTATCAATGAAAAATACAGATTCAGTAGAATCATTTTACACTCGTGTTATTGGTCTGGTTAATCAAATAAAGTCTCATGGAGAAACTCTAGGTGACCAAAGAGTTGTTAAAAAAGTTCTTAGAGTTCTTCCAAAGAAATTTGAATCTTTAGTTGTGACCTTGGAGGAAAACAAAGATCTGTCCCAATTTACTATTGATGAGTTGCAAGCCTCATTACTCAATCATGAACATAGAATCAGCGGTTCAGAAACATCACTAGAAGGTACATTCGTAGCACAGTCATCCATAAGTGGTGGAAGAGGCATAGGAAGAAGTTCTTTCAGAGGAGGTTGCAGCAGCAGCCCTGTGCATGTCACTAGTAGAGGTTAGAATCATATCCCCAGTCAGCCAAGTGGACAAAGGTATGATAAATAAAAAATTCAATGTCATTACTGTAAGAGGTTTGGACACTTCGCATATGAATGTAGGAAGAAGCAGTATGACCAAGGAAAGCAAGGACAAACACAATCAAGCAACAATAGCACTCCGAACAGCTCACTGTTCTTAGCATGTGCATCTCCACTTGAATGCAATGTTGTCCAAGAAATTCCAAATGACATATGGTATTTAGACTTGGGTTGTAGCAATCACATGACTGGTAATTTAAATCTATTTTCCAGTCTAGATAAATCAGTTCAAACTGATGTCACACTTGGAAACAACATTCAAGTCATTGTTTTGGGTAAAGGTACTGTTGATATTCTAACCAAACAGGGGGAGCAGAAATATATGCCTGATGTTTATTATGTTCAAGGTTTGAAGCATAATTTGATGAGCATTGGACAACTGATGGAAAAATGTTACAAAGTTCACATGATAGGAAACCATTGTGTGATTAAAGACATATATCCAAGCAATCAGTTAATAGCCGAAGTGCAAATGACAAGCAATCGCTTGTTTCCTTTGAGGATAAGACCGATCATAAAAGGAAAAACAACTCAAGTTGTTCATATAAGTCATAATGAAAATCTGGATATGTGTTCAAAGCAGAAAGCAAAGGAGCAAAAATTCACTGCGACAAGGAAGAAAAAGACAGCGAAATGCAAGCCACGTTTCAAACAGAAATAAAGGATGAATCTTGGTTATGGCACTTCAGATTTGGACATCTGAATTTTGGTGGGCTGAAGCTAATGCACATGAAGAACATGGTGAAATGATTTCCATTGATTGAAAAACCAAAGAGAACTTGTGAAGGTTGTATTTTTTAAAAAACAACACAGACAGACTTTTCCATTCAGAAAGTCATATAGAGCTCGCACACCACTTGAAATTGTGCACTTTGATATTTGTGGACTGATGCAAACACCATCCATGGGAGGATGCACTTATCTTCCCACATTTATTGATGATTTCACAAGAAAAACATGGTTCTATTTTCTAAAACATAAATCTGATGCATTTGGTTGTTTTCAGCAATTCAAGGCACTTGTGGAGAAGCAGAGTAGTTACAGCATTAAGACATTAAGAACAGATAGAGGTGGCGAGTATGTTTCAAATGATTTCTTAAATTTTTATAAAAATCATGGCATACTGAATCAATTCACTGCGTGGTATACACCGCAGCAAAACGGTATCACAGAGAGGCAAAACATAACCATTATGGAGATGGCGCACAATATATTGGCATCCATGCATTTGTCAAATGAATACTAGGCTGAAGCAGTAGCAACTGCTATTTACATAATGAATCGATGTCCGACGAAGAGTGTGAAGAACAAAGTTCAGCAGGAAGCATGGATAGGTATGAAACATAGTGTTTCACATTTAAAAATTTTTGGTTGTGTAGCATATGCACATGTTTTAGATGAGCTGAGAAGAAAATTAGACAATAAAGGACAGAAATTCATTTTTATTGGGTATTCTGAAGACACAAAGGCATACAAGTTATATAAACCTGTCACAAGAAAAGTTATTATTAGTCGAGATGTTCAGTTTATAGAAAATGAAGCATGGGATGGAACTGTAGAGAAGAATGTTAAAATTGTGTCATATGTTGAACATGATGACATCGTAGAAGATGTGGTTGAAACTCTGCATGTGAATCAGAATTGCGCAGCTCTATCTACTCCCAGCACTGCACAGCATGTTCCAGCACAAAGAACTCCAACACAAGTCACAACTCAAGCAACTTCGACAATCACACCAAGTACGCAGCAAACTCCATCAAGCAATTCGCGCAGTTCGACACCAGTAACTCCGACAAAGACAAGAAATCTGCACGAGATATATGAGACTGGTACACCTAATTCATTCTTAGTTTTTGCATTATTTTCTCAATTTAATGATCCTCTAACATTTGAAAAGCCGTTGAAGATAAATTTTGGGCGCAAGCCATGGATGAAGAAATAGAATGCATTGAGAAGAATCAAACATAGGAATTAGTTGATGTTCCTAAGGACAAGGATGTGATAAGTGTCAAATGGATTTATAAGACCAAGCAAGCTGCTGATGGAAATGTGCAGAAGCATAAGGAAATATTGGTAGAAAGAGGGTTCACACAGCATCCTGGCATAGACTTCAATGAAACTTTTGCACCTGTAGCTCGAATGGACACTATCATAACATTTTTGGCCATCGTAGCTCATAAGACATGGCCTGTTTATCAAATGGATGTTAAGTCTGCATTTTTAAATGGGTATTTGGAGGAAGAAGTATATGTGGAGCAGCCACAAGGCTATGAAGTTCCAGGACAAGGACACAGAGTATACATATTGAAAAAGGCACTCTATGGTTTGAAGCAAGCTCTTAGAGCTTGGTACAGTCGCATTGACTCATACCTCATTCAGAATGGATTTCACAGAAGTGAATGTGAGCCAACGCTGTACACAAAAATCAACAAGCAAGGTAATAAGCTAATTGTCTTCCTGTATGTAGATGATTTAATATTTACTGGTGATTTTGGCATAGAAGAATTTAGATCAGTCATGGAAAGTGAATTTGAAATGACTAATTTGGGGCTTCTGAAGTATTTTCTGGGCATAGAAGTCCAACAGACTGAAAATGGGATATTTATATCTCAATCAAAGTATGTAAGTGATGTCTTTAATATATTTAAGCTGTTAAACTGTAAGACAAATCCAACACTAGTGATAACGGGTTTGAAATTGAGAAAGGATGATGATGGATCCAATGTAGATCCTACACTATTTAAAAGGCTTGTTGGTAGCCTTATGTATCTTACAGCAACAAGGCCAGACATCATGTATGGAGTCAGTTTAATATCAAGATTCATGGAGTCACCAAAAGAATCTCATTGGCAAGCAGGTAAAAGAATTTTGAGGTATGTAAGTGGAATAAAAGACTTTGGTATTTTGTATTCAACCTCATAAAATTTCAAATCATTGGATACACTGATAGCGATAATGGAGGCAGCATAGATGACAGAAAAATCACATCTGGGAATACATTTCATGTAGGAATAGTTGTTGTATCATGGGATTCAAAGAAACATCCCATAGTAACTCTTTCTTCAGCAGAAGCAGAGTATGTCGCAAATACAAGCGCTACATGTCAAGCCATTTGGATGAGGAGGATGTTAAGTGATTTGTCGTAGAACTAGCAAGAACCCACAGGCATTTACTGCGACAACAATTCAGCTATCGCACTGTCAAAGAATCATGTGTTCCGAAAGAGAACCAAGCACGTCGACAAAAGGTATCATTTTATCAGAGAATTGATAAACAACAAAGAAATCGGTTTAGAATTTTGTAGGTCTGAAGATCAAGTAGCAGACATATTTACAAAACCATTGGCAAGGGACACATTCCAATATCTGCGAAGTTGTTTGGGAGTGACAAGTTCTGTGTAGTGAACTTCGTCATGAACAGAGCATGTTTCAGCTCTGAAATATTTTGTAAAATTTAATTTTTGTTTAATGATCCACATCTCCTCATAATTAAGGGGGAGTGTTGGAAATATTGTATTTATGAGTTGATAGCATATCTGATATGTGTCGGCTTTGTCAAACACTCAGTCAGTCTTCAATGTCAGACAGTCAGTCAGTTGGCAGTCAATCCGGCTCATGGCAAGTTAGTATTTAAGTAGCCGCATTTGTATTTCGCAGGCTCATAACTTCTTAGGTAGAATTCATTACAGTCTTTAATGAAACCTTGTAGCTTCCAAGTGAAGCGATCTTGAGTCGGTGATAATGAAACTCTATAAATGAAAATCACTCACAGAGATAGAAAAAAGAGATGTATGTGACGGAAGAAGAGTAAAAGGAAGAGAAGCTCATCCCGTGAAATGTATGAAGAGCCCAAGCTCTGTAAAATTGTGAAAGATTGAAGTAAAACTCATCTCTCTGTAAGTGCGACAAAGTTACTTTTTTTTAGAGTGGTAATATATAAGTCTTTAGTTTTATGTATTCATTCTCAAGAATGTTGGTTTATGCATTCTGCACATCTATTTCATATTGACCTGCATAAATGTTGTTTACATTTACGATCTATAAATCAAATCAAGATTCCAAGTATTTCATTGTGGTGAATGTCCTAATTTAACGCGCAGTAACTTCTACATATGTTTTGGTTCTTATGTTTTAGCATGAAATATATTTATGCAGAGTTTGCTTAAGATTGGGTTATGTGCAGCTAAATAGGTATGTGAAGTTAACTTGTGCGCAGTTAATCTTGATAAAGTTAAAAGAAGTTTGCAAAAGTAAATTTGTGTGAAGCACGAAGTTCATACAAGTCAAGTTCCGCAAGGTTAGAGAACTGTGCAGCAAATTTCACCTGCACAATAGAAAGTTGAAATGCGTAGGTAATCTCTGCGCAGTAAAAAGTAGAAATGCATAGTTAACCTGCGCACAATAAAAAGTGGAATTGCGCAGGTAATTTCCGCGCAGCTAATTTGTGAAGAAAATTGTTTGGAAAAATAATTAGAGCAAAGTATTTGCTTAGTGAAGCGTAACTCTACACCATTGCTATCCACATTGGAGTACATGATCTGTAATACAACACATAAGTCTTATAAACTATGAAGAAAACTGATTTGGAAATTAAGATGTGAGTAAAATGATGTTTATATCATGACATTTAATGATATGTATATTAAAAGAAGAAAGTACAAGTAATATATGTTAAGCTTCTGTGATAATAAAGGGATACTAACTCAAAAATACCAATTCCTTCCCTAGCACAAGAAATCTCTACACCAACAAAGTTTCGAACCTAAACCACTTGCCATCCCAAGTTCCCAACCACTGAACCACAAATCGAAGAATACCTATTGTACACACTCAGCGCCCAGTAGGCTCTACACCAACAGAGTTTTGAACCTAAACCATTTTCCATACCAACCACTACACTACAAATAAAAAACTACCTACATGTACACACTCAGCGCCCAGTAGGATGCATCCAACTCCCACCCCCATATTGATTGTTTTCTGAATAGAAACAACAAAATAAAACATCCACCCAGACCTTGCACAGACCATGCCATTAATTGGTGTTTTGGGGCATTAGAAATCTTAGAAAGCTGTGAAAATCATGCCCACATTCATAGAATTGTGGCAATATTATTACCTACCAAGAATATCACTTGCGATCTCACGGAATTGAATGTGGTGACGAGCTTTCTTCTCGCAATTATCGAGCACTTTGGCCATGAGTAAATAGGAGTAGAAGGTGACTGTAGCTGCCAAGGAGAGGGACAAAAGCCCAAAGGTCCATCCCATCCCACCCAAGGCATAGGGAAGCGTAGGAATCATCGGGCCTACTATTTCAGTTGTCAAGTGAAATCCTGCATGCCACCAATTCCCTGCATCCCAACTACAATCCCCTCAATGAATATAATGTTCCATAAATAAACAAAGCTTTTTTTTTCAAAATTATGTGCGGATAGGTTATGTAAAAAACACCATAATTATTATTGATTCAAGTCCCTACCTTAAAAATTTGAAATGAATTGGATCATTGATTAGTATATAGAATTTCCTCTTATTTGTTTAGTTTGCATAATGTCCACGTGGCTGACAATTTTTTAATTCTAAATTCATTCTATGCAATGTTTGAATTATAAATTCATTCACTAGCTCTAGTGCAATCCTCCATGAGATGGCCATATTAAATATCATAAAAAGAATGACAACTACAACCAAAGTGAAGAAAAAACATTGGATTGCTAATGGCTGCATTGTATAGAGTCACATTATCTGTTCTGAGCATGTCAAATACTCATTTAAAATGTTTGAACATTTGCTCGAGTGGCACCCACACGAACTTTTACAGTTATTAGAGGCTCACACGAACTTTTGTATAGTTATTAGAGTTATTTGTATTCGCAACTCAAGATCCTGGTTCAATCTTATGCCATACATTCTGCTTTGAAGTTTGAATGGAGTGGAACCTACAACCCTGGAGCAATAGAGAGCTCACAGCCCAGGAAAGACAAAAATGGCAGCCAAAGATGCACCACCTCACAGCAAGAAAAAGATGTAGAGCCCAAAATAATGATAGATGCACCACCTCACGGCAAGAAAAAGATGTAGAGCCCAAAATAGTGATAGAAGTCACGTATCTAAGGGGCACTCAAAACAACTGGTCAACATTGAGGTTATATAATATGAATGTCATATTAGGTCAAGTTTATTTTAAAGTTGCAATTTATATGCATAGAAACAAAGTTGTAGAATTTTAAAGTTCTCAAGTGATAAAATTTGAAAGATTATATTTAAATATATATATATATATATATATATATATATATATATATAGAGAGAGAGAGAGAGAGAGAGAGAGAGAGATAACAATTATGTATCAATTAATTGTATATTTTAAAGTTCTAAATAAAACAAAAACTTTAGTACAAATAAACCCACTCAAACTATTAAACAATAAACAATTCTTTAGAGAGTTATTAATTCAGATGTTGCAGAGGTGGGGATGGCGTCGGAGGTGTTTTTTCTAGGGTTTTTTTCTTTTCTGTAGGATTTTACTGATAATGATGGTTGATCAGACGTTTGTGTGGGTTTGCGACAACTTGGAGTCAAGTTGAATCGCTGAATTAGCCCAGTACCAGCCAAGTATAAAAAATGTGGGAATTTTTCGCATACGTTGCAGCCTACCATTCGTTCTTTTCAACTTGATTTTTTGGTATTCTTGTGGGGGTGCTTGGTTCTATTTTTGGCTTGGTATTGGCCTGGATCCTATCCCACCACCTTTTCAGCAGGATATTTGTTTTGTTGGATTTTCATGGAGGTTTTTTTAGCATTTTGATCCTTTTTGGCAGTTGGTGGCTTTTCTTTTGGTTTTGGCAGCTGGCGGTGTTGTTGTTTGAGGGTTGTCAGTCACAATCGGCAACTGGCAATGTGCTCCTTTTTATTTGGTTACTCCCCACTATGGATAGGGTTTCCCCTTTCCAGGGTTTGTTAGACCCATCTGTCCCTCCATTGTCGAGAGCTCATGCCGGAGGTTTTGCGTTTTCAAACAATAGTAATCTTCGTGGTTTGAAGGCTAAAACTTGCCATCACCTGAAAACCATGAAAGCTAGGGATTCTGTAGCCAGATATGAAATCGACTCCGACTTCAACCTAGAGCGGATAAACCTGCTTGCTGAGAGGGCATTAGTGGGTCGATTGGAATTTACCTCAGGAAACAAACTGGAAATAGTTGAATGGGTTAACAAGTTTTGGGTTCCACTAACTGGTATGGCTGCACGAATTAATCTCTTGATGAATCGATGGATCCTTTTTGTATTTTCGGAGTCAGAGCATATCGACAAAATTCTCTCATCCTTCTGGGAATTTAAGAAGGGATCTCTGTACCTTAAACGCTGGCATATTAATTTTGATCCTCGTAAAGAGTATCAAGTTATTCAGCATCTGTGGATGCTCATTCCGGGCTTTCCCATTGAGCTTTGGTCTGAAGATGTCATCATCGGTTTGGCAAAAGAGGTGGGTAGATTTGTTAGATTGGATAAGCAGAATATTTTCGGTATGGGTAGAAGATACGCCAAGGTGATGGTTGAACTGGATCTGCGAATTGGTTTGCCTGCAGAAGTGGAAATAGCCTGGGGCAGTAGGGTATGGCGGCAAACCCTTTATTTCTTCAAAACTCCTTTCAAATGTTTTGCATGCCACAAAGTTGGACATGTCCAGGAAAATTTCCCTCCGATTCTGATTCATTATATGGACTCTTCGTCTTCTGGGAATTCATCTCCCAAAATTGGTTCTCTTAAGAACCATTCCTCAGATTCAGGTAAGTTTGTTGCTAAGACTCTTGATCCTTTCCCATTTTTATCTCCCGATGAATTAGCTTTCATTAATAATTCTGAAAAAAGTCTTGTCTAATAGAATTTCTAAAGGTGAAATTAAGATGCGGCATGATCTTGTTACGGGTTTATTGTTGGAAATCATGAGTTAGATTCTCCCACTCCTCCGGCTTGACGTAATTTGATTTGTGATCTGGAGTCTGTAGACACTGATTTAGCAACAACTACTCCCCACCTTCCCCGGTCAGTTGAGGGTGCAAACCCTTCAAACCCTATTCTTATCCCTTCTGTTTTTCCTAGGACATTAGGCAATGAATCTTCTTTTCGGTATGATGATGGTGCTGGTCCTTCAAACCCTAACTTCAGTCCTTCTGTGATTCCCGTGGAGAGGGGTGTTGAACCTACTCTTGAGCCTGAAGTTGTTCATATTCCTCTAGAGCCCTCTACCGATACCTTCTCTGCTGTAGACAATTCTATTCTTAAAGAAAGTGGCTATCTCCTCTCTGAGAAGGGGGAGGAATTTCCTCCCTTACCTACCTTTTCTAAAAACCCGGGTAGCTGTTCAATGGCCAAACCCTTACATACTCTGAATTTTCAGAATGTTATTATTCGACGGGGTAAGAAAAAAAAAGAATTTGGAAAATTCTGTGAGTTTGGGTTTAGATTCTTACACTCCTGTTTCAAAAAGATTGGAAGAAGTGGTTGTGGGTGGAAATGTGATTTCTGAGGGTCTTAGAGCGATGTCCCCCTCATTGGGTGCTTCTTAATGACTATTCTTTCCCTTAATGTGCGTGGATTGGGCAAGGTATCTCGAGCTCAGGCCTTATCCAATCTTTTTAAAGCTACTAGCCCTGCTATTGTTCTGATCCAAGAAACTATGTGTGACGACTCCCTTGCTATCTCAAAACTTGGTAAAATTCTGCCCAATTGGGAAGTAGCTGCTGTTAGTTCTTGTGGTATGTCAGGGGTACTTGTTGTTGCTTGGAATCCTGCTTTGTTTTCCTTCAAGGTCTTTGCTACTCCTTGGGGCATTTTGCTTAAAGGATCTTTTTGTGGTTTACACCAAACACTCTCCATCCTTAATTGTTACGCTCCCTATAGGGAGAGACAGAGATTTTGGGAATCTCTTCTTGGTTTTGGTCTTCTGAAATTAGCCAATCTGATCATTGCAGGAGATTTGAATTATACCAATAATGCTTCTGATATTTGGGGTTCCTCGGCCAGGTTGGATGAATTGGCAGAGTTCTTTAATAAGTTATTTGCAGATGTTGATTTGGTTGATGTGGTGCCTCATAAACTTTTGCCTACTTGGTCCAATGGTAGGTTTGGTATTGATGGAATACATAAAAGGCTAGATCGCTTTCTTGTAAAGGCTGAACTTCTGGGTCAGTTTCAAAAACATCGTTCTTAGGTGTTCAACACTAAATTCTCAGACCATTGGCCTATTGTTCTTCAGTTGGAGGAGTATGGGCACATTTTTTACTTTCCCTTCAAATTCAATAGTTCCTGGTTAAGTGATGATAATTTTTGCAGCATGGTTATATCTTTTTGGCAGAACTGTGGTGAGCAGGAAACAAATCCGATGTTGAATTTCTGCTATAAGCTGAAGGGTTTAAAGGAGGCTGTAACAATCTAGATTAAGAATAGGAAAAAGGCAAATAAGTTGGAATTAACCCAATTAGAAAAGAAAATTCAAAAATCGTTGGTTGCTAATTTCTCAAACTCTTTGAATTATGAAAATTTTGAAGCCATGAAATGCTATGAACAGAAAAAGGAAGACTTGTTGTTGCAAGAGGAAAAAGAATGGCGTCTCAAAAGCCGTGTAATATGGATCTCTCGGGGAGACAAAAATTCAAAATTTTTTCACTCCTTTACAGTGTTACACCTGCTAGAAGAAATTCAAAGTACATTTGGGAAGTACAAGATGACCAGGGGCATTTAATTACTGGTCTTGATCAGTTAAAATCAGAAGTTGTATCTTTCTTTGGTTATATCTATAGTGATACAGGTGATTGTAACTTGGCTAATCAAATCAAAGTGGCGAGTCTTTATCCTAGATTCTTCAATGAGTAGGATGCAGACTGTCTGCAAAAGGAGGTCTCTTTGGATGAGATAGAGAACACATTGAAAATTTTTGCTAAAGAGAAAAGCCTCGGGCCTGATGATTGGCCGGTGGAGCTGTATATTTATTTCTTTGATGTTTTGGGTCAAGAGCTTAAAGATCTGGTGCATTTTTCCAGAGTCAATGGTTATATTTCGGGTGCCCTTAATTCCACTTTTGTCACCTTAATCCCTAAAAAGGACAATCCCCTTTCCTTTGGGGACTATCGCTCGATTGCCTTATGTAACCTATTATATAAGCTCATCACAAAGATACTTGCTGAAAGGTTGAAGAATGTTCTATCTGAGCACATCTCTGTAGAGCAGTTTGGTTTTTTATCAAGGAGGCAGATCCACGATGCCATTGGTATTTCTCAGGAATTGCTGCATAGTATTAATATTAAAAAGAAGAAGGCACTTTTACTCAAAATGGACTTAGAAAAATCATATGATAGAGTCAATTGGTCTTTTCTGCAATTAATTCTCATCAGAATTGGTGTGCCTCCTTTGATGATTAAGTGGATAATGGCTTGTATCACTACTATGAATATTGTTGTGCTGGTAAATGGTTCTCCGTCCACTTTCTTCAGCTGTTCTCGAGGGATAAGACAAGGGTGTCCTCTCTCACCTCTTATCTTCATTCTAGTCATGGATGGCTTTAGCAGATTAGTTAAGCAAGCACTAGATAGAGGTTTGATCAAAGACATCAGGATGACTAAGGACTGTGTGATTACACACATTTTGTTTGCAGATGATGTATTGGTGGCCGGTTTGGATACTGTGGCGGAATGGAAAATGTATGGTGAAATCATACAGACATTTTGTAATGCCTCGGGTATGAAAGTTAGCTCTGTCAAATCAAACTTTTATCACTTAAATATGAATGAAGAGCTTTTGAGTGATATCACTACTTTGATTCCCTACAATTGTTGTCCGCTGGATCATGGCTTTAAATATCTGGGTTTTAATTTAAAACCTAACAATTATCTCATCAAAGACTGGTACTGGTTGTTGAGGAAAATTGAATCCCGCATTGCTCACTGGTATTATATACTTTTATCGATTGGAGGCAAAATCATTTTAGTTAAATCGATGCTTTCAAGTATTCCTGTATATTGGTTTTCACTTCTTGAAGTGCCATCCTTCATTATTAAATCCATCAAGAAATGTTTCTTTAATTTTCTTTGGACAGGGACTGCAGGCAGTGCTAAAATCCCGATGGTTGCAGCAGAGACACTGTCAAGACCTTTTAAATTTGGTGGTTGGGGGATCAAAGATCTAGAGTTCTTCAATTCAGCTCTCAGATTAAAAAGTTTGTGGCGGGGAATCTTCGGTAGTACCCTCTGGTCTAATCTCATACATAGCAAATATCTTAATAAGGATGTGTATCACTGGATTAGGAATCCAAAACCGGACAATTGGAATTTTTCACCCATTTGGAGGGGTTTTATGAAAGTTTTTAAATGGATCAAAAATGATCTCTATTGGCAGGTGGGAACAGGTGTGAAGATCCGTGTTGGTTTGGATCCCATTTTAGGGATGGAAGATTCATTTCTCCTTCCTTCTATCCTTACACAGTATGTACAGGTTATCGGATTGACCACTTTGAATAAGATTTATCTTTGCAGAGCTGGTGGTGATGGACCAACTGTATGGATGTCTGCTAGAGATCTAGGACTCTCTGGTTACTTAGCTCGGGCTTGGGACACATATATCAAGAACTTAAACTCAGCAGGTGTCAAGCTTAATCAGGAAAGTGATCAACTTGTTTGGGGAGGGAACCCATCCACTGGTATAGTGACGGCCAAATCTGCATACAATAGAATTATTCAAGATAAATTAATCTACCCACAAGATTGGTGGTACAAGATTTTATGGAAATGGTCAATTCCTTTAAAATTAAAATGCTTTTTATGACTAGCTCTTCAGAATAAACTAAATACTTGGGAGAATTTGAGCAAGTGTGGTTGGATTGGACCTAGCATCTGCATGCTTTGTCATAATGATGCAGAAACAACTCAGCATTTATTTTTCAAGTGCAACTTCACCCAAAAAATCTGGGAATTTGTCTCTGTAAACTTGAATATTACCTATCATTGGGATGTTGGTGAGTTCAAGTTTTGTCTCTTGAATTGGTACCGGAATTGCAAGCAATTTTTTACTATTGCTATCTGCATTACATGGGCAATTTGGTATACAAGAAATTGTGCAATTTTTCAGAACATGCTGCCTGATGTAATGAAGTGTAGCTTGACAGCATTGAAGATGTTTTCAACATATAAGGTTGATGATCATAAACAGAAGTTTGCCAAAGTTAGTCACTTTTCTCTTAAAGTGGAGCAGCCTGTATTATTCTTCGATGGGGCTGCACAAAATGGGATCTATGCAATGGGAGGTGTCCTTTATCTGAATGAATCTCATTTTTTCACAATTAGACTCAACCGTGGAGTTGGCAGTAACATGAAAGCAGAGCTTATGGCTCTCTGGTGTGTATTAAAAGTGGCAAATATTTTTGGTTTAGTTAACATCAAAGTGTATGGAGATTCCCGTGTTACCATCAAGTGGGCAGCTGGAGACTTCAAACTGAATGTTACAAATTTGAGACATTGGTGTATTCGAGCACAAAAATAAATTTCTCAGCAACAAAACATTATGTTTGAACATATTTATAGAGATCATAATTTGCTGGCAGATAAGTTATCTAAACAGGCTCTGGCAGGCTCGGAAGGTCAGCTAATATGGGAGGAATGGTGTGATAATTCCATTCTGGATAGTGGAGTCACTTATTTCTTTGATTAAGGACTTGGAGGGCTTCTTTCTTATATGCATCAGTTGGCTGTAGCTATCTGTATTCTGCACTGTTTTGTTATATGGTTACTTCAAAAAGTCTGTCTTTTTGAGATTTTTGGGAATTGTATGGTCTTGGTTGTATTTATGTATTTCAGACCTTACTTGGAAGTCTTTTTTGAATGATTCGGACAAAGAATCAAGACTATCTTTGTACTATTTGATTCACATGAATATCAATAGTAGATTTTTTCGCTAGAAAAAAACTGTAAGATAAACCATAAATAAAATAATGGTTATAAATACAATAATTGTTAAAAAAACCATAAATACAATAATAGTTATAAATACAATAATTGTTAAAAATAATTGTGAAAGATAAACCGCAAATACATTAATTGTTAACAATAATTGTTGTTAAGTTTATGCATGCTTTATATCTTTAAATGCTTAAGACAGTTATCGTACGCTTAGTGTAGTATACTACAATCAAATATTGTATGCATTTTGGCATTTATGTGAAATTCCGTAATTTCTAATTAATGTTGATATTTGATACACATTAGAATTAAAGAACTTGTTATGTGTTGAATATCAAAGAAGCTGAAGATCTCTAACACTAATTCCACTAGATCTGTTAGAGTTTTTTATAAACTCTACCATTTATCTATTTAAATTCTTTTCCTATTAAATTTATAAATAATTTTAATAAAAATATAATAAAATGTAATCTACTTAAAAAGGAATATACAAAATAAAATAAATATAGTGTGGATTCACACTTGTCTTCTTTGCAGTAAAGTAAGTTTCATGGACTAAGAGGTGAAACGAAAAAGTTATTCTAGGTTCATCCATTTATGCTTAGTTACATTGTGTCATCTTATACAGGTTTCTGGTATATCTTGCTTGCGGGCTGTTGGATATACCCTTGGGAGGTTGTTGTTCTCATGTTAAAAAAAAATCAATGCTTAAAAAGCTAAATAAATAAATAAAAAGCTAAATAAATGAATAAATAACAAAAAAAAATCAATTTATGGAACTTGTGTTAACTTTGTTTTGTAGCGATTTTATTAAGTGAATTAACTATAAGAGAAAGTCCATGTGAAAGTGGGTAGAGCACTCACAAAAATTTCAACAACTGATGTTGAAATTCTTCACGAGCGATATGCCCATAATCTGGACTGTCTGATTAGTATACACATTTTGTATATAAATTCTACTTTAAATTCCATTATTTTATTTTATTTCAAGTCTGCGTAGAGTAACTTTTTCTTTTCATTCAAAATAATTAAAAACTTTCAAATTTAATGATATTAATAATATAAGTGGTCATAACTATTTTAATTATGATTATGGTTATTTGCCAAAAATTATTATTAGAATGAGAACGATTGAATTGAGCTTTACTATGGACAATAATTTGATTTTATACATAATTAGTAATTACGCTGGTCTGTATGGAGTTGAGCTTAACTACAACATACTTTTTATTCGATCAAAAGAAGCAAGGTGAATGAGATGAAAAAAGTTAATAAATGAAAAATGCTTATTAATTTTAAGACATTTATTTTTTCTTATTAAAAAACCAAAAACATGGAACCTTGCAGTTCCATGTTTGTTATCATTGCATATTAATTTTCTCAAATATTTTTGTCAACAATTTCTTGGTCCAAATCCGTGGACCGTGACCGTGGGGTAAATGTATTCCCCCTAGGGTCTATGATGTGAATCAAACAATAAGTTTCCTGGAAACAGTGTCTCTCTATACAAGAATGAAGGGAAAAGACTGCAGATCGGGGATATAGAGGTTATAATGGAAACCCAAAAATATTATTTATAAGTCATACGGAAACGACCGATAAGGAAGTAGTTGAGATTGCTTCTCAGCTAGAGTCCAGGGCATCCAGACTATTCTCTCAGGGATTGAAACTTGAATTAAAGGCTCTAAATGTTTCCATAAAAGATTTAACTCCTGTCCTCTGATAAATCTAAAACGTTGGGAATGCTTAGAATCATAAATCCAATTTCCATGTGCAAGAATTGGTGTTCATGAATGAAATAATGCAGGGACTTGGAGCAAATATTGCATATAAATTAATGAGTGGGGCTTATAAACTAAAAACATTGGTTCACACGATTCACTTAACGTTTAAGGTGAAGAAGGAATTAGCCAAGGAAACCTCTCAAATAGACAAATCATGTAACAAGTCTCTTAAAGCACAAACCCCTATTATTATTTCCAGAAATGAATGAAGAACAATATTATTTCCAGAAATGAATGAAGAATAATAGGGCGTAGAAAACCTCTTCGTTTATCAATTATAAAGAATGAACAAATATACAAATGTTGTAACAAGTCGCAGATTGTAAATAGTTAGAACCGATAGTTTAATAAAGTAAATAGATGTATTCAAATGCCAATGGACTTATGGTTCTGCTTGAATCTCAATTATAAGCTTGAATTCAACTCTACTGTTAAATCCAATTTAATGGATAGTCATCTATATATGTGTACCAGAGTTCGATGGGAGGAGGTAAACCATCGACATCAAATAATCAAATAATTTACCATTCCATAGAAACAAAAAAAAAAATAGTAGAGTTGCATTCATAACCAATCATACAATGATCAATGTAAAAAAGAGCGCAATGGTGCATACTATGCAGATGTGCATCATCTTGAATTGAGTTATTATAATGAAAATCAGGGTGTGCAGGAAAGTACTCATTGCCATTAACTGCCATTCCTGTAGCTTGTTTGTATACACAACCAATTAGTGGAATGAAACCTTTTCTTGACATGCAATAATAAGCAAAAACCAAGAATGATATTCATTTCAAACACTCCATAGAAATCCACAAAACCTAACTCTAAAACACCTCAAGATATGCCACAGAAACCCAGAAGTCTAACTCTGGTTATTTTGGGTGTTTAACAGGTGAAAGGAACAAACATATAAACTGAATGATTAAGGAATAATTTCCAAAGGGTTTTAGCAACAAAACCCAGTTCTAAATTAAAGGTATTCTATTAATGTCTATTTAAACTAATTTGATTTATGGTACATGTATCTGTAAACTAATTTCGTTACTGGAACATGCGGAAAGTCTCTAAGGAGGGAAGAAACCAATTTTTTTATGTGGGAAGAAAACCAACAAACACCTTCCGCCATAAAGGCTCTACACAAGCGGAGATTTAGACTTGAACTGTTGCATGGTTTCAAGGATCTATCCCAGTTACTAAGCCACAGTTAGATGGACAATGAGCACAACAAAGAAAATAAAATCAGAATTTAAAATCTACCCATGTAAGGGAGTTAAACATCTGCTAGTGTGTTAACAAGAGTATGTAGAAAAACCACAGGCATACAAAGAGGCTTGTGCAAAAAAATATACAGAGAAACAAATTAATAGATTCAACAAAATAATACCTACCTGTAGATGAGGAATCCCTTCCAAACATGGTAGTATCCAAACCTTCGAATGACAACATAGGTTGTTTGGCCGAGAGCTCCACGCTCTGAAGAAAACGACTAGATTAAAGATAACTCACCTATTTCCCAGAACTGTATCAACTGGAATCCCTTGTAAAGTGAACCAAATATCTAATGGGCTAGATTAGGTGGTGAGAAAGGATTCATGTGGCGAATGGTAATGTGAGAACTTTGGCACAAGAAACTTTAACCCATTTGCTTCTGAGGTCATCCAAAGCATAAACATGAATGTTGTTGTATTTATCGTGAAGCTTAGCACCTACAAAAATGACATAGAGAGTTCCAGACCTGGAGGATATCAGAAATCTGCCTTCAACACTTTCAAGGAAGATTCTGGGCAGTTCCATTAAATGCTTCAAGAAAGTAACGCCTCTACAGCCTCGAGTGCCCTGCGATGGTGGGCACATTGCAAATGCATGACATGCAGGTGGAGGGCATGCATGCCATGCCAGTGGAGAAAAGTCAATTCCCCATGGGCAAGGCAAGCACTGCATTAGAGCACAACGGAAAGTAGCTTGTGCCTCGAAAAGAGGCCAAATAAGGTTCCAAAATATCTGATTGGCTAGAAGGGAATATCACCCAAAAAACTTAGGGTAAAACATTTTAAAATCTGTGAAAAACTAATACAATTGCCCAGAGCGATTTCTATAGTCCCTGCTACTTGGGAGGCCAACAGGGACTAATAAAAGTATAGCATATATTAGGTTGAGAGGAAATACTATAGGGAAAGTATGATAATTCTTAGACATTTACCTTTTGAAAGAAATCTAATGCATATAGTAAAGGGGATGTTACCCTTTGTTCAATTAAATAAGAGTATAAATATATATTATGTTGAGAGGAAACATTACAAGGAAAGCATGATAATACTTATCCATTTACCTTTTGAAAAATGAATCTAATGCATAAAGCAAAGGGGATGTTACCCTTAGTTCTCAATACTAAATAAGATATATTACTTAAATTGTTGAAGGATGGGCTTGTAGAGACATACGTTTGATCAAACTCGATGAGTTGTAAATGCAAAGTAAGTAGTTAAGTTTGGTCTTAGTTCCTTAAGACGTAAGAAGGTAAGAGGGTTCATTAAGTCTCTACCCTAGTGGATTCATTGCCCATCTCGGGGGTGGCCTCTCGGTGGTAGGAATATACACCGAACAGAGAGTCAAATGGTTGGGAGGAAAGTTGCAGTTAATCCTTCAGTCGCCTTGGTCTAGCTCCCTCATATATGTTCCTTTCAGTATAGTATTGTTATTTGAAGATGTCAAGTTCATAATAAATGCAAATGTTGTCATGAATTACCTTGTTAATGGTTTTTACTCACTTATGTTGATATTGTGTTATAGCGGTGGTATTAATGAATTGTGTTGCGGTGGCATACTTCATGTTTAAGTGATTCATGAGATTAGTCTAATGATAAGGGACTTCCTTTGAAGAACAAATATATGTAAATATTTTGTTGATCAATGTTACTAATGTAAAGATAGTATGCGTAGTATTCTATGTAGAAGAGATGTATATATGTGAAAATAAGTAATTCCTTGAAATGAAAAATGTTATATTGAACCAAAGCAATTGATATAATCATGGTAAGAAGATTTGTTCGTTGTCCTTGTAAGACTTATTATGTGATCAAATAATTGTAGTGCATGCACAATCTAGGACATCGATCATGCAGTTCTAGGAACGATGCTTTGATAATCATATTGGATATCAGTAAAATGAATGATGTACTTATTTAGATGTTACTCCTATGTTCCCTTAAGAGGTCGGCATCATGTTGTTAATGAAATCAGAATGACATGTTTTCATAGGTATGATTGGATGATTATATGATCTTATCAACAATGAATCTGATCTAATGAGAATAAGATTGAGGATTAACTCGGAGAATAACCTTTTTCGTGATAAGGATCCAAGTTAAATAAGGTTAAATACAATTAACAAGTTAGCTTTAATATTGACACTAACCTAACGGATGTTGCACAATGATGAAGAAAAAAATGTTTTACACCCCATTTCCCCATAATTACGTCGAGAACTTTGGGTGTGTTACATGTGGTATCAGAGCCGAAGTTACATCACTCGGGCCTATTTGGGCTCAACATGAGGTAAGAGAGTACAAAGTTGTTGAACTAACAAAGTGAACTCTACCATGATCTATTCTTTATTTGTACTTAGTAGTTTGTACTTTAATATAGTACTGAAGGAGTAACATTCGCCTAGTAAAATTTTATGTTCTAATGGATAAGGGATATTGACACATTCTTGGAGTTATTAAAAGAACTTTAACAACAGGTGTTAAAGTTAGCTATCCTAAAGCCAATGAACCTCTCATATAGAAATAAAATTATTTGGATATGGGTTATGGATAAGGGATTTAGACAAGATAGTAGACAATGACTTTATGCTGATAGTTGAATTCCTTTCATATTTATTGTATATAGGGAAAGCTTTGTTAGGAATGTGCTTGTTTATAAATATATTGATTCAATAACCATGATGACTAATGTATTGATTGTTTGTATCAATATCAAGGAAAAAATTTACACCATTTTCCTCGTATAATAGTTAAAGATGTGGAATTTTATGGCGAGGTATTTTATTACTTTGACCACAAAATTGGTTGGATTAAAAACTGTAAGTATACGAGTAATGCTTTCATTTTGTTCGTAGTATTATGTATTATGTTTACCTACTAAAAAATGCAAGTTGGGCTGTAATTTTTACTCTTGATACGTTTAGGAAGAAATATAGACATTCTCTAGAATTGTCTCTATATATAGGTACATATACGGAAATGTTTAGCAATAGGATTATGAAGACGCAAGTTGAAACATTTGAATTGGTAAATAGAATAAACATTGAAATTATTGGAAGGGATGTAGACTTATCAAGGGCATAAGTTAGTATACTTCATTAGAAACCATAGTTGATGAAAAAGAAACCATAAATGATAAATATGCATGTGTATTGTACCAATGTTGTATTAGTTTGTTAATAATATCAATTAAATTAATTAATTTATTGGTAATTGAATGAATTATAACTAATAATTGTGAAACTTTTAAACTAACAAACATCCAAACTATTAAATTACTAAGAAGAAACTAATTATAATTTATTGAAAATAAAATTAAAACTTAACTAAAACTTAACTTTAATATAAAATTACATAGAATTAAAATAACATTTCTTTAATAACTAAAAGAATTTAATTTAGCAAACCCTAAAAACATGAGTACTTACCAATAATTAAATATAAACTTAATTGTTCTCCAAACCCTAGAGTCAGCCCCATAAAACATTTTTGACTATTCTATATTTCAAGGATTGATGAGGGAGATAATCAACTCGGCATTGCTTATGTTCTGATGATGAGCCAAGGATGGCTCGAAATGTAGAAAACATAAATTCACCTACCGCAGACTCTCCACAAGATGCCAGCACCAATGTTGTAGTTCATGTGAAATAAGTGGGTATGAATCCAAAAGGAATAGTACCTTGAAATAGCCAAACCTTCAGTTACTGTTGTCCACTTCCTTGGATAAGTATTTTTCACTATTGGATTTCCCTATAAGTTTTTGAATTTATGAACATGTGTGTATTCTTAGCATGAGCCGCCTTGTTAAAAGATTTTCAATGCAAAGTATAAATGTTCCACTGTTAAGTATGTTGTTCCATGTGATGAACTAATAGCCTTATGGAGGTATATAGCAATTTGGGTTTTTACATATTTAACTTACTATTGATGAACGTTGTGCAAGGTTGAAATGTTTTCACTCACCAGTAGTTATCCAAGGATAGGTGAGTAAATAGGTTTAGATGTTATTAATGTTTGACTATAATAGGTGGATTGATGTTGTGTATATATAGATAAACTATTGAATAAAAGGGTTACGTACTAACATTGCAAGATCATACCATGATTATGAGCGACATCATAATCAAAATGGAATGTTGATTGTAAATCCACTTGTACGAATATTTGAGTTAAACCACTCAAGAGTGAGTGATGATTTCCTTTTTACATCTTATTATATTTGTTGGGTTACAAGATTCTATGAACCATGATTTGTTAAGATTTAATATGCTAAGACAAAAAATAGCAGCATTACATTCCATTTCACAATAATAGCATATACAGGATCACTGAAGAGACAACAAGCACAGCATAAACACAAGAGACACAGATTTATCCTGGGAAACCCTCATGGGGTAGAAAACCCAGCAAAGCTTCCTCAATATAGATGACTAGCAATATATAAAGATGTAAACCAAAGACATGATCTCCTCCTCCACCATAGCAGACCTCTCCTCCATAAGTGCGCTACATTCTGAGTGAGGGAAGTGTATGTATAATGAGGAACACACCTCCTCTATTTATACACATCTCTGACTTGTACTTTATATCAACTACGCAGGCCCCAACTTTACCACTGGGTTAAACACCCCACTACAACTGACTGGGCCGACCCCACTAGGGTGGTCTAACAACCCTTTGACCCACATAACACATACAGGGCCAACCCCCACTAGAGAAGTCTAGCAACCCAAGTTACCACAATCCGACGGAGGAATAAACATCTCCGGATATACAATAAGATCTTCACGGAGGAATGAAACATCTCCGGAATAATAAAGTACAAATATAATATTCTTTGAAGTTACAATATTTCAATAATCCCCCTTAACGAGAAGGATATTATATCAACATCTGCACGAGCAAGGAGTCATCGACATCATACATGATACATCTATAAATCATTGAAAGCTTTCTCAACATCATTAGTAACTCAAGCAGTTACTGGAACATCTTCAATACTGGAACATCAACATCTTCAGTACTGAGTCTTTATCTTCTGCAGCACTCGAACAACTACAGCAACATCAACATCGTCATCACACGATCATCAGCATCGTCATCACACGATCATCAGCATCGTCATCATACAATCATCAGCATCGTCATCTAGACCATCATGATCAACAGCATTGTCATCTAGATCATCACGATCAGCAACATCGTCATCTAGATCATCACGATTAGCAGCATCGTCATCTAGATCATCATGATCAGTAGCATCGTCATCTAGATCATCACGATCAGTAGCGTCGTCATCTAGATCATCATGATCAGCAGCATCATTATCTAGATCATCACGATCATCAACATCGTCATCTAGATCATCATTATTAGTATCCACACCAATACAAGTATACACATCATCAGTATTAGTATCCACACCAATACAAGTATACACATCATCAATACAAGTATCCACACCAATACAAGTATACACATCATCAATACAAGTATCCACACCAATACAAGTATACACATCATCAATACAAGTATCCTCACCAATACAAGTATACACATCATCAATACAAGTATCCTCACCAATACAAGTATAAACATCATCAATACAAGTATCCTCATCAATACAAGTATACATATCATCAATACAAGTATCCACACCAATACAAGTATACACATCATCAATACAAGTATCCACACCAATACAAGTATACACATCATCAATACAAGTATCCTCACCAATACAAGTATACAGATCATCAATACAAGTATCCTCATCAATACAAGTATACACAATAGCAGCATACCCTGCAACACACATGATCCAATTACGGGATGATCAATCCCTCTCACTTTAGGACATAGGTCCAAGGATGATACAATCCTGATCCGCTTACAAGATGATCAGTCCCTCTCAGTTTAAGACATCTCTCATGTCTATGGATGATGCAGTCCACTCGTCAACTTAGACAAAGTCTAAGGACCACTTCTCGGAGACATACGTCTACGGATCATTTAAGACACCTCATCATGCCTAGGGATGATACAATCCAAATTACATACTTTTTGAACCAAGGTCCAGGGATGATATAGTCCTATCAACTCTAGTGATCCTTCCTTTCAGAATTACGGGATCTACACCATTCATTTAGGACTATGTCCAAGGATGATTTAATCCACAACCGTACATTTAGGACTATGTCCAAGGATGATTTAATCCTCACTCCATACATTTAGGACTATGTCCAAGGATGGCTTAATCCTCACTCCGTATATTTAGGACTATGTCCAAGGATGACTTAATCCTCTCCCCGTACATTTAGGACTATGTCCAAGGATGACTTAAACCTCTCCCCGTACATTTAGGACTATGTACAAGGATGACTTAAACCTCTCCCCGTACATTTAGGACTATGTACAAGGATGACTTAATCCTCACTCCATACATTTAGGACTATGTCCAAGGATGACTTAATCCTCTCCCCGTACATTTAGTACAATGTCTAAGGATGACTTAATCCTCTTCCCGTACATTTAGGACTATGTCCAAGGATGGCTTAATCCTCTCCCCGTACATTTAGGACTATGTCCAAGGATGACTTAATCCTCACCCCGTACATTTAGGATTATATCCAAGGATGACTTAATTCTCTTCCCGTACATTTAGAACAATGTCCAAGGATGACTTAATCCTCTTCCTGTACATTTAGGACAATGTCCAAGGATGACTTAATCCTCTTCCCGTACATTTCAGACTATGTCCAAGGATGACTTAATCCTCTTCCCGTACATTTAGGACTATGTCCAAGGATGACTTAATCCTCACCTATCCATCAAGGGCTTCATTCTCGAAGACCATACGTCTACGGATCAATTCAAGGGACCGAAGTCCGGGGACAATACAATCCTCACTTGTCCACTAAGGACTTCATTCTCGGAGACATATGTCCACGGCTCACTTTAGGACTGAAGTCCAAGGATGATCCAATCCCCACTTCAACTTAGACCATGTCTAAGGACCATCCACCAACCTCTCTGTTAGCATTACTAATATAGGTATCCACATCATCGACCTCACTGTCGATGTAGGCAATCTCATCATAAGTGATCACATCACTCCCCCTTTCGAGGAGGGTTCTTAAGTTTGTCTCAGAAAACTTTACTTGAGGTGGAGGTTTGGTTAGTACATCGGCAACTTGTTCACTTGAGGTAGAGGTTTGGTTAGTACATTGGTATCCTATTACAAATTCGAACTTTATAGTTCCTTTCTGCACCATATCTTGTTAGATACCTATGTGATTTGACTTATCATGGAACACTGGATTCTCTGTCATCTTGATACAACTCTATTTGTCACATAGGATCACAGTTGGTTCTATCTCTAAGTCAAACAATCCTGAAGCCATACTTCTTCACAACTAGCAGAGCAAGCATCCATATATTCTGCTTATGATGAGAGCCACACTAGGCTGCTTCTAGCTAAACCACGAGATCATGGCTGATCCCAGACAATAACATCCTCTTGATGTGCTCTTCATGTCTGATACACTTTCTGCTCAATCAACATCTGTGTAGCCATCTGAAGTCATGATCTCCAAGATAACATAGATCAAAGTCTATTGTACCCTTTAGATACCTCATCACATGCTTTGCAACTATTAGGTGAACACATCTAGTTTCCACTAGATACTGACTCAAGGTGTTCACAGCAAAGCATATATCTGACCTAGTATTCATTAGATACATCAATGACCCAATAATTTGTCTGTACAGAGTTATATACACTAACTTTGATGAGTCATCCGCTAATAGCTTCAATTTGGAATCCATGAGAGTGGCCATTCCAACACATCAAGTCCTTTTAATATTTCTTGACATACTTTCCCTAGTTAAGAAAGATTCCTTCTGAGTCTTGCCATACTTCCAGACCTAGGAAGTAATGCATCAATCTGAGATCTTTCATTTTCATTTCTGCATCCATCTATCTGTGTCATCTCTCGTCAGATGGGTCTAATGATATAAGCCTCAACATCATTCGAACTCTGTGGTGAGTTCCTTCTTGCATCCATGTCATCTATGAATAGAAACCATATTCAACCTTGTGGCAAAGGTTGAGATCCACATCACCCATGGTGATCATTAAGCTCATCAAATTACTATCGATCCTGAGTACCCATACAGAACCTGATTCACACTTCTTCTTTAATTACACCATTAAGAGAATGGTCTTATCTAGCCACTTGGATCAAACATCTCATCATGATTCTCTTCCTCTTTCTAAGAGAATCTTCTAGCCACGAGCCTTCTATACTTTGTTTGATTTGTAAATCTTCTTGTTGAACATCCATCACTTGTTCAGTGTTCATCATTCTTCATGATCTTTCCTACAAATCAAAATTAAGTACATGATTAGTAATACTTCATAATCATCAAATCGTATTGATATGATAACCTATTATGCATACAGATATCATTTACATAGTTATGCAACTATCTTGACCAATACTTTGGCACAACACTTTTCCATATCCTGTATGCATACAGTGGCTATCTAGATTCCTTCCATCTCTACCAGAACATACTATCGAGAGTGTGCACAGCTCTCAGCATGTCAGCAAAGAGGTTTCATTCTAGACAAGCAACAATGGAATGTTTGTCCAATTTACCAATCATATGCATATTAGTAGTATATTGTTCAATGTTATATGAATGTTTAGACTCAGCATGATCTAGGAATACAAATATGTATACAACTATTACAAGCAATATCATTTACTATTTCAAATAACAACTCAAATACTTATCTTTTATGTTTGTGTGGTTGCCTCCCGCTTGATTTTCTAAATGTCTTTTGAACTTCTATTCATTCTATACCACTGTGCATGCTCAAGTTTGCACTAGTGTTATCCTCATGATCTCATACACAAACATACATTCATTAGTATATTATAATTCTAAATAATCTTGAATATGTATAGTCATGATCATAAATAATAAACATTAGTATTAAAGGTTTCAGAGAAGTCTTCTTTTACTCATGCATATCATCAACCAAGATAAAAGACATGATATGCATAAACCCTTGATTACTTACATTTCTAACTTTATGAATAAGCATAACCAATCATACCAAGTATACTTATATAAGGGATCCTAACACAAGGTAAGATTCTAAATTGACATAGGAAAACATACATGGATTAGTATACCTGCTTAGTTATGTCTAACATATCTAATCAATATCTTCTTTGTTCTCTTCAATGATTTAGAGATCTTGTACTGGAACCTGCATATCTCATAGGTTAAGCATAATAGAACAAAGTCATACATACCTTGTAAGTAGAACTTCTATGTGATCAAGGATTATGGATGAGTCTTTGTCTTCATGTTGTCATGGTCATGGAACTTGATTTGTCTTTCATGATGTACCTGTATCTTGTTAGCAGACAACATCAACCTCATACAACACCAGAGTGCATTAGTACAATCATATAACCCTAATCAATGAATGTCTTCTATCATTTACATGTATTCATACTTTTATTAGGATGATAAGACAAATCTAACATTAATCAAGATTGTATTAATCTAAATAATATGAAGACAAACATATTATAAACTTAATCAACAATCATATTTCAAGACATACCTGTATCTCCTTAAGTCATACCTGTCGAGATTTCTTGTAGTCTTCTTATGTAAGGCCTTAGCCTCAACTCCCCCTGAAACTTGATCTGGAGCTTGATTAGGGTTTGTTAGAGAAACCTTAAAAATTCAATCTTTGACTTTCACACTTTTGAATGGATGGAAGGATGTGTCTTGCTGAGCTTATCAAACTTGCATACTTCAATTTTGAAATCTCCAAAATTTGACCCTTCAAAACGTCTGGATCTTCTAGACAGGATCCCGAACTAGGGTTTGATGAAGCCCACCCTTCTGCCCAATAAAAAGGTTCGATCCAAGGTTCTAAACTCTTATTTTTCTGAGGAGCTTCCAGCTGTGGTCACAGACTTCAAAATTCCAACTTTTAATGAAGCCCTAATTTTCCATCTTTCCGATCAAAATCCCGAACTGGGGTTTGATCAAGCCCGGTATTCTACCCAACCAAAAAATTAAATATTGGTCTCTAAATTTTGATTTTCCTGAGTAGCATTCAGCCGTGGACTCCGATTCCAAAAATTCTAACTTTCTCTGAAACCCATGAATGGAGGTGCTCCAAAAATAATTATGTTTTGACAGAAATATGTACCTGATTGTTTCTATTGTAAATCCGAATTTTTCGATCCACAGGGTCTGAAAACATTTTTTATGGTAGCATGACCTGTCATCTTTCCATCTCAACAGTTCTGACCTCAATTGGATTTTCTGAGAGATATTTATGCCAAGTGTCGCAACGTGACCTGTTTATGGGATAAAACAGGAGAGCGAACTTGTACGGCGTTCCACGTGTCACTGATTCAACTTCAGCCTTTGAAAACATTTCCTGAGTTAGTAAAGTCTGTGTACTACTTGTCCCTTTTTACTAAATTACATTTGGAGCTTCCTAGCCCAAGTTATGACCTTTTTTCCTAGGTCACCTGATTTTGACTGAGATTTGGAAGAGGCAGAAACCCTAACTTGTACTGATCATAACTCACAAAGTACAACGAATTTGAGGGTGTCCTTTGGACACAAGGTACCTGGGGATGTTATCTACGACCTGTAAACTTTTCAGATCCTGAAACTTCGCAAAAATGGATTTATAGCGAAAGTTACATGATGAATTGTTTTTCTATATAAAACCCAAACCTTCAAATTGTCGCAAGTGAAGCAAGTGTCGTAAGTGCCATACACTGCCTTCCTTCAGGTTAGATCTGATACCATGTTAAGATTTAATATGCTAAGATAGAAAATAGCAGCATTACATTCCATTTCACAATAATAGCATATACATGATCACTGAAGAAACAACAAGCACAGCATAAACACAAGAGACACAGATTTATCCTGGGAAACCGTCATGGGGTAGAAAACCCAGCAAAGCTTCCTCAATATAGATGACCAACAATATACAAAGATGCAAACCAAAAACATGATCTCCTCCTCCACCATAGCAGACCTCTCCTCCACAAGTGTGCTACATTTTGAGTGAGGGAAGTGTATGTATAATGAGGAACACACCTTCTCTATTTATACACATCTCCGACTTGTACTTTATATTAACTAGGTCGACCCCAACTTTACCATTGGTTTAAACACCCCACTACAACTAACTAGGCCGACCCCACTAGGGTGGTCTAACAACCCTTTGACCCACATAACACATACAGGACCGACCCCCACTAGGGAAGTCTAATAACCCAAGTTACCACAATCCGACGGAGGAATAAACATCTCCGGATAAACAATAAGATCTTCACGGAGGAATGAAACATCTCCGGAATAATAAAGTACAAATATAATATTCTTTGAAGTTACAATATTTCAACATGATTAGAGAAACATTTCCTAATTGATGGTAGATTTATGTTATTGATGGACTAACAAAAGCAGTATATATATAATTATGCATGCAATAGAGTGAGTGGAAGTCATATTGCAAAAAGTATAAACCCATACCGATACTGGAAGACTAATGTACAATGCTAGTTAAATCATTAAAGCTTATGAAATGTTGATGAGTAAATAGGTGAACCTATTGTTTTTCAATTGATGATATTATAGTTGTAAATGATTTTAGGAACTTGGAAATGGTAGTGAAGTTTGTGTGTCGCAAGTAGTCAAATGTTGTGATTGATAGTAAATGCAAACAAAATAAATAATAATAATATGATCATGAGTTTTGATAGATCGTCAATATCTATGGGACTTGTTGAAAGACAAGAGCATTGTACATATTATGCATAAAGTATGTCATGGAATTGGAATGATTTGTTGTGTGAGCACAATGGTGTTAGGCAAATGATTTCTGTGTGAGCACATTGGTGTTAGGAAAATGAAGTGGCAAAATTGATGATCCAACTCTAATTTTCCTGGACTCTAGCCTAGGGGGATTGAGTGGAAAAGATAAAGAGTTTGTGATATCAATGGAAAAGACCTAGGCACACAATTTTAACATCTGGAAGACAGGACATTGTTTAATGTGTTTTGAGAAGGAAAAATTTTGACTAGCAATCAAAAGAGGAGTAATCTCAAAATCCTTTAGCCTGTAAAACCACACATGAATCGATGACATATCTCGGGGAAGAGATATGTGTTCAATAGACTGTTGATAACGTTACAAATCCCAAAAGAGAGTTTTGGACTCAACAAAGTGTTATGGAAATATTTCAATCTCCATGATGTAACAAGGAAACATATGTTAAGAACTGCCAAGTAACTAGGCTATTAACTTTCCTAATGTTTTGAGTGCAAATAATATTTAAGAAATGAAAAATTCACTCAAGGACGAGGATGAATTTTATTGCTCGAAAATATGTGAAATAAATGCTACTAACTGGTGAATGAAGGTAATGGCTATCGCAAGCTAAGGACTAGCGAAAGTGTCCAAGTATTGGAGGTAAAGGATGTCCTCCAAAAGATAAGTAAATAAGTGTTTACCTATGAAATTATTTTTAGTTATCTTGGAAAATAATCATGTATTTTGCCTCCTTATGGTGATAAAAGCACAAATCTCAATAACAAAGGACTGGAAGATGTTCCATGAATAGCAACAATAGTGTGTTGCAAAAGGACTCATTGCTCACAATCTCATTTGAATTGAAAATAATGATATGTTTTGACTGAACAATTTTGGAAGACCCTGTTTGGTTGCGTAAAAGTAGAGGTTATGAAAGAAGGATGAACAATAGTGACTTGCGGGAATCGTGAAAGTTAAAAGATGATTAAGGGAATCAAAGAGAATATGCCAGAGAAAACAAAGACATGCAGAAAGTATGGAAGATCGAAGGAGATTAAAAATCGAGGACAAACTGTTGAAAAGCATGAACACTGAGGACAGTGTTATTCTAAAGGGGGAAAGGATGTACCATCCCTCTTTTACACTTACTTTTTGTAATCGAAAATGTAAATTGTATACTTGTTTCTGGTGAGGAGCTCAAGGCCAAGACCCCACCAGTAAACCTTGTAGTATGATTGTTTATGTTCCTAGTTGTAATGGTTGATAAATAGACTAGGAGACTGAAGGTTATGATGCAACTATAACGACAGGGCAGATGAATCCACTAGCCGGAGGATGAATAATGACGGTGGGTCATCCTAATGTTACGATCACTGGAGAGATGATAAAGTGACTTAACTAGTACCTTAAGAGATAAGGTCATCATCCTAAGTTTAGGATAACGACTATTCGCTGCATGTTAATATTTAACTCCGACGACCTATCTATTAGCATAAAACTATATCTAAGGTCGTAAAACAAAACCAACTAATATCACTAGATATTAGAATATCAGAAATCCAAGAGAAGTGACGGAAAAGTACCCTTAATAAGCCCTTATATAGAAAAGAAGCTAAGAAGTGCTACTAGCTTAATATTATCAATAATATTATTTACTTATGTGTAGGAAAATGGAGAGTGGAAATTAATCTGTTACATATGTGAAATATATGTATTAGAATATGAACTCTTAAAGGTATATAGGACAAAATGAATAGTACCTAATTAAATAGATTGTCCTTTTGGAATATATATATTTATATAACCTATGCAAAGTAGACCGTTGTTATAATTTGATAAACCTACTCCAACGGAAGATGGTGCACTCCCTATTCTAAGGGAGAAGAATATAAATAATATTTTAAACATATTTGGTGGTTGAAGCGGAGTGATGATCGGAAATCTGTCTCCTGCAAAGGAACATAAATTTTTAGTAAAACCGCCACTTGTGAACTTAGTAGGAACTCCGTTTCTTTTGAAGCTGCCAAGTATATTTTTCAGGTGGGTAGTTACAAAGCCGGAGAATGTTGTATATTGTATTATAGGGAACGATCCCTATGATACTTGCTTGACAGGTTCCTTTTTTAAATAGAGTGGTTCCTTTATTAAGATAGTAATCGACTATATAGTAGTGCTTTAGTAAATTATGTATTGTTATGCCGATTGGGAAGGGACATTCAAAAGACTAGTATTATGGCTTGGAAAAAGTGTAGTGTTTTAGATAATGTAGAGTATAACCGTATATTATGTTGAGAGGAACCAATATATGGCGGATAGGTTAATACTTAGCCATTAGATTTTGAAAAAGCAATCCAAAGCATAAAATTAAAGGGGATGTTACCCTTTGATGAATTAAATAAGAGTATAATATATATTATGTTGAGAGGAAACACTATAGGCAAGTACGATAATACTTAGCCATTTACCTTTTGAAAATAAATCCAATGCATAAAGTAAAGGGGGTGTTACCTTTTGTTCAATTATATAAGAGTATAACATATATTATGTTGAGAGGAAATACTATAGGGAAAGTATGATAATGCTTAGCCATTTACTTTTCGAAAATAAATCCAATGCATACAGTAAAGGGGATGTTACCCTTTGTTAAATTAAATAAGAGTATAAACATATATTATGTTGAGAGGAAACATTATAGGGAAAGCATGATACTACTTAGCCATTTACCTTTTGAAAAATGAATCTAATGCATAAAGTAAAGGGGATTTTACCCTTTGTTCCCAATACTAAATAAGATATACTACTTAAATTGATGAAGAATGGGCTTGTAGAGACATACGTTTGATCAAACTCAATGAGTTGTAAATGAAAAGTAATAGAGTTAAATTTGGTCTTAGTTCCTTAAGATGTAAGAAGGTAAGAGGGTCCATTAAGTCTCTACCCTAGTGGATCCGTTGCCCAACTCAGGGGTGGGCTCTCGGTGGTAGGAATATACACCGAACAGAGAGTCATATGGTTGGGAGGAAAGTTGCAGTCAATCCTTCAGTCGCTTTGGTCTAGCTCCCTCAGATATGTACCTTTCAATATGGTATTGTTATTTGAAGATGTCAAGTTCGTAATAATTGCAAATGTTGTCATGAATTACCTTGTTAATGGTTTTTACTCACTTATGTTGATATTGTGTTATAGCAGTGGTGTTAATGAATTGTGTTACGGTGGCATACTTCATGTTTAAGTGATTCATGAGATTAGTATAACGATAAGGGACTTCCTTTGAAGAACAAATGTATGTAAATATTTCGTTGATCAATGCTACTAATCTAATGATAGTATGTGTAGTCTTCTATGTAGAAGAGATGTATATACATGAAAAGAACAAATGCCTTGAAATGACAAATGTTATATTGGATATAATCATGGTAAGAAGATTGGTTTGTTGTCCTTGTAATACTTATTATGTGATCAAATAATTGTGGTGCATGCACAATCTAGGACATCGATCATGCAGTTCTAGGAAAGATGCTTTGATAATGATATTGGATATTAGTAAAATGAATGATGTACTTATTTATATGTTACTCCTATGTTCCCTTAAGAGGTCATCATCATGTTATTAATGAACTCATAATGACATGTTTTCATAGGTATGATTGGATGATTATATGATCTTATAAACAATGAATATGATCTAATGAGAATAAGATTGAGGATTAACTCAGAGAATAACCTTTATGTGATAAGGCTCCAAGTTAAATAAGGTTAAATACAATTAACAAGTTAGCTTTAATATTGACACTAACCTAACGGATGTTGCACAATGATGAAGAAAAAAAGGTTTTACACCCCATTTCCCTATAATTACGTCGAGAAATTTGGGTGTGTTACATAGAGTCAAGGGACATCCGGGGTCTTCGACCAATAACTCAAGGGACCAATACCCTATACAAATATCAGCATTGTGATGATGGAGTTGAAATCGAGCACATGAGAAACAATCATTCTAAGAGGCACTAAGTACTCCTATTTGATGGTCCACAGGAACTCACCATTGATGGAGATGAGTACAAGGTACAGGGACCTCTGGGTCTATCCTCTGGAATAGATGTGCCGACGTCGATAGAGGGAGACTTGAAACTACCAAGGAAATGATGTTTCCTTGATAGGAGCGCGAGGTGTACAACCACGAGGTGATAGTACTGGATGTGAGACTAACATACTATGGGGGGATACAGGGGTCACAGAGTGGGAGGACTCAAACTTCCTTTTCTCAGAGTATGACGACAAGGATGACCTGGAAGAATATGAAATTGACTTCAGGGGAAGTGGATCATAGGTTAAGTAACCAGGTACTGTGACTGCAATGGGAGAGAATCAAGGGGGGAACTAATGAGTTAGATCAAGATACTCCAAGGGTGACACATCGCATAATACTATGAACAAAGGAGAGCATGTTGGGGATGATGCCGTAATGGTGGGACTAGATGTGATTCATCAAGTCACTGAGAGGAACCATTCGGGCCTTCTTCATGGTTTAAGGAGCTCAAAGAAGGGATAGAAGTGTGCTCAAAAGGATACCGTCGTGTGGATTTGGGTGATCCTATTAAATTTTCAGAATTTACTTCAATCTGATCTAGGATCTTAACTGAGAGAACAACATGTATAGCAAATCTACAACATATCATTCATGGACACAATAATGCAAGCACAGAAGAGACACCGATTTTACTTGGGGAAAACCATAAAGGTGAAAAACCCCAATAACTTCCTCAGAGATAGATAGAGCAATGATACAACCAGAATACAAGAGATAGTCTTCTCCTAGCAGTAGAGCCTCCTCCTCCACAAGTGCGCCACTCTCCACAGTGTGAGTGAGAGAATAGAATGTGTAAAATGAGAGAGACACACTCTCTATTTATACACTAACTTGACTTGACCTTTACTCAACTAGGTCGGCCTCAACTTAACCACTTAACATAATGATGACTAGGCCGACCCCCACTAGGGTGGTCTAATAACCCTTTGACCCACATGGCCGACCCCCAATAGGGTGGTCTAATAACCCTTTGACCCACATGACTTATACAGGGCCGACCCCAACAAGGTGGTCTAATAACCCATCAAATATAAGTTACAACACTTACAATATAAATGACGAGACTTCCGCATAGAGGAATAATAACATCTCTATAGGAATACAACCACTTCCGTATAGAGGAATAATAACATCTCTATAGGAATACAATATACATATATGTGAAATACATTCTGAAGTTACATATACATCAACACTCCCTCTTAACTAGGAAGGTATTTCTCGACACAGGTCTTCTAGCACAAGTCATCTTCTCTGGATCATCGTCACTGGATAATCGTCATCGAGTCATCATCATCGTCACTAATGCTGCTATCTCAATCAATCTATGAATCTACTCATCATAGGAAGTTCTACAAAGCCAGTCCTTTTTCATACTGGATGTAGGCCCACCACCTGCACGTCTTCGTCATCACTGGCCATACTGTGGAATTCTAAGGACTTATTACGTGCGTCACAAAACCTGGTTGCAGCATCCCAGGCTATTACGAGCACACAGCTCTACCTGTAGGATCTCCCAGGAGCACATTACATGTGACCCATCACAAAACCTGGTTGAAGCATCCCAGGCTATTACGAGCACACAGCTCTACCTGTCGGATCTCCCAGGAGCACATTACATGTGATCTCACCACAAAACCTGGCTGAAGCATCCTAGGCTGTTACGAGCACGCGGCTCTACCTATCGGATCTCCTAGGAGCACATTACATGTGGTCCACCATAAAACCTGGCTGAAGCATCTAAGGCCTTTTTCATCCTGTCCAGATCTCCCAGGAGAAAATTACATGTGGTCATGGAAAAACCTGGCTGACGCATCTGAGGCCTTTTTCATCCTGTCCAGATCTCCCAGGAGAAAATTACATGACATAGGACAAAACCTCGCAAGAGCATCTCAGGATGTTACGGGTACACAACTCCGACCTGAAGATCTCCCAGGGCACAAATTACATGTCCTCCCAGAGCAATGTCTCGAAAGAGCATCCCAGGTTGTTATGGGTACGCAACTCTGACCTATAGGATCTCCCAGACATGCTCATCTGCACAACCTGATCCACGGCCACAAAGTATCATCCGATACTCATCATACATCATCCTGATCATCATCACTGCAACATCCTGCTACATGTCATCTGGAGAAGCTTGTCATCCACGATCACCCTAATCATGCAATGCATCCATCTGATGCACACCAAGTATCTACCTGATACATATCATCATACATAGTGTATCCACCTGATACATAGATACATGATCCACACAATGTATCCATCAACATACATGATCTACCTGATCATACTTGATACATATCAATATACATGATCTACCTGATCATACAATGTATCCACCTGATACATATACAGATACATGGTCCAAGCATCCAACATGATGCATATACACAATACATACAAATGATCCAACCGATCATATCTAGCATCCAACATGATGCATACATACATATAAATGATCCAACTGATCATATCCAGCATCCAAGATGATGCACACATACATATACATACAAATGATCCAATTGATCATATCCAACATGATGCACACATACATATAAATGATCCAACTGATCATACAAAGCAAAAACTAGAACATCATCCTGATGCTCATCATCCAGTGCATACATCCATAGCCATGTGAAGAATTCTCCTTCCTACATGCTTGGAATGGCTTCAGCAAATGTGTCCATCACTTCTTCCTTGAAGTGTCATCAATGTGAAGAACACCAAGCCTCTCCCTCAAGTACTCGAACTTCACCCTGGCTAGTGGCTTCATCAGCACATCTGCAATCTGCTCATTCGTTGCAATGTACAGGAGCTTCACAGCTCCTCTCTGCACCATATCCCTGATATAGTGATATTTGATCTCTATGTGTTTCAACCTGTCATGAAACACTGGGTTCTCGGACAGCTTCACACAACTTTGGTTATCACAGAAGATACCAATAGCATCCAACGGGAGATCAAATAACTCAGACAGTAGCTTCCATAGCCATACTTCCTCACAACTAGCTGAACAAGCTGCAACATACTCTACCTCAACTGTACTCAGTGCTACACAGGACTGCTTCCTGCTAAACCAAGAGATCACACCTGATCCCATACTGAAGCAGCACCTAGATGTGCTCTTCCTATCTGCAGCACTGCCAGCCCAATCTGAATCAACATAACCCTGCAGGTTAAACTTTTGATTCGCTTCATACTTGAGCCCATAATCCACTATACCCTTCAGGTACCTCAGAACATGCTTTACAGCAACCAGATGAACACTCCTCGGATCCGTCAGGAACTAGCTCAATGTGTTCACCGCAAAGCAAATATTTGGTCTCGTGTTCGTCAGGTACATTAGGACCCAATCATCTGACGATACATAGTGATATCAACCGGCTCAGATGAAGCATCACACAGACGCTTCAGGTTCGATGCCATAGGTGTGGTCATAGCCTTGCAGTCCATCATCCCTAACCTATTCAGGATCTCTACTGCATACTTCCCTTGTCCAAAGAAGATTCCATCACTCTGCCACACCTCCATGCCAAAAACAAATAGTGCATCATCCCCAAGTTCCTCAACTCGAACTCGGTAGAAAGCTTCCGCTGTGTGTCGGAAATCAATCTATCCTCACATGATACAAACAGGTCATCCACATAGTAATATCACTGGATTGCCTTCCTCAACCTTGTAGTAAAGGTTGGAACCAATTTTACTCTTGGTAAATACCAAACTGGATAGAAAGTTGCCTATCCTACCATACCAAGTTCTGCACATATATTATTTCCTGTCATGTGTCTCAGAACCAAGTGGCTGCTCCACATACACTTCTTCTTCAACTACACCATTCAAGAAAGCTGTCTTGAAATCCATCTGGTGTATCTTCTATTTCATCACTTTTATATTTCTCTATGCTGTCGTCTGTAGCATGCTTGATCTTGATAGATCCATATGAAATTCATAACAAACTTCCCTTCAGGTCTTGGGACTACATCCCAAACATCATTCTTCATGATCGACAGATCATGGCATTCTTCCCATATCCCGGGAACTTCAATATCTTCAATAGATAATTTTGTTGCTGAACAAATGTTGTAGTTCTTCTTTTGTAGGTGATGGCATATGCTCTTTCCTACACAAAAATTTAAATTGCATGATTATAAAACATCTCATTGTTTTCAGAACAAATTCTTACACATAAAGAAATATGTCATACAGTCATGCAATTATCTTAGCAATGCTTCAATACAACATTTATCCATATCCCGTAACTTTCTAGATGCCTTCCAATCTCTACCAGAACATTGTTAAGAGTGTGCACAACATAAACCTCATACAACACCATAATGCATTAGTACAATCATAAGTGTCAACACCCTAACCAATGAATATCTTCTATCATGCATTCATAATTTTGTTAAGGTGATATGACAAATCTAAAATCAAGATTGTACTAACCGTAATAACATGAAGACAAACATACCATAAACCTAATCATGAACAAATATCGAAACATACCTCGATGAGTAATACCTGTCGAGATCACTTGTAATATTCTTATGTAAGGCCTTAGCCTCATCTCCCTCTGAAACAGGAACTTCTTCACTTATGCAGGTGACCAATCCATCTTCTTCTAGGATTAACCCAATCCACTTGATTTGCAAGAACTGGACCTGGAGCTGGATATGGGTTTGTCAGAGAAACCCCAAAAATTCAAACTTTGAATTTCAAACTTCCGAAAGGATAGAAATATGCGCCTTGATGAGTTGATCAAGCTAGTATATTCAGAATTTGAAAACTGCAAAGTTTCACTCCTCAATTTTTCCTTTGAAACTTCCGGATTCACTAGACGTGACCTTGAACTAGGGTTTGATGAAGCCCACTCTTCTGCCCAATCAAAAGGTTTGAACCAAAGCTCTAAGCTTCTATTTTTCTGAGGAGCTTCCAGCCGTGGTCCCAGATTTCAAAAATTCCCATTTTTACAGAAGCCCTAATTTTCCACTTTTCTGATCAAAGTCCTGAACTAGGGTCTGATCAAGCCCGGCCTTCTGCCCAACCAAAAATTCTGATCTTGGTCTCTAAATTTTTATTTTGATGAGTAGCATTCAGCCTTGGTCTCTGATTAAAAATATTCCAACTTTCTCGAAAGCCCTAAATTCCGGAAGCCATGAATGAAGGTACTAAAAAATAATTCTGTTTTGACAGAAATATGTACCTGATTGTTTCTGGTGTAACTCCTAACTTTTCAATCCACAGGGTCTGAAAATTTTTCTTGAGATAGCCCGACCTGTTATCTTTCCATCCCTATAGGTCTGACCTCAATTAGATTCTCTGAGACAGAGTTATGCCACGTGTCGCAACGTGACCTGTTTATGGGATAATACAGGAGAGCGAACTTGTACGGCGTGCCACGTGTCCCTGGTTCAACTTCGGCCTCTGAAAAACTTTTTCTGAGATAGTACATTCTGTATACTGCCTGTCACTTTTTACAAAATTGCATTTGGATCTTCCTATCCCACGTTATGACCTTTTTCCCAAGGTCACCTGATTTTGACTCAGATCTGGAAGAGGCAGAAACCCTATATTGTATAGATCATAAATCACAAAGTACAATGAATTAGAGGTTTTCCTTTGGAAACAAGGTACATGGAGATTTAATCTTCGACCTGTAGAGGTTTCAGATTCGAAAAATTTTCCAAAACGGATTTATAGTGAAAGTGCTACGATGACTGGTTTTTGCTATATCAAGCCCTAGCATCGTAAGTGCAACAAGTGTCATACATGCCATATCATGCCTTCTTTCAAGCTAGCTCTAATACCATGTTAAATTTTCAGAATTTACTTCAATCTGATCGAGGATATTAACTGAGAGAACAACATGTACAACAAATCTATAGCATATCATTCATGGACACAATAATGCAAGCACAGAAGAGACACCGAGTTTACTTGGGGAAAACCATAAAGGTGAAAAACCCCAATAACTTCCTCAGAGATAGATAGAGCAATGATACAACCAGAATACAAGAGATAGTCTTCTCCTAGCAGCAGAGCCTCCTCCTCCACAAGTGTTCCACTCTCCACAGTGTGAGTGAGAGAATAGAATGTGTAAAATGAGAGAGACACACTCTCTATTTATACACTAACTTGACTTGACCTTTACTCAACTAGGTCGGCCTCAACTTAACCACTTAACATAATGCTGACTAGGCCGACCCCCACTAGGGTGGTCTAACAACCCTTTGACCCACATGGCCGACCCCCAATAGGGTGGTCTAATAACCCTTTGACCCACATGACTTATACAGGGCCAACCCCAACAAGGTGGTCTAATAACCCATCAAATATAAGTTACGACACTTACAATATAAATGACGACACTTCCGTATAGAGGAATAATAACATCTCTATAGGAATACAACCACTTATGTATAGAGGAATAATAACATCTCTATAGGAATACAATATACATATATGTGAAATACATTCTAAAGTTACATATACATCAACAGATCCCAGGACGGTGCATGCTCGTGGATGCTTTCAATTTTAAGGAGTCTGAAAGCGATAAGAAGACTTTGAAATGTGGAGAGGATACCTTCGTGTGGATTTATATGAGCCCAGGATGGTGAATGCTTGTGGTCGCTTTCAGTTTTAGAGAGTCTGAAAGTAATAAGAAGACTCCGAGGGGGTTCTTTTTTGCGTGTTAGTCCCCAAAGCTTGAAAAAGCATAAAAGTATGCAATGGAGAACTCTTCTAGCCAATGTGACTAGATTATTCCTCTTTTGTAATTAGTTTACCAGTTCCGGAAAAGGGTTAACATTATACCGTATATATTCCCTTTCGGATACTTTAACGAGCACGAAAGGAAGCAATATTGCTCGATGATCTTTTCATTCTTTAAGGAGTCAGAAAATATATTAACAAAAACTCCCTGTGTGCCTTTTTCGTAAAGGATCTGCTCGACCCAAAAAAGAGATAAAAGTATATCAAACAAATGTAAAATCCAAGCAAGGAGGAAGTGGTCAATCAAGGGACAAACATGGGAACCAAAAAAGGTGTGGGGGGAACATTGATGGAGCCTCCTTGCGGGTAGATGAATGGTGGAAAAATAATGCAATAACTACAGTATGGAGGGAGCGAAGGGCTCATGAATAGGTCGCGATAGACAAAATTGTCAAAATGGGGCAAACAATGCTGATTGTTGTGATGCCTCACAAATCGAGGCAGTGAGGGGCATGGGAAAAAGCCCAAAAAAGGACTAGGTGAGAGAGAGAAATGATCTCAAGCATCATCACGGGCACAAAATTTTGAATCTGGCGGTGCAAACAATACATAAAACAGAGTTCAGATGACTCTGGAATGGTCAAAGAAAAACTAGGTTGAAAATGGCTATAAATAGAAAGGGAGCCCACCTCCACATGTCATTTTCATTGTGCAAATTGAAAGGAGTGTGGAGGGGCCTAAAATAGGAAATTCCGATTTCTCTCAATCTATCCAGTAGAATCGATTTATGTGACTTGCAGGTAACTTGTGAATTTGTTTTTGTCATTTTTCATGTTTATTTCATTGGAGTTGGTCCTCCAGAGAGCCTTGGCAAGCGTGGTTAGGGCACCATTGTGCTAGAGCATGCTTTTCGAGGGAAAATGCACACCACGAACACAAATTTGAGCTAGATAGTGCGTATTTAGGGCATGACTGTGGGTCGTACAACCGTTCTCTAGGGTGCACATTTATTCGAGTAAAGCGCGCTCCAAGCGCGACTGTGTGCCCGACAGGCGCGCTTGAGGACCGCGCATTTTGATGGAAAAAACGTGCTCCAAAGCAAACCTGGGGAAAAAAGGCACGCTTTGGAGCACACTTTTTTCCCAAGATTTGTACCATGGCCCTGGGGGCGACAGGTTTTTATGGACATAGCACTGATGATGGGTTTTTTCCTTTCTGTGTAGGATGCCGAGAGTGAGCTGGCGAGAGCGATAGCTCGGGAGGTTGATGGATGACATCATGGATGATGAGGATGTTCATGATACTTTGGCCCAGTGTGGGTTGCTGAAGTTTTCCAGGGTACCCCCAATGCGTTCAACGAAGTTACTTTTGAACAAATTGGTAGATTTATGGGATGTCGATGTGGGGGAATTCGTGAAACAAGGGGAGTGGATGGAGATCACACTGACGGATGTGTACTTTTTGATTGGGCTTCCTCGATTAGGTATGATTACAGACACTTAGCCAAGGAATCCTAATGATGTCTCGATGGAGGATTTGATGGAGCGACACTGTTATGCCACGACCTATGTGCATGACAATGCTGTACTGATATGTGATATAGAGAGTATGGAGATGCGAGCTAGAGCAGCTTTGGTTGTGTGAATACTGCGGTTGAAGGTGACCCACAAGGTCCCTGGAGGTCAGATGATGCTAGTGGAGCAGGAACTAGCATGGACATACTTTGGCTGGGGGAATATGTATCTAACAATGGTTCGGCGAGAGCTAAACAAGGTGAGTCGCACAGGAGGGGATTTCTATTTCCCTTAATCCCTATGCTCGTTCTTTTTTGAGCGGGTTCCGACGATGCGACCACACAGAGTAGTGCATGGCGGTGGGATCACTGAGCCGAGGATGCGGCGATGGGGCGAGATGATGACTCGCGGTGGCGGGAGATTGCTGGGTCAGTTCTTTATGAGCGATTTGTTTACCTAGTGGTGACAACTGCCAATGGTGATCGAGGATTACCCATATGTAGGGATGGACTACAGGGGATATGCAAAGCTACCACAACCTCCTGGCCAGTCATGGGGGCCATATGGTATGTATTTACTTGGTTTATATTATCATGTTGTTTCTACTTCATAGAATATATGGTAGCTAGAGGATTTGTATTATGCTGATACCGATGATGTGCTTGTGTGTGCAGATGTGGGACTACGGCCTCCAGATGGGTACAGGGTGTGGAGTGGTCGAGTGGAGGGGGTGTACTCTCCTAGGCATGGGCATCGTCGTCAATAGACTACTTCGACAAATTTGGAGTCACTACACATGGGGATTGACCGCTTACTGGATGGAGTGGTAGATGATGGATGGCATCATTTGGATCAGGAGTTGATCGACATTTTCTACGACGCTCCACAGGAGTGGAGACCAATGATGTGGAGCATTGCGATGGCAACCGAGGCAGTGAGGGCCATGTCACAGGGTGATGCCACATATGATGAGGAGGAGGAGGAGACTGAGTTGGATGATGAGGAGGAGGAGGAGGAAGAGGAGGAGGAGGAAGAGGACGAGGACGAGGACGAGGATGAGGCTGAGGAAGAGGGCGATGGAGATGACTCTGATGACTAGAAAGTTGATGGAACTGCCCCCTAATGCGATGAGCATAGGGAATTTTTGTGTTCAGTGATTATTGTTATGATGAGGAAGTTGTTGGGGATCCTTAATGCAGTGATGCTTATGTTATGATGTGAACACTATGAAATTTTGATGATGATATATATATGCACGTGGATGCAGTTTATTATGATGACGATCCTCTTTTTTGTTTTTAGATGTTGTATGCCTATATCACGTCTATGTGCATGTGGATGATATGATGATGCATTTTTTATTGTTTACTTCCTATATGTTGTGATTTATATGCCATTCTAGAATATTGTTAGCCATTTGGCCTGCAACACTGTTTGACTTCATTGGACATGAATGAATGTGATGAACTCAAACTGTCTAATCAGTTGTTTAGTGCGCAGGAATTTTCTAAAAATGAAAGGATCCCATACCTAGTAAACATTATTGAGTTGGGAGACACAGAGCTGGGAGTTAAGAAACACACGAAGGTGACTAATTTCCAATAGGAGGGAAGTGGTCAAGAGACCAGTCACAACATCGTACTCATCCTAATTATTGGTGGAAACACCTATACACACTCTGTCGAGGTGGATCAACTCCTGTGAAGGGGAATACAATACCCAAGATGTGGAGGTGATGTTTGGAGACCATCTACTTGCATCGTCAGCAAAACCGACATAGAGTGGGGGAGCATGATCCATCTGCCATCACGCGGGGAAGAAAACCATGAGGTTCAAAATGTAAAAAAGGTGGAAAACAAAAAGGAAAGAAAACTATGCAACACAGACTAGTGGGTCTGAAAAAAGTTAAGGGAAAAATTGCTTGAGATACAACCCGTTGTGAGGGTTGGTAAAAGGGTGTCCTTCATGATTGGTAAGGATGTATGACCCCTTTCCAAGACATGTTTAGATGATGTAAGGGCCTTGCCACATGGATTCAAACTTTCCTTTGTCATGCTTGTCATGAGCTTGGTCGTAGACGAGCACTAGGTATCCTTCTTGGAAGTTGCGGGGATGGACGCGCTTATCATAATGGGATTTGGAGATATGTTTGCAAGCCTCTATGATTTGTAAGGCCGCTCATCGGTCCTCATCCACCTGTTCCAACAAGAGTAAACGTTACTCAAGTGATGAGGTATCCGGGAGGGGGTCGACGACAATGTGTAAAGCGTGGATTTGACACTCGGAGAACAGGCTCTATGTCGTGAACCAAATGGAAAGGGTTAAAACCCATGGCAGTCTTAGTAGAAGTGCGGTAAGCCCAAAGTGCAGGAAAAATCATATGGTGCCAATTTGACTTGTGCTTGTTCACTGTTTGTTGAAGGATTATCTTCGGGATCATGTTGATAGCCTCAACTTGGTCGTTCCCTTGAGGGTAATAGGATGAGGTGTACTGGTGGTCAAACTTCAGGAAGGTGGAAAAATATGTCCATATTGTGTCCTTGAAGTGTTTTCCATGGTCGAAGATGAGTTGTTTAGGGTCCCCAAACCGAGCAATGACATGGTTAAAAAAGAAACACACTGCAGTCTCAGCCTAGCAGTTAAATGTGGGCATGGCCTCGGCCCATTTATTGAAATAATCAACAACCAAAATTATGTATTTATGGCCACTGTACAAGGGGGGGTTTCAGTCCATAAAATCAATGGCCCATTTACAGAAAGGGCCAATGGTGATGATTGGATGGAGAGGGGCGGGAGGGGTCCTCGCTTTGGGAGCAAAGAGTTGTTAATTGTGGCAATGTTTGACTATTTTAATGCAATCAGTGAAAAGTGTGGGACATAAATACCCAACGCGGATGACCTTTGGTGCAGTAGCCATTCCATAGAAGTGGCCACCATAGGCTCCGCTATGACAATTGTTCAAAACTTGTTCGGCCTCGTCATGTGTAAGGAATCAACGTAAAATGGTGTCAACGTCATGTCGATAAAGGATATCACTGAGAAGGAGGTATCGTGAAGTTTGATGGTGTATGAAACGACGATCATCGCGACCGATGTGGGGTCGAAACTTCTGCATTCATAGGTAAACAAGGATGTTTCCATACCAGGGGTCATCCAACAAAATGGTGAACAAGTGGTCGTCAGGAAAGTTAGTGATGATTGGAGGTGATACCGACGAAGATGGTAAGTCGGTCATGAGATGTGCCAATGCAAGGGATTGGGTACTCTTAGGTGTAGCAAATGTCAAGTCATATTCTTGAAGGATAATGATCTAATGAGCCATGCGACCTTGAAGGAGGTGACAAATCAAGAGATAGACCATGGGGTTTGAGTCTGCCACAACTGTAGTTCGGCTCAAAAGAATGTAGTGGCAGCCTTTCTGAACCGAGAAGACGACGGCGAGGGGAAAATTCTCCTCATGGGGTAGCGTAGTGTTGGACCAGACAACATCTGACGCACATAATAGATGACACATTCCTGAAGCACACTGTCTTCCTAGACTAACATGATGGAAAAAACATATTCAGATGCTGAAACATAAAGGATAAATCCTTCGAGAAATCAGGAGGTGAAATTAATGGTGTGGAAGTCAAGGCTTATTTTAATGCTTCAAACGTCGTTTGTGCTTGTTCATCCCAAAAAAAGGGAACGTGGGTCCGAAGCATGCAAAGGAAACCATGAACTTTGGTAGCATAGTCAGGAACGAAGCGAAGAAGAAAATTGGCTTTCCCTTGAAGGCTTTGCAATTGGCGCAATGTATGTCAGGATGGGAGATCGGTAATGGATTGAACCTCCAAAGGATCGATGGTGATCCCTTTTTGGGAAACAATAAAACCCAATAATCGGTCGGCAGCAACGCAAAAAAAACACTTGAGGGGGTTCAAGCGAATGTTGTACTTGTGACAAAGCAAAAATACTTTACGAAGATCGTCCAGGTGGTCAACTAGCTTCTTAAATTGAGCGGTAAGGTCGCCCAAGTATACAAGGATAATATGGACCAAGTTGTGGAAACAAAAGGTCATGGCCCGCCGAAATGTGGCGCCAACATTTTTAAGACCAAATGGCATAACTTGATAGGAAAAGGTGCCCCACGGAGTAGTGAAGGCAGTATTATACTGATCCTATTTATGAATTTGAATCTGATTGTAGCAAGAGAAACCGTCCATGAAGGATAGAATCTCATGACCCGCACATACATCAATGAGTTGAGCGATGAAAGGCGTAGGAAAGTTTCCTTTGGGACAAGCTAAATTCAGATCACAAAAATCAGTACAAACGTGAATGGTCCCTGTTTTTTGTTAACTGGAACTGGATTGGACAGCCATGTGGTGTAAGCAATGGGATAAATGAACCCAGCTGGTCGTAATTTTTCAATTTCGTCCTTCACTGCTGGTAATTTAGAGTGGTGAATGAGATGTTGCTTTTGGAGGACAGGTGGGATGTCAGGCCAAGTATAGATATGGTGCTCAATAATGGCAGGGCTAAGACCAGGAATCTCAGTATATGACCAAGTGAAAACATCACATAACCCTTGGAAGAGCTTCTTATAGGCAGCAACTTCGTCTGGAGTAAAGGAGGCACCTAATGTAATGTTCTCAACTATACCGGGTGTGACAGAAATATTGACCTGTATGGTGGGCGATATGTTGGCCATGTTACCTTCCTCGAAGGCATCATGAGCTGGGATGGGGTTCTTAAACCAGTCCACTTGGCTATGGATGAAGTCTTTCGACTCGACCGAAATTTGGTTGGTCGTAACAGGAGTAGACTCCTCGTGAATGAAGTATGATCTATGATGCATGCCATCCCAAGGGAGTTCAGGTGCAGTTAGTGTTTCGAGGATTTCTTCATCACTACGAAAAATACTGTGTGGATAGATTGGAAGAGGTAAAGCTGGAGGTCGAGGGAATGGTGGTTCGCCACTTCTATAAATCATATAAATAGTGTTAACCTCTGTCGAAGAGGAGGATTCAGGCCGGTGAATCTCCTCGATGGTAGTAATGGATGATTCTAAATAATACGGACGCATTTCGTGTAGCACCAACAGATACTCTAGTAAGTCTGGATAATGATGAGAATAATGGTCGTAAACTGCGCATATGGTGCAGGAGTGGTTGGTGCGCAACGATTTGTTACATGGTGGTGGGGTAGTTGGTAGTTCAACAACTGATATAGTGGGGTCATCATCCAATGTCTTCATGTGTGCTTGATGGTTGGGAAATTGCGGGCAATTATGAGTTGCGTGGCTCAAATCACCACACAAGTCACACTTGGGAAGTGCACGGGATGGGGGGGTGGTCACGGATTTAGTCGCATTTTCCACAGTGTCGATTTAGTTGGTTTTTCCCACAGTCTTTTTGGAATACTGAGGGGTAGTGTTGCAGGTGGTTGTTTCCGACACACTGGGAGGTGGATGATTAACGATGGTGATCAGTTGGACCGGTTGAAGAATGACTTGTGGCATTGGAGAGGGATTAGGGGTAGGTAAACACCACACGGTAAGTCCTCACGTCAATCCCAAGAGATTCATCGTGGCCATGACAGGCATAATTATTACCCCGGATGGGGGAGATAAGAGTGAGATTGTGTGGATTGGTGTGGCTCCAACGTGGGTAGGTACCAATGGCGGTTGGGATTGAGGTGGTGGTTGAGGGTTAGGGACAGATCGACTTGACGACATGGTACAAAAGTCAGATATCTCAACGGATGAAGGGGGAGGAGTTGGTACATAATGAAATGTGGAGACCATTGGAGTCTCTGAATAAAGTCCAGGCCCTACTATGGAAATCAAAGGAATAGGCACACCAAAAACAGGTTGTTCAACCATGGGGAGAATATTTTTGGGTGTAGTGGGCGTGGTCGGGTCACAATAATTGATCTGATAGATTTTAAAAACCCGTCCCTCATGGGGGAACATCATAATCCAACACAGATGAGGCAACGACCTTCATGGAGTACATGTAGCTTCGTCCTAGGAGTAGTTTGTAGTCGAGATGGGCATTGAAGACTTCAATGTCAATCGGGACAATTTTGCGAGTTAATTAGACTGGAACATTAGCTAGGAGGCCTTGCAGCTGAGATGAAAGACCATCATAAGCTCGTAAAGAATTCATGGATGGTTGTAGTGTAGGGGATCCTAGCTTCTGCCACAAAAATGTAGACATCACCCATTTAGAGGCACCCTCATCGATGATGCATCAATGAATAACAATATTTTGGATTGACATAGAGACTTGAAATCCTAAGTTGGAAGGAATGTGTGGTTCATATTGGTCTAAGTCGAATGCCATCATTCATGATTCAGAAGGATCGATTGCACCTATCGAGGACAACAATGTTTTGCGCTGCACTGGGAATTTCTTTAAAACTTCTAAGGTTGACATAGCATCGGGTGACTGGGCTAAGTCATCTACGACATTATAGTTGGGGGCAATGCAAGCATTTGGGTTGTTATTGATGCGGTGTAGAGGAGATCCAGGAGATTTGGGGCCCCCCTTGAATGGTGATGGGGGTAGACGTAACGACTAATCTGTGGGAAGAGTGGTAGCGGCCTTGTCTGCAGGAATGGTCTCAGTGGTTGAACCATATTGGTTACGTCGTGTTTGAAGGTTGACATCATCCAACGACATCATTAAAAGGTGGTGGTTACCTGAGTCAATGGGTTGACTGACAGGAGCAACGTAGGAAACTAGTTGTTGTGGTGCTGTATCCCCTTGAGGGGGAGCAAAAGGTTGGGTGGCTACCACCTCTTGCGTGGGTAGGGGGTTCTATAAAACCATAGGTTGTGTATTAGGTTGCAGGGGGTTTGGTGGTGTCGGAGGTGCAGCATGTCCTTGGCGTTGGGCGTCATCACTCTATAGTTGGCGAGCTCGCTCTAGGTGGGGACAATTGTCTGTGTAATGGCCATAGACTCTGCAAATAGAAAATGGGTGGTTCGTACGTAAATTGGGATTGTTGCCTTACCGAGGTGTTCGATTAGGGTTTTGGTTAGTCGACGCGATGCCATTGTTATCACGGGGGTTCAATGGTAGACTACCTTTGCCGAGAGGCTGTTATTGCCTCGATTATGTCTGCGTCCCCTATTATGTTGTCCTTGTTGGGTCCATTGGGCAGGTTGGCTCTACTGGGCATAAACTTTCCCTTGGGGAATGGGGGGTTTGTAGTTGGGTGAGTGCTGGGGTATCCTGTGGTGGATAATAAGCGGGAGGTGTTGGAGGTTGTACAGGAGCTGGTGCAATGGTTGGATGGTAGTAAGCAGGTGGTACGGTAGGGAGGACATATGCTGGCGGGGTATGACCGTAACAGTGCGTCGGACAAGAAGGTCCATGTATATGAGGAGCCTGGGCCGGGGGAACATATAAACGTGTTTCTCCAAAGTGGGTCATGGCGCACGAAAGGTCAGGACCACTTCTTATGGCGGGTGGTGTGGAGTTGGGTGTAGGGTTATAAGCCGAAGTGGTGGCAGGAGGCATATGGACATATGGATGACTACTGGATGCAACATGTCCAATGATGTAGTCAGCAGCGTAGGATTCTCTCGGCGCGTCCTTCCGGGAGGAATCACAGTGAGGAGCATCAGGTAAAATGGAGTAAAGGTAGCTTGATTGTGCATAGATAAGGTCAAACTGTTGGGATTTAAGTATGGATTCTTCTTTGGTTTGGGGTCGTTCGGATGCCAAATCCTTGGCAATAACTGGTAATATGAGGGACTTCAAAAACCAATCTAAAAATATACGGTCATATAATTTGATCTTGCAAAAACTACGGCATCTGTGCCATTCATGGATGTGTTCAGTGATGTGGGTAGCCGTGTTCTGTCTACAAGATAGTAAAATCTCAACACCAATGTCATAACAGACTAGTAACTAGAAGAACTACAGGAAACTCGAAGCAAGGGATGTAAAAGTGGAGTGCATCCCATTTGGATGTTCAATATGCCACTTTGTTGCAGCGCCAGTGAGTGTCCATTGTAGAATGTGTAGGTGGATCGAGTCATCCACTATGGAGTTGGAGAAACACTACAAGTGGAAGGACATGATATGGTTTTGGGGGTCCTCACCACCCTTCCCCTCAATATTTGGGATGTCTGAAGGGATTTTGGTAGGCATGGGAGGCCATGTAGGGTCATGTCGGATCAGATCGTCAGTCAATCGGGCCAGATCAGGTAGGTTGAGACTAACCATGAATGACAAACTAGTAGGAGGATGTGACATGGTCAAAGTTGCCTATGTGCTAGCCATGGCGACGATCATGGGGCCACCTCCACCAAGTGGTGGGACAGTGGCATGAGTCATAACGGGGATAAATGGAAGAGGGATAAAGGATGAAGGGTCGGTGCCCCTAAGGGTACTACTAGTGACCAAAGGGATGGTGGTTGGAACAGATCCACTACTGATGGGTATAGAGGTAGTGGATGGAATTGCAGGTGTAGGTCTTGTGGATGGAATAGCAGGGATGGATGTTGAAATGGTGGTTGGGCCAATGGTGGAGCCACTGCCAACAATCCCGCTGTGAAAGGGGTTGGGGTTTACACTGGCCATGGGGTTAGACGAAGTTGTGTAGATAGGTGAATCTGGCTCAGAATTAGATGTGAAATAAGGGGTGCCGGGATGAAGATCTGGTGATGAAAAATGTGCGTCTCAAGGGAGCATGATGAATGGGGTCAAGTGGACCATACTGTGGGGATTGTCCCCATAGGCGACGAGAGTGTCTCGGTCAATCAATGGTGACAGGTGTAAAAGTGCTAAAAAATGTGGGAGATAAAACGCTCAAAAATACTAGTGCAACTGTGTGTGCAAAAGGAGAGCTCGTAAAAAGACGACACTCAGGCCAACAACAAGCTCAAAAACACTTGCTACAAAAGTGGAGCGAAAATAAAATGGTCAGAATACCAACAAGCAGCACTCCTAGAAAGAAAAAAGACTCACTAACCAAGGGGGTACAGGAGTATGCAAACACCTAGCTAAAAGATATGGAATCTCACACAAATTGTATCCCCTACAAGGTGATGAAATCCACAGTCAGGAAATATGAAATGTAGAACCAAATGGATAAAGGATATCCCTCTACCGAGAGGGACTCCGGGTAAAATATTCCTAGAAGAATGGAAACTAAGCTACCCCATTCATGCCACGTTCGGAAAGGTGTTCTGCGGCTTCAGTTCTTTGGCCGTCGCGCACTTGGTATCGGGGCCAACATGCATGATGATAACAATGAGTTGGTGTCCTTCAGTACAAATGGAGAGCAGTATTCCACTCAGACTTCCTAAACCAATATTGCCACTTTCCCTCCTAAGGGAGAGACCCTCTGACAAATCGGTGTCAATCGTACCAATAAATAATAGTGTATTTTGGCTCCCTAAAGGACAACAACTATGTCTCAAATGTGTATGGAAAATGGGGTGTTATTTGGATGCCTAACCCCAATGTCCTACCTAGCTACAAAGTTGTTTTTGGGTCCCCAAGTGGGGTTAATGTGTGTTTAATTAATCCAATTTTAGTCTCACTTGAATTATGGGTAGTGTGTGGGTGCACAAGTGGTGTAAAACCAATATCGCCAAGAGTAAATGTTGAAATAAACAACTGAGACTGAAATAAAAGTACCAACTACTATAACATGTATGTAATAAATGGACTTGCTGAAAATATGATGCAAGAGATAGCAATGCACTAAGGATGCATGCAAAAGGAAAGAGTCTCAAATGCTACAACAAGCCAACAAAATAAAGGTACCAATGTCAAATGGGTGCAAGCAAACAAGGGGTTCTGTTGCAGCCAAGGTCAAGAAAAAAAGAAAAAACTAGTGCAGGGTGAGTCTGTAAAGGAAAAAGTCATGCTTTGGACGTTGTAGGCTGCAGAATAACCGTAACGAAATAGGAAAACAAAAAACATGAAAAAGGGAGCAGGTTTGGGAAGAAAAGGTGTGGCGGGGGGCACAGGTTTCAGGCTCAGAAGTGCGCGGGTTGCAGGAGGAAAGGTGTGTGAGGCATGCGGGTATCGGGCCGGAAAGCACACGGAGCACGCGGGTATCGGTTCAGAAAGCGCACAGAGCGTGCAGGTATCGGGATGGGAAGCACACTTGGGGCGTGCGTTGTGGGCCAAAATTTGCGTTAGAGCATGGGTTTCAGGCCGGAAGTCGCGCTGGGGGTGTAGGTTTCAGTCGAAAATTCACGCGCTGCAGCGCGAAAATGTGTCTCTGCAATCACGGGCCGAGCTATAAAAATGGAACTAATGAAGGGTACTGCGAAGGCAAGGGCCATATCTACAAGTATAGGGTCCAATGATAGGCCAAAACTGTAAGATGCAAGCAAACCAACAAATACTAAACTAAAAATAATTATTGATCATACCAAACCATAGATTGATGACAATCAACCTGTTTGGAGTCGTCAAAACTGTAGCTAGTGTTTTCACACCAGCTTGTGCCAAAGAGCACCTACTAAGGATTATGGAACCCTTAGTAGCAGTTGAAAAATAGATAATATATGTGTGAATGCAAATAAAAATAAAAACTAATCTAACTACTGCAATAAAATAATAGATCAACAAGAACCCATGAATAAAATTTGTATTTTGTATTATGTTGCAAATAATGGTTTACAATCATAGTTTACCTCAGAAGTTGAGGAGATGGGGGCCTTCGTAACTATACGAAGAGTAGCGCTCCGGGTATCCAAGGTTCCTTTCTCTTCTCTGAATGCTCAAATTGTTGCCAAAACTCGACTAGATGGGCACAAAAGCTCAAAGAGGTAGGCTAGAGTGCAATAGGAATTTTTGCAGCATAAGGGTAGGAAGAGTGAAACATGGACATTAAATGGGGGCCCTCCATCACCTTTTTATATCAATTTTGGGTGGTGGAGTATGGACCCAGGGTATTGGGAAACCAATAGTATTGGCCAATGGTATTTGATGTTTTCCCTCCTTTTTAATTTTATTTTGAATTTTTCCCCTCTTTCTTTTTCTTTTTGGGGATTTTGACCCTTTTATATTGGATTTTATCCCTTTTTGGAGGATTTTCATTAATTGATGAGGGAAATAATGATTTTTTTTCCATTTTGTTACCAAATTAAGTGTTTTTAGGTTTTTGAAGGCCAAAAATGTAGGAAAAATGGGTAAATGGGTTATGTGACTAGGGGGATGAGCTAGATGAATAATTTTTGGGTGTTAACACTCGCTCTTATGACACGAATGAAAATAGGTAAGATATCTCACAACAAATTCTCTCATCAAAAGGACAATGATTTCAAGAAATTTGATAAGTCTAAAGTTAACTGTTCCAATTGAAATAAGAAGGGCCATTATGCAAGAGAATGTCATGCTATGCAAAGAGGAAAGTTCAAGGGTAGGTTTCATGCTTCTACTGCTATAGAAGATGAACCTATAAGAAAGAATTGATCTAATTATCAAGAGACAAAGAAGGAGTACTATCGTGTTTCGTCCTTTTGTGGATCCATTACTGCTAGTGCTGAAAGATGGCCGGTAGAAAGTGGTGCATCCAAGAACATGACTGGATATAGGAGCGTTATCACATAACTGAATGAAAAGAAGTTTTCATGTAAGGTGGAGCCTGGAGATAATACCACCTATTCGATCCAAGGCATTGGATCCACTTCTTTTCAGTTGAATTTAGGAGATGTACTGCATGTGGATGAAATTATGTTTGTCCCAAGATTGAAGAAGAACCTCCCTTTGTTTTGGTTATATAAGATAAAGGATTCAAAGTTATCTTTATGGACAACAAAGTGCTATTGTGGCCTAAGCATGAAGACTTGAACTTTGGATCAATGATTGGAGTTAGAGAGGGAGATCTCTACAAAGTTCCTAGAAAACTCATTAAATCCATGATCCATGACATAGTCATTCCTTGTGAGTTGTGGTATAGAAGGCTTGGTCATATCCATTTCAAATTACTATGCAGATTGCAAAATATGGTGAAAGGTATGCCCATGTTTAAATTTGATTTTGATAGTGTTTGTAGAGGTTGCGCTCTTGGAAAGAACATTAAGAAGAGTTTTCCAAGTAGTACCAAAAGATCCAAGGGGATCCTTAACATGATTCATTCCAACCTATGTGGTCCTATGTCTACACCCTCCTTGAGTGGTTATTTGTATTATGTGCTTTTCATAGATGACTTCTCTTGCAAGTCATGGGTTTATTTTCTGAAAGCAAAGAGTGAAACTTTCAACAAGTTTTAAGAGTTTAAAGCATTGGTTGAGAATCATACTAGGAAGCACATCCATGCTTTGAGATATAATAATGGAGGAGATTTTGAGTCCCATGACTTCAATGAATTCTATCGATATGAAGGAATAAAAAGACAGCTGACTGTACCCTACAACCGCCAACAAAATGGGGTTTCTAAAAGAAAGAATATAACAATATGTGAGGCTGCAAAAGCCATGATGTGTGATCATGATCTACCCACATCCTTATGGGAAGAAGCTTCCAGCACTGGTGTTTATATTTAGAACATAATCCCTTATGCTATCTTGGGAGAAAAGACTCCTGAAGAGGTTTTCACTGGTAAAAAAACAGATATTTTCAGTTGTCTTGTTTACATTCACATACCAAAAGAGAAGATGACAAAGATGGAGCCATCCAGAAAGAAAGGAACATTTGTTGGATAGAGTGAATCCTCCAAAGCCCACATAATCTATGTGCAAGGACAAACATTGAAGTTGGAAGGGATGTAACATTTCAGGAAGAGGTTGCCTTCAAGCACTCCAAAGAACTTTAGTGTGATTAAGATATGGAGGAGCATGATACTCCTATGATGGAGGATCCAGTTTCTCATTCTCCCCTTTCAGATGGTGAGAAGGAGAATCCATATGAGTCCGTAGATCCGCTTGATCCTGAAGAGCCAGAAGATCTGATAGAAAGATCTCTTGATGAGCCTCCTGCTAAGAGGAGATCTGCATGGTGTCGAGAAATTATGTAAGAGGAAGAAATGCACAGAGCACCTTCAGGCTCATCCAGATAGTGAAAAAGACTTGAAAATTTTCTAGGATATGTAGCACATATGAGTCACATCGGTGATTCATAACCCTCTACCTATGAGGAAGCCTCACAGTAGTAAGTATGAAAAGATGCCATGGTAGAAGAATACAAATCTATCATAAAGAATGATGTGTGGAAAGTGATTCTTAAACATGACGAGAAGTTAATAATTACTTCCAAGTAGCTTTATAAAATCAAGCATACAACTAATAAAAGTATTGAAAATTATAAAACAATATTTGTGGCCCATAGTTTCTCTCAAAAAAAAAATACATCCAAAATAAATTTTAAACATTACCAAAACTTAAAAATATTTTTACCACCACCATTTCACCCATCCCCCATTTCACAAATTTCACTTGTAATGGTCAACATATCACATACCATACTTTCCATGCATCGACACTTGAAGTGATCATTTGACCTAAGTCTTTCGATGTGAGATAAATAAGAAAATATTACATACTTTTATGTTCACACTTTTCAAGAAATCACTTTTCTTAAAATCTCTTTTGCTCCCACCCACTCTTTGTAAGACATTCCCCACGGCTTCAACCCAAGATTGCAATCTCACTTTATATATTTTTGGAAGTCGAATCATTAGCTTTTTTGGGAAAATGTGTATACTTCTTTCATAACCATTGTTATAAGTCGCAATCTTGCAACATTCTCATGCGATTACAACATTGTTCATGATGCTACATCGATTGTGCGCATAAATTTCCATTAACTTATGTTCTCTTTCACATAAACGAACAAAGGCTTGGTTCGTCTTGATTTGGGAGAATAAAATGGGAGCACTGACCGGGGCACCCCTAGGTCTCTTCTTCATCTTCGGTTCATATCGCTAAGGTTCTAAGAGTAATCTCGGAGCAATGATGAGTAGATTTGACATTGGAGAAGTTCCTCAGAGTCATCGGTTCCTAAGTTGAGTTGGACATTCAACTTACGTATACTACCTTAATCTAGGATTGGGTTGATGAGAATAGGAGCGTTTAAAGGAAGTGCTCAATCATGTTCTCACTAGCAAATTTGAAGACGAGAGTCTAAAGACAACACTCAATTACATTCTCGTTGATAGATTTCATGCACCTAGCAAGTGCACCAATAGAGCCATCATATTAACTAATCTTCTCTCACATAGTAACCTTGTTCTATGACAAGAGTGAGTGCAACTTATCTTTTATTCTCACACCAACACTGGATCTAGGCTTCCTCACATTTGAAGCACGGTTAAATTGACCTTAAGCACCAATAATGACCTCTTCACATAGACAACGACTTGCCTTCTCTCATTAATCACACACATAATATACAACTGGTGGATTCTCTTAGAAAATACACCTTCAATGGAATCAAGTATATATAAGAGCACCCAATTAGGTCTGAATCGAAGTCCTAGAAATCTCACTCATGTATTAGATTTGAGACTATCCAGGAGGCCCACCTCTGGAGCATAGGAAACCCTCAAGATAGACAAGTTACATGAATCTTTAATGAACAACAACCCCCTACACATTTGACAATATGATGGACAAGTTCACTCATGCCACTATGCACAAACCATAGCCACACACCTCTACCATAGACATACTGTAACAATCATTCACAACCAATCATCTACCTTCCTACACTAATCCTACATATATATATAAAGAATTAGCAATGTGGAAGTGCCATGACCATGGACCTCTCTTCCTGAGACAGTCGAGTCAGTACCAACTCTCATACCATGTAGATAAAAGGGAGAGTGCAGACATGGTTTAAATCAATAATAGTACACATACAAATACATCAATATTTGGCTTAAGATAAACACACTATCTTAGACCTCTAACAATCTATCGAGAAAATTATCTCAAGCACACAACAAAGTAGGAGCTAACTAGTTGGGGGAGAATCTCAAATAGCCAATTAGAATTGATAACTTTAGAAAACTTAGAGGTAAACTTCTCAAGTAGAGACAAACTCCAATTGACAATGACCAAAACAATCACAACCTTTTCCTTTTCCTATGATAAATTATTACATGTTGATTTATGAAACAAGTAGGAGTTGATATTTCCAATAAGTAAAACATCTCCAATCACATATCAAGTTCTAGGACACCTGAAGAATTGTTTGGTTGTGATATTTGGTTGAATTCTACTACATTATCCATTTAATTAACGAAATATTTTGAGAATATTACATTCTTATTTTTATGCAACTAGAGTAATTTTTAAGGGCGAAATTTCGCCAATTGGCTATTTTTTTATTTAAAAAAAAATCGCTATTTTGGTCATTTTTAGCCTATAATATCGCCTATATTTACATAAAATATGTTTTTTATCATAATATTCGCCAAAATTTATATGTTTCAATAGTAAACTGTAGGTTTCATATTTAAAATTTGTCTACTTGTGTGTGTGTTTCAATCCAAAATAATCGCATAGAATATTACACTTAAGTATAATATTATAATCCTTAAAAAATACCATGTACAACTAACAATCAATTGAAACAAAGTGAACTACTTGTACATATGTGTGTTTAAAGATTATGTTGTGAATGCTTTTTTTTTCCCATTTCTTACCTTTGTCATATAATTCTATCACTATTAATGATAAAAATGAAGAAAGAAGGAAATGAGGTTTGTGCAACTTACCAAGTATCTAAAATGAGTTTAATGGTTTCAATGAATTAAAGTGATCATCGAAATAATGTATGTGAAAAATTATATTGTTTATATATATATATATATGAATATGCTCGTGTTTTGAACTTTATATATTTTATTTAATATAAATTAAAATAGTGCATAAAATATATTATTAATTTAGTAATATACATAAATATATTTATGATAATAATAAGGCACAATAAAACAATATTAAATAACCAAAGATCATATATTAAAAAGGGAAAAGTTGTTCCCACAAGATGCACCATACGCAAAGGTACATCATACACAAAGAACAGTAAAGGTACATCATACACAAAGAACACAAGATGCACCATACGCAAAGAACATGAAATCACTATAGTTCGTTGCTAGTGCTATAATAACTATTCAACAAAAATCAAAAGTAGAGAGGAGCGAGGTGCTTTACAACCCAGTATGAGGGAGATGCGTTCCTAACATAATATAAAAATAAATAAATAAATGAAAAAAATCATATCAACACAATTAAAAAATATAATCTCGACACAATCAAAAAATATATTCAATCAACAAAATAGAAATAAAAAAACTAACGTAATGTTATCAATTTTTTTTTTAAAAAGTAATTAAAAAAATTCATGTCTTCTCATAAAATAATTTCTTGAGATATATTTTTTTTCCTAGCATGTAAAAATTTTAAGATAAAAAAAAAATTACACATCAAAATATTGGATCCATCTCGTTGCTTGATAGATCTACATTTAAGATGGATCTATGTTGGTACCTTTATCAATTTCAAGTCACGTATAGATTGGAAAGGTATATTAAATTGAGTTGGAAGATATTTTATAATTTCAAATTTGACATGGTGAAAGATTATCCCATGTGAAATTAATTTTATTGGTGCTTTCACTTCCACTTAATATTAATGTAATCATTAAAATAATCATTAAGAAAGTTGCATGTAAATATTGATAGAAATAACTAAGCAAATATGTGAGTATTAAAAATGGAATTAGAATACAGGGCGACAGGTAGGGATGGGGTCCTTTTTAACCCTGGAGGATGCATCGTGGAAGAATTCACATGGAGGCTTGGCATGGAAACAAATAAATGGGCAGAAATGTTAGCCCTTTGGATGGGTACCAAAGTGCTACTAGAAAGCAAAATTACATATGTTATTATTTTGGGAGACTCCCACACTGCAATTTGTGCTAGCAGAATCCTGTCTCCACTCAAAAATACTGCCTCAGCTCAAATTCAAACAAGAATATGGTCAAATATGGCATCTCTTAGTTCAATTGATTGCTTTCAAATCCTCCATAGGCTAAACTCTATTTCCGACTCTTTGGCTAGTGATGCAACCTCCCAAAACGAAGGAGAGTTCCATTCTAAAAGCAGAGAGGTTCACTATGTGGAAATTCCCTAAGGTTCAAATCAAAAATTTTGGATGAGGAGGCTCCATTCCATCTCTCCTACCACATCTTTGGACCAAGGAAAAGATGGGAATCGCTCCTTATGCTAAAATCATGATGAAAGAATCCAGACGCGTGGAGATCATGCTCGCTACCAACGATGGGATGGTGGTTATCCTTGTATTTATTTCTCTCCCTCTTCATCTCATCATTTGTATATGGACTTCAAGCAAGTGCTGGTAAGAGAATATGGATTTGGCTCTCAGGAATGTTGATGGATGCCTAGACATTCATTTCTTCAGTTGCTCCCACGAGTGATCTGGCCCCGTATTGCGTCATCACCCATGGGAGTTGGTTAGCATGCTGCAATATCGTGGGAAATTATGGCCATAAATAGAAATAATGTAGATGGAAGAGAAAGGAATTTGAATTATAAAGCTACCTCTATCGACTCCTATGCTTTATTCATTGGTTTTCCTCTACATTTGCTCTAGTATTCTCTTGGACAAGGGCTCATCTGTTGAAGGGTAGAAGGTGCAAAAGGGATCATGGGTTGAGATGAGGACGAAAGGCCGGCATTTTGTTGTGTGGAATGCGGGGTTAGGAAGCTGGATCGTGGTTTACACAGGCTGATTTGGCGAGTGGACTGGGTAGAGAAAGACGGAAACAATTGAGACCGTCGCTTGGAAGATTGGAAAGAGGAAGAAGATCGTCTAAAATTGGAGGAGTGCAGACAATTCCAGCTTCAACTGGACCTAATGGCAGAAAAATTGGACCAACGGTAAGACAAAATGCAAGACCTGCAAGCTAAAGTGGAGTCCCTGCATAAAGAACTTGCTGACCTCCACTAGAAGCAAAAGGAAAAGGAGGAGGTTGATCCTCCCCCAAACAAGCAGGAATCTCAGGTTCCATGGGTTCTTTTTTAGTCAAGAATCATGCATGATTTTTTTGTAATTTTGCTAGGCCAATATGTAAGACAATATAACTATTGTTATATAGTATTAGAAGGTTGCTTTCATGCTAGGAAATTTGAGCAAGGTATAGACATATCTGGTTTTCTTCAGACATAAAGACCTTATATGGATTTTTGTAACTCTGTTTGTTGAGGAGTTTTCCTCTTCCCTTTTAATAAAAAATACTATCTGTTCCATCCAAAAAAATGGAATTAGAATAATTTTAGTTAAAAATAAATATTTAAATAAAAATATATATATATATATATTTTTAAATGATTATTTTTAAATAACATTAATCATGTAATATAATAAGTGGTAAATTATAAGAAATAAAATATATATTAAGAGATAAATATTAAATATTTTGAAGATATGAAAGAAAAATTTCAATATGAAGTGTATCCTACAATTTAAATTGAACAAGAAGGTTAACAACAAAAAGGTTTCAAAAAACAACCGAGAGAATTGAAGAAAACAAATTATGACTTTCAAACCAATGATAAAGAGCCATTTATATGAGACATCACAATTCGATGTGATTGAGAATCATAAGAGAAGAAAGATTATAAGGAGAAATTCGACAAGAACTTATTAGACAAAAACGAAGAAAATCCTCACCTAAGAGGTCTTAATCGTAGGTTGCTTGCACAAATCAAAGATTTAAAGAATGAAAGGGGTGGCAAGTGTGGGGGGGTATCATCTATAATTCCGAAGGAGCCAAAGTAATGGAGTTCACTTGGAAGCTAAGCACTAGAATAAACAATGGGGCATAGGAACTAGTAGCATTATTTGCTCCTTCAAAGCATTCGTCATGGTAACCAACACATGTCATATCATGCATTTACAAGGTAGAAGAACCAACATCCATCACCACCTTGCTACATTTACTACTCCATTGCTTTAGACATGCGGAATATGAAGGGCACAATGTTTGAGAGGGATTTAATGTGTGGGTTGGATTGGCAGTTTTAGAATTTAATAGCAGTGATGAAGATCTAGAGGACAATAGATAGTTGAAAGTAAAATTCTAGTTGCGCAGCCTCCTATGTGTGTTACCTTCCTGGGCATCCCTCATCATTCTATGTGCGTTTCCATGGTGCACTTGCATTGTAGGAACTAATATTGTCTCCTCGATTATCTCAAGGGCCTACAAAAAGGGTTAAAATAATGTGAGAATGATATAGTTGAAACTAGTGACAACATGACATATTAAGCTTTGCAATGGACTAGATGGAAAGAGGGTTTTGAAAGTAAAATGAATGAATGCAACAAAATTTAGAACTAAACAAAATTTAGAACTAGTTTCCTATAGACACTAGCAAACAATTCTACATATATATGAATGGGAGGAGGAATCTCAGGCCTCATTGACATTTCAAGGGAGTAGATAGGTTGAAATGGCTTCAACCATTGCATTTACCTAGTCTTAAGTGGAGTGCATAATGGAACATTTGAATCTCCCCTCTACATTCATGGATTCTCATCATCCTAGTTGAATGTATACTTTTGTGGATTCTCATCATCCTAGTTGAATGTATACTTTTGTGGATTCTACATCCTCTAGTTTACCTAGAAATTACATGGAACCTCAATTGCTTATTCAATGGCCTCTATTGTTGTCGTTAAATATTTTGAAGACCCAACTTTACCTATGGACCTAAAGGTGGATGCCATTTTAGGGCTTGGTTAAATTTTACTTGCTTGCTTCTTGTAGATGTTTTTTTAAATTGTGTTTGTACTAGGGAAATTCATATGGAAGAGTACTTGTGATTCCATCTTCAAGTGTTTTTTGACTAAATTTTCTACTTTATTTTGTATGGAGTTTTGGAACTGGAAGATTCAAGGGTATGGCCTTCAAGCCTACCCACCTTTTGTAAAGTTCCACCTATACAATTTGATCACTGCTTACTATAATACAAAACTCTAATTGTTACATTGAAAAAAGAGAGAGTTAAAGGATGGGAAGCACAATAAGAAATTAGAAGAGGAGAATCAAGATCTCAAAAAGAAATACGATGATAAGTTATTAGCAAAAGATGACTAGATTGTTTCCTAGCGAATCATAGTCAAAACCTACTTCCATAAATTAAGAAATTAAAATTAATCAAAGGACACAACATAAGTAACTACTTATTGACAAGGAGACAATAGCATATCTAAATGCAGTAGGAAAGTTTCATGAGGTTAGGGTACTAACCATGGATAAGGGAACTATCATAGAAGCAATCAAAGTTAAAAAAATCAAGTGACAATTTACTTGTAGTCAACAAATCATCAATAAAAAAGGAAGGATACACTTATCAAACTAGTTACATGTGAAGGTACATCTATCGCCATTGCCAATCCCACTATATCAAAGAGAAGTTCAAATGCAAAACCCTTTTGTCACCCAAATCACAAAATTCTTCAAACAAATAAAAAATCAATGCACATTTCTAAACATCAATTTAACTTGTTTCCAAAGAAATAACAAGAGTTATAGTTAGACAAGTCCTAATAAACTATTACACCATATAGTGTTATAGAAAATCCAATTATGATTGATCGATTCTTTCACAATGTGATAGTTATGATATCACTTCAAATATCATATCGCTTCATTTATTCAACTATGACAATATTATGAACAAAGAATCAAGTGAAAGCATTCCATGCAAGAATAAAAATTGTAGTGTTTTCTAAATTATTCAAAGAAAATGTAATATACATAAATGCACCTATAATAATAAATCATAATAAAATAATATTAAATAACCAGAGGTCACATGTTTAAAACGTGTGTTTGTTCAAATATGTAACCAGTCAATTTATATTTATATATAAAATTATATATTATTGTAATCATCTTTCATATTATATATCCAATACAATTTTTAATTACTCATGAATTTCTAGCTATTATTCTATTTATTTTGGATATTTAACATATGAATCAATTTGGTTCGTAAAAATCAATTCGACACTGTTCAAATATGTAACCAATTAATTTATATTTATATATATAATTATATTAATTTATATTTGTATATATAATTATATATTATTGTAATCATTTTTATATTATACATTCAATAAGTTTTTTAATTACTTATAAATTTCTAGTTATTATTCTATTTATTTTGGATATTTAACATATGAATCAATTTGGTTCGTAAAAATCAGTTCAGCATTGTTCAAATATGTAACCAATTAATTTATATTTATATATATAATTATATATTATTGTAATCATCTTTTATATTATATATTCAATAAGCTTTTTAATTACTTATAAATTTCTAGTTATTATTATATTTATTTTGGATATTTAATTTCTGAATCAATTTGATTCATAAAAATCATTTCATTTGATTCATCACAGTTGCTTAAAAAAAACACCATTATCACTACTATAAGTAGCATTGAACATAAAAATATAAAAATAAGACAACAAAATATTAAAAATTAATTTATTAAAAATTTGCTACTTTCAAACTATGTTATAACAATTCTACAACCACATGGTCCTCCTCATATTCATACATTAAACATGCAAGAAGACCTGTTAAAGCATGATATAGGATATATAAATAAATTTAAAGCATCTTCTTCAAAATGCAAGAACAATTCAAAGGACAAATAATGCCATGTGTATTATATGAACATTAGGTACCACCTTAAGGAGGTTAAGATTGAATATGGTTTGTGTATGAGATTAAGATTGAATAGGGTTGGTGTATGGATGATAAATAATTAATAGTGTGTTTTGAATTATATGTTTAATTTAATTAATATTTTATAGTTAAGAATATGTGTTTTTTCCTAAAATATTATAGATTCAAATTTGGATATAGTAGGGTATGTATATCTTCATAGATTTTAGTATTCAAATTGTTACATGGAAGAAACAATAAAATATAATTTTATATAATAAAATCAATGAGTTGATGGTTTCTCAAAATAATATTGATAACACACTCCATAAATTTAACTAGAAATTGGATTAAGAGATTAAACTAACTAATTTGTATAATAATAATAATAGTAATAATTTATTTTAAAGGTCACAATCAAGCCAAATACCAATTTGGTTTATGAGACCTCCTTGTTAACGGGACAAGGGACCTCCTTTGCGTAACGATGTAACTGCTAAAGTCTATGGAGGTTTACATACCCTACCCCTCAGGGTTTGAACCTATAACCTTCTAAGAGAAAACACAAATTTATAATTACTTATTTAATTACCAGTATTGAATTAAACAAATAATTTTCTATTTAAATTCATAACATTTTCTAATTGAGTCAATATTTATGGGAGTTGAAATTTCTTAAATTTATAACACCTCCCCAATGAACTAGTAATTGTAGGAGCTAAGTAAAATGGATCACAGTTTGAGCATTCAACTTTTCAATGTAATTTGGTGCACTAAAATCAATGAGTTAATAAAACATTTCAAAATCATTTTTATTATCTTTTTTAATTAAATATTTTGAAGAAAAATTAATTAAAAAGTTACAGTAAGAAATATTCTATTAAAGATAGGAAAATTTTCCAATTATCAAAGGAAAAAACCTCAAAGCAATTCTTTTTATTTTAATATTTATTGAAATAAGTGTTCAGAGTTTAGTATCAACATTTACATCTAAAAATAATTCTAGGAATGACTAGATATCTTACATGACAAAACTATAAGTTAATCTCACAAAATTTTGTAGTTCTTTTTTTTAAACTGTTATTGTAAATCAACCTATTAATTTGAAGGTCGCAAATTAACTCAACCTTTAGCTCTAATAACTCTCTACCATAAATAGACTTTTGTGGAGAGAGGGAAATGAGGAATGTGATCATTCTCAAATCCGTCTTCTTTGACTAAGCGTGATCAATCATTTGCAAATAATATTGTAGAGGTATCAACAATGGTGACCTCTAGGGGAGGAACCATAAATCCCTCCCTCATAATAAATGGATCCAAGGCACAAGGAAACCCCTTAGCAAGTTCATTTGCGGATTCAAAGGTGGGAGATGGAAACGATGTAGAGGGAATAAGGGGACTCACTATCAATCCTTTGACAAAGAACAATAGGGTCAACAGAGGATGTAGGCATGGGAAAGCATACCCAAAATGGAACATATGCCAAGCTATCAAATCAAATCGACTGAGTTAAATGAAAGGATTCAATATATAAAGGATCACACAATCATATGAAAGTTTATTGGCATTTGGCCCACTAAGAAATCTTTGATCTGGCGGATCAACACTAAATGGAAGCCTAAACGCTACTATGACCTCAAGCCAGGCTCAAAAGGGTTCTTCATGGTCATTTTCACCAGTTTGGAAGATCGAGAAATAATTTTTGATAATGGACCATATTTCTTCAACTCAACTCGCTTGTATCTCAAGTTTTGGGTGGATATAATTAACCCAGAAAAATAAGACTTTTCATTTGCCCCTGTTTGGATCCATCTTTATTCGCTTTAACGTGATTTTTGGGAGTAAAAAATACTATAGGGTATAGGAAATACCCTAGGTTCTTTTGTCAGGGTCTTCAAAATTACCAGTTCAAGATGCTAGACATTTTGTTCCAAAATATGTGTTTACGTTAACATTTCAAAAGAGCTACCAGAGGGAATAAGCCTAATGCATGAGGACAGTGAGTGGATCCAACGAATAGATTATGAGCATATTCTGATTAAAATGTTCGAAGTTCCATGAACTTGGGCATTTCTTTTAGTATTTTCCCCTGAACAAACCTACATCTATAGCCAAGATGGAGGAGGAAAGTGATGCATATGGGTTTAAGAATATGACTAGTAGTAGACTACAACCTAAGATACATCAGAACCTGGAACACCAGAAGAAAAATCCAACCGCCAACAAATTTGAAGTATTAAATCAACTTCCAGGAAATTATAATGGTTTGTTTTCATATGGGCCGATTCAAAGCAAACATGAAGCACACAAAAAAAATCAAGAAAAATACAATGGGTATGCCAAAATAGGGAGAGATCCACTCAACCCCCTCACCTTGGGCAAGAACAAATTATCGAAGATGTTGTGGAAATTATGGACAAGGAAGGGAAGGATATGGAACTCAGAGACTTGGATATACAAGGCTTGGAAGAGGCCTTCCATCTCCAAGATCCTCAATCGGTTCCACCCAAGCGTATGGATATTTTGAAAGAGGTGCTGCTCAAATATAGGACCACATCACAACTAGGGATTCGCCCACAAAATAGAAGGAGATAACACAAGAGCATAAAGAAGACAAAAAATGAGGGCATAAGAGAAAAAAAAAAGAGAAATGAGGAGATGGGAGATAAACTTGCCGACTCTGATCAATATGCTCAACTAACGAATATTTTCTCCACCACCCCTACTCCTTCCAAATGAAGTTGATCTCCTGGGACATAAGAGGTGGCAATGGGCCTCAAAAGAAAAGAATTCCAAAGAATAAAATATGCAAGACAAACCATCAATCATGTTTCTGCAAGAAACTAAATGTCTTACTACCACTATCTTGGATATAGCCCAATAAATATGGAGAGGAAGTCATTCTATAACAATAAATGCACAAGGAGCAGCGAGTGGTATGGCAATAATATGGAATCCATAAGAGGTAATATTATCAAATTATTTTGCTACTTATTTTTCTTTATATGCAAATTTCAGGTTGTGGGGATGGAGGTTAAAGGGATGATTACCAACATATATGGAACACACCCCCAAAACTGAAGCGAGTATTTTTGGAATTGATCCGCTGGTTAAAGGAACGAGCACACGAAAGGCACTAGCTTATGGGAGGGGGATTCAACATGGTAACCTCACTTGTGGAGAAGAAAGGAGGACAAAGAAGGCTTGAATCCGAAAATATAACATTTGGGTAAATCATTGAATAGTTGGGCCTCATAGATATGGAAACCACAAATGGTATATTACCTAGAATAAAAAGAGAGGCATCCACCATAATATTGCTTCATACCTAGACATATTCTTGATCTTAGAATCTATTATGGATGTAGGGGGAGAACTAATAGCAAGCATTTTTCGAGTTGTTGGATCTGATCATTGGCCAAGCTACTTGTATTGGCATCAGCTTGGGATTCCCCTAGGAAGGCCTTTTTTATTCAATTAATTTTGGCTCACCCACCCCAACTTCCAAGAATATTTTTAGCGGTGGTGGGAGGAAATTGAATCTTTAAGAGGAACCAAAATTTTCAAGCTATAGGAGAAGTTAAAAATTCTCAAGGAAAAACTAAAATGTTGGAACAAGGAAGTTTTCAATAACATATTTAGTGAGAAGAAGAAGCTAGAAGAGCGAATGAGCAAGCTAGGGCGGGAAATAATCCATACGAGATACACAACGAAAGCATCAACAAAGGAAAGAAGACTCCAAAATCAGATTGAGGAAATGAAAAGGCAGGAGGAAATGCTATGGACATGTAATTCTTGGGTTAAATGATTGCAAGAGGGAGAGTGAAATACTAGCTTCTTCCACAGATCCATGATGCAATGCTGATAACATAATAGAATTGTCTTGCTCAAGGATGCTCAAGGGCATCACCTAACCAAGCATGAAGACATTGACCAAGAGCTGGTATCCTTCATTAAATATTTGTTGACAAATCCCAATACCAACAAAGTTGAAGCAATAAATGGAATAACTCAGAACATTCCTTCTATAGTCACGCAAGCTTAGAATGACCATCTAATGAGACAGATTAAAATGTCCAAAGTTTAATAGGTGCTTCAAAAAATGGATGCAAGGAAATCCATATGTTCGGATGGATTTACCACAGATTTCTTCCATCATTATTGGAACACGATCAAGCAAGAGGTTTGGGAAATAATTGAACACTCCAGACTCTCTAGAGGGGTGCTGCTAGCACTGAATTCTACTTTCATCGCTCCCATACCTAAAGAAAACAATGCTAAAAATTTAGGTAAATCCTGCCCAATATCCCTATGTGACGTTCTTTACAAAATCATAAATAGAGATCGAGAAAACCAACTCAAGCCTCTCCTTCCTCAATTAATTTCTCTTGAGCGACCTGTTTATGTTGAGGGCGAGTAGATCCTTGATGGAATAATTCTATCCCACGAGGTAATACATTCTATAAAATTCACCAAAAATATTGGAATGTTGATAAAATTGGATATGTCTAAATATTTTGATAAGATCAGCTAGGAATACATTAGGAAAATGCTCCTAGCCTTTGGTTTTAGCTCCGACCGGACTAGTTGGATTATCGTATTAACCTCCTTTGATTTATTTTCTATACTTTTCAATGGCTCACCCTACGCAAATTTCAAACCCTCAAGAGGAACTCAGTAAGAAGACCTGCTTTTTCTCTTCCTCTTTATTCTTATGGAAGAAAGCCTTAGTTGAACCATAAAAGCCATGGCTACTACCCAGGTTCGCAAAGGCCTTACATTGTATCCTCATGACAATTCCCACATGCATCAACAATTTGTAGATGACACCATGCTTGCCAGACACTCCTCTGTGAGAGAGGCTCGAGCCATCAAAAAAACTCTCCACCTCTTCATGGAAGCCTCTAAAATCTCCATTAACCAAGACAAATCCAAAATCTTTTTCTTAAATTCCCCTGTCGTTACTCATAGAAACATCTCTCACATTCTAGGATTCTCCGTTATCTCCCTTCCATCCAAATATCTTGGCGCTCCCCTAAAGGTCTCAGTTCTTAGATGATATTCTTAGGAAGACCTTATAGCCAAGCTCTCTAAGAAATTGTCCAGCTAGACTTTCCGACCTCTCAACCTTGGCAGCCACCTTATCCTAGTCAAATTGGTTCTTTAATCTATGCCTCTATACTTCTTTTTAGCTCTGGTAACACCTAAGTCTATTCTCAAGGATATTTGCAACTTTCAAAGGACTTTCTCATGGGGGGATACTAACACTCAACACAAATGGGATTTAGTAAGATGGGAAACTCTACACAAAATTAATCTAGCAGGGGGTTTGGGTTTGAGAGACCTAGAATTGATGAGCAATGTGCTAGGAGAAAAGACATGATGGAAATGGATCACTCACTCATCTGAACCATGGGTTGTGTTATGGTAGTAGAAATACGCTCCTCATTTTGAAAAACATAGTCTTATTTGGTTTTTGAAAGAGGTGGAGGGATCATTAACATGGAAATTGGCATCAACTCAAATTAAATTTATGATCGAGCAACACAATTTCTGGTAGGTAAAATATGTCAATCTGCATCCTTCTAGATGACTCATGATAGCAACTACCTATCCTTCTGCATTTATACCCCCTTTACAATAGTCGACATCAACTCCAAAGTAATGGAATGATACATGTTTACCATTACTGGATCAATGAGGAGGAAAGCAGCCTCTGACGATGGATTCCACCAATTCAATGGCCAATCATAAACAACCAGGAAGACACAGTTGTCATATGGGAGGAACTCCAAGACATATGCATAAAAAGGTAGTAAGGAAAATACAATCTCCGACATGGATGTCAACCAAGTGGACAATTCACAATCAAAGAAGCATACATCATGGAGACCGATCATAAAGACCTTCCTAGGGAACAAGTTTGGCAAAGGATTTGGACTAGAAACCAATGGCCTAAGGTGGTTACTTTTCTATGGCTTATGGTCAATGGATGCATCCTCACTTGGGACAATTTTATCAAGAGAGGATTTGCAAGGCCATCCCTTTGTCCTTTATGCAGAAACGAGCTTGACACTATAGGCCACTTGTTGGATTCCCACCCTTTTGTTTCTTATTTATGGTACAAAGGTACTACAATTTTCAGAAGAACCAATAGAGAAAGAGGGAACCCTATCCAAACCATAACCAGATGGATCGTTGAACCATTCAACAATGGAATCCTCAATAGAACATCGCATCTTTTCCCAGATATTCTGGTTTGGGAAGTTTGGAAGGAGCGGAACAGGACGATCTTCAAAGATCAAAGTTGAGACAATCAAGTGGTATGGGAAATCATCAATATGCTTATACATGAGGCCCTCCAATTGGTTCACTAGATGGAACATGATTTTTAGTTCAATCCCCAAGAAAAAACCATAATGTAGGCCTAGAAATCCCCCCCCCCCATATGTTTGCAAAGAACCCTTTAGAGACCCTGACCCATACCTTCAAGCCCTTCTAGTTGGAGCTGACCTCCTATAGGATTTATAAAGCTCAACTTTGATGATAATTCCAAAGGAAATCTTGGGTCGGTAGGAATGGTGGTGTCTTCAAAAGAAAACAAGGAACTATATTGTGTGTCTATACATAATATATAGGACTGGAAAATAATAATGCAACAGATATTGAATGCCTTATTCAAGGTATAAAAATTGTTGTGGACGCAGTATACTCCAAAATGATCATTGAAGTTGATTCTCATATTATAGTATCAATGGTCATCCATCTTCATAATGGCACTCTAGTTTGAGAACTCCCTAAAAAATGGCACCTCGAAAGTAGAATTTAGTAGCTAGCAATTCTCTTCTTAGATCGAAGCCATCATAACCAATCATTACCAAAGGCAAGCCAATAAACTTGTTGACCACCTAGCAAATGAATGAGTCCTCAAGAAAGAAGCATTCCAGGATCAAAATTTTGAAATGCTTAGAGAGGGTCTTTTGAAATTGAAATGTCAACAGTTTTCTATCAAGGATCTAAACTACTCAGATGCAGGTGGAGACCACCTAGAGAGCACTCTCCCCAACTGCACATGAATCTCATCATCATGACATGTGGCTGTAAAAAGGTCTAGGTGTTAAGGGGACAGATGGGGCATGGAAGATGATTTCAAGGATTCAACACATGAATATGGGTCTACAATAGATGAGGTTCAATCAAAGGTGGGTGTTGAATGGAGGAGTTATGGAAGATGTGAGGAGAGAAATCCTCCACATGCAAAGTCAAGGGAATTAATACATGGAGACACCTGGGAATTTAAAGACAATTCATTACGCCATTCATGATGAGATATTTGGGTACATTCACTAGGAGCACAAATTTATCATAAGCAATGACTAGACTAAAGAGACCTTGAGGGCATGTGAACTCGATCCAGGATAAAAAGGCCTCACTTTCTGGAAGAAAGAATCATTGGCGCTAGTGATAGAGGATACTCTCGAGCCTTAGGGAAGAGGAGGCTCATGGATTTTCATCTTGAGCTGAAAGACTCTTGCAAACACACCTTGGAAATGCTCTATATTGATTAGATTTTGTTCATAATGGATCCTCGACAAAGGGCCAGATGTAGAAGGGGTCGAGGTAGGAGGCCGAAACTAGTGGCTACAGAGGCATATCTGAGTCAATATTTTAGGAAGGAAGTCCCTCACTACATAGGGTAGGCCATTGAGACCATGGAGGTTCCATGTTTAGAAGAGCGGGAGCAAGACCAAGATTTTCAAGATGGAAACAATCCATATTTGATTGTTAAGAACCTTCTCGATCATGTTCAGATGGAAAGGGAATTTTCTTAGGCTAAGACTTTGTAGGTGTAAAGTTTGTTGTTTTGCTTGCTATCCACTTGAAGTTAGATTATGGTTAGGAATGATTTTTCGACCAAGCTTCATAACTCATTTAATGATTTTGAGGATTTTGATAGTCATAACACAAACTTGGTTTCCCTCTCCCGGGAAAGTTTTGAGACATTTCAATATAGTTCCTTTGATGTTTTTGATCATTTTGAATTTCTTAAAATAGACATGGTTTCCCTCTCCAAGGAAGGTTCTGATACATTTCAATATAGTTGTTAAGAAATGGCCTCTTAATACAGACTGAACAACAACTAATAGTTGGCATGGTTTCCCAGGTGGTGGGTCAAGCGCGGTGATTTTGTACTATATGTAATTTCTTAGTTAATAGAAGGTTTCACATCTAGCTTAAAAAAAAGTCTCTGCAATACACCCATTCCTTTGACATGTGGTGTGGATATGCCATTTTTCCTTCAATGGGATTACTCAAAATTCTTTACACAATAGTGAAAGCCCTTAAACTATTACATAGAAAACTTGTCCATGGATTTTTCTCACACAAACCATTATTAATGCAATGAAATTACATTCATCTACAAACATGAAACATGCTCTAATGCATAAACAATAAAACAACAAGATCTCATCATGCACAGGTCGATATCATAATTAATATAATAGCTAAATGTATTTTAACTACAAATAAACCATTAACATAGATAAACCTTTGCACAGTTCACATGGAACAAATACATTTCTTTTGGACAAATTTGCACAAGTAATTGCTTAAGAGGATTTATGACCTAATTTTAGGCTCACATATTGCAAATCCATCCCCAAGTTGAGGGCCTAAGTGTGACAAGGATAACTCATGCATCCCTATCCCCTAGGAATCCAATGGAAAAAACAACAACTAGTACATAACAACCCTCATTAGGCGAGTGAGATTTAAACAATTAAACAAGCTAAGAAACCTATTGGGCCCAACCATGATAAAGGAATTCATGGATGATTCAATCCACAAATGACCCTTCTTTCCCACAATATAAATCAATCCCTATGGATACCAATCTGATTAGAGGTGTGATTCCTCCTTGTTAATTATTACTATGTAAAGAATAAACCTAGTGCTTACTGTGTGTACGGATTCCCTCTCTTCTATTTCTCACCATTGATCTTGCCTTATGGACAAGAAATATGTTAAGGGTGAGATTTAGCCCATGGGCTAATTTTCGATGTTTTTTCCATAAAAATATGTGCAAATTTCTAGTTTTTCTAGAGTGATTTGCCCAAATTCCACATGATAAAATATTTTACTCTAAATATTTCCAAAATTGTCTAGAAACTATATAAAATTCTTACCATTTGAATAGTTTTACAAAATCATTGCCAAACATTTAAAGATTGGCTACACTTTTCAACTCGAAATGTCGAGATTCAAATCTGCACACATGATTTCCAATTCCTTCTCAATTTAAGAATTAATAAGATTCACCAAGGTTTCTGCACTTTAAGAAAATTATGGATCCTTAAAATTTTCCTTACTGATGGGTAGGATTAGTAGTCTGCAATAAGGCCAAATGAAGTTTCTCTCATAGTGTGAGAGCTCCAACACAATGATGAAAAATAATCAATGAGTAGATAATAGAAAAAAATGGAACAACAATGACAAAGATGGTCCATGCTCCTCTGTTTTGGGGGTTATATATAGTGAATATTTGACTTGACATCATGCTTGGATTTTTCCACTTGTCATACATGCCCCTCCCCCCATCATCCCTCGTAGGTTTTCTTATGCTTTATCTTTATTAATAAAAGCATAAGCAACTTGCACTTTATTCATGTTTTTCCAAGGAAAACTTGGCGAGGAAACCTAAGGGATGCTTCCCCATATCCGGGGATGGCAGCGTTAGTAAACTTGTCAATGTAGACTAATGCACCTCATATGGGGGATTCAAATCAATCATTTGCTATCATAGAACTAGCTAAATTCCCAACAACGTTGGCTACAACCAATTGAGCTAACTTGCTTTCTATTGCTTATTGCATACACATTTGTTTTATAAGATAACAATGATTGTTGAGGTTTTTACTAATGAGCAACCATCATTCTAAGCACAACAAGAAGAATTACATACATTATGCAACCTTTTATTTATATAGGGAGCAACAATTGGTGTATTAGAAGAAACTTCTATCTTAAGAGATATCCCACTCTTTAAAAAGCTTGTTATTTCCCTTAACATCACCTTCTTTAACTTATTTTTATTATGGTTTTGAGTCACTCGCTTTAGTTTCTTTACTTTGTTGTTGATTAGTTATTACCTTTTCCATCTTCTCACGATTCACTATCTTTGTTCATCGTCATTCTACTATATCTTCTCTCCATTTCTTTTCACGCACAACTCCTATCATTTTGTTTGAGCACTCCCTCTTGCTCAATTCCCTCTCCTAGAGCTTCAACCTTGGTGTTATACTAAATGATGTGGATGAGAGCATGGTGCCCCAATTCTCTCTTGGACATCACACAATGACCTACAACTATATGGTCACATAGGAATGCTAATGCAATCTGAGATACATTTGATTACACATTGTAATATAAAATTAGAGTATTCATATATTAATGCTCAAAATATATAGGGTGTTCTAGATTAAAATTCAAGAGCTCTCAGTCTTTGCCCATTGCTTGACACTTGGCCATCATTCAACTTCATTGTCCGTGACTTGATTGGTCAACTCGCTAACTAAATTAACTAATAAGGTCTAACTTTCTCATAGATTATCTCATGCTACTTATTTTCTTAGTTGACTCTTCATCTTCCTATCAGCCTCTTCTTATCCACATCTAATTGTTTAGATGAGTCTATGGTTGATTAATCTAGGTCTCATGGTTGATTTTTCCATATATATTTCTCCTCAGTTATCTTTCACATACTTTTTATACTTTACACCACCACACTCATCATTGGGATAATTCATGTATCATATTTCATTTGTTGCATACCATCTTTCACACTTACCTTCCTAGTTACCTACTTTAAGTACAATACTCTTCCGTCTTTTGTCACATTTTGTAAATGTTTCTCTTTAGTTATGCCTAAATATTTTTTTGACACTTTTGTGTCATGTGGTACTTATGCTCGTACTTAAAACATTTCATGAATTCTCCTACACCACCTTTAATTTTAGTTTAGTTATTCCTTATATGACAAGAAAATGTTTAGTGGCAAACTTTACAATTGTAGAGCACTTGATGGATAAAGATAAGTGCTAGCATATTTGTACTCTGAAAGTGCTTTTCACGTTGGCGACAAAACAAATATTTTTATTTAACAAAAGAAAACGGAAGGGTAAGGCATCACTCAAGGCGTAAACTTTAAAAAAGCATCTCATCTTTTTGAAAATTCATTCGTTCTTTTCACTCGTAATGGGACCCATTCAGGTACAATCAAAACCATTACTATCGTATTGAATATTTGGTTCCCGATGTTTATAAAGCTGCATAATTATTAGTGGATAGTTTTAAAATAGAAAATTACAAGTTTTCTAAGGTAGAATTATCGTGCCATGATGGAATGAAGATAACTATTTAGAAATAATAAAAAGTTATATATACAAATTCAAAACGGAATTTAAATCTTTAAGGTAAAGACTACCATAACAAACAAATACTTACAGTATACAAATAATTTAATTATTTTTAAAGGACAATAAAGATAATAAAAAAAATGAAGGACAAAAAAGATAAACACAAGGAAGGCTTCTAAAAGGTTGAAAAAATATTGGATACAATGAAAAGATTTTAGGATAATTTGTTAAAATATAAATGAGGAAAATAAAGAAAGAAGGGGATCTTAAAGGATATAACTAGAGGGTATAAGCAACATATATATAAATGAGAACGGAAGATAAGAAAATGTTTAAAAACAAATAAATATTAAAACCAAATCTTTTAGATAATGGGTTGTTAAGTTTATATTCATCATCGTTAAAGTTATTAGAATGCTTATCAATTTCGAGGGCTTTTCTAATTATGTAGTCTGAATAATGAGGAGCATGTAGGGTTTGTTTTATCATTAACACCTTTGAATAGTGAGGGTTTGCTTTATGTTTAAAACCTTTGAAGAGTTGTATGTATGAGGGTCATCTGAGGCTTAAATAAGGCTTTAATTGTCTTCTTTGCTAAGATCTTGGAGATGATGTGGTTAGCGATACCGTGAATGTAAGGAAGAGAAATTGAGTTTTGGTTGGAGTGGAAGGGGAACATTGATTATAGTTTTGTTTTTTCAAAAGAGGGCAACATGAAAGGTTTTATTGGTTTGGGAAATAAGACAATCATTAGCTTTGAGGACTTCAATGTGAATAATCAAATCAGGATTTTAGATAGAAGTGGGCCGTGGCTCTAAGAAAGTAGTGAACATTTCAACACATGAACTAAATGACATTGAATTAAGTATTTTGAGGAAAGATTTGAACTTTGTGTTGGCCCCCAAATCCTTTCATGTAGATAGCATAATCTACCGAGGAGAACAACATTCAATCATTTGTTGACGAAGACAAGGAGAGTATTAGACAAGACTATGCATTGATCTTGAGAAGGCAGATGCCTTCGAGGAGCAATATAAGCAAGAATGAACATGAGGTACTCAAGAGCCTAAAATAAAAAGAACTTAGTTATTTTGAAAGTAGACAAAGGTGGGGCGACTATGATAATGACTCAAGGGGATTACACTACTAAGATGGTTGAACACCTCACCATGAGTGGAAATTATAAGGAGTTGGGGAATAACCATATGTCAAGTGTAATTAAGGAAATAAAAAAAGGTGATTAAGGGATCCATCCTTGATGAAAGTGTAGGGCCCTTTGGTTGTCCAAAAGCAATGCTAATACAAAAACATTTCATCATTGCTCAAATCATCACAAGAATATTAATATGATATAGAAAATCAAAAACTTGGTGGATGAGGTGGTCAATAAGTTTGAGGACATTGCCAATGATGGGGTTGATCACTTTGGTAAATTGTTTAGGGAAAATGAAAGAGCCACGCTTGGTGAGGTGGTTAAAATTGCTCAATTATTTCCAAGTTTTTTTTGTAATGAAGAAGATAATCAAGAATTAATGGTTGAGGTCTCTAAGGATGAGCTATAGCTGTTTTTTCATAGCATTCAAAAAGACAAGAACCCGGGCCTCAATGATCAGACCATCAATTTTTTTGGGTTTTTTTTAGATTATGGAGGATGATCTGCTACGTGTGGTGGAAGAGTCTAGAACTTTGGGGAAGATATTGGCTGAGTTTAACTCTACATTTATTGCTCTTCAACCCAAGAGAAACAATCCATCTTATTTTTATGAATTTAGACCAATTTCTCTATGTGATTGTATTTTTAAAATTGTGGCAAAGGTAGCAACAAGAAGAGTCAAGAAGCTACTATCAAAATTTGTGTCTGAGGAAGAGTTTTTTTTTGGAAGGCATGGAAATCCATGAGTCATTGGTGGTGGCTTAGGAAGGGTTGTACTCTCTTAAATCTAAAAAGTTGAAATTTTTTGTGGTTAAGATTGATTTCTCAAAAGCTTCTAATCAAGTAAGTTGATTGTACATGAGAATGATGTTAACCCATCTCGAGTTTGGAGTCCCTATTATTAATGGGGTTATGAGTTGTGTAACATCAATATCATTCTCAGTTATGATCAATGGTGCACCTTCATATTTTTTCGTTAGAGTTGGAGATTGCAATAGGGATTCCTATTGTCTCTTCTATTATTTTTAATTGTGGCAGAGAGTCGTAGCCAATCCATTCTAGAAGCTCGATGTACTAGTACTTTCAAAGAGGTCAAACTCAGTGGCCATTTTAGGCTCACTCACTTTTTGTATGTCGATGATATTTTAATATTCTGTGATGGATACAGGAGGGACCTAGAAAAGTTAGAGGAGATTATTAATATGCACTATGTTGCTACGGGTATGGAAATCAATGTTGAGAAGTCATCCATCTCAAATGAAGGGGTCGAGGAGGGCAAGATGTTATATTTCAAGAATTTGTTTCCCTATAGTTGGGTCATATTAGATGATGGATTGAAATATCTTGGTTTCTATTTGAAACCAAATTCCTATTTAAAGAAGGATTTGGATTGGTTAGTTGCCAAATTTGAAAAACGAATCTCTAGAAGCTGCCATTGATGGTTGACTAAGTGGAGAGACCGGTTCTCATTAAACTAGTCTTGGAGGCCATTCCGATTTTTTGGATTACTATTTCACAGATTCTAAAAGGTACATTGGAGAGACTTAGAAGAATAAGCTTCATTTCCTATGGTCAGGGAACAAGGATAGGAGAGGTATTTCATGGATCAAATGGCAAGATTTAATGTTACCTAAAGGCCTTGGTGGCTAGGGTAGTGAAGTCATTTTTCTGTTTTCGAAGGCTCTTGTAACAAAGAGTATATGGAGGTTGATTAGTGGTAATGGAATTTGGGTTCGAGTTGTCCATAAAAATATATAGCACCTGAATATACTAGAGAGTGGATTTTTCATCCACACAAATATAGGTGATAGGTCTTTGTGATGTGGAATGATGTTGTATTGTATTTTCCCTTGATTGGCAATGGCATTTTGTGGAAAGTTAGGAGTGGTAGTAGTGTGAGATTGGGGGAAGACCCATGGGTGGGCTGTGGGAGGATTCATAAACTTCTCGATCCAATGATTCATCAATTCATAAGTAGGGGCTATTTTTATCTCTCTCAAATTTGTGATCCTATCACTACAACTATTTGGGGGAAAGGATGGAATAATGTGGATATCCTAGGTTTTTGTGGTGATGAGGCTTTGATATGGAGTTATTTTATTGACAGCTTGAGGCTCAATCATGTAAGGCTTGAGGCTACCGAGGAATCCCTGATTTGGGGGCATACTCTAAAGGGAGTATACACTCCAAAGGAAATATATTTATGTTTATGGTGATATAATATGGTGGAGGCATGTGATCTAGAAGTTCCATTACCTTTGAAGCAAAAAATGTTTATGTGGTTCTTATTGTGCAATAAGGCATTAACATGGGATGTTCTCCAAGATATGAACATGATTGGTTTAGGAAGGTTCTCCCTCCATAAATGTAATGTGAAAAAAAAAATTCAATTGGCAATGGAGTGTCCTTTTACGAGGTAGGTTTGGAAGGAAATCAAATCCCTCATAGGTTTAAGAAATGTTTGGAATGGTACTTCAGTGGAAAACAATTTAAGAAGTTGGTGTCCAAATCCATTGGTCACGGACTGTCGAGCTTTCCCTTGATAATTTGTTGGGGTATTTGGATGATTAGAAATTCCAGTCTTTTCAATGATAAGTTATTTCCTCATGTTCAGTGCGCAATACAGGGTCTAAGCATTCTTAATAATTTTTCTCAATCAAAACATGATCTTACTTTTAGATAAGTGGTAGTCAATGTCATTGATAAAAATCACCCATGGTATTTTTTCGATGATGAAGCTCAAGGTGCTCCTATAATGCATGGAGTAGGGAGCATATTATACCTCAATGGAGATAATTGTCTCAAGTTCAGAGCTGAGATTAGAACTGGATCAAACAATTTCACAAAAATTATGGCATTAAAGCTTCTTATAATGTTGATTATTAAGAAGGGTATCAATAGACGACATGAGTCCGATGATTTTCTATTGGCGGTCAAATGGATCAAGGAAGAATATGCTTGTTCAAATTTCAATTTAAATCCTTTACTGGAGTTGGTAAGGATACTAGCATGAGATATTAATTCTATATCTTTTCGCCACATATATAGAGAAAGAAATTTGGATGCAAGCAATCTGTCAAAGATAGGAATATCTATGCATATAGGCTTGTCCATGTAACTAAAGTTATTGAAGATAATAGTTCTGAATATTTCCATCCTCCTTTCCATGAATATGTACAACGATGTTAATACTACCAAATGTGGAATGAAGTTCATATGATGGGATTTTTTTTAAGGCTTCCAAGATTTTTTATGCAGGTGTCAAATGGTATAAGGTCTATAGAGTTTATTAACATAAGCTTTGACATTAGTGATATAAGATGTTCAAGGGATCTCAGGATTAAGCATACAGATCTTAGTTTTATGGTCATATCTAAAATATAATTGTAATAAGTAGACATTATGGGCCCTTTGAGTATAAAAATGAGAGGTGTATATTCTCGATTTTTCTCTTTTGATTGTGGTTATGACATGCATTTACAATAGTTGAAAAGTGTAACTTTGTTTTTGGTAATAAATTTATGGTTTATTTAAAAAATGAAATAAAATGTATTAATTTTGAACTTATAATTCATGAGATTAATTAAAATAAAAATAATATAATTCATTACTTTGTTTTTTGGTTATTATTTTTTCTGTTTGCTAGTTTGTTCATGACTTGGGGGACTAGCTTATGGTTTAAGAAACCATTACCTAGGGGTAAGTTAAGCAATCAAAATCACTCGGTGATCACAACCATCTTGGTCCACATCAACCCTTAACATGGATTTTTAAGTGTCTCCTCCTAGCTACCTTGTGGGGTTTGAACTCGGATTTCCATGCAAAACAAGGCCTGTCGAAACCAGTCGTGCAAGTAAGATTTGGCTCATTCTTCAATTACTTATTATTTTGATCATGAATCAATTTAACATCCATAAAAATCATAACAACAATATTCTCAATATGAGCTCAACATGTCACTTACAAGAATACAACCTGGATGAAGAAAATCAATCAATCTCTCTCTCTCTCTCTCTCTCTCTCTCATTAATTATAATTTTGTCTCACTTCATATATATATGAAAGATCAAATAAATTTTTATATATTAATTATTTAACTAAATATTTTTTTCAGGGATACTAGTCAATCCTTTATTTCTATATATAACAAGTTACCTCCATTTAGCACTTTTTAAACTTGGTTACTTTCTCCACTCTTTATGACTTATCAAGTCATGATAAATAAATTATCTCTAAACAAGGGAAAAGTGATCAAATTTTTTTTAACATAGACAAGTGATTTTTATATTAATAAGTTGTTGAAACAACCAAAATTTTTACAAAATTTCCTAGAAGTTCTATCAAAACACAACTCAAAAGAGATATATGATGCAACTCCTCAACAGCTTGCAGTATTGAGACTACTACAACAATTGCATAAACATCTACGATGTTATAGACCCTAACATACTTCCCAAGCAAAAGGACACAAAAAAAACCATGAACAAACAAGAACTAAAATAGAGACCACCCTATGACATTAATCATCTTGATTTACTTCAGACTGGCCTAGAGAATTAGATATTTCCACAGTGGTGATAGCTGGCTTGTGGAGATATTCTTCATTAATTGTTTTTTAACCAACATTTTTAGTGGCTATGGATTGACAATCGACCAATATATCATGGTCAAGATACACAATGATATTCATCTTTTCCATCTGAGCACCTTGAACAGAGACTTGATGTTCCAAATCATCAAAACAATTATCCATCAAGGAAACATAGGTTGTTACCTCTCTTATAGCAGCCAAGATTCCTTCCAGTTACAAATTGGTCTTGTGTAGAGTGGACTATAGGTCCTAAATGTAGGCCTTCACATCCCGTAGCCCCTCGACTAGATCCATCAGATCCACCGCAACCTCTTCTTCTGTTTTCATGCTTGATTTTAGAACCTCATGATAAATAAATTAACTCTAAACACGAGAAAAGTTAGCAAACCTTTTTTTAACATAGATGAGTAAATTTTTATATTAATAAGTTGTTGAAACACTAAATTTTTTTACAAAATTTCCTAGAAGATATATCAAAACACAGCTCAAAAGAGATATATCGTGCAACTCCTCAACAACTTGTAGTCTCAAGACTGCTACAACAGTTTCATAAACATCTACACTATTATAGACCCTAACATATTGCCCAAGCAAAAAGACACAAAAAAAACCATGAAGAAACAAGAACTAAAACATAGACCACACTATGACATTAATCATTTTGATTTACTTCAGGCTGTCCCATAGAACTAGATATTTCCACAGTGGTGATAGATGGCTTGTGGACGCATTCTTCATCAATGGTTTGTGAACCATAATTTTTAGTGGATTTGGATTGATAACCGACCAACATATCATGGTCACGATCCATAGTGATATTCATCTTTTCTAGTTGAGCACCTTGAATAGAGACTTGATATTCCAAATCATCAAAACAATTATCCATCAAGGAAACATGGGTTGTTACCTCTCTTATCGAAGCCAAGATGCCTTCCAGCTACAAATTTGTTATGTATAGAGTGGACTGTAGGTCCTGAATGTAGGCCTTCACATCCCGTAGCCCCTTAACCAGATCTGTTAGCTCCACTGCAACCTCTTCTTCCACTTTCATACTTGCTTTAGAACCGACCACCCAAACAGACACTGCACTAGAGCACCTTCCCGGATGTGCAAAGAGACAATAGGAGAATACTAAAGAACAATAAACACAAATGCTTCTTGAATAGAGGAAACCACCAACATAGGATCTCTACAAAGGTAGACATTATGCCAAACACCCAAGAAATATCGTCTCCTTGCAAGCCAGGGTTCAACTCTCGAATAATCCCAAGTTTGCTAATGGAATGACCCATAATCGCCATATTAAGTAGAGGCAAAGCACACCAAACCTAGACAAAAATTTGAGGGACTTACCCCATGCACATGGTTTTAATGCAGTTGCTTTGAAATTTGAAATGCTAGCGGGTGGCGATCATGTAAGAGGGAGGGTGGCTTATACATTGTAGCAAAACATTAATACCACTAGGAGATCCATCATTGATAATGGACCCCATTTTTAACCAAATTACATTTGCCATGATTCGAGGTTTGGTTAGCAAGTTGACCGATGAGAGTGTTATTATTCCTTTGGACATGAAGGAGATCAAATTCTATTATGGCTTTCAGAAGATCGACGATTTGTTCGTGGAACATCCCAACTATTCATTCATCTATTTGACCTTTTGTCTAGTTTGGGAGATTTGAGGAGGGAATCTCCAAAGTCAAGGATGTTCTGAATGCCCAAGGAAACTACGAAATCAAGACCCAAAAACACGACGTGGTGTTCCTCTATGTTGTTAGTGACTCTTCCCAGGCCCCATTGATAAGAAATAAGCTTGTTTCCTCTAGGATCCAAGAGGATCCCTTCCACACATGATGCCCCATTTATCAAACTTATTTTTATTTATAAACATTATTTAAATTACACATCATATTTATTCTCATTTCAATTCATAATCATTACTCATATTACATATGTCATTAAGTTTTAATCTATAAACATCATTCATATCATATTCAATTAATCAAGCTATTGTTTCTCAAACTTGAGATTCAATAAAAGGAGATGGGTTAATCAATTTGGAACAAAACATAGATCCTTTGGCTTCCAACGTTTTAAAAAATGAGCATATAAAAGTGCTTCTACATTTATTTTATGTATTACCTATTGGATTTTTTGCAAAGGGACGTATTAGACCATCAACATTGGGTAGTCTATCATTAATATGATGGGATAGTGTGACACATTGAGGATTCTCCTTCAAGCTTTGATATTTTGAATAACCACGTCCTATTAGGGTGTCATAAAAGAGATCTAGTTCACGATGAAGTACCATTGACGCAGGATGGTATCTAGAAGAAAACATGTTACAATTGGCGGGGTAAAGTGGGTGTCTATTTTTGTTTAGTAGCTACTCGAAATATCCTACTCCTAGTAAGAGCTCGCAACATTTTCCAACTGGTGGAATATCTTTTGCATCCAAACTCGGTGTCGAATCATAATCCTACATAATTTAACACAATTATTTATATGCACATGCATAAACAAGATAAATTCGATTAGATAATCAAAATATAAATAAAATATGAACTTACTGCAAATGACAGGGAATAACTTGATGAACTTTGAACAACATGGAATGGGATGGACTCTGAAAATTTGACCATTTAATATTATAATGTTCTTTGTATTTCAACCAAATCAACAATCAATGTGTTTACATTCTTAAAAGAAAGTTTGGAAAACATGTAACAATATTGTAACTTAAAATATAATTTTAAAACCATTTTTTAAGTATATGATGTCACAATTTAATGAATATATGTACCTTATGGATGGAGTATTGTACTTTATATCTTAAAAGGTATAGTCGATGTAATTTTAAATGTAGTATGTGTGTTTGTAAAATTTAAACACATTGGCACATTTTAATAACATAAATGCATCAATGTGTATATGTATGATACACAACTAAAGGAAAACACTCACAAAGAAAAACATCCGCAAAATTTTAAGTATATTGCATTATTTAATGTTGTAAAATGTTACATTGTTGATTAAATATATGGGTATTTAATATATAGATTTTATAAATAAATGATTATATATTTTTTCCTCGAAAAAAAAGCGTAATTTTATTTCATCTTACGAGTACAAAATTACATTGAATCATCTTCACTCGTGCAGAGTGTATATGCTGTTGAACAGCACCAGTAAAACTACATCGAACTTACATCTATGAAGAACAGAAACAGAGTAACTCGGGAAAATCCTACAGATAAAACCTAAATCTATGCAACCATTAATGGTTCTGCAAGAAGCCAGTAGAAAAGTCGAAGAAGAGAGACGAAAAAAACACTTCCAGAAACCTTGAATAAAAAAGCAGTGCCACTAGCAACTGCAGAAGAAAACCCCCAGCCTGCCGAAGAGACGCAACGTCGGCCCACGAAAACCCAGGCAGTAGAATGACAGAAGGCCTCTAACACCGAGGGGATCTTGCGGCCGTCTTGTAGCCGTTCCCGCCGAAAGCCCCGCGCATCATCCTCTGCGGCTCTCGACCTCAAGCCCACCGGGGAGCTCGCCTGCCATCAACGAATCTCCGCCGAGTTCTGCCGCCGCCAACGGAACCTCAGCAAACCAGGGGCATAGGAAGCCCCGACGCGCGCCCTCCACGACCTGAGCGTCGTCTGAACTGGGGCTAGAGCCCAAGCTCAATAGCCCATCAACTGCCGACGCAGCCTGCCGAAGAAACGCCCTGACCAGGACTGCGAACCTCTGCGAGTAAGCTACCGCCGCCGCCACTGGGGAGCCGAGGCTCACAGCCAATGGGTCGCCGCGCTAACGCGCCACCGATCGATTCAAGGCGGAAGAAAAAACCCTTGCAGACGACCAGACAGATAGCCGACTCAGGGGAGAGAAGAAGAGGAGGGCGGCCATGGAAGGATCCATGGCCGCCAAAACCAGTTTCAAAAAACGCCTGTCAAAACCCTAGCTCAGCCGAGATCCCCCCAAATAAATGATTATATATTATAATGACATATGGGTAATTTGATGGTATAACATATTAATATTATCAATATTATTATAAAATTTATTTGATTTTTTGATAATTTTTCCTTAAGAGTATACAGTGTGAATCAGTAAGCATCGGTGCTTGTATTTATTATAAACACACCAACAATTGGTGCTCAAACAATAATACACAATGGTGCTATATATATATAATAGCATTGATTTTGTTGTCTATTACAAACACAATGACATGCAAAAATATCGTTCAATTTATGTGATAGTATAATGCAGATAATAACATAATTACTTGTACGTATTTGTGCACCATCGCCACTGGTGCACATTTCATCATGATTGGCACCAATACGTCACCTATAATTATTACCCCGTTGCTATTAATTATATTTAAATTGTATACACTGATGCTATGATATGTCCAGAACACACCGATGCTATTATACATACACGCGTACCGAAGAGTTATATAAATGGAAAGCACTGTTGCATCACATTAAATTGTATATATCAGTGTTATCATAGAATTAAAAGCATTGGTGCCTTAAATGGAAGGAAAAGCATGAGGGCTATAAATTATAATCACTCATTGAGATTTATACAAACGGAATGCACCGGTGTATCACATTTAAATGGTAAGCATCAATGCGTTTGTCTGTGAAATGTATCAGTGTACATGTATTAGAAACACATTGATGCACCATTATAAGAATATCATACATCATACAGCTAAAAAAACATCGCGCAAATTTTCAAGTTATAACTACCATTCTTAAAACATCTCTTAACAATGGTGGAGTTTTTTTTGGTAATTCTGTCCTTATAATGTGACTATCTAACCATATGATGATCTTCTTTTCCAAAATAATTTCTTATAACTTAACTAAAATTGATTAATCCTAATAACACTATAATAAGACAAATTGTTTTTATCTCCACTTCATAATGAAATGTAATTTTTGACAAAATTAATAACCAATTAATTATTCAACTAATTCTTCTTACAAATAAAATATAATTAATAACAAATTAATTATTTAACTAATTCTTCTTACAAATAAAATATAATTAATAACAAATTAATTATTTAACCAACTCTTCTTTATTTATTTTTAGGATATTAATCTCGTCATTCATCTCTCAATATGACAGGTTACCTCCATTTAACACTTTTTAAACATGGTTACTTTCTCCACTCTTTATGACTTAATCACTTCATGATAAATAAAGCATCAAATCTAATATATATATATATATATAATTAATGTGCAACTTATTCTTCATTTTGTTAATAAACATTATTGCATATTACACATCTCATTCATTTTAATTTATGGACATCAATCTTATCGTATTCATCAAACTTTTGTTTCTCAAACCTGATGGACTTCAATGTTTAGAAACCCCACTTCATGTGGAAATGGGATGGTATCTTCCTGATCTTACCTAATCTCCACAATATATATATATATATAATAATATGGTAGCTATCAAGAGCGAATCGTACTACTTATGTACTCTTTCCATTACTCTGACTCTCTGAGGCTCATACTCTTATCAAGTACACATCATGCATTCAGTGAAAAGGTTAATGATTCTTTTAGATTCTGATTCCTGAATCAGGGTGGTTTATGCGGCAACAAGGCTCACGGTCTCTATTCAATTTTCAACATTATGGTGCAATCAACCGGATAATTTTGATGCCCTGATCCTCTGGGGACCAGCGTCAAGAGAATAAGAGAGTTTAAATTGCTTTGAGACGTACACGTGATATTTTAAAGTCTAGAAAACTATATCAGACGTGAAATACGGTGTATCTGTTAAACAACTATCAATGATGGAACCTTATTCTTTCATTGGGTGGCCACCTGATGATGCTCAAAGAAGAGATTATGTGTGTCGTATTCTAATTCTGATGCAAAACCTTCGATCATCATCTGTTACTGTAAAATTTATTAAATATATTTATTTTGCCATCCCCTGCGTCATGTGACTCAACCATCCTATAGAGCTTTACAAATTATATATTGTATGCTCACTTTCTTCCACAATGGCATACAGAGACTGAACTTTCATATTTACAAGGATTTAGAAGGAATCCAAAGTGAATGAATATACTTGCATCAGCCGGGTCTCAGCACGGATAATACACTAAGAAAGCCCATACGGTGAGCCAAATGAAATGCTAAGATAACTTGTCAATTAATACATGAAACACAAAGATGAAAGAGGTAATAGTTTGAACAGTTTTTTATTATGAGCTTCACTGTAACAATTATTTATTTAACCCAACTCTCCAGCTAGCAGAGATGACCTTCCAGAGCTTGGAAAGGCTTTGAGTGCCTTGCAAAGGGATTAATATAAAAAAGTATTTCCCCCAAGGCCCTATGGCCATAGGCCTAAATGATGGTCCCACTTGGATCTCTTTAATGCTAGTAATAATGTGTCAAAAACAAATGCAAGAACAAAGAAATTGATCAGATCCAAGATTAAAAAAGATTAGTCACCTACAGTTACTTTGAAGGAGATTGATGCTGTGACATTTCAGATTCTCACACCACATGAAAGAAATCATCTGCACTTCATCTCAGGCTTCAGCTTGTCTTGGACCCGGCCAAAATGTTAATTAAGAAGGCATCCAGTTCCACTACTGCCCAGGAAACTGAAATCATTTTTTGCAGTCAAACTTTTTTTGAGTAAATGTTCGACTTGAAGAACTAACGATAACAATCCAGCATCCAGCGCCCAGGCTCTCCTATGTAGTCGGCCATAGCCTGTCCAAACCAGAAAATAAAATCTCCTAATGACTCCAGCTGTAAGACTGTAGCTCAATATATACTTCAACGTCATAAAATACTTGATTTTTTTCTTTTTTTAAGAGTAAGCAGAGCACTGTATAGCAGATGCAAACTCAAATATGAACATATACATCATGACACTTGCTGTAAAGAAAATAACAACTAGTAGGCCAGGAGAACAACCTTACAGCCCTGTTGGGAAGTTTGTAATCTGTACACATTCTTCCAACTTTCCTGATATGTTGATCTTCCAAACCATGCATATAAGTACCTAAGCTACTACACAGATCGTATTCAATTTTATAGAGAGGAAGCACACTCCTAGGGGCAGACTTCACCTCTGTAGCCGCCCAAAAGAGAGGGTACCTTGAGGAGCAGACTTCACCTCTGTAGCTGCCCAAAAGAGAGGGTACCTTGATTTTCGTCCATATGCAAGTTCAACTTGATACTTGTAGAACCTTCAGCGAGAAAGTCTGGCCTAGTCTGCATTTATTTGAAATAATTCCTCAATTTCTTCAAGCATCGAAATCAAGATTCAATATCCTCCTCAGGTTCTTCGTGGCGGAGGCCACATCCAAAGAGAATCCTTGCATCTTTCCTCGAGGAAGACTATATTCTGGTGCATCCCTGGTGGGAGAAGGGGGCGCTGAGTGAAAACCTGGTGTGGTAGCAGCAGTTACAACTCCACCAAATTCATCATTATTAGAAGGCAACTCCAGAGAAACACTTCTCAGTTGCCGCATGGAAAATTTTGGCAATGGTAATGAGCTTGGTGGAGGGGAATTGCTGTATGCAGGTCCTGCCCAGTTCTCTGTCATGTGGAGACATGGAGAAACTGCACAGACCTCTTTGCCTATATCATCAAGACTAAGAGTCCCCGTGGCTTCAAGAAACAGACCTTTTGAACCATCTTTAGGATCCAACGAAACCTCGGCAGGTCTCGGCTCTTTGAAGAGAACTTCGTATCCAACTTGCAAAGCCTCACTGCTTCCTTTGGGAAGATCATTGCCATCATTCAAATCAGGAATGCTAGAAATCAATTCCTGTCCTGATTCCTTCTTGCAGCCTCGAGAATCTGGTGTGAATAGGATTTTCTCTTCCATGTCACAGTCACAGTGCATTCCATTTATGTGATCTCTTCCCTTACTTTCAAGATATGCGTTGTTGTATCCCTTGCCTGTGCAGTCGCTGAAACCCCCAAAATCGGTGCCTTCAGCATGAAGGGGGCTTGAGGCACCGTCATGACAAGAACTACTTGTACTCTTTCCATAGGTTGTATCAAGAGAATCAGACTCAGAAGCGTCTAAGTCCATTTCATCTACACCCTTCAGACAATCATAAGCATCTGTGTTACTTGTAATTGCTGACTCGCCAGAGGCTTTTGAAGGATTCCTGGTTGCAACTTCTGCCTTTGGGGGCCTTTTAAGAAGCGTAATGCCTTTTGCTTCTGATGAATTATCAACTCTTACATTATTGTTCTTTGCTCCTCCGTCTTTCATCGCAGACACTGTTTTCTTGAAAATGGTTTTCTTTTCATGGATCTTTCTCTGGGAAGTTGCAGAATTCTGCTTCCCCAATCCAAGGCCGCCACCGTGTTGTGCCTTTTGTGACCCACTATCGACCAATTTCCATTCAAAAATATTCTTCAAGGATCTCTGATCGACCTCTCTGTCCACTTTGTGGCCAGCTTGCCGTGGCCGAGATCTTTTATAATCCTCGAATCTGTTCTCATTGCCCTTTGTAGCATTACCCTTCTCGAGGGCAATGTCCTTAGGGGAACGGAACTGAGAATGCCACTCAGATAAGACACAATTTTCAGGTGACCGACTGCAAGGAATGCTTTCACTCCTACTCCGAAGAAGTGGAGCACTCTCCCGAACCTTTGGAATCTCATTACCTGCACTGACAATGGGAAGTTGTGATGACAAACAGTTCTCGGGCATGCTGTGCCACCTGGGTGCTGGAAATGCTGTATCTAATGAATTACAGGCTGAGTAAGAAGGAAACATAGGAGCTGACATCTGAGGATGAAAATGAGGATGAAGATGTGCAGAAGGTGAAGCAGAGGTCGGGGGATGGTGATATGGAAATAAAGAAGGCTGTGGTAAGGCCAAAAGACCCGGGTTTTTTGCTGTTTCACATTCGGGCGACTGAGAGGAAAATGACCAGCCGGGGTTATTCTGCAAGCCATTGACAGAAGGAGGAGCCTGCACTCCATTCACAAGACCATGGCAAGATTGAAATTTATTTGCAGAAGGGAAATGCAAATTACTAGCATGCATAAATTGAAGGGCATTAACATGGGGAAATTGCAGATTATTGTCAGGAGGGGGAAGAATTCCATATGACAAATCTACGGGGGGGAGTTTGTTCTGGGAACTTTTCTCGGTAAGTACCTGCACCTGGAAGGATGAAGGAATTGCAGCTTCGGCATTTCTTCTTTGTATCTCGGCTTTATTTCTATTTTGATGTGCTACAGAGATCCGTCTGTTCTGATTTTCATTGCGATGAGTAAATTGATCCCGATGAGGAAGAACAAGGGTTTCCATGCCAACTGTTCTGTATTACTTTACCCCCTGAAGAAACCCGGTTGGAAAATTACGAGAAATCTTGAGCAGAAAGTGTTTTAAGATTCTAATTCACTGTCAACAAACACTCGTAGAGTCCGCTCCTATTGGCACAAGGTTCGCTGTTCCTAATAAAATGAGAGGAAACAGCGCCTTTAGTACAGACAGCTAAAAAATATGTCTCGTCAAATCGTGAAGAAAATTTGACTGCAACCGGAGTGCTTCAGCTACGAACGCCGTGAAGTTCTATGATACAGACAGAATCCTGCTGAATTTGCGGAGGCGCAAAATCGGATTACTTACTTCCCAGAGCGTACCTATTTCGACCGTCGATATTTACAAAGGATTCTTCAAATGCACGAATCCTTGCCGGGTCGAGCTTTTCTCGCCGTGTACATCAAGAAAAAAATGCCAAAAGTAGCCTTCAAAAACGACAGCCTACCTTTGTTCCGGCCAAACAATGTTCACAAACTTTCAACTGTGCAAACGCGTCTTCAGCGACGCCGACAACCTATCTTTGGCTGGAAAATGTTCACAAACTTCCCACTGTGCAGACGCGTTTTCTGCAACGGCCTGTCCACGCTTGCAAGACTGTAGAACAATGATCGTGTAGGAACCGAATTTCCAATGGAATTCGGCTTTCGCCACTGTCAAAACAATAATAATTAAATTTCCTTCATGAACGAGAGGTTAAGTTCTAAACAGTCCCAACTTTTGACGTTTGTTAGCTGAACTGAGCGAGAACCTCTAAATTTTGACTGCTGAGGGAAAAAATTTAAATTTTAGCAGTCGAATATAAAGAGATGTGGTTCAGGCACTTACATCTTAATATCCAAAGACCTGCTTTGCTTAAATTCAAGCTGTCAGAAGAAGAAACCACGTCTACCAAAGCTTTAAGAAAATAAATACTCTGCCATAACCAATAGCTCCTGCCTTGGTTGAAGTATGCCTCAAAAACCAGGCTAAGCAGAACTGAGACGAAGGAAGCAGAGCTCCGTACACGCGTATTTTCAACCTTATACTTTAAAGCTTCAGGATCTCCGTTTGATTAGACGCTTCTCAAGAGTGTCAGCTTCGCGGCCAGAGAAATTGAACTCACAGTAAAGAACGCATAGAAACTTCCGCGATGCTTTCTTGTTCGCTCGGCGACTTGAGTATCAAATAGAGCACTAAATAACTCAACTAAAGCGAGAAAATGCTGAGAAATTCCACGATCTGTCAGCCTTCCAGACATTCAATCACTTACAGCGTCAAAACAGTAATTTCAACTCTCAAAACGCAGAGAAATTCACAAAAAGACCTCCGGATTCAACGGAAGGCCAGCCAGGGTTCACAGTTCAAAATACTATGTAAACCAAGAAGAGATTTTCATCAAACTCAGTGTCTAAACCGACACGAAATTACCTGTTCAAAATTCTCAGAAAAAATTCAAGCAAACACGCACAGCTACAGTTCCAATCGATCTGAAACTATTCGATAAACATCTCCTAATCCTTTCTGCAACTCAATTCTTGCTTCCATCAAACCCTGGCCAATGTCACAATATAAATGATAGCGCAGAATAAAAGTCACTAATCCGATCGGACGGTTTTAAACATTCAATACCCACTGTACAAAACACGAACCGTCAGATCTCTGCAAAGCATGGGACCTTTACCGAAATCCTCGTTCTCCGTGACCCAGGCGACTTTAGAAGTCGGCTGTTGGACCCTTGCTCTGACAGAGACAAGATCCCCATAGCTCCCGATAACTCTAAGGGATCGGACGGCCAATTTACTTCACACAGTAATCCGACAGCAGATAAACCGTCGGATCCACCGAAATCTATCTCAGCATTACCGGAATATCTGCGGACGTGCGAGAGGTGCAGAGGGCAAATGCAGAGCAGGCGAGACACGTGTAACTCTCTGGTATGTAAAAGAGAGGGGTTTGACATGGTTATACATTTTGTGTATTCGATAATCGCTTTCCTTTATCAAAAGTATCTACTTTTCTTTTCTTTTTCTTTTTTAGCTACTTTAGTCAATCTCAACTCTAACCTCATCTCTATCCCAAGCATCTCCTTTTCTTTAACCTTTAAATATTACCCATCTTTAACTTTAACTCCCTCTTACGCACGCATAACATCATTACTTCCCGCTGCCTTGAAATTCTTGGACAAGTTTTCATTTCAAGGCACCTCCGCTTTATTCGGCCTTGCAAAAGTAAATTTTTATTTTTTTTAATTTTTATATTTCACATAGCAAAAGATATGAAATGGTAAATGGCATGTGCGCTATATAAATAAAGAAAGCCGCTAAAGTCTCTATTTAGTCAATAAAGAGAACTGCTCTACATTTGGCGATGCCATGCGTACAAGAACGAACCAACCAAAGCATATTGAATTTTGTGACTTGCGTTTAATGAAAACAAAGAAAAGTTGGAAATAACTAGGAAAATGAAAAGCTGAGAATAAGAATAGGGACAAAAATCGTGTAATATATTTTGACTTGTGTATGGGACCAAATGAAAAGAAAAAATGAAAAGTAGAAATCGGTTGCTTTACTCAACTCCATTTGTCAATGTCATAGAGTGGTGCGCTTCTTTAACCAAACATTACTTATTGCAAGTCATTATATAATATTTATATCTAGAAAAGCAAAGGTATATAATGAATTGCATGAATGTAAGTGGGCTCATCGAAGTTAAAATAATTTTACCAAACCCATGGTTGGTGAGCAAAGAGGAAACATCGTGGGAGGGGACAACCATGATCATTATTATATACTTATGTCAATATTGATAAAAGCATGTTTGCTTTATCAAAGTGAATTAGAAATAGATATGTAGAATTTCAGGTAACCATTAGTTAGTGTTATTTTTATGAGTTAGGTTTTCAACATTTACATAGAAAGTAGTAAATGTGCGGATTTGATTTGGTGATATCATTTATGGTTCACAACACTCAATCATTTAAGTTATCTTATCGAACCAATTAAAATAAGAGCTTATCTTAAAACTATTAAGGTAGTTTTGATCAAATATATTTTCCTCAGTCACCTATGGTTGTCTTAGACATTGTATCAAGATCTCCACAAAAACCCCACACAAGATATTAAACGAATTGATTTGACTTGGATTGTTGATTTGGGTAAGATAACGAGAAGGATAAGATTGAAAAGAAAGAGAATGACAAGCATAAAATCGTACAAGATTACAATTAAAATTCAAGTTCATTTTGAATGACTGGACCCAACTAATGAATTATCGCATCATTTATAATATAATGATAATTTTCTTTATGATGTGAGAAGTTGGCGATTAGAAAGCTTTATGCAGATCTTAAGCACAGCCCACTCACCAACGGTGTGTTCACTTAACCCAAAGTTAATGTCGCCATCAAACGAGTTCAAGATGGTCTACACATCTATTGTTACTTTGTTTATTTCCTTAAAAACGATCTAATGCAAATTCGAACCAAAGGCATAACCAAAACTATAACTCATTATCTAATCTCATGCCACGTTAGTAATCTAAGGTTTGAAATACTAAAGAACCAAAATCAACCATATTGACATAGATGGACACAATATAGAATGTGTGATAATTGAACAATAGAAACTAAAGAATGAAATAATGATTAGTGGTTCAAGGTTCTCTTTTAAGCATAAGCAAATGCTTCATTTTTTTGGTTGGAAGTGGAGGTGATAGCAAACAATGTGGTGGTGTGGAGGTGATGACAGACAACATGGTGGTGGTGGTGGTGATGGCAGACAACATGGTGATGGTGGAGGAGGTGATTCCACTATAGGAGAGGCTAATCAAAAGGAGGATGAAGGAAATAATAGAGATACAGACAATGTTGGTTGATTTGTAACTCAAGTTGTGTCAACTAACACCATTGTAGCCACCACTATAATAATCATGATAATAAACTTTTGATCATAAAAAAATCAAAATTATTTAAAAATTGATTTAGGATATCAAATTTCAAAGATAATATTTTTTTTAATACAATATCACTAATTATACTCCACCTTTGATGAACTAAATTATCAAAAATATCTTATCTGAAGAATTTGTACATATCAAATACACCGCACAATCCCTTAACCGAGAATATATATATATATATATAATTAATGAATAATCTAAATTTATAACATGATTGTGTAATTTACTCCATAAATTAATCAATATAATCAATACCTTTACTAAAGCCAATAAAGTCATATCAAACGAAATCAATTACGAATAAACATATCAATCTAGAAGAGCTTTCGAGTATAATCAACTTTAACTTTAAGACCCAAATACAAATTTAATCTTATTTAAATTCGCAAGTATGTTTTCGATGTGATTTAAAAGAACTTGTTCATACCCACTTATGTGGTGCCATCATTAAGTAAACCACGTTTGTCTTTAATAAAAATTCAACGAGGAATTGGGAATTATGGTTAATTTATTATAATTAAAATTATTATTTTAATATTGGCATTAAGAAATAAAAATTAAATTAATGTTTAAGTATTCTCAATGCTAGATATGAGTTAAATTAATTTGGAAAGATGTCATTTTTAGTGCTTAAGTATTCTTAATGCTAGATATGAGTTAAATTAATTTGGACAGATGTCATTTGTAGTGCTTAAGTATTCTCAATGCTAGATATGAGTTAAATTAATTTGGAAAGATGTCATTTTTAGTGCTTGGGTTTGAGTTAACTATTACATTTGAATTTATCGATTTTTTCTTAAATTACTCAAATTATATTTATTTTGTTTTTTAATTTTCTATGATCGTTGTAATTGCAACAATACCTTTACTATGTCATAAATAGGAAGTTTCACTGTCGTAATTCCGACATTTGTGAGGTTAGATTAAATTAGACTAATTCGACTATATTAAACAATCATTGATTTTCCAAAGTGTTGGTAAACTATATAAATTAAAACCTAATAGATCTCCCTAAATACTTGGAAATATTAAATTTGGATATACACTTGCTTAGATGTATAATATTCAATAGCTCTATAAATTATTTTTTATAAAAAAATGTGAAATATATAAAAAATATAATTTAGTGTATCAACCATTTTTATGGTTTGTCGATTGACGTGCGGGTTAGGTTTAATGAATTATTCTTATTATTATAATAATTAAAAATATAAAATATAAATCATTTATGAAAAATATAAATAAATAATAAGTATAAAGATCATATAATAACAATAATAATAAATACAAATCGAATATTCAATAAAAATAGATAATAACAAATACAATATATTAATAACAAATAAAAAGTATCAATAAAATAAATAAAGAACGAAAATATTAATAATAAATATAAATAATAATAATAATAATAATGATGGAAGCCTGGTGGGCACGGGGGCTTCACTCAATGAACCACTATCATAACATGTTCGATCGTGGCATATGAAACAATACCCCTAATTTCACTAAATATTGGAAAATACCTTCCAAAATCATTTTTTTAACCCCCTCCCAATATGCCTTCCCAATTTAAAAAACCCCTATTTTCATTAGATATTGTATGTATCAATTTTTTCATTGACATTTTTTATACCCCTTTATATTTCTTCCTCGTATATTGATATGATACCCCTCTTATGATCCCACATGCATTCTACAATGCACCTTGCGATGTATATTGTGGATGCACATTACTTCAACCACAATGCAATTACTCAACCACATATCATTATGATTTGCAACATCGAATGGTCTAATGAAGAGATAGGAGATCACTTCTTGTATGTCGCTAGAGCCGATGCACATAGTACAACATTAAGATTGCATGTTACAGTTCCCCAATCGCTGACTAAGCTTGTTGTGGGCTAGGTATCCAAGCCCCCAGGGCTTGTAACAAGCTCTAGGAGGCTGACTAAACCTCCCAAGGCCTGTAATAGGAATGAGTGGTTGAGTATTCAAGCTCCCAAGGCCTATTGAGGGCCTATAACAGGCCTTGGAAGCTTAGAGACTCCCAAGGCTATTGGTAACAACTAGCTGAGTGCTATTGGTAACAATTGGCTATCAATGACCACTGTCTCTCGACTATGATCGACTGGAAACCCACTTCACCACGAAACCCCCTGGACTCAAGCATGCCTCAAGACATGATTTCCCTGCGTACTAGTAAGCCCGAGCCTTGCCTCAACCCGATTTCTCATCCGACCGTGATCCTGCCATCTCCATTTGGAGGATATTTGTCAGCCCGCCCATATAAAAAAGATCCCAAAGTATTTTTGTATTGTTACATGAAATAAAAAAAACCCTTTGCCCCTTAATATATAAGCAATATAATTTTTGGGTTTTCATGAATATTTAATACCGCAATATGAATGAACGTGGTATTATATTGCCTTATAGTGAAGCCCCCGTGCCGGTGGGCTAGTGGTTGAGTGTCGTAAGTTGTGAGCATAAGGTCTCGGGGTCAAATCCCCGAGTGGCTATACATTGCTATTTAAGGGCCTCACTTTATGTCCCCATCAGGTTAGCTTCGTAATCAGAGGGGTTGACTTTGGTTGACCATGGCTAACTCTGGTTGACTTATCTTACAATGGTTGACTTTAGTTGACCATGGTTTACTATGGTTGACTTAGTTGACTTTGGATGACCTTGGTTGACTTTAGTTGACCATTGTTGACTATAGTTGGCCATGGTTGACTTAGTTGACTTTGGATAACTTTGGTTGACTTTGGTTGATCATTGTTGACTATGGTTAACCTTGGTTGACCATGGTAACCTTGGTTGGCCATGGTTGACCATGGTTGACTTTGGATGTTCATGGTTAATTATGGTTGGAAAGGAAAGGAATAATATACATTGATCGACATATATACGTATATTATAAAAGGAATAATAATGCTACCAATCGACATATATACGTATATTATTCATTTCCTCGCCTTATGGTTTGTTGACCAAGGTAGACTATGGTTGACCATGGTTGACTTTGGTTGTCCATGCTTGACCATGGTTGACTTTGGATGTTCATGGTTGATGAAGGTTGACCATTGTTGACTATGGTTAACCATGGTTGAACATACCTTTTTATTGTTTACCGTGGTTGACTTTGGTTGAATATGGATGATGTTTTTTACCATGGTTGACTTTAGATGGCTACGATTAACCATATTTGAGTATGGTTGATTATGCTTGACTTTGGTAGACCATGGTTAACTATTGTTGACCATGGCTGAGTTTGGATGTTCGTGGTTGGCCATGAACCATGGCTTACTTTGGTTGACTTTGGTTGACCATGGTTGAATTTGGTTGACCATGGTTGACTATGGTTGAACCTACTTGGTTAACTATGGTTGACAATAGTTGTTTGATCATGGTTAACTATTAATAACAATGGTTATTCATGGTTGACTAAGGTTATGCATTGTTACTTATGGTTATTCATGGTTGTTTATGATTGTCCATGGTTGACTATGGTTATCCAGTGTTGACTTTGGTTGACCATAGTTGCTTACTTTGGTTGACTTTGGTTGACCATGGTTGGCTTTGGTTGACCATAGTTGACCCTACTTGGTCAACTATGGTTGACAGTAGTTGTTTGATCATGGTTAACTATTGATAACAATGGTTATTCACGGTTGACAAAGGTTATTCATTGTTAGCTATGGTTATTCGTGGTTGCCCATGGTTGTTTATGATTGTCCATGGTTGACTATGGTTATTCATTGTTGACTTTGGTTAACCATGGTTGTTCACTTTTGTTGACCATGCTTGATTATGGTTGACCATTGTTTACTATGGAAACCATGGTTGACTATGGTCGACTATGGTCAACTAAAGTCAACCATGGTTATCCACAAGCAAGCATGGTCAACCATAATCTATCTTGGTCAACAAACCATAAGGCGAGGAAATGAATAATATACGTATATATGTCGATCGATAGCATTATTATTCCTTTTATAATATATGTATATACGTCGATCAATGTATATTATTCATTTCCCTTCCAACCATAGTCAACCATGGTCAACCATTATTAACCATGAACATCCAAAGTCAACCATGGTCAACCATTATTAACCATGAACATCCAAAGTCAACCATGGTCAACCATGGAAAATCACAAACAACCATGGATGATGATGAAGAAACATAGTTAACAATGAATAATTTTGGTTAACCATGAATAAACATTGTTATCAATAGTCAACATGATCAACCAACTATTGTCAACCATAGTCACCCATAGTCAACCACGTAGGGTCAAGCATAATCGACCATAGTCAACCAGCGTTAATGAAAGTCAACCAAATTCAATCATAGTCAACCATGGCCAACCATGAACATCCAAATTCAACCATGGTCAACCATAGTAAACCATGGTCTACCAAAGTCAATCATGGTGAACCATACTCAAATATGGTCAATCATGGTTTTACTAAAGTTAACCATGGTAAGAAATTCAACCATATTCAACAAAAGTCAACCATGGTTGACTATATAGTCAACCATCGTTGATCATTTCTTTTAATGGTTGACCATGCTTGACTTTTGTTGAATATGGTTATAGTCAACCATCGTTGATCATGCCTTTTAATGGTTGACCATGATTGACTTTTGTTGAATATGGTTGAATTTTTTACCATGTTTAACTTTGGTTGAGCATGGTTGACTGTAGATGACCATGATTAACCATATTTGAGTATGGTTCATTATGATTGACTTTGGTAGACCATGGTTTATTATGGTTGACCATGGTTGAGTTTGGATGTTCATGGTTGGCCATGGTTGACTATGGTTAACCATGGTTGATTATGACTGACTTTGGTTAGCCATGGTTGACTATGGTTAACCATGGTTGATTATGACTGACGTTGGTTGACCATGGTTGAATCTGGTTGACCATTGTTGACTATGGTCGATTATGCTTGACCCAATGTGGTTGACTATGATGGCATGGTTGACAGTAGTTGGTTGATCATGGTTAACTTTTGATAACAATGGTTATTCATTGTTGAGCAAGGTTATTCATTGTTAACTATGTTTATTCATGGTCATCAATGGTTGTTTATGATTGTCCCTGGTTGACTATGGTTGAATATGGTTATTCAGAGTTGATTTTGGTTGACCATGGTTGACTATGGTTGACTATGGGTTGACAATGGTTATTCATGATTAACCATGGTTTTTCACTTTTGTTGACCATGCTTGATTATGGTTGAACATGGTTAACCATGGTTGGGCATGGTTGACTTGGGACGATTTTAGTATCATATGGTTGACTTGTTGGGTTGATTATGGGTGAGACAACGGTTGACTTTAAAATCATATGGTTGATTATAGGTCCACTATTGTTTGACTATGATTGACTTTTCTTGACACAAGGGTTGACTTTAAAAGCATATGGTTGACTATAATTCTATTATGATTGACTTTGATTGAATATGGTCGACCATGATTGACTTTAGTTGACCATTATTGGCTATGGTTGACTATAGTTGACTTTGTTTGACTATGAATGACTTTGGTTGATTTGATTGATGATGGTTGACAATGGTTAACTTTGTTTGGCCATAATTAACTATTGGTTGACCTTGTTGGAGTTAACTATGGTTGACTATGGTTGACTTTGTTTGGCCATAAGTGACTATAGGTTGAACTTTTTTACCTTGGACATTAGTTGAATTTTGTTGACTTCGGTTGGTTATGGTTGACTTTGGTTGACTATGGTTGACTAATTGATTATAGTTGACTATGGTTGACTAATTGACTAATGTCCACCGCAAAGATATTTATTGTCTGGTGTCCGAATCCTCCACGTTCTTTACCATGCTGCTCCATCAGAGCTATGGCGTTTATGACCAAGTGAAGCGGAGACTTGTGAGTTAGCACCTCGATGCACGTCAGGGTGCTAACTCATAAGGCTCCGCTCTTCATATTTACCGTAATAGACTTGGGCGCTTTATTGTTACTTGTCATGTTTCTAAGTGGTAGTCATATTTTTAATGTTGTAATTTCTAATTGCTAGGTTGTAAGAAATGGATCATTTTATTGTTGATTTTAACTACATGGGTTTTCTTTATTTGTAGAACTTTGAATTCAATGATTTATAACTCTACTTCTACCACGAAGGAAACAATTGTACCTTAAATCTATTTGGTTGAAATCAAGTATTTTTTTTTGAAGTATTTTAGCTATGAGGGACATGTCCCAAAATTATTGAAAAATAACATTTAACAAATAAGTTATTACTTTGTTTAAGTCTAAATGGAGATGCTATAAAGCAAGTGCTAGAATTGATAAGCATTTGATGAAGGTAAGCATTGATAATTGGTAAGTTTTTCATTTATTCGTTGGCATTCCAGCTTCAGACAACTAACTTCAATATTTTTGCTTACAACTTAGGTAAGGATTAGCTGCACTACAACTTTCTCAGCTTTCTCTGGTTATAAATTAAGTTTCTTAAGTTGTTGTTTTGCAATTGTTTGAACAACAACCCAAGAAATTTAAATACCAACTCAAAACAATTAAAGGATATAGAATGATAATAAACAACAACTCAACGAATTTAAATACCCATATAAAACAATTAAAGGATATGGAGTGATAATAAATAACTATGTAAAGTTAAATGAATATGATTATTAAAGGATATGGAGTGATAATAAACTAGTATTTGCCCCAAGAGGGGCAAAAGGAATGCCGAGAGGAAAAGAGCACAAGGAAATAAAGTTAGTTTGGGCAGATTATGGGAAATAGGTCATACTGGCGTCATTGAAACAGAAAACAAAATCACAATTTAAGTATGATTCTTAGACTAACTAATAGAAGCACCTCCAAACATGATATAAACAATTTCAAAGTAACCCTAAAAGCTAACAAGGTGAGGCAACTGAGAATCAAATACAAATAGGAGATATGTAACACTAGTTTTTGGAACACATTTGAATCTTGGAACGGCCTATAGCTGTATTAGCTCTGGGTTCAGACAACAATCAATTGGGAAAATACCCTAAATAAATTTGTCCCTAAAATGGATTTGGGATGGGTATGTAGAATGAATGTGTTTTTTGTGAACCTTGTAATGTTGTGAAGTATGATTCCTTTCGGTATCAAAAACCATCGCTATAAAGGCTAATGCAAAAGCCAGGAAATGAATACCACTAAGTTATACACAAAAAGACAAATTCAATTTTAAAAGGAGCAATTAGTTGGCTGAGCATAAGGGATTAGCCTTTCTGGGTCATCCTCATATTTAAGGAAGGGGTTAGGGCACATTCAGGAAAGTAATGGAAATACCAATGCTCTTAGTTCATGTTATTAGGCTGGGCTATGTTGTGCATAATGCTCGGTAGATATGGGAATACACATTTGTAAGGAAGTGAAGGTGTTTATTTGTCACCCTTACATACCTTCTCCATCCACTACTTTAGGGGTGCAGGTGTGCATTTGTTACATCAAATACACACCTTCAATCCCCCATCGCACAAATGCATATCTTCAATATTTATTTCTCATATTAGTTTATAAAGAATCTAGAAAGATTCTCACAAAGTTTAGCTACAAGAGATACACCATAAAATGAGATTTTAAAATTGTAAATTCATTCATCTCTCTTTTTTTCCAAATATATTGTCATGTTTTTTTAATTAATGAAAACAATTATTCTCATTATTTATTTGATCATGTTGTACACAAGGTAAACATATATTAGAAACTTTCTATTTTGTAAAAGCTTTGATAGTAGGTAGGTTTACAATATTTTTTCAAATTGCTTATATATTCCAGATATAGTAGTAATCTATAGTGTTGAGATTACTACTACAAAGATTGTAAGAAAAGCAATTGTAGTTGGCTCACTATGTTGATGAACTTAACATTATTTTTTGTTATGGGTTGAGTGCCTATGTCTTTGTAATCTGAGATTGTTATAAACTTTGCTCTTTTCCTACTAGTATCCTTCGCTACTTTTGCCTATGTTTTTGTTCCTTCTAACTTTCCTCTTTTCCTACCTGCGTTCATTTTTGCCCCTCAAGGAGAAAATGCTAGTTATAGTGCATTCAAATACGCCATAGTATGGTTCATGTTACAACTTACACATGACAGACTTAGATAAAAGGCAAAATAAGTGAAATGAGTGTCCTCAATTTGACTTATTCCTATTTTGTTAGTGGGTTAATTTTAAGATATCCTGTAAACTCATTCTAAAACAAAACAACAATCCATGAAATTTTAAGTTCTTTATAATTGTTAAAGCTTATTATTATTAGTTTTTATTTCAAGCTATAGATTCTTTTACAAGCATTTATAATTAGTTTAACCTCCTCTGTCACAAGTATGGGGTTTTAAAACTATTGATTGGCTCATGTCATCTTTCAACGAAGAGTTTACTTGTCTTTTATTTAAACCGGTCATATTAATTCTGTTGGTTTAGGTTGAAATAATCCATCTTAGTACCAAAATCATTACAAGGGTGATAAAAGCTATTCATACTGTTCTTAAAAGCTATTCATACTGTTCTTAAAGGATAGTTATTAACTGTAAAAGAAAATGATCCAATAATAATTTTTAATATTGTTTGGTTTGTTTGTAATGTACAAAGTCAACCATAGCATTGAAGGTAACAAAGTCAAATGTTTTTGTATGGTGCATGATGGTTCCGAAAGTGCATGTAAATTTTACCTAACAGGTCCATTGATTATAAATTTTACAAGTGTCGTGCATGTAAATTTTACGTAACAGATCCATCGATTATAAATTTTACAAGTGTGATGCAAACAAGTAGTTTAATTCTAAAAGTAGAGTTTACACATATATGTAAGTTTTCTTTGAAATAAGAATATTATTTATATATCATCATTAATAGATAAAAACAATTTATTTAAGCAATAATTTTTTTAATAATCATTTAATTTTATTGAAAATTCATACGTCTTATTTCTAAAAATACAACTTAATAATTGAAGTATTTTTGGATGGGTAGTCGTGTTACCAAAAAAAATATTATAGCTTTGAAAGTTAGTTTAATTGTTAAATGCTTTTGTGTTAAGCTTTTAGAACTCTAGATATTCAATATAGTCTGATGCTTAGTCTGATGCTTTAATGGCAATTTATAGTGACAATATTGATAATAATTGTTTATATGGCAAGCCAAACTTTTCAAAATTTTCCCTTGAGAATGGCAAGCATTGATCATTTATATTTAATTGTATTGATTATCTACCAAATGAATTCAAATGCCTATGCATGAGACTTGAGACTTATCACTCTCATTTAAAAATTAAAATAATTAAAGAAGATTCATGAATATTTCTCTTTCTTGGAGAACTTCCTATACTAAGTAGATTAGATTTTTATTTATAATTTTTTTTCACAAACTTAGAACCATGGATAAGAATATTACATTTTTTCTTTAACATCGTAAGAGCAGCGACTTGCTGCATTAAAGCTATTTATTGGTTATGCTCCATATTTTTTATTATGTTGGCCCCTGCAATATATAATATCGGTTATGTAGGGACTTGGTTTTCCAGGGATTTGTTTGTAGAAGCAAATATTGAAAGACAAGCTCATTATTCCAAGGATTCCAGACATGCAATTTTTTGTTAATAGTTTACCTAGTTTTTTTAAGGAATTGCAATTAGAATACCTAGAGGATCAGTAGCAACATGTGGTAGTGAAACATATGGATATGATTAGGTGGTATGAAATATTTGTTATAATTAGTAACAATAAAAAAATTTCTTAGGGAGGAAAGTGGTAGTGTGGCAGTTTCTTCATGCCTAGAGAATTTGATTTTAAATAAATATTCTCTAACATGTTTAGAGAGAAATTGATTTTAAATAAATATTTGGCCGTTCTTTGGCTAAGATTTATAAAGTTAAGTTTCAGCATACAAAGCAAATGTCTTCCCCTTCTGCCCACATTTTTGAACTTTGTTTCAAGGCATTTGATATTACTTTCAAATGGATTAAGAATATGTTATTTTCTCCTTTCAATGCAATTTTTTGTCATTATGTAACATTATATATTGTTATATAATCATGTGCATAGTTTAAAAATGGATGGAAATTGATTTTTTGTAAATTTGGAAATAAGTTTGATTCATTCTTACATAATCAAGTGAAGAATATATTTGAATATTATTTTGTTTTAATATACAATTGTTTATCATATCAATAATATTTAATATGATTATTCAGTAAATCATGTCTAGGAAAAAAGCATGCTCATCGAAATTTTAATTTGAAAGAATTTTACAATAATCTACTCAAACAATAAAAATATATACATGTTTATTAACATCAATCCAAAATGCATCTAGGTTGGATTTATGCTTCATGATTTCCTTATCTTTTCAATGCCATCCCACCTACCGAGTGTAATATATATGTTCGAAATAAGCACACAAGATGCATCATTTGTCAAGTTTTGAATCAACTCAGAAAGGAAATTTTCTACATAGTCTCCTGACTTTATATCATCACGTACTTTATAGTCTCCCAACAAACATAACCACACATTAGGCATGTTAATAAAGTCTTGATATTTATACAAACGTCTAGCATGGAAAAGAAGGTAACTCGTGTCATGATGGTGCTCGAAAACCAACAGCCATACCAAGACTTTAAGATTGTGGAATGCATTTCCAGAAGTTTTGAAAGATATCAGTTAGGAATGATCAAGTTTCAAAGTTCTTTCATATATTAATTTAAAATGTGAGCACTAGATTTAAAGAATCTTCTAAGGTGTAATTAAAAGTTATGTCAACACTTTGATGCAGGAGCGTCAACCCACCTCCGAGAAATCATAAAAATGAGTTTTTGGAAGGCGCAACTATGAAAAGACGAGGCAATTTGTTATTTGTTGGTTCAAAACTGATTATCTGGAGCCTGAAATCAAGATCTTCATGAACACAAGCATCAAACCTACCCCAAATCAAACGAATTCCAGAAAAGAATCATTAACGAATTCAAGATAATGTTATCATGGCACGATCAGTATATAATTTCCTGGTATATAATGAAAGTATTTGGGATATCGCAAATACTTCTAAGAAGTAGTCTTAATGATCCATTATTACCTAAGAATCAATCAATATGGGGATTTGTATAATGTTACTTATTCCCCTCAGTGACACTCATAACAATAGGAAATTGAAACAAATCACTAAGCACAGTATGCTTTTGAAAGGAATGGAAATGTTTCTCTAGGAATTTGAATTTTAAAAAATTGTGAATTAAATATATTTATATCTTTATAGAAAAGGAAAAAAAAATATTTCAAATGTGTTCCAAAAAGTAAAAGAAAATCACATTTTAAAGGTGTTCTAAAAAAAAAAACATCTTCAGTACAAAAGATAAAAGAATTAAGAAAAAAATAAAAAATTGTCAACTAAATATGTTTATATCTTTATAGCAAAGAATAAAAATTCTAAAAAATTATCAACTAAATATATTTATATCTCTATTGAAAAGAAAAAAAAAACATATTTCAAAGGTGTTAAAAAAAACATAAAAAACATCTTCAAGGAAAAAGATAAAACAATTAAGAAAAAAATAAAATTTTAAAATATTGCCAGCTAAATATATTTAAATCTTTATAGAAAAGAAAAATAAATTATATATTTCAAAGGTGTTTCAAGAAAAACATAAAAAACATCTTTCAGAAGAAAAAAAAAGTGTTAAAAAAAAACATAAAAAAACATTTTGAAGAAAAATAATAAAATAATTAAGAAAACAATAAAATTATTGTAAACATCAATGCAATTCAATTTTTTTGTCCATTAAAATTGAAGCTAATTTGTGTACAAGTTCAAAGTCCTGAAATAACTAGAAAGACAATAATTTTTTTTTCTCAATTCAATTGTATTTTTCACATTAAGTAAATGAACGCAAGTAGCTATTTAACCTTTTTGCCTAAAATAAAATTCATCTTATAAAATTCAATTATCAACCAATAAACCTTTTCTTGAGAAGTATTTTCCCAAACACTCTCAATAATCTTATGATAAATTATGATAAATAATATAGTGTAGCATTGTATCTCAACACCTTTATAGAGAAATTCACTAATGCGAAGATTACAAGGTCATCATCATCCAGCTCTTCCAAATGTCAAAAAGCCTTGCAGTTATTTAACGATCTGGAGAATTCGACATTAAGTTCTAGAAAATATATAATTCAAAATTTTAAAAATATATATAATAAAATGCCATGTGCTTAGTAAACGTATATGATAAAAATTAAAATTGCATGCCCTCGTTAAAGATACATTTCACAAAGATATGATATTGTTCAAAATTCTAAAAACATATCCAAACCACATTTTTTCAAGCAGCGAGCTCCACAATTTTCAGGAAAAGAGAATGATGCCTTTATTTCAAGCTCCAAGGTCCATGATTTTTAGGCAGAGAGGATGTTGTTTTTAGCCTCCACAATTTTCAGGCAAAGAGAATGTTGTGTTTATTTCAAGCTCTAGGGTCCACGATTTTTCAGTCAATGAGAGAGCAATTTTAGGAGAATGGCAGCACGTGTGTTGGGAGAGAACAATTGTAGAAGAATGGCAGCAACGACGGCGTGAAAGATATAATGAGTCGCAGACAAGAGAGTAGGGTTAAGATTTAAGATATTTTCCTTTTATTTTTGTTTGTTAATTTAACTTTAAAAAAACAAATTAAAGAAATTTTATTAAAAATCCAAATTTTATAAGATTTTGAAAGAATTTAGTCATTTCTGATTCAATTTGGTTCATACAAATAAATTCAGCGAACCTCAACAAATTTGTTCAGAAAAGTTCAGCAAACCGAGTGACTGAGAGTACAACTAATATTTTTCAAGCATCTTATTAGATTGTAGGTTCCTACAAAATCTGGTTGTATGGTGACTGAGGTATTTACTTTCAGTAATTAGTGAAGATAGTAATTGTGTTATGTTTCAAAGCCTTATTATCTAGTGCCAAACAATTTCAAAGAGGCTCAAGAGTCAACCTAGATCAAGAAAAGTGCCACATACAGATATATTAAGCCAATAAGCAGAATGCTTACTTGCAACCTGAAGAAATAGAGGAATACTCCATTTTACAAATAATTTGTGTGTCGATTTACAACTTTCATAACAATGCACCGCTACCCCTTGTATTCTCCCATCAATATTTTGCCAATGAAATGACTATGTTGGACTCCAAAAGCACTGACATCAATGGCTGGATAAATTCTAAGTTTGCTTCTCCAAGGCTTACAGCAGAGCATTTGTCCAGCCAAATGTGCTCTAAGCCAGGTATAAAGTTTGCTAACAGAAACATAAATTTCCTGAACTAACGTTACCTGCAAATAGTGCGAAAATGCTTCATTACCATGATGTGATTCTATAAATTCTCGGCATGCCAAATAAGTTATAAGTTATAATAAATGGAAGCTCCGACAAACGAGTTTGTGCCGATCAAAAGCTGCAAAAGCTACGAGATTTCTCTCCAGAGCGCAGCGGCGCCTTCTGCTTCTGTAGTCACCGGTCGGAGCTCGGCGATGGGTCAGAGCTCGGAGCTTGGCGGTCAGAGAGTGGTGGTCGGAGCTCAGCAATGGGTCGGAGATCGAAGATCGGCGGCCAAAGCTTGGGAGCTTGGCGGTCGGCGATGGGTCGGAGCTCGAAACCAGCGACCGACGACCGTGTCGAAGGTTTTGGCGCGTTCACCCTTTTGTAGTTTTTTACGCAGGGGAGGAGGCAGCAGGCGACAAGAGAGAGTAGGGGAGGAGGCAGCAAGCGATGGAAGAGAGCAGGGGAGGAGGGAGGAGGCAGCAAGCGGTGGCGGCAGGAGTGAGCTCGTGGGAGAGAGCAGGGGAGGAGCTCACGGCGGGAGGAGGCTGCGGATGGAGGAGGGAGGAGGATGCGGTGGGAGGAGGGAGGAGGCTACAGGCGGAGGGATGCGACCAGGTCTCAGAAGAGAGTAGGGCAGGAGGGAGCAGGAGGTCGGAGGAGGTCAGCGGCGGGAGGAGGAATCAGGCGGCAGCGACGGTAGGAGGGAGCTCACAGCGGAGATGCATGAGCTCCACATGGCAATATTCCATTCGTTCTATGAGGGAGTAATCTAGCCGACGTGGAGCTCATGCTTCTCCATGGTGAATGCCTACAATGTAATAACTATCTAAAGTTAAATCAATAGGATTCGACGGATATAGAATGATAATAAACAACAACTCAATGAATTTAAATACCCATTTAAAACAATTAAAGGATATGGAGTGATAATAAATAACTATGTAAAGTTAAATGAATAGGATTCGTCAACATATTTTATAGTAATTAAAAATTGTAAACACAAATTTACCCATGGCTTATAAGTTTGATATTAAATTCTATAATTAAATCATTTTACCGACCTTTTAAAATGTTACAATTTAAAGGAATATATCAAACTGTTATCAAATTGAGTTAAAAAAGGAAAATTAGCATAAATACGAAACTGAATATGAGTATGAACAAATAAAGAGAAATGGTTAACAGAGCTAGTAAAAGCCGTATCAATTTATCTGCGCACATGATCAATTGAAAGAGAGTTTATTGTTTGCTCAGAAATGGAAATATCTTGTGCTATGTAATTACTTCATCTAAACCCACCATAATTTGCAATTTTACAAACCATGAATATTTGTAATATGTCAGTAACATAATTAATTTATAATATACCAGCAACACAAATAATTTTCTGAATTTAAATACAAAAAAAAAATTAAAAAATTGTGAAAAGTGCTTTCAAAAAATATTATCTTACTGAAAAGAGAATCTTCATTAAAATATTATCTTACCATAAAGAGAATCTTCGGCTCAAACATATAATAATATATTGTACCATTAATGAATATAGTTGAATCTGTCATAGTACAGATCATGGACAACTTGATGGGGAGCGCTTTTCCTCACCTGTTAAATCCCCAAATCCGTGGATAACCTCAATCTTAAATACAACTGAATCTGGCACCATACCGACATCTATACAAATCCTTGACAACTTGATGGGCAGCGTTCTAGAAATCCGTTGCATATAAAATGTAACTGTGGGTCATGGATCATTATAGTGGCAATTGTAGTTAAAGAAGCTTGTAATACATGGTGAATGTTGGCATATCCTTACTACACTTGGCTTCCCCACTATATATTCCATTTACAATTTCCCATACCTGTCCAGTGTTGAATATTAATTTGTTAATTAAATTGTTTTTTTTTAACAGAAACGGCTATTGATTATATTAGAAAAAAAGATGATATTACAAAATAGGTGATGATCAGATTGCTCCCATCAGAGGAAGACATCCATCACACTGAGTTCATCATCCTCTAACTGATAATTGTCATTGCATCTTCCAATCCTATGAGAACTATAACTTCTTAAGAACTACCCTAGGAGATATATGCAGAAGAAAAACATGGGGTTCTGCCTTAATAAAAAACTGGTTTTTCAGGCTTTTCCAGTATGCCAAAATAGCTAATAACAGTTCTAAGAGTCCTGAAGATCATAAGCAAATTACTGAAATACGAAATAACAAAACAGAGCTAAGGTATCCCAACCCAAGACCCGAACCAAATAGCTACTGTAGACCCACGTCTGTTGTAGCTCCAGCAGAGCTCGCTGCCCCATTTTTCTCTGTGCTGAGGTCCACAAAGTTGCCAGCATTGGTCATGAATTTTTGCAGCTTCTCCATCTTCCTGTTGATATCTTCAAGTTCTCTGCCCAAGACTTTATGCTTCCAGATCTTGTGGGGATAGGCTAAGCCCAAGGTTTCCTCAAGATGCTCGACTTTCTCAGCAATACCCTGGTGTTGTGCTTTAGCTTCAGTATGAGTAATGTAGGCAAGATTGTAAAGGAGAGTGATAAGCTTCTTCTACTCTAGATTTTCCCCTCAGATTAACCTGACTTGCAGCTCTAATTTCGACACCGGTCCAAAAATTCAACTTCAAATTTGGATATACCCATGTTTCCAATTTGGCCCCAAGAATTTCCATCCCCAACGTGCCTGTAGCAAGGGCCACACCCGTGGTTGAACTCTGCCTCAGTCGAATCACCTCGCTGCTCTTCATGCTACAAGCCACAACTGCAGCCACCTCCAGGACCTCTCCTCGGCTTGAAGCACCTGCTACACTTCTGCATTGCATCTCCCCTGCCCTGCGACTGACTAGCTCCAGGATAAAATATGTCTCCCCCACACTATGAATGCCCAACGCCATGAAATTCCATGGATCTTTCAACGTAGAGGAGCACCGGAGAAACAAACTTCAAACACCGTGCGCTGAGGATGAAGGAATGAATAAAGAGAACCTTCTCGATGCAGTGATAACCCTCGACCACCATCACGCATGCTAGCCAACTGGAAAGCAGCGTGACTGTAATTAATTTGATCGTGTAGGGGCGTCTTATGAGGGAGGAAAGAGCCGTCGAAAAAAAGAGGGAGCATTTCCTATAGTTTAAAATCATCAATCCCCCAACGTGATGAGACCAAGGAGGAGGGGAGTTCCAAAAAGAAGTGGCAAGGGCCCAGTCCCTTAAGACTTGCCAAGGTCTATGGGAGCCATGCATTTTCAAAACTTTCATTTCTATAACTTAACACACCATATGTGAGCCTGACACCCCGATTGGCCATTTCGTTAGCTTGACCGTTTTGTCCCCGGAGAATATGCATAAAGGTTATCTCATGGAAATCCTTGCTGATACAGAGGAGAAGGTGATGAATTTTAGAGGCGGGATTCCTTCTTTTTCCGATAATGCTTGTAGCTTCTCTGATTATGATTAAGGAGTCACCTAAGACCATGAGTCTTGTTATCCCTAGAGATATGGCGATCTCTAGCCCTTTGATGAGGCCAAGCCACTCTGCTCCATTATTGGTTTTCCTTCCTAATCCCCAGGCAAATTCCTTCTGTTTTTTCCCCTTGGAGTCGAAGATTACTCCCCCCACACTTGCCAACCCAGGATTGCCTTTCGAGGCACCATCGAAGAATAACATACTACTTCCCACTTGAGTCCTCCATAGCTAGAATTCCTTGTTGCTCATCCTTAGTTTCCAGCTCAAAGGCCTTGGTTTTTTGGGGGGTTTTATCCAGGAGGGATTGGTTGGAGGCAGAAGGAAGTCAACCATCCAGTTTCTTTCTTTGACCATCAAAGGTTCCTGATGTATACCGGGCATTCCCCGCGAGGAAAAGGCTTCGAAACAGAGAGCCTTAGCAGCAATAGAGGTCCTACGAGGACAAGAGGCCAACCCTTCAAATATTTATTTATTTCTGGAAGTCCAGAATTTCCAACAAATAAACTTGGGGAGAGCTTCCCAAGCTCTAGAGAAGTCCATTTTTCTTGTGAGGGAGCCATGATAAAAGTCCTACCAACATTTAAAAAGGTCATTCCAGTTGGTTGGCATTACCAGGTTGATATTTAGACTAATGGTGGCATAATTCCAAACCTCAAGAGTAAACCTACAATTTAGGAAGAGATGTTCCAACGTCTCTTTGGCCTCCTTACATAGAACACAACGTAGAGGACCTTTGATTCCACGTTTTCTCAAATTATCTGCAGTTAGCGTTTTCCTATGGGCCAGAACCCAAAAAAAGACATTCACCTTTGGGAGCCCGTCTTTGCACCAGACCTTTGACCATTTGGTGTCTTTAGGACCTCCATCTCTATTGTTGAGAACATGCTGGTACCCTTCCTTCACCGAGTAAGTTCCTGAGTTTCCCCATCCCCGTTTGTCCTTAAGAGAGAGATTGATTGGGAATTGTTCCTGGAGGAGGGATAGAAGGACTTTGTAATCCATTTGTAGGTGAATGGGAAGATCCAACTCCTTCCATCCGGCCCACCTTCCACTGTTTGTCCATTTCGAGATGTCGAATCAGGAGTGAATGTTGCTGCTTTCAAGCCAATTTTGCAAGTTTCTAAGCTCATGACGAAAATTGGCAGGGGATGACCTCCCCAATATATCATACCAGATCTTGATGCTTTTACCGTTTCCAGCAATCCAATGGACTTTTTCTTTTATTATTAAGGTTTTCTTTTTGCACAATTCCCATACAGGGGATCCTTTCTTCTCCATGTTGATATTATCAATACATCTGAGCCTGGTACCCCTCATATATTTTTTCTGCATCACTTTCTTCCACCAGGCGTCCTTGTCTGAGACGAGTCTCCACAAGATTTTTGCTCCAAGGGACAAGTTCATTATGTTTGGGTCCTTCACCCCAGCCCCGCCTCTGGACTTAGAGCTGCAAACAGTATTCCAATTTATTAGGTGGTATTTCTTGGTGTTGCTTGCTCTGCCCCCTTGCCAGAGAAAGTTTCATATTTCTTTATTGATTGCCTAGATTATAAAGTTGGGTGCAAGGGAGATAGAGCAAATATAATTCGGATAGGTGGACATGATGGATTTAATCAAGGTGAGCTTCCCTGCATGATTTAACCATCTAAAGCCCCAAGCTGAGATCTTCTTTTTTATTTTATCGATTAGCCCTTGCCAATCCTCCTTCCTTTTCCTCCCTTTGAAAATTGGAACTCCAAGGTAGTTGAAGGAGTTCCAATTTGTGATTCCTTCGAAGCCAAGAGTTCTAGAAATTCTACCATAGTGGTTCACGGGAAATTCTAGCCGTAAAATTTTGATTTGAGTTCGCTAATTCTTCCGTCTGAGGCATGAAGGAAGGTAGATAAAACATTTTTGAATCTTTCAGCAATAACATTAGATGCACCTCCCAATAGGATAGTATCATCTGCGAATTGCACATTATTTGCTGCACGGACTCCTCTTGGAATTATGATGCCTTTCAAATCCCCATAAATTTGGAGACGTTTAAGTCTTCTGCTAAAGGAGTCTCCGACCAAGATATAGAGGAATGGGGATAGTGGGCAGCCCTAGAGGATACCGTGGAATGCTTGGAAAAAATTAGTTGGGCGGCCATTAACTAAAGGAGTGATCCATGGGCTGCTGATACAGACCTTGATCCACCTGACAAATTCTTGAGAGAACCCAAATTTCGACATGGTTTCAAACAAAAATAAATGATTAACCCTATCAAATGCATTGTCCATATCAAGCTTTATTGTCATACCTTGTTGCTTGCGTTCCATACTAGAATGAATGGATTCCTGCACGATGATGATCTTGTCGAGAATTTGCCTCCTGGCAATGAATCCTCCCTGAGTTTTAGAGATTAATTTTCCCATGACTTTCTTCATTCTGGTTGCCAAGATTTTAGCCAAAATTTTGTAGGACGAGTTACACAACGAAATTGGCCTGAACCGATCTATAGATATAGGCTTCTTATCTTTAGGGATTAGGGCCAGAGAGGAGGATTTTGTAGCTCCTCTGATCTTATCCTTTTTCTGAGTCCAGTTCAACATTCTTTTTAGATCTTCCTTGATAATTTCCCAAGTAGCTCTGTAGAAGTTGATTGTGAATCCATCCGGCCCCGGGGCTTTATCAACACTCAGGGACCAGATGACATCTCTAATTTAGGACTCCTGAATTCATTTAGAGAGCTCACCATTTTCTTCTTCTAAGATTAGAGACGGGATGTCTGAAAGAAGATTTGCCTGAGCCAAAGGATTGGTCTCATCCTTGTCTAGAAAGAGCTCTTGGAAGTGCTGAAATACACGGGATTTTATCTCGTCTTTGTTTTGGATTATGCTCCCATATTTATCTCTGAGTTCCTTAATTGTGTTGAAGCTAAGCCCTGCCTTGGTTTGCTTATGAAAATAGCCGCTGTTACTGTCCCCCCCTTTTAGCCATAATTGCTTGGATTTTAAACGCCAAACCTCCTCCTTCCTACGAGGAGCAATGAGGATTTTGTTGTTAAGATCCTTCTCATGGAAGATAAGAGCAGGAGTGATATCTATCTTTTCCATATCTGACTGAAGAGCTGCAAGGTCTGATTGTAGTTTTTTTTATAAATCTCGGACTTTTGAATTCCTTCTTCGCCCATCTTTTTAACTCATAACGAACATTCCTGAGCTTGCTTTCCCAAACGTAGCTCGGAGAGCCGAAGCAAGGGTAGCTCCAGGCCTTGGCTATTAATAGCAAGGTTGTTTAATCCTGAAGCTAGGAGGGATTAAACCGAAAAGGGATAGGGACTAGATTAGCAGGGGCGGAGAGGGAGAGGGAAATCGGTTTTTGTCTGAGACCGCGGAAGGGATGGAAAAGGAGGATGGGATGAGATTTAATCGAAGGAAGGATGAACCGATGAGGAAGCGGTCAAGTCGAGCAACAATGTGGCCAATCCCTACACGACAATTATTCCAGGTGCCATTTTTAAGAGGAGGATCAAGCAGATCCAGGTCAACTATCATATCTTCCAAGTTCTCTCCAAAGGGATCCCTAACTTTAGACCCGCCATGCTTTTCGTACTGGGAAATGGTAGCATTAAAATCCCCGGCTATAATAACTTCCTTGTTATTTATCAAATCCTTGAGGGAAGCAAGGCTATTCCAAAAGGACTGCTTGTCCCTATAATGGGTAGGGCCGTAGACATTGCAAACGTAGAAAATGAAATTATCTTCCTTGTTTTTTAGTTCATTAAGAGTCTAGTGTTGGATTTCTTTCACAACTTGAAAGGAATACTTACTTGAAAAGAATGAGGCAATGCCTTCGGAGGCTCCTCTTGAGCTTGATGCATTTCTATGGAAATCTATCCAGAAGTGGTGTGTGAGTGCCAAGATCTCCACATCACTCATCTTTGTCTCTTGAATCAATAGGATGTCTGGTTTTTCTGAGCTGACCATTTATTTCAAATAATTGACTTTGCTAGATCCCCCAAGACCCCTACAGTTCCAAGAGATGAGCTTCATTACTTCTTCCCCGATTGCTGGCCTTCCCAAGCCCGTCTGTCTGGCTTGATTTTAGAGTTCTGAAGTAGCTTCATTTCTTCTATGCTTCTTTGCCTCCCTAGTTCAAGTTCTCTTTCCGCCTCTTACTCTCTGTGATAGCGAAGGGATTTTCTGCCCCTCGTGTTTAGAGGAGGCCCTGGTTCGAAGTATTCTTGGGATCTTATTGAGGAGGATTCAGGTGTTCCTGAGGATGGGACTACTTTTCTCTACTTGACCATTTCCACTCAAGAGCTTTCAGGAGGAGGGGATCCATCTTGAGCTGGAGTTTCTTTGATGGGTTCATAGTTTGGGGCTGAAGTGCTATTGGGTACATCCACGATGAGTACAACGTTCGCTTCCGGATCTTCAGGTTCCGCAATCTCCCCTTCTTCAATATTAAGTGTTGATGTATTTGTAACTTTGGAAGATATTCTTCTATGTATTACACTTGTACTTTGTTATATGTATGATGGAGATGTATTATTCCTCCAATCAGAAGTGTCGTCATTTGTATTTCTAAGTTTCGCAAGTGTCGCAAGTGTTGCAAGTGCCGCAAATTATATTTGATGGGTTATTAGACCACCAGCGTGGGGTCAGCCCTAGTTGAGTTATGTGGCTAGGTTATTAGACCTCATTGGGAGGTCGACCCTGTTAGGTTATTGGTAGGTCAAGTCAATGTATAAATGGAGAGTGAGTGTGTCTCATTCTATTCATTCACTCATGCATCCAACTCGCATTAGTTGTGAGAGGAGTGCACACAAGTGGAGGAGGAGTAGCTACTGGAGTTATCTATCTTGGGTTTGATCATTGTGATCTTGTATTGCAGCTTATTCTATCTCTGAGGAAGTTGCGGGGTTTTTCACCTTCTTGGTTTTCCCTGAGGAAACTCTGTGTCTCTTGTGTTTATGATTGTTATGTTGTGCATGTTATTCTCTTAGTAGGATCCTAAGATAATGTTTGAATGAAATTATTGAAAAATTAACATGGTATAAGAGCCGTGCTAAGAAGAAGACACTGTGCAGCTGTGAAAGCTAGGGATTCTTAATATTTGGGTTTCTCTCCTTAGATCATCAAAGCCAGGAGGCTAGGTTGACTCTCCTCGGAAGGGTGCATCTTTCTGTCGAGACAGAATTCAATTATGAACACTTTCAGTTTTTGGCCCGTCACTGCTGCGAAAAAATTGGGGTTTCGGAGAAAGTTGGAATTTTTGGAATCCGAGACCACGACTGGATGCCCCTCAAGAAAATCGAAGTTTAGAGACCAAGGTCGAACTTTTTGGTTGGGCAGAAAGCCAGGCTTCATAAAACCCTAAATCACGATTTTGATCGAAAAGGTGGAAAATTAGGGTTTCCGCAAAAGTTGAAATTTTTGGAATCTGTGACCACGGCTGGATGCTACTCAGAAAAATTGAAGTTTAGAGCACAAGATCGAACTTTTTGGTTGGGAAAAACCCTAGTTCGGGATCTTGCCCAGGAAATCCAAAAGTTTCAAAGGCAATTTTGAGGAGTCAAATTTTGTAGATTTCAAATTTGAAGTATACCAGCTTGATCAGCTCAACAAGGTGCATCTTTCCATCCATTCAGAAGTTTGGAATTCAAAGTTTGAATTTTTAGGGTTTCTTTTACAAACCCTAATCCAGCTCCAGATCCAGTTTTCAACAAATCAAGTGGTAAGACTTAAATATTTTATTTCCATTTGAGTTTCTCATTAAGATGTCTCACCACACCAAGCTTGAGGATAAGCTTGAAGGAGCTAACAACTTTCGAGCATGGAAGTATAGGATTGGGTTAATCCTAGAAGAGAATGAATTGGACAACTACATAAAGGAAGAGGTTACAGTTCTAGAGGGAGATGAGGCTAAGGCCTTACACAAGAAGAACTTGGTTAAGGCCAAGAGAATCATTGTTGATTCTATAAAATACCATCTCATGCCCCATGTGTCTTCCCTAAAGACACCTAAGGAAATGTTTGACTCTTTGACCAAGTTGTTTGAAGGAAAGAATATAAATCGGAAGATGACTCTGCGGAATCAATTGAAAGGGGTAAAGTTTCAGAATGGAGAAACCATCCAATCCTATTTCACTAAGGTCTCCCAAATCAAGGAACAACTTGAAGCTGTGGATGAAGTAGTGGAGAATGGAGAAATTGTCATGACCACTTTGAATGGCATACCTAGGTCATGGGACTCCTTCATACAAGGTATTTGTGTAAGAAGGAAGTTGATCTCTGTCAGTAGACTATGGGAGGAATTTTCACAAGAAGAAGCTAGGCTTGTGGCCCGAGAAGAAAAGATGGGAAATGAAGATCAAGCTCTCACAACTCACACCAAGAGAAGTAATCCCAAGAGGGAGCAATCTCATCACAAGAGATCTTCACACCACCATCATCAAATAGATAAGAAAAATCTAAGATGCTTCAACTGTAATGAGAAGGGACACTTTGCTTCAGAATGTCCCAAGAACAAAAAGAACTCCAACAACAACAACAACAACAAGAGCAACAAGAAGAGATATCATGCTCATGCTGCTGAGGATGATGAACCTCCCAAGAAGAAATCTATGGTATAAAGTGAAGACTCTTCAAGTGACGATGAATTTGTTCTGATTTTTGCTCTCACAATTACTGTTACACATAGGTGTAATGATTGGCTTATTGATAGTGGGGCTTCTAAACATATGACGAGATTCAAAGAATCTCTTATGGACCTATCTGAACATGAATCACCTCACAAGGTGAAACTTGGGGATGACTATCAATACCCTATAAAAGGAAGTGGTGAAGCCTCCTACAAGTTAGACTCTAGGAAGTCTTTGAAGATGCAAGATGTTCTATATGTACCTGGACTCAAGAAGAACCTCCTCTCCATATCATATTTGGATGCAAAAGGGATGATTTTTTCATTTGTGGATGGACAAGTACTTATGTGGCCTAAAGGTAAGACCATAGATGATGCAATAGTGATTGGAGAGCAAGAGAGAGGATTGTACAAATTGAAGGGACAACCTGAACATGCCATGGTACATGAATCCATGGAGCCAAGTGAACTTTGGCATAGAAGGATTGCTCATGTGCACTATAGGGAACTACCAATTGCAAGTAAAGCAGTAGAAGGTCTTCCTGAAATCCAGTCAAAGCATGAAGGTGTTTGCAAAGGATGTGCAAAAGGAAAGAACACAAAGAAGACATTTCCAAGCAGTGAAAGCAAAGCAAAAGGAATTTTGGAGATTATCCACTCCGATGTATGCGGACCAATGTCGTCCAGTTCTCTGAGTGGGTATGTATATTATGTTTATTTCATTGATCATTTCTCTAGGAAGACTTGGGTTTATTTCTTGAAGAACAAAGATGAAGTGTTTGATAAGTTCAAGGAATTCAAAGCCTTGATAGAAAATCAAACTAATAATAAGATCAAGATATTTATATCCGACAATGGCGGAGAATTTACTTCAAGGGAATTCAAGAAGTTATGTAGTGATTCAAGGATTAAGAGGGAGTTGACCACTCCCTACAATCCACAACAGAATGAGGTTGCAAAAAGGAAGAATAGAACAATCATGGAAGTAGCACGGGCAATGCTTCATGACCAAGATCTATCCATGCACCTATGGGCAGAAGCAGCAAGAACAACAGTATATGTACAAAACAGAACACCACACAAGATTCTTGACAACAAGACACCAGAAGAAGTTTTCTCTGGTAAGAGACCAGAAGTTAGCTATCTCAGAATATTTGGTTGTCCAGTATATACACATGTTCTAAAAGAAAAGAGGACAAAGTTAGATCCTTCAGGAAATAAGGGTATATTTGTGGAGTCCAATGAAAGCTCGAAGGCATACAGAATCTACTTTCCAGGGTTCAAGAAGATTGACATCAGTAGGGATGTGACTTTTTATGAAAACTCAGCATACATCAAATCAAGGAAGACACCTGTTGAAGACTATGAAGAACCAAGGATACCCAAAACACAAGACACCACCATGAATGAAGCAATACCAGAAGTGGATCATGAAATAGAAGATCCACAAGAACCTGCAGATCCACCCCGCGAGAATAAATCTCACAAGAGGAAACCAGCATGGGCTAGAGAGCTCATCCAAGATGTAGAAAGGTACGGTATTCCAGAAGAAGAACACAGAGAAAGAAAAAGGACTAGGTCACACACCAGCTATGTTGCCTTACTCTATGACATAATGAACAAAGAACCTTCCAGTTATGAAGAGGCAGCGGAAAAGAAAGAATGGAAGGATGCCATGGTCGAGGAATACCAATCAATCATGAAGAATGATGTTTGGGATGTGGTCCCAAGACCAGTTGGGAAGTCTGTTGTGACTTCCAAGTGGATCTATAAGATCAAGCATGCTGCAGATGGTAGCATAGAGAAATACAAGGCAAGATTTGTAGCTCGTGGCTTCTCCAAGAAAGAGGGGATAGATTATGAAGAGACTTTTGCTCCTATAGCCAGACACACTTCCATCAGAATAGTACTTGCCCTGGCTGCAGTGATGAAATGGAAGATACACCAAATGGATGTCAAGACAACTTTCTTGAATGGTGTAGTCGAAGAGGAAGTGTATGTGGAGCAGCCACTTGGTTTTGAGACACATGATAGGGAGTCATATGTGTGCAGATTGAAGAAAGCCTTGTATGGCTTAAAGCAAGCTCCTAGAACCTGGTACGGCAGGATAGACATCTTCCTGTGCAGTTTGGTATTTACCAAGAGTAAAGCGTATTCCAACCTTTACTACAAGGTTGAGGAAGGCAATCCAGTGATACTCCTATTGTATGTGGATGACCTATTTGTGACAGGTGAAGATATATTGATTGCCGACACGAAGAGGAAGCTTGCTGCCAACTTTGAGATGAAGGACTTGGGCATGATGCATTACTTTCTAGGTATGGAGGTGTGGCAGAGTGAAGATGGAATCTTCCCTGGACAAGGGAAGTATGCAGTAGAGATCCTAAAGAGATTCGGGATGATGGACTGCAAGGCCATGGCCACACTTATGGCATCGAACCTGAAGCTATTGTGTGATGCTTCATCAGAGTCGGGTTATGTCATGGTGTATCGTCAGATGATTGGGTCCTTGATGTACCTACGAGACCAGATATTTGCTTTGCGGTGAACACCTTGAGCCAGTTTCTGACAGATCTTAGACATGTTGACCTGATTGTTGTAAAGCATATTGTGAGGTACCTGAAGGGTACAATTGATTATGGGCTCAAATATGATGCAAATCAAAAGTTTAACCTGGAGGGTTATGTTGATTCAGATTGGGCAGGCAGTGCTGCAGATAGGAAGAGCACCTCGGGGTGCTGCTTCAGTATGGGATCAGGTGTGATCTCTTGGTTTAGCAGGAAGCAATCCTATGTAGCACTGAGTACAGCCGAAGCAGAGTATGTCGCAGCTTGTTTGGCTAGTTGTGAGGAAGTATGGCTAATGAAGCTACTTTCTGAGTTATTTGATCTCCCGTTGGATGCTACCTGTATCTTCTATGACAACTAGAGTTGTGTGAAGTTGTCTGAGAAACTGGTGTTCCATGATAGGTCGAAGCACATTGAGATAAAATATCACTATATCAGGGATATGGTGCAGAGAGGAGCAATGAAACTCCTGTATGTTGCGACAGATGAGCAGATTGCAGATGTGTTGACCAAACCACTAGCCAGAGTGAAGTTTGAATACTTCAGAGAGAGGCTTGGTGTTCTTCAGATAGAAGATACTTCGAGGAAGAAGTGATGGGACACATTTGCAGGAGCCATTCCAAGCATGGTGGTAGGAGGATCCTTCCCATGGTTGTGGATGTAAGCGCTCTGTGATGAGCATCAGGACTATGCTCAGGTTGCTGCTATGTATGATGATCAGGATGATCATGTGTAATGAGCATCAGGAAGATGCTCCAGATGATATGTATCAAGACGATGCTGTGACGATGATCAGGATGATTATGCGATGATGATATGCATTGGGATGATGCTGTGACGATGATCAGGATGATCATGCGATGATGATGTGCATCAGGACGATGTATTGTGTGATGATGATCAGTATGATTATGAGTATCAGGATGATACTCCTTGGCGATGGACAGATTGTGCAGGTAGCATGTAATGGCTCCTTGGGAGATCCGATAGTCTGAGCTCGGATGCTCTTGTGAGGTTTTACTACAGGTTGGATGCAGAAAAATTGTGCAGGTAGCATGTAATAGCTTCCTGGGAGATCCTATAGTCGGTGCTAGGATGCTCTTTCGAGGCTTTGCTACAGTTTGGTCATGGACAGGTTATGCGATAAGCATAAAATAACGCCCTGGGAGATTTACAGATACTCTTGCAAGGTTTTGCCTATGGCATATAATAGCTCCCTGGGAGATCTGGAAAATGCTCTTTCAAGTTTTTGCTTGGGAGGACATATAATAGCGCCCTAGGATATTTGAAGATACTCTTGCGAGGTTTTTCCTATGGCATATAATAGCTCCCTGGGAGATCTAGGAAATGCTCTTTCGAGGTTTTGTCCTATGTCATGTAATAGTGCCCTGGGAGATTCGATAGGTTGAGCTGTGTGCTCGTAATCAGTCCTGGGATGCTCTTTCGAGGTTTTTCCTAACCACATGTAATAGCACCCTGGGAGATCTGATAGGTTGAGATGTGTGCTCGTAATCAGTCCTGGGATGCTCTTTCGAGGTTTTGTGGTGGTCACATGTAATAGCTCCCTGGGAGATCTTGCCAGTCATGCTTAGGCACATAAAGGATCCTGGGATACTCTTTTGAGTTTTTGTTGATGCACATTCCATAGGATGGACAGAGATGATTGAATACCTACAGGAGGCTAGGCCTACATCCAACATGAAAAAGGGTTGTCTCTGTAGAAATTTCTATGACGAGAATAATTGAGAGATAGCCCAGTGATTGAGATGACTAGTACAACAGCAGTGACGATGATGCTCCGTGATCCAGTGACAATGATCCAGCCCCAGAATTGAAGACTTGTGGCAACATGTATTGATGACCTGTGTCTAGAGAATACCTTCCTAGTTAAGAGGGAGTATTGATGTATTTGTAACTTCGGAAGTTATTCTTGTATGTATTACACTTGTACTTTGTTATATGTATGATGGAGATGTATTATTCCTCCAATCAGAAGTGTCGTCATTCATTTGTATTTGTAAGTGTCGCAACTTATATTTGATAGGTTATTAGACCACCAGTGTGGGGTCATCCCTAGTTGAGTTATGTGGCTGGGTTATTAGACCTCATTGGGAAGACGACCCTGTTAGGTTATTGGAAAGTCAAGTCAATGTATAAATAGAGAGTGAGTGTGTCTCATTCTATTCATTCACTCACTCATCCAGCTCGCATTAGTTGAGAGAGGAGTGCACACAAGTGGAGGAGGAGTAGCTGCTGGAGTTATCTATCTTGGGTTTGATCATTGTGATCTTGTATTGTGGCGTATTCTATCTCTGAGGAAGTTGTGGGGTTTTTCACCTTCTTGGTTTTCCTCGAGGAAACTCTGTGTCTCTTATGTTTATGATTGTTATGTTGTGCATGTTATTCTCTTGGTAGGATCCTAAGATAATGTTTGAATGAAATTATTGAAAAATGAACATTAAGTGCTTCGAAATGATTGCTAGCTGGGATAGCTATTCCGATCTGGTCGTTTTCTGGCTGTTTCTTGCCAGAGGTGGCAGTCTCTTCCTGTACTTTTCCTTTACCATTCCCTTGATGTTGCCGCTTTGGTTCAAGGTTTGGAGCAGGGGTTCTCTTTCCTTTTTTCACTTGGTGCCATTCTTCCTCTGGCATATTCTCCGGGGTCTCCTTAACAATTTTTGGGAATTTTTTGACTAAGTGGCCGTATTCGTGACATTTCTTGCATTTGAAGGGCAGTTGTTCATTGTCAACTTTTTGTGCATATTCCCAGCCATCCATGCATAGACTTACCACCTCCGGAAGCCCCTTCTCCAAGTCCACTTCCACAAAAATTCCGGCACAGGAGAATAAGGGGCCTTTCAGCTCAACTTTATCGATATATTTTCCAAATGAGTTACCTATTGCCTGAAGAGACTCATCATTCCAACAATGCAAGGGGAGATGTGGAAGCTGATCCCAAACATGAATGACTGAAGGCACATCTTTTTCGGGATCAAAGGAAAGGCTCCAGCGGTTGAGGTAAATACCTTGGGGGCCCATGAAGTAAGGCCGCTGTGAAAAATAAGATCTCTGTCCTCTTTGGATTCAAATAAGAAGATGAAGTAACCCTTGCCGCAAAAACAAAGTTGGATTCCCCCAGACATCAAGGGCATCCAATTCTTTTTTATCCAAGTTTCCATGGTCTTTGGCGATGTCCAAATACTAGTGAACTGACCTATCAGGCCATGCTCACTTAACTCAATGGATTTCAGTCACGAAGCTGCCGACTTGATATGAATCTTGGGGGCCTCAGACAGTTTCAAAAATCCATCCTTGGAGGCAGCGGCGACAACGGGAGAAGGTGAGGTGGCGACCATAGCCCTGAAGGCTTCATCTAGAAGCCGACGATGAGCAGCAGGGTTGAAGTCCTGTGGGGGATCCATCCCAAGCCGCGGAGGGATGCGAGCAGGAAGCCCTAGCAGGGCGCGCAAGGGTTAGTGCAAGGGGAAGCTAACGCAGGGTTTTTTCCATATGTACTTGTGCATATTGTTAATTAAATGGTTAATCATATAGTTATCCAGTCATTAGAAAACAATCAACATTTATTTGAGAAAACCTCAACCATAGATAGTTGTTAGAGCAAGAGGGAGAAGAAAGAATAACCATTGATCCCTGATTTGAGATTAAATGTTGGAAAAGTTGAGATAGGGACTTCGTAATTAAATATGGTAGTCAAAATATAAATAGAAATAAAAATAAAAATTAACTTATTAAGAAAATTTTAGGAAATTTAACCTAGGGCCTTACACAAGGTCCACACATCCTCCACGACTTCATCCATCTCTCATTCCATTCATTTTCGCTCATGAATATTTTTGGGATGTTCTCTTTGCTAGGGTTTCGAGGGTTTCATGGCTTCAAGCAATGCCCCTAGTTATCTCCTACATCCTTCACTCCTCCTCAGGTTTATGGTGGTGGTTTCCTTTTCGCTTGTTTCAAGAGAATATTCCTCCTTCTGCTCTGCTTTGCTTTTTCTTAAGTAGTTTACAGATCCGAAGCCTAGCTTCTAGATCCAAATAAACTCAAGTAAAAAAAAATCTACTATCTCCTTTCCTATTTCCTAATAGGTTTTTATTTTGGATCTTCATGATTTTTTTTAACAATTTTGTTTTTGTTTTTGATGAATCTATCCTTAGGGCTCAACCCCTTCCCTTTTGGTTATGATGGCCATGGTTTCCAATCCCTCTCAAATTAGGCCATGTTTGTAGCGGCCCACTTGCTTGGTCGTGGCCATGATGTCCATGACCAAGCCCTAATGGGTCGGCCATAGTCATGGATTATAGCTTACATGACCATGGTGGAGCCCTTGTAGTTTGGCTTGACCATGGGAAGCCATTGTCAATCCCTTGTAGGTTGGCTTGGCCATGGGCAGCAATGGCCAAGCCCGCGTGCAATCATGGCCTCTAGGATAGCCCGAATAAAAATGGTTGTTGACCCTCTTAACATTTTTTAATTTTTAATTTTTATTTATTTATTGAATTTATTTAATATATCTTTTCCTTTTTCATTTATTTTTTAAATTATTTCTTAAAAAAAATTGTTTTTGTGTTTGTGTTTTTTTGGATTGATATTTTTTTTGTATATTTCTTTTAATAAGCTCAAAAATTTAATGTGTGTGTGTGTGTATGCATATACATATATATCATTTTATTTTTATCAAGAACTTCAGAACATAACATAGATACTATATCCATAATGCCTATATTTACAAGCATGTTTTCATACAATATTTACAAAGTAAAAATCTACATCCATGTTAATTAATTTCAAGAAAATATATTACATCTATAACACCTATACTAACCAACATGTTTTCATATTTTAATGGAGTAAAATGCTACAATCATATCTCTCAATTTTAAGAGAAAACAACAACCTTAAATACTAAAAAAAAATAGATAAGAAAGATGTAGTTTGACCTTTATGTCTCTAAATTATCGGCCTTGTGACACAAGTTTGTGACTCAAATGTCAAAATTATGATGTAAAGAGAGAGCACAAAATGGATAAAAATATGACATGTGATAGTAACGTTTCATAAAAAAAGTGATGATTGTTCCGACAAAAAAATGACATTTCTTTGACGGGAAAAATATTGATGCTTTGACTTTCTATATTTCATCGCTTAAATGTGACAGCAAGATGTCAGGAACAACGTCAAAATTTATAGCCAAATGTAATAGTGAATTGATAAATCGAATATATTCTCTCACCCACAAAAGAACTTTGTGGGAAGCATAGATAAATTAAGTGTTATAGATAGTGTATGCATAGGTATAGAACAACAATGATTCACAAAATTCCTCGCAAAAGAATTTGCTATATTACAACATTAATGTGTAAGAAATAGAAATAATTATGACATTTAAGATAAACTAAGAAACTAGATTGCCATAGTTAACCAAGGGAAACAAGAAACACATAAACATAACACAATAATTTATCTTAGAGAATACTTGGTGAGAAAAACCCAACATTAAAGGAGAGAGGTTTCCTCTATTATTATCATAGTTGATAGAATGACATTATAGAAATCAAGAAGATCAAGAAGGAGACAACATGGCGAAAAAGGCCCACATAGAGCATATCATTAATATGTATAAAATATTACATTTATAGTACACATCTGGTAATTACCTTACAACCACATCATAACTAGATGTGTGTTAAGGTGTGTCTAGGACTTAGATTAGGGTTATTTCTAACAATTGCCCCCTTAATCATATGTTTGTACAAGTCTTCAACCTAAAACTAATTAAGCTAGTGTCTTCTACTAATGAAAGATGCTCTTTGAAAATGGTGGTTTTGGGATGACCACAAACCAATTTGGAACTTGGTTGTAAGGATTAGAGGTTCAACCAATTTGGAACTTGGTACTAAGGCTCAGATTTGCTTAGAACATTTCGAATGCTAGCAAAAGTTGTAATTCTTCTACTAAATGATGTTTTAAGGATGACCATAAGCCAAATATGGAACTTGGCTCTAACTCTGGTTCTGGCTTAGTGGTTCCTACTTGTTTGTTCTCGCTTACTTGTTTCTAACTATCAATCATTCCATAAAAGAAAAATAACATAAGAGAACTGTATTCCAAGAAAAGAGGTGGTGTCTAAAGACACCATTACAACACTTAATCACACCGCATTGTGACCAGAACATCACAATTCATTATCATAAGTCAATACAAAATCAAGATAATTCAATACCAACAAAAAACATAGGTTCATTCTTTTATAGACTCCAGATCTAACAAACTCCCTTGAAGTGAGGAGGATCTAGTCCACAAATAGGGGTTTTTTGTTCTAACTCTTTCCACAAAATTTGCAGCGTCCCATAGTTTAGTCAGTTTTTCTATTCGAGCCAACCACAACCTCGTCGACCATTCAGTCGACCTCTTAGTTGAGCCTCCAATCAAATGATTTGTTAGTCGACTGATGTCATTCGATTTTCTATCTCCAGAATATCCATAGGTGTGATGAACCTGCATAACCTTAGGTTCCAACACCCCCCCATCATCACAATACTATGGAGATTCAGGAGATGAAATTACATTCTCTGAACATCCCTCCATAATTGTAGCTTTCGCAAGCCCAAGCATAACCCAAAGCTTCACAAACTTAGCTTCTGGTAGAGGCTTCATAAATGTATCATCAATATGATCATCTATCATGCAATAAACAAGTGATGCGACATTGTCCTTTACCAACTATCTCAGATAATGAACATCAGTTTAACATGTTTCATTTTGATGTGAGCAACAAGATTGACAACAAACTGTATTGTACTCTGATTGTCACAATGGATAATAGTCGAGGACTAAACAACAAAACCAAGTTATTATAAAAGATGATGGATCCAAATTGCCCCTGTACCTACATTGACAACTCCATGATATTCAACTTCTGTAGTTGAAAGAAAGACTTCCTTTTGTTTCTTACATGACCAAACAAAGGGTCTAAAACTTAGTCAAAACATAGAGCCAGAAGTGGACTTTTGGTCGTCAATGTCACCTCCCCGGTCGGAATTAGTGAACCTGACTAATGGTTCTATACTGTGACAATACTTAATACCATACTTATAAGTTCCTTTAATATAATGAACAATTATTTTTGCAGCCTTCCAGTAGATTTCTGGAGGATCCTACATGAATCGGGAAACCACACTAATAGCAAAGGAGAGATCAGGTGAACCGTGAGCTAAGTAAATCAGGCTATTGACCAATTGTCGATGAAGAGTTGCATTGACTCGTGGAGAGTCACAGTCCTTCAATAAATTTACTTATAATCGTCAATCTTGAATTGTTTCAAAAGATCCAAAGCATATTTTGGTTAATAAATAAAGATACCATCATCCATTTGCAAAATTTGAATGCCCAAAAAGAAATGCAACACACCAAGATCAATCATTTCAAAGGTATTTGTAATTTGTTTCTTCAAACCCAAAATGAGTTTGACATTATTTCCAGTTATGACTAATTCATCAATATACAATGCCACAGTCAAAGTATCACCATGAACCTCACTCCGATACCATGTTGGGGAATCTCTTCATATGAATCATAAAACATAAAACAAAAATAACAGAAGGGAACTGTATTCCAAGAAAAGAGGTGGTGTCTAAAGACACCATTACGACAATTAAGCATAACACATTGCGATCAAAACATCACAATGCATTATCATAAGTCAATACAAAATCAATACAATTCATTACCAACACAACCCATAGGGTCGTTCTTTTATATTCTCCGGATCTAACAAACTCGTTTGAAGTGAGGAGGTTCTGGTCCACAAATAGGGATCGTTGGTTCTAACCATTTCCACAAAATCTGCAACGTCCCATAGTTTAGTTGGTTGTTCTAGTCGATCCGACCATGGCCTTGTTGACCATTCATTCAACCACTTAGTCGACTTCTCTACTAGTTGACTGATGTCCTTCAATTGGATGTCTCCAGAAGATCCAGAAATATGATGAACTTGCATAACCTTAGGTTCCAACACAAGGTGGAAATTATAAAATATTTCAACTCCAAGATGTGTCATTACTCGTGAAGGAACTCTTTGGCATGACTCATATATTTTCTTGGCTATTGATGGTACCAATGCCAAGAAGCAATCCATCCATATTGAATCTTCTCTCTTGCATGTTTCTTTAGTTTTGAACATCTATATGAAGAATGATTGCGCTTGCCACAATGTTGACAAGGATGGAGATTAAAACATTGATCCTCTGTGTGGCCAGTTTAATGGAAATGCTAGCACTGATTGTGAATAGGTTGGATTGAATCTTCTTGAAGGAATCTAGAACTCTAAAACTGGATTGCCTTGGAATAATTTGGAATATGAAATGCCAGTTTCTTATCATATCTGATACTCGTTCTGTGCCTGTTGTTCTTGAGTTCTTCCCAAGGTTTGATGATGGGCTTGGAAATATTATGATGAACATGTTCATGATGGTCTTCGTCTTCTATATCTATTGTTGTTTCATTGAATTGGTCCTATACTGACAATTTATAAGAATCATCACCATATTAAAAAAGAAGGTTGTTCTAAACAAGAACTAGTTTAGAATGTTGATTCCTTCACTTTGTTTGATCATGGTGGAGTTGATTATGGAGAAGATCAATTATGTCTTGTGAATTTTGTAAACAAGTGAGAACATTAGTGAGATTTGTCTTATCGATTGTGATTGTGTCGTTGTCATAAGAGAGAAGTAGAGTGTTCAATAACTCTACAAAGTCATTAATTTGAGCCATTTAAGGACTGCCAAAAGACTGATAAAAATCACAAAGGGTTTCTTGAAACTCCACCCTTCAATCATACTCAATAATTTAAATTCAAACTCAACAAATGGATGGTGTCAGCTTTTACCTCAAAATGCACCCATTTAATTGGACACTCACAAAATAACTATTGCAAGTACCAAAATAAACTTACAATAAGACTATTTGCAAGTTACAATAAATGTTTATTTTAAATAATGATGGAGACTTTATAACCCCAATTTTATAGTTTGCAAAAGCCGCAATACCTTATATCTCCTTTTGACAAATAAGGATGATAGACATAAAACAAGTCCTAATTTTATAGTTTTTAAAAGCCACAACACCTTATAACTCCTTTTGACAAGTAAGAATGATGGACATAAAATAAGTTACGAATGTCCATGTCCTTATAAGTTCAATAAAGTTGAAAGAAATAAACCCCTTGTGACTCTTGTAAAATTTGCAATGCAAAAACAAATAAAGTATATATACCCTTATAACTTCGTTACAGAAATTAGGATGATGAACATAAAACAAGTCCCAATTTTATAGTTTGTAAAAGCCACAACACCTTATAACTCATTTTGTCCTTGTCACTTATAACTCCTTTTTTCCTTTTGACAAATAAGAATGATGGACATAAAACAAGTTACTAATGTCCTTGTCTTTATAAGTTCAATAAACTTGAAAGAAATAAACCCCTTGTGACTCTTGTAAAATTTGCAATGCAAAAACAAATAAAGTATAATACCCTTATAACTTTGTTACAGAAATGAGCAAAACCAAATCATTGATCTCAAAAAAATATTGTCTTTATCATGGTTTGTAAAATTTACAATGCAAAAACAAATAAAGTATATATACCATTATAACTTCGTTACAGAAATTAGCAAAACCAAATCATTGATCTCAAAAAATATTGTCTTTTATCATGGTTTGGTTCATTTGGAACCAAAGACCACTATCCAATAAATGCCTTCAACTCAACAACTCTAACCAATTCTTCCATATGGAGGACTTATACACTTGGATATTCTTCTCTTGAGGCATGTGGGCTCCTTCCTTTTTTATTATTAACCAACCATTCATTCGTTGTCCCATTTTTAATGAGTGCCAGTTTTGTTGTGTTTAGCCATGGGATGGATTTCCTACTATTATTGTCATGGATGTTTCAAAAAACCATAGGGGTGGACTAAGTCATATCTACAAGAAAATGCAGAAAGAAATAAATCTACAACACTGTCGACTTCTTTTCTCTCGATGCCCACTGGTGATAACATAAGATAAGCATATGCATTGATTATTCTCAATCTCTGATACCAGGAGTTTTCCATAACCATATTTGCTCTGTTAAAGAATTTGATGCACTGGAGAATTTGATGCACTGGAACTGAAATTCAAGAGCCACACCGAAATTTGAACTTGAATGCCAAAGAATTCAACTTACATGAACTAGAATTTTAAGGTGCCAACACTGAAATTGTCACGCCCAAACTGGAATTTGAACGCAAGATGAAGCTCTTGGAATAGGAAGCACATAAATATTTATAGCAATCATTAGCTCAGAAGCATGGATGATCAAGAAAAAAAACTTGGCGTTTTACAGTGCAAAAAACCAACTAATCACATATTATTGCGGGTGAAAAGGCATTATTAGTTCATACACTTGATTATTAACATTGAAGGATACATCGAAAAATCTTGGAGCGTGGACCTGTCCATAATGCTTTGTTATCTCCTTTTTCATGAGGTATGCAACTCATGCATCCTCACACTGGCAAAAATTCTCATACCTTGGCTACAGGATCGCACCCTCAACAATGGCAGCCCACTAATTTTGATATGCAGGAAAAATATTCTTCAACAGCTCCACCGATTTCAAGGACATGCTCTACCTCTCCAAGAATTCGATCTCGTAATGTCACTCTCAGTCACTCTCAGGAATTTGCTTCAGCTATGTTGCAACCAGCAGAAAGTTTTGTGCAAGTCTGTTACCTATCATCAAACTTCTTGAATCATCGACACAATTCCATGCAATTCTATTTCATTGAGTCCCTGCAATATAAATTTAAATCAAAGGCTCGTAATGCAAGTTTGAACATATATACTCCTTTCAGAAGGATATGGAACGATTCCAAGAAATCCAAATTTACAGTTAAAAGTTACAAGTTTTATAAATGCATATATAAACCCAAGAACACTAGGAACAACGATCAAATGCAACATATGGGAATCGAATAAAACTTTTTATGAATATCTAGTAATTTTCTCGAACTGACCGAGAGATCACAAGTAGCGTCCATCAGAACAAGCAACCTTAACTCATACAGTCACCATGCACCAACGATTTCTTATATCATCAGGTCGATTAGGTCATAATCGTTCTGATACCACTGATAGAATGGCACTATAGAAGTCAAGAAGATCAAGATGGCAAAAACATGGTGGAAAAGTCTCACATAGAGCATAAAGTTAATAGGTATAAAATATTACATTTATAGTATATATTTGGTAACTACCTTATAATCTGAACATAATTGGATGAGTGTTAAGGTGTGTTTAGGACTTAGATTAGGGTTATTTTTAACATTAGTTGATAGTGCAAAATACGTAGAATTCACTTATTGTGGGGCAATCATTTTATTATTTTTGGCTTGATATAGACAATGTGGTATGTTCCAAAATTCTAACAACAATTGCTTCTCCTCTTTTTTTTGTTTTGTACGCAACTAAGTCCCTTGATTCTGTCTTATTTTGTTATGGAATGATGGCTGTTCAAAGAATTCAATGTCTTCATTTTATTCCCCCTTTGAGTTACCCCCACCCGTTCCTTAAAAAATTATAGGAAGCCCAAGACTCTCTCTAGTTAGGAAAGTGTTCCTGTTAGGTTCCTAATTATAATTAAGTCAACCTAGAGTGTAGGATACATCATTACCTCTTTTTCTCCTATTTATAATAAATGATGTTCATGTGAGTAAGCACTTTGTATTATGTGTTTGATATTTATAAATGACTTTCCCCCCTTGAAGAGGCTTCTTAGTCATTACATGTCTATGATCCTCAAGGTATGCACTTACAACTTATTCTTTCTATTTTTATACTAGTTGGAGTATTTAGTACATAACATTTAGTTTTAGAGTGAATGATCCTTGGGTTTGGCTCCTTCAAATGAGTCATCTCGCCATTTTTGTTCTAACTTTCTGGGGGTTATATTCAGTGACAAAATTTTCTAGGGAGTATAGTGGGCATTTTGAAGTACATTGTATTAAAATTTTAGATTCTGGTTGGCTATACTTTCATAGTTATATGTTGTGGAAGTCAAGGTTGAAACTAATCTCAAACATATGTTTTTAGTAAAATGGTTATATTTGAAGCTAGACAACTCCAAATCAAGTGACGCTACTCGCATTGGGAAGAAGATAGAATATGGTATTTTAGGTTCAAATTTAAGAAATGAAAGTGAATTATTGCCAACATTGTTGTCTATACAAGTGCGCTCTTTTGAAATGGGGAAAAATAGCAAATTTTGGTAATGTGAGCATAATTTTTTCTTTGAAGGTACAAGTTGAATGGAGGCTAGTTTGAGAATGAAGATAACATCTTAGAGTCCATGTTATAAAAATTTGAGCAAGAAAGGATCAAAATTGGTGAAGTTGTAATAGTTTGAAGGTCGGCCTACATGACAACCCCCAAATAAGGCCTTAAAAAGGTATTTTTAACTTGAAACTTTCACAAGTTTTTATTAAAATATCTATTTATGGTGATTCAAAAAGTGTGATAAGAAAAATAGAAGAAATTGTAGGTAAATATTAATTTTTTGTCACATGAAAAGGGGTGTTAGAAAAAATTCTACACCCGCTAAACCTCTAGAGAGTTCATCCATGAGTGATGGAGAAAGTGAAGATTTAGAGAACCAAGTATCCAATATGTAGATCCAATATAAGGAACTTGATAATATAGTGTTGAAAAAGGTTGACTATTTCAATTTCCAAGAATAAAACAAAAAATAATTGGAACAAAATATGGAACAATGGAAATATAGTATTGAGACCAAGGTGGAACAATTAAATCCATCCTTCAAATCTAAGCTCTTGCAAGGCCTATAAGAGTTACACCCTAAAATAAATAATGTGATTCTAGAAACTTGTTAGAATAAAGATGATACAAAATTTAGGTTGAACAACCTCCGAACTATAATCATATTCCAAGAGGATATAGCTATGCTATTGGAGCTAATCATGGATGGGTTCCTAAAGGTTATGCACTTTCTCGAGGTTGAATTAAGGAAATTTGATGGAATGAATGTCGTCTTTAAATGGGTGAATCAAATAGAGAAATACTTTAAATTGCATAATATTATTGATGACAAGCAAGTATTTCCTTAGCAACTTTGTATTTTGAGACAAAGACATATCAATGCTAAAAATGGGTAGTTAAAAGGAACCCTCATTTAATTGGGGTTTATTTTCAAGGGACATAGAAGTGAAATATGGTAAAGTTTGGGAATAAAAATTCTTTAGTTAGTTGACAAGAATCAAGCATTTCTATTCCATTGAGGATTATAATTCAAGATTTCAAGTATTGACCACAAGGGTGGATAACATAAGTTATGGATATCTATTGTAAGCTTATATGGAGAGGTTAAAGAAGACATTAAACATGAGATTTTATTAAAACAAAAAAAAATGTTGATGAAGCTATGCGATATTCTCATCATATTCAAGCCAAGAATATGGCTACTCATAGCTCTAACACTGGAGCATGTGGAGGAAGTAGAGATAGATTTGTTTCTAATAGGGTAACCAATCCTCAACCCACTCGGATATCACATAAGGAAATGGAATATATACAAGAAAAAGGACTATGCTTTGGTTGTAATAGTAAATGGTCCAAAGGGAATAAATGTCGAGAAACAAAATTAATCACATAGGAAAATAATGAGGAGGAGGAAATATAGGCATCCCAACAAATGAATGAGGAAGAAATTGTGAATCCAAAAGGACATAAAAAAGATGTGGAAATTTTGCATAGGATAGATCAAGATACCAAGTGTGAAATACCAATTCATGCATTAGTAGGTATATCAACACCTCATTGCCATAACATGTTGGGATAATGGTCGAGTAGGGAACATATCCCTCTAAGAGACTTGTTTGGGTTTTTCTTATCCATAAGTCTCATCCTCATTTTCTAAGTGTAGTGGCAGTGCATGCCATATAAGATGCTTCAGTTGTAGTGCATATCACAATGGTTACTTAACATCTTATCAAATTTGTATATATAACAATATGCACACTGATGGTAGTGCATAAGAGGTAGTGCATACTATATAAGATGCTTTAGTGCTAGTGCATATGACAATTGTTACTTAACATCTTATATAATTGAGTATATATAAAAATATGCACACATATGTACAAGTTGATATTCGTCTTAACTCTTTAAATAAATGATATGCAATGGAATATGAAAATTGATGCTAGTAAAATAATAGACTAGAAAAATTATTAATGTGGAATTGAATTCTATCAAAGGAAAATGTTCTACAATAATAGTTGGTAATACATTACATACATTACATACATTACAATTATAAGTTAAGGAGGTCTCATCATCAATATTGTTGACAATTTTTCTCTTAGAATAATGTAGGATACTATTTCATCGATAAAACTTGATAAATTTTTTGAAGCTAAGGCTCACAAACCCCTTTCATGCCACAATTTTTATGCATCTCCTCTTTATCTTTAAAATCTCCTTGCTTCCTAATCTACCATGGTCTTGTCTTGTTATCATCTTGCGAGATCCAGAGATAAATAAGTCCCAAACTTACTTAACTTAATGTAGTGAAACTTTTGTTCCAAAGAATATTTCCATGTACACATTTTTGTGGTGATTTGACGCTTGGTGGATGGACCATGGACCCTGAAAGTGTCTTTTATGATCTATGAGCCTAAGAATTTACTTGTTGTTATATTGTTTCTCATGGCTTGAGCCTATACATGTTGCCTGACTATCCACTTTCAATAGGTTGTTTGAATTCAATATATATGTCCAAACTATGTTAATGAAACTATGTTCATGATGATCACCACCAACTTAGAATTGGATCTCCTTCTATATATATGTTGATTCTACATAGCATAAATCTTATGCTCATCTTCTAAGTATAGTGGTAGTGCATGGTATATAAGATGTTGTAGTGGTAGTGCATGCTATATAAGATCTTTGTGAAACCTATAGCAAGGGTATGTGAATGTTTTGTATCTTAGTCTATCCATTGAGTTAGAAAATGTATATGAAGAGATGGATTAAGACAACATAGGGAAAAGGGGATGGATGATATTCAATTAAGACAACATTCCTTATGAACCAAATTTCCCAAGTTGCCATAATAGGTAGAGATCACAACCCTCACAACTCACTTATATCAAAGAAGAACTTAAAAATATCCTCAAGATTTGAATTTGACGATAATGACACTTTGGAAATTTGCATCTTGATATGACACTATACTTGCTTCATGAAAGGGCACTCTAAAAACAGGTGAAAATTTGTTTAATCACCTCTATGATAGGGGCAATAGATCCCTAACCCTTGTCTCCCCATAAACTAAATTCGATCCCATGTTTGAACTTGATTCTTCATAACTAACCATAAGTGAAATATAATCTTAAGAGGCACCTTTATTTTCCATATCTTATGGGTCCACCATCTTACCTCATAATCATCATGATTCTAAAGAGTTAGACATCCCAATTTCGTGGAGTAAATCCCACTTGAGTTATGGAAATTCCACACCACCTCATCTACATCCTCCCTAATGTGGATATGGGCCTTTCTCAACTCATTAAGTAAAATGTTCCATGTATGCATCCAATCTCCAACAAAACCCACATCATGAGTAGTTAACCATCCTTGCACAAAATGATTCGAATTGTAGGGATTTGAAATCTTGTTTAGGATGCGCCACGTACTAACAAAACAAATATGTTGGACCAAGTCTACAATAAGGAAGACATTATCACCACACCCCATGATAGAATCCATACCCACTTTCACTTGAGTCCCTGAACCCACTTTCCAGGTCAGTTGATTACCAAGGGTAGGGAACGCTAAAGTGAGTGCTTTCCATTGATTCAAAGAATTCTAAAAAATTATTTCAACCTTCTCGGATCCAAGCCATAACAAAAGAAAGATATGTATTTGGAAATGATTAATATTCTCCAAAGGTTGTCCCATCACATGAAGTTCCACAATAATCTGGTTGTTAGTGCTTTTTCCAACAAAAATATATTTTTAAGGCTCCAACGACCTTATGCTTAGGAATTGCAACCACCTTCCAATTCACCAGATGCAAGTCCATATAATTGCAAGATATTTTCTAAAGATAATTGAAGCATATCTTCTTGATTCTATTAAGGAATACCTTTTTTATATGCATTAACAAGTGCAATAAAATTGGTATAGCCTCTAGAACTGATTTAATGAGCACTAGATGTCCTTCTCTCGAGATCTAACGATTGCACCAAAAGTTGATCCATTTTTTTCCCGCTAGCCATCTTCAATTTACTAACCCACAGTTATTGGGTTTCAAATGGAACCCTAGATAATTGTAATGGCCTTTCATTCAAATCAAAACAAGGAAGGAAAAAATATTAGTCATGCTAGCTCAAAGTTAATCATCAATCATGGGAAAGAAGATCGCATATATTTTTAGGTTCACCCTCATTTCGGTAACAAATAAAAAAGGATTCAAAACCTCTTTATATTGTTCATACTCATACTTGGAACAAAATAAGAACAATATAACATCATCCATAAATAAGAGATGCATTAGAATTTCAAATATCCCTACTCTCATATCCCAAATTTTATGTTGGTGCTTTTTCTTTTGGATGGCTCTCCCAAGCCCTTCCATTAACAATAAAAATAGATAGGGAGAAAGAGGACATCCCTATCGCAATCCACATGAGGAATTGAAGAAATTTGAGCCTAATCCATTAATTTGGACGACTTAGGAGGCCAACATAACACATGCCATAATCCAATTGACCATCGGGAGGATAAACCCTATATGTAGCCATAAAAGTCTCAACTATAGCCATGATACTTGATAATAGGCCTTTGATAATTTGAGCTTTATCACAACAAAAAGGATGCGCTCTATATTTATAGAATGCAATGCTTCTTGAATTGTAGCACTAGCCTCATGGATAAGATGGCCCTTTAAGAACCCGAACTGCTCCATAGAAACTATACTGGACAAGGTAGGCTTGATTATTTTTGCAATTACCTTTGCAATTGTTTTATACAAGCAATTTCAAAGGGAATCGACCTATATTCATTGAAGGAATTCTAGTAGTCCATCTTACAAATAAAGGTTAGAAATTTGGGATTGAAAATCCTTGGAAATTTATATGCTATGCAAACCTCCTCAACAGTTATTAGAATATATTCCCCTACAAAATCGAAGAAGTCACTATAAAATTCCATTGTCCAACCATTCGGGCCATGGATTTTGTTTTTTTTTAATGAACCGATGATGGATTGAAGCTCCTCTTTAGCGATGGGATTAAATAGGGCATCGTTTTCTTCTTCCTCAATAAGGCACTGGAATAGTTCCAACATTTTAAGGACATCCCATAAATTCTCATGGTCTAGTTCTTTGAAAATATTCTTGAATTGATTATCTCCCAAACTTGCTAGCTCATTGAAACCATGTACCTTGGTTCCATCTCTGTCACACAACTCCCAAATTGTGTCATGGTTCCTTCTATGATTCACGAAGTTTTAGAAAATTTTCATGTTATGGTAAGCTGATTCGATCCGGATGGCACTACTTTTTAGTCACCATTCATGTTCATTATCCAAAATAAATTTTGATCTCTTCTAATTCAAGATACGCGCCCTTTCCAAAGATTCAAGCCGAGGTGGGTTTATTTCTAGCTAGGAATAGATATCCTTCAACTCTTGTTCAATTTTACTAAGAATCATACCTTTATTCCTATGACGCCACCTTTCCAAAAAGGCAACTTTTTCCTTTAAGGATCACAATGCCGCTATGAACTAAGCACAAACGAGTATCTCCGACTGGGCCTTGATTATTTTCTAATTCTCTTTTACTAACATATGGAACTCTTCCTCCTCCTACCAATGTGGGTTATATTTGAATGAAGCCCCTCTCTTTAAGGAACTCTGACCCATCTCCAATAAGAATCGATAATGGTCTAATCAATGAATATTCCCTACCCAATATCAGTATTGTTCTACACAAAAAATCACAACATGATGAGCAAGAAACTAATCAAGTCTTTTAGCTACCCCATTTCGGTCGGTTCGATTGTTGTTCCAAGTAGGACAAAGTTGGATTGGATTGACATCCACCTACCTTGCTGATTCAAATTTTTTCATAAATATGTTTGCAATCCTATCCTCTCTAGCTGATGACCCCCAAATCTCCTCTATACTCATAGTCAAATTAAGTTTGGCTCCTATAATGAGATTATCCATCTGCAGGCAATTTAGAGAGCAAAGATTATTCCAAAAGACCTCCTTTCCATCGAAAGGCCCATTCAAGTTAAAAATGTAAAGAGGGAGATTTATATCCCTTCTATATACCATGGTACAAAGACATGAGTTCACAACTAACACATTAATTCTCTTAAAGTTAGAGTGGAAGCCAATACAACCCCGCCAAAAAAAACTAAAGAGTCCAACCCAAAAAATCCCCCCCCCCTAAAACAATTTAGTTAATTCTAGGATAAAAATATTAGAATAACCCAAAGTATCATGTATCAACACCATATTAGGAATTTCTATCTCTACTAAATGGTTGAGATATAACTTATTAGCCCTCCCTCCTAAGCCTCACATATTGGTTGATGTAATCTTGATGGGATACCTACCTTGTGGACAGTTCTCCCTCTAAATATCTTGGAAAGGACATGTTCCCTACCTTGATTGATTTCCTACATGTATTTTTCATGTGCATGCTTAAGTGAATAATTTTGGCATACTTCATCAAGCCTCGATTTCTCAAAGACATCAACACCCAACCCGCCAAAGACTCCAGACATCTATGGGTTCAATGATGGCCTTAAAAAGTAAGGCTCCCTACCACTAGAGTCTGAGAGGGTATCGATCGAGGAGACCTTAGGGAGGATTGTAAATTTCAATGGAAAGGGATTGACATCACCAACAACAGACCCCTCTACCAAATTTCTACAATTTGTCCCTATCTCAAGATCAATATCCGTAGCAAAAGAATTCTCCTGAACAATTCCACCAAAACTAGGAAGAGACAATGCAAATATCTTACCCAAAGTGTTTGGATTTGTCGAAATATTAGACCACATAGACTCCAATATATCCTAATGTGATGTTTTCAAATTCAAATTATTAAAGAGGGTGGCCTGACAGTTCTGAATAGTCGCTTATGCTTGGGAGTATGAAAATACAGGGATAGACACATCTCCGACTAGTAACTTCTCGTTCTTCTCAACCTCACCACCTGTTAAGAAAATAGGGATTGCCTCTTTCACTATAGCACCTGGCACCAGAGACTTAAAACTATCCACAACTTTATTTGGGTTATGATTTGGATCTTTGTCTACCTCCCTCAAGTCCAACTCACACCCCCATCCAAACTCTAAAAATTGGGGCTGCATTCATTCATCACATGGAATAATATATGACACCTACCACAACGAAAGGGGATATTGACATAGTCCAAAACTTGCAAGTAAGATCAGTCCTTGACACCAAACTTAGGTTTTCAAAGAGTCATTGCCACTTGTCAATTTTGACAAGGATTCATGCCACCAAACGGGTAGAGATGAGTTTATAAATTTCATTGGCCACATTGAAATTACCTAGCACTTCTTCTGTGGCCTGAAGGCTTGCATCCATCCAAAATCTACAACGACAAATTGGGAAGCTTAATCCACATAGGGAAAATAGTCTCCATCTTCTCCCTATCATTAAAGAGAAGATGTCAAGGTTTCAGCGCTAAGAGACTTCAATCCTAGAACCAATGGCCCTCCAAAACCTTTCAAGCATCCTCCCTGGATCAAAAGATAAATCCAATCCTTCCAAGAGCTAATAAATGAACCTTAGGACCATATACCAATAATGGAAACCACTCCTTTTGTATCTATTCTTTCAAAGACACCATGGAAGTCCTTGTTAGACTAAACTTCCCCACCACAACTTTTCCTTCCAAATCCACTATATGATTGACTTGAATATTCTCACCAACCACTAAAGTAACAACATTTCATCTAGACTTCACCACCTTTGTTTTCCTACCAACCTTATTAAGGGTCTTCTTCCCAACAACACCTCACTTCTTCAAGTTCTAGACTATCACCAATAACCTCAAGATTGTCAGTGTCATGGAAAACACTTAGATTCCTTCTTGGCTGAAGAAACCATGTTAGGATTCGAGGTGAGAGGGCACCGAGGAAGTGGATCTATGGAAAATGGCTCCAAATGCATACCTCATGCTTAAGACAACTTGGCATAAGAGGATAGGCCTAAAGCCACAGTTAGATCTGTAGATCATATGGCTAATCGACCTAGAATATTGTCTTGAACAGAAGAACTAAGAAGGTTATATGCCCATAGCAGAATGTGGGGATTTTCCTGACTATAAATATATCTGGACTCCTCTTCCCCAATCCCAAGTGAGACCCACCACACAAATTGACAAAAAATAATCCTCTGATAACATGTCTTCAAAATAATCAACTAGTTGTACACATTCCTCCATCTTTCCACCTCGTACTGCAGAACACATTATAACAAAACTAGTTAGAGTTTGTGTAGAAACCCTAGCCTTGCCACGAAAAAATTAACTTCGCCCACCCTGAAAACCATGATTGTCAGGTCATGATTTTGGAGAGGCCGAGCATTACATTATCATGACGCATCGTAGATATTTCGGTGACATAGATAATACATGATTTGATAACTTAAGATGTCATTTTTTGTTTTTTATCATACTTCCAGTTAGCATAATTACTCATGGTAAACACATGATTGTCAGGTCATCCTGAAATGTGAAAAAACCTAACTTTTCCCATCTTGAAAACTGTAGGTCATGCATTTGTTGAGAGCAGCTTCATCCCTCTGCCATGTTTATATTTGTGTGCAAGCACACTACACTACATATGGCCTTATTCAGAATCTGCAACTATTGACTTGAAATATTGTGATGGTTAATGTTACTCCTCAGCAACAATGAACATTAGTGAAGGTGTAATGGGCTCAGTCATTTTTCTTCCCTACGAGTTATTTGCATAGCTAATTTAGTCGTTTGTGTTACTAGCATCATAAGAGGTCAACTTGATCTAGATATGGGTGTCAGGGATGCCCTATACATCCTAAGAAGCCCAAAATTAAAAACCATTCATGGGATTAAACGTGGAATGACCGCCTGTATTGAATCAAAATAGCTTCCACAGGAGGAGGAGGATTTTCTCTCCAAAAGTTGGGGGAGTTATTCAAATTTCTTCAACATCCACTGGTGTCTATATTCAAACTGCTACAGAAGGAGGATATCACCAAACTACCTCTACCTCTCCATATTTTTATTGCAGAAGGAGGATGACATTGGATTGATTTAGTATAGGTGGTAAGTCCTCCTCCTTCTCCTTCTCTGGAAAACTAAACTTCTACATAAGGAGGAGATTGTCAAACTGTCTTTGCGGATGGTATTCGAATTTTTGCTCTAGAAGGAGAACGAAGTCAGACTACTGCAGTTGTAGAAGTTATTTAGACTATTACTATAGAAGAAGGCCATCATGACTTACACCACTTCTTCACAAGAACATCATCTACAGGCATATTTTGTACATGTAGTCAGTCTTTCTCCTTAGAAGCTAGTTTTGTTTCAATACAAAAACTAGCTTAACTCCTCCCGTGGAAACTAGTTTTGTTTTAGTACAAGTAGTCATTCCAGGTTTAATCCGATAAATGGTTTTAATTTCGGACTTGTTAGGATTTTCAGGGAATCCCTGGAACCTAGGCCACCTCTAGATCAATTCGACCTCTTATGAGGTTAGTAGCGGAAATGGATAAATTAGCTATGCAAGTAACTCCTAGAGCAGGAAATTTCACTGAGTCCATGATCCAGATGGATATCGGTGGCAACGCACCCATTCCACTGGCTCAAAACAGTTTCCCATTTCGGTAAATTTCAAGTAATTTTTCTATGGTTTTTCAGGTCCTAAACTTTCGGGGCCATTTTGAGGCCCTAAACGACCTTTTTTGGAGATTTGGGGGGCCAAATGGTTGCCAACGACATTGATTTGACCCCATTAACAAGATGTAAATCTCGTATAGACCTTTCCAATGGGATACTGAGCACCCCAAATGGAGATCGTATGCAAAAGTTATGACCCCATGAAGTTGACTGTTCAACTAACCACCTTGGGGCCGCAAAATTTATGATGGTACATCTTCTAGGGTTAGGTTTTTTTTATGTTTGGGATTCTTTCCCTCATGCTTATGATAAATAGGCCCTTTCGGCCTCCTTTTTTAATTCAGCTTGGCCACATCTCTTCTTAGAGATAGCTACTACCATTCTAGCTGCTTTTATTTTACAATCTGTTATATTTCCGCTATTTAATAGAATATGTGTTTGTTTTATCATTGTGTTCTTTGCAATATATCTATGTATATGATGATGTATCTGCTCGTTCATTTCGTTCCCACATAAATCCAGATCAGTGGTATCAGAACAATCTGCTCTTTGATTGTTTCTCGGTGCATGTCCCTGACGAGGTCAGGATATAGAGAGTTGGGTATCGAACTAGTTTCACTTGGGTAAGACCACTCTCACCACCCCAAACGACCTCCCATGGAAGAAGAAAAGAGAGACGACGGAGCAGGAGATCCTATCAAGTTGTTGCTCGAGGAAGCCCTCGCGCAATAGAGGAACGAGATGATGGATAATTTCGTCCAGATCCTTTGACTCATGCCGATGACGACATATACACCTTCAACAAGCAGCCGTTTCAGAGATGCGACTCCCTTCAAGGTACAAGTTAACTTTGATATCCATCTATTTGAAGGCCATATCGATGTTGATTCCCTAGATAAATGGTTGAATCTACTAGAAGGGTATTTCTATGTCCACAATTTTTCCGACAGGGAAAATATCATCTTTGCGCTCCTCAAGGCTGTTCCCCATGTCAAAAATTGGTGGGAAACTTATCGTGAGAAAAACTCATCAGATGATTCTGGATTGTTTGAGGCCATTCCCACTTGGGCCTCTTTTATAGATGTCGTTAAGGAGCAATATTATCCCGTGGGAAACTATGATGACCAGTACATAAAATGGATCATTCTACGTCAAGAGAGGGATCAAATGTGTCGGAGTACACCAACAAATTTCATACCTTGCACACAAAGTTGGGTATCAAGGACTCCGAACAACACCTAGTACTAACAGTGGCCTACACCGGTACATACGAACAGAGATGGATTTCTTGGACATCTCTTCACTTGGATCTGCTTATCGATATGCTGTCAAAATTGAGCAGAAATTTCAGCAAAAGAACAAGCGTGACTTCGGACCTGCACAGAAGCAGGGCAAGGTAAAATCTAGCTCGCAGAACACGAGACAGGGAAAGGACAACCAGTCGAAACCACAAGCGAAGAAGGGGAACAAAAAGAAAAAGAAGGACACCGGTAAGTGGTGTGAGTTCCAAAAAAAACCCTGGCACAACACTGATGAATGTCGCTCAAAACAGTCATTGGTGGCCGAGATCAAAGCTTCAGAATCAGATCCCAGTTCCGATTTTGATTCAGAACCCAATGTCATAGCTGCAGACAAAGGGAAGGGGATCATTGATGCAGAACCCAATGTCATTGTTTCTACCACATAGATTCAACCAGAGGAACCTAAAGAGTTGGAGGTAGAGGAGCGCCTCTTCCACTCACAGATGTGGGTGAAGGGAGTTCCCCTACATTTTGTTGTGGATAGTGGAAGCCAAAAGAACCTGATCTCGGCAGAAGTCATCAAGAGATTGGAGCTACCAATAACGCTGCACCCGCAACCATACACCATTGGTTGGCTAAGCCAAGGAAGAGGTATGCGCGCCAGTCATCAATAACTACCATATGACATCAAGCCCTTCAAAGATGAGGTATTGTGTGATGTGGCCCCACTTGAAGTATGTGATGTTCTTTTAGGACAACCATATATGTGGAAGTGTCATGCTGTATATGAATCACGACCTCACTGTGTCATTGTCACTTTGGGAGGACAACTCTATCGGATACCAGAGATAGTTGCACCTACCCCAACCAAGCAAGGAGGAAGATAATCTCCCACACTAGGAAATTTTCCCTATTCGCAATTTCCACTATAAGAGAACATCAGATCGCAGAGACATCCACAACCTTTTCACATTATCCCTCTACTCAACAGAAACAATAAGAACACAAAGTCAGTGCAGCATCTCATATTCGAGTACCTCTACAGTGCAAGGCCACTCATTCAAGGTGCTCCTCTAGAAAGCAATCATCCACACCGGTGCAGACCAAGGATAAAACGATAACCAAAATTGTTGAACAGCTCCAGCGCATCCATCAACAACAATTACAACCCTCTGAATATTTCAAAGAAATGCAACCTTTTCACTTCAGCAAACGCCGCACCAGGAGCTCAACTCAACACACAATTCGACATATGATAAGGGATTTGACGCAATGGAGACCATTGCTTCCTAACGGGGGAGGAATGATCCATATGGATATCGGTGGCCACGCACCTATTCCTCTGGCTCAAAACAGTTTCCCATTTCAGCAATTTTCTAGTAATTTTTCTACAGTTTTTCAGGTCCTAAACTTCCAGGGCCGTTTTGAGGCCCTAAACGACCTTTTTTGGCGATTTGGGGGTCCAAAATTTTTTCAAGGAAACTCATTTAGCCTTATTGAAAAATTGTAAATCTCAGATAGACCTTTCCAACGGGCTACCGAGCGCCCCAAACGGAGATCGTATGCAAAAGTTATGACCCCGGGAAGTTGACTATTAAACTAACCACCTTGGGGCCGCAAACTTTATGACGATTCATCTTCTAGGGTTAGGTTTTTGGATGTTTGGGATTCTTTCCCTCATGCTTATGATAAATAGGCCCTTTCGGCCTCTTTTTGTATTCAACTTGGCACGAATGAGCATAGTAGCCACATCTCTTCTCAGAGATAGCTACTACCATTCTAGCTGCTTTTATTTTACAGTCTGTTCTATTTCCGCTATTTAATAGAATGTGTTTGTTATATCATTGTGTTCTTTGCAATATATCTATGTATATGATGATGTATCTGCTCTTTCATTTCGTTCCCGCATAAATCTAGATCAGTTCATTACACCTTCACTAATGAAAAATCCGTTATTTCTAAGGAGAAACATGATAACCATCCCAAGGAGCCAACGAGCTATATAGTCAACAATTGCATATTCTTGAATAAGGCCATATGTAGTGTACCTGCATAGTACATTTATAGGGCAAGAAAAACATAGAAGAATATATCAAAGTTCCCCTTCACCATGCCTACATAGTACATATGAATGATTGTATGATTTCAGGTCTTTATCCATGCTATATCACTCCTATCATATTTCTAGGTTCACTTAAGTAAGATCAGGAACATTTTGCTTTATAAATTAATAAGTCCTCTCATTAGGGGTTTTTAATGGATCTGATAAGAGAAATGGGATGGTTTGTAGTGCTAGTTATTTCATTTTTCTATCTGATGATAATTTATTTTCTCGCAAACCCTTTACAGGTCAAGGACCCAAAGATTTTGGTGAATTCAAGGTTTTACTTTTTCTAATGGAAGCTGCATTAAACAAGGGTATTGATCAATTACAATTGTTTAGTGATTCAGAACTTACTATTAGCTGGATGAAAGGGTAAATTTAGGTTCTGAGGCTTGGATTATATTATTTAGGACTACACTTAAAAGAAACTGCCAATCATTTTCAAAGAATCTCTTTCTCCCATATCTACAAATAACTCAATGAAAGAGTTAATTCACCTTCTAAGGGGGGTCTCTTAGGTGTTCATTCTCAATTCATAGAATTGGGGTTCAGGGAGGGTTCACAGATCACTTTCCATATCTACAGATAACTTAATGAAAGAGTTAATTCAGTTTGTAAGGAGGGTCTCTCAAGTGTTTATTCTCAATTCATAGAATTGAAGTTCAATTAGGGTTCATAGATCACTTCTAAGACTTGTTCTATTTTTTTTTTAATTTTTAACTTGAGAAGGGAGGTTATGCTTATGCATACTAATCGCAAAACTTTCAGTACATCTTATGTATTGAATATTTATATAGCTTTGTAACTATGCTAGTTTTAGGAACTTTTCTATGTAAAGTAACTATAAGTTTTGGGTGACAGTTATGGGACTATGGGATGGATCAATTTATGTAAAGTTTTACATAAGAAATAAAAAATTGTTTTTCAGAGGAGAAAAAAATTGGAATTCTTGTTCTTTTCATCTTGTTATGGGATTTATATAAGAAATAAAAATATGCTTTTTTCAGAGTAGGAAAAAATATGGGATTTTATATATGTTTATTATTCCCTTCCTGCCTGTAGAGCAGCAGGGACTATAGAAATCGATTTCTTCAAATTATATTAGTTTGGAAAAAATTTCCTAGCAATATAACCAAAGTTTTAAAGCTCATATTCTATTCTGACCAATGAACAAATTCTAAGCCTTATTTGGCCTTTACCCGAGGTGATTACCGCATGTTGGCCATGTGTCTGTTCGATTTCTGTTCAGCGTCGCATGCCTTCCTTCATTCCTTTTACCACATGGATTTTATGATTATGTTGTTGATGTAGAGTGTTTATTCTTATGATTCAGCTGACCGACTAATTCTACATCTGGGTCCTCGAACATATCCATAGTCATACGCATAAGCTACAAAGGCATAGGCACGACCAATGGAGAAGGTAACAAAGGCGGTTGCTCCAGTGGTTGAGTAAGTAGCAGGAAATCACAGGAGGCGGTGTTGGATTCTTACTCTAGATATATCTTCCATCGTTGTATTTTAAGATATCAAATGTTATGGCATTTGCTAGTGTAGATTTTGTAATTTTTGCTCTGTGTTAAGGTGTCTGTGCATTCGAGTTTTCATGTGAAGAGGTTTCTCTAATGTCTCGCACTTTTAGAGGACTATTTCTGTGAAGAGTTTAGATGTTTGGTTTTTGTTGGAATACATTCAAGCATGCATTGAGCTCTGTTAGGGATTATTTTCTTTGATTATGTTGGGGTTTCAGTGTATTTTTACCTTCACCTCTATTTTCAGATTCGAAATTGCTGAAATTTCAGTTTAACAACTTCCGTTGCCATGGATCTATTCATGTTTTCAATGTGTTAAGGTTTCTGTACCTTTTTCCTATTCCTCTGTATACACATTGTTGAGAATTAATTTAATTTGAAGAATTCTTCCTTTAGATAATACAATTCCAATCTCGGTTAGGGTCTGTAATAACCTTAAGATGAAACTAGATGCAACATTTCTCTATATAAGGTGCTTTTTATGTCTTTTTTCATTTCTTTATCTTTTCCATGATGATGGCCTTTTTAATTATCCATGGTCGTGTTATAATATTTAAAATACGTTCTATTTGACTTGCTAGATTGAAATGCAGTTCCATTTCCTGTTATAGTTCTAGCGGCAGGGTAAGTTGCACCCATTGATCCAACGCTAGTTGCAAGTACCCCTATAATAATGGAAAAGACCTTTAATTGAGTCAGTGGTGGTAGCTTCACTATACTCTGTAGTAGTGGCGTTTTCTAACAAGCTATAAAATTGGGAGGGGATGCTACTAGCTATCGATTTTATACTAAAATTAGGTCTGGGTATTCTAATAAGTTGCGGAGTCTAATGCCAGTGTTATGATTAGTTCTATCATGTTCCTGCTCTATTTCTCCTTTGTCTAGTTTAAGTTTCTTTGCTTTTGAAGGAGATACCGGTACATTATAGTGTCTTCTATCTCCAAATGTGAATTGCTTATTGCAGTTATGGCATTCGTATTTTAATTGAAATGTCTTTGAATTCTCTAGATTGTTCATTTACCTGAACTTGCACCTACCTCTCAACTTGCATAATCGACAAACTGGCTTATATCTTTTGAATTTCTCATCCATTGTTTTGTTTTCTCTGCATAACTTGATTCGTAGTCTTCAATGGCATCATGACGATCATTTCCAGCCTCTTCCATTGTTAATCTAAATTCCAACTTCTTCTTCTCCTACAAAACATGAGTTCAGTACTAGTTAGTTTCAATATCTATAAAAGAAAAAGAGATGGTTCTATATGAACCACTATAAAATAACAAAATCATTTAAAGAAATACTTATAATGATATGACTGCATGCATTCACAACACCATAATCGTTTTCTTAGATATGATGGTTTTTCCTTTATACGGGGCCTGCTATATGTCTGCATTCGCTATAATAAACAATAAGTGATATTTACAGTGTCTACCTTTGGTTTTTTAGTGATATTTACATGGTGTAGTTATGAGCAGTTGTTTTCATTTATTTTTCAGTGGTCCTGGTTTCACCATGTTGCAACTTGCTTTACTCCGACAAACACTTGTCACTCAGTTTAATTGTTGGCGGTATACTACCTACACTATATCGGTCTAAGGGTAATGGAGTTACCATATGCACTTTGATAGAGGGTTTTCCTCCTGTTTAGCTTCACGAGTTCCAGGATAGACAATGTGTGAGTTAGGGAGTTGGTCTATCATGCCATTAACATCAAGGTTATTCTCTATTTAATAAACAATGGCATGACCAATCGATGATCACTCTTCACCAATTCACTGTAGACGTTAGAATGAGACTCCCGATCGTTATTGAATTGCATTGAGATAGCTTCTTAGGGAGGTCAGCTTCATGCTCATATGTACATTTACAATGGTCTATTATTACTTGTCGAAATGATTGTTTTATTATCTTATTTCAAAGCTATAGTCGACTGTCAGAATAGACTCAACCAACCTTCATTTATGTCATTTATAATAAAACAAACCAAGATTTTACTTTAAAAGGATGATCAATCCAACTAGAATCACCATTCCTTAGTCGAAGTCATGCTAACAATTAATTACTGAACTATGATATTATGTCCTCTTCGTAGCTTCGAAGGTTTCTCTTCCCTTCCTGTAATGAAACCCTTCTCTTGTAACGAAGTATCTCTCATTGCTAAAGGAACTTATTTGAATTCTTTTGACCTAAAAAATGTTCACAAGCTACTACTGTCTGGGAATAGCTAGCATCTTTTTTCATTGCTTCCAAAAGTGATTTCCCTGCCACTATCAGTCTATCAATTGCAAGTTTCCAAAATCTAGCAGAAACAAGGTCGTCAATTCACACTATCATCTTCTGGTCAATCAATTGCAATTTTCTAGAATCTACAGAAACAAGGCCGCGTTCTCTCCTGCTGCATCCATCCCCCATACAGGTCGTCTTCCTCATTCATGTCGTAGAGAAAGGATTCCATCAGACGCTTGGATGAGTTCATAATCCATATTAATTTAATTATTTATTTTTTCTATCCACGCAATATCTGTTCCGTTCTCCTCTCCATTCTCAGATCTTGTAACGCATACAACGCTGAAAAGAAAATTCCTGATCAAATTGACTGAATCCCATGGCAAAATTTCCGTTAGGGCTGAGTGGTGCTGGATCAAATCCACCCCAACTAGTTTCTCTTTGTGCGAAATGCAGACTAACAATAATGAAGAAGCTAATGAAAGTGGAACTCCGAATAAGAAAAACTTAGACTACCCTTGCATGAATATATTTTTGGATTGCTCAAAAACATAACTTCTAGCGTTTAGATTCAGAGCCTTATCTCCATAAGGAAAATTTTGTTGAAAATGATGGTATCCCACCTATCTGTTCTCTTCGCATGGACACCGGCAACCACTTGTCTCTATGATGGAGTTGTTTGATGGTCACTTGCCCTAACGTTATTTGGATAGGAAACGTGTAGCTGAAAAAGGATCACATTTGCACTTTTATCGAGGTTTGCTAGGAAACGTGTAGCGATGAAGACTCACATTTTCTCTTTTAACGAAGTTTTAATATGTTTTTCATTTTGTTTAGAATAGTGTCAAATTGTTCATCTGAACTTTGAAGGGTTTAGTGTGGAATTTTTTAAGTATTAACTTGTTTTTTAACATATACATATGTATATTAACATTTTATGGTTTGCATTTAGTTATAATGTAAATAAAATTTATCAAAAATTTCACCACTTCACCTTTTTAAAGATAATATATTTTATTATCTTACTTTTAATCTAATATACAATAATTTTTAAGTAAATTCTTCTTAAGAAACAATTATTTGAAAATAAAACTTAATTATAAACATTTCACAGTATTTAAAAACATTTATATCCTATTAAAAGACTTTATATTTTTTTATATAAATATTAACTACAAAAATTATTATTTCATTTATCCATAAAATTTGTGATGAAATTCCAATTATTATTGAATTTCTTCTTGCTGCCCATTGTTCATTGGTTTTCCACCTTGCCCCTAGTTTATGCTAGTTGTTCATTGGTCTCCGCTCGTATCCCCTCATTTCAACACTAGCAATTACCAATCCACCATAATACTCCTTTTCCTTGCACTTCCTCTTCAAATCTTTCACTTTCTCTTTTTTATCTAAATTATCTCAACTATAAACATAATCTTAGAGTAGGGACTAGCTGCTTTGCATCTATTTCTCTAGTTGATACTAGTAGCAAAACTTCAAGTACATAATATTTATATTGTTTATGGGCCAAAGCTTTGTAACTATGTTAGTTTTGGGAAAAAAAAATTATGCAAAGGCATTATAAGTTTTGGGTGACAATTATGGGACTATGGTGATAGATCAATCTATGTAAAAACTCACATAAAAAATAAAAATATGTTTTTTTAATCTTGTTATGACAATATGTTATACTTAAAGTAATAAAGAAATATCGATTGATAAAATCATGAAAAATATTATATTTATACTTTAATTATAAAATAAGTTTCATTTTGTTCACTTGAAATTATCTAAAACATTGGTTAGAGATGAAAACACAAGTGTAAAACTCAACCATATATATATACATATATACCATATTCAATTATAATTAATTATGATTATGATTATTTGTAATTTTAGAAAAAAATTAATTTTAATAAATAATTTATTTTTAAATATTTATTTTGAAATGAAGATAAATGAATTAAAGATTACTTATTATTTTTAAAATGGATCTATGGTTATATTATATTGGTGTGATTGTTTTAATTTACTATTGCACAATGGAATAATTAAATGCATCCAATAAAGAATGTATTTATAAATATATATTACATTTCATTGCACAGCTTTAATTGTATAATATGTGAGTACGATAATTTAAAAAATAAAAATCAATTTGAATTTTAATCATAGATCTAAATGTAAGATAAAATTAGCATTTTGAGGTGTAATTTTATTTGTTGTGCAAAAATATGAATAAATGTTTCCATCTCGGGGAATTTGATATTTCTAATGGCTTGATAGATTGGGGTTGAAATGGATTTAGGTCAATATATATAGATTATTATTTTAAACTTTAAGTTTATTATTTTTCTTAGGGATAACTATCAACATTACAGATCTACACCTTATTGATTTGTATAATGTGTCTCTCTATATGCAATTAGCATCTACATACCACATAAATAATATGTTATAGGGAGTTGAGATAGCTTTGCTAATGAGGTATACCGCTTGCAAATCAAAACACACCCAATGGAAACATTTATAACATTCACACATTTGCCAACAATGTTGGAATATTGGGCAATACTAAGAGGGGGGTGTGAATCAGTATTGATAACTTTTAACAATTAAAACCACTTTTAACTTATTCATTAACACACAAGATCAACAAGATACAAGGAACATAACTCTTATCATGGAAGCCCAATTTGGAAAACCAAAAATACTTTCTATAACTGCAAAATTATATTTACAATTGTTTTTGCAAGCTACAACTTGTTGGAGACCACAATCCCCAAGTTTCTCAGCTACAACTAAAGGATGATACAACACCCTGATTTTTTCCTGCTACAACAGACAATGATGCTACTACACTCTATTTACCAGCTACTACTGGAAGGAGGCTACGACCCCATGGTTTATCAGCTACTACTAAAAGGATGCTTTGATTCCATATTTACTAGCTACTACTGGAAGGAGGTTACAACCCCCTTGCAGGATTGTATCATGCCCTAGCACCACCCTACCTCCCTAATCTGATCTTAAAACTTCAATGGGATATACATTTTTTTATACTTTCACAGTCCTTTGTTTCTGATATTCAATCCAAGCTCCAGAGACTGCCTATGTTCCTTTTATTCTTTCTCTGAACTATGTACTGCTTCAGATATTTATTTAAACATGCAGCAAACACTCTCATCTTCTTTTTACCTTCACTGTTTTCTACACTGCTTCAGGTCTTCATATCCAATATACAGAGACTTTGTTCTTCTTCTCTAGTTTCTAAGCTACTTTAGATCTTCATGTTAAAACACAAAGACATATTGTTCTTCTTTTTCCTTTTCTAGCCTCTGTTTTGTGTTGCTTCAGATGCTCATATTCAATACCCAGAGACACCCTTATTTGTCTTTTTCAAATTTCCATATCTTCTTTATTTCTTCAATTCTATTACTTCATTTTATTGGTCTCTGTCTGTTCTCGTTTCTCCTTGAATATAGACTATAGAGACGTCTTTCTTCCACTTCGAACACTTGTTTATATATATCATGTGTCTCATCATTTGATCGTTGCACCTTTTCAATCTAGACGTATGTCTTTTCACACTCGTGCCTCTTCAAAAGATTAAATTTACGTTTATCAATTAAATAATAAACTCTGTGTTTTTGTCTTTATTTATTTAATCTTTATTAAATTGACTTGGTTGGGCAATCTCGATTTAACCTTGTATTTATGGAGATATTCTAATGGAATTTCATATTCCAATGACCAAATTGAATTTACATACATGTAGGGAAGGTAAATAGATACACCCAATCAATGTTGCAATTCATTGAATATGCAGTTATTGTAGATTGCAATTTCCATAGAAGTTTCCACGAGACTAAGTGATAAGAAACACAAGAGAAGAGAATATCTCCAATATTCCAAATATTCCCAACATTCCTTCCATATATAATTATATAACATAACCAACAAATACAAAGGCATCTAAAGAAAACAAATCATCCCTATTGTAAGAGAGAAACATCAGTAGCAATGGTTTATCAAAATTATTGTTGGCAAACTCACAACTTGTGTAGAGATAGTTTTTTTTCTTCAATTTGGCAAATCAATTTTTCACACGTGTGACTACCAAAGAAGAAACTGACACCATGGCTAGATGGACAAGTTGCCAAAGAGTAGATCCAAACCTTTGGATGCATTTATCAGTACAAGGACAATTTATGGCGGGCATTTCCAAATGGCCTCTCAACCTTCATTTAGACAAAAAGACAAACTTTTTCTCAATTTGGTAGGCTTGTATTTCGCACATGTAATGTCCAGAGAGAAATCTGAGACCATGACTAGATGACCAGATTATCAAGGAACAAACCCATGCCAACTGATGAATTTATTAGTACAGGGACAATTTATGGCGGGCATTTCCAAATGGCCCCTTAACCTTCAGTTTTCAACACTTGGACAAATTTCATTTGTTCTTAATATGCAAAACAATATTTTTCTCACTTTGGCAGGTTGATTTCTTGCACATGTGACCATCATAAGGAAAAATGAAAACATGATTGGATAACCACTTCAACAAGGAACATATCCATGTCACCTTTTGAATTGGTTGATACACACACATTATTTGGCGGGCATTTGAAACTAGCTTTTTAAACTACCAATTCAACACTTAGACAAAATTGTGAAACCCTAGGTTAACATGAGGAGATTTTTATCTTCATCAACTTGGTTATGAGACACCCAATGGATAGAGGCCAACATGTTGATTCTATCCGGACCAATTTAATCCTTTGAAACCTCTTTCTCTCTCCTTTGCGGGCAATTTTATGGAGTAGTGCAAATCAAGCTGGAAGGTATTTTTGGTAGATTGATAGCTTCACCTTCAGAGACTTTTTGAACAAACTAATGATATGTTTGGATGCACCACTCAAAAATATAGAGACCCATACCCTCAAAATAATTTAAACCATTAACCATAGGAAATGGCGGGCATTTTACAAAGGTCACTTAGGCAGTTTTACCAGTAATTTTATACTTTAGGAAATTTGTTCATTTTACTGGACTTGAGAAACCTGCCTGAAACATTGTTTTAGCAGATCCATAATTTCCTCCTCAGACACTCTCAAGACAAGCTGAGAACATGGTCAGGTAGACATATCAACAAGATACAACATGACAAGATGGGGAAGGAATTTACCTTAACCTATGAATTATGGCATGCATTTTCCCGAGGCCACTTAGGCAGTTTTACTACCATTGCTGGAAAAACAGCCTGAAACCCTGTTTTGGAAGGCCTTTAACTTTGTCATCAAACACTCTTTTTGAGAACTGAGACCATGGTAAGATATCCTCTTCAACAAGCTATAGCATGATATTTTCAAATAATTTTTATCATTCTCCTATGAGGTACGGCGGGCATTTTCCCAAGGACACTTGGACCAATTTTCCAACACTTACCCATTTTCCAAAATTTCTCCAAACTGACAAATCTCTATATAATTAGGTCAAATTGTAATAATGACATCATGAAGGTACTAGAAAATCATCAGGTGGATTTTCATATTCATCACCCATGCCACATCATCATACATGCCATGTCATCACTTCCTTTGTTATTCCTTTGTCTTTCACTGAGTTTGCCTTGCCATCATGTCCTTGGTTATTCCTTTGTCATTATTGAACTCCTTTGACATCAATGTAAACCACATTCAACATTATTCCCCTTTGGAACTGATGACAACATCTAAACATTCTCCCCCTTTGACAACAATGACAAAGGATAACCTATTATGCTCTTGTTGTAACCATCTTGACAGTGAATTTCCTATCTTTCTTCTTTTTGACAACTCCCCTTGCCAATATATATCCTCTTTTAAGAAATTTAGCTCTTTCTTCCTCTTGTTAACTGGACTTGGTACTAATCATTGTGTTATGATACTCTAGTTAACATCCTCATTTACCTTCTTGTAGTGAATCTTTGAAAGAGAACCTAGATGATGAGTTCATAGACTCCCCCTATCACAGTGATGCGTTATGCTCCATTAATGAATCTTTCATAGTTACTTCAAGTCAATGTGATGATTGTCCAGAGAAATATTTTTATGTGTGAGTAGTGTTGGACTTCTATGCACTGCTTTGCACATCATCTCACCAAGAATCTCACAATATCATCTTGTTACTCATCAAAGATTTTTCTTTTGATGTTAAAAACTTTCTAATACACTTCCAACAACAGGCTTTGCTACAATTTCATATACACACTTCCAATTCAATGTATTTTGCACCTTTTATCCAATTCTTGCATATATATATGCTCAAAGAAATTCTTAAGGATTCATTGTTCTTTCTCAAATAGAGTTTCACATAAAACATTGAGATTTTGATCATGCCTAGACTCATTTTACTCATACATTCTAGAGCAAAGATTGCATACCTTTCCTTACTATGTTTGAAGTATATAGACAATTCTTGTAGGAGCAACTCACTTCTTATGTCCTTAATGAAGATAGCCTTTTATTCTTAGCAAGTGATATTAATTACTTGCAAACCCCAATTGCAATTTTCTGATATTTACTCCCCCTGAGTATATGATCCCTTCTAATGCTAATTTAAAGGTTCTCTTTTAGGTCACGAGAGACTTTAGAAGAGACATTCATCATATTTATTTCGATCGATGTATTTTACATCTTCATCCTACTTTCCATCATAATGGATTCCATTCTTATCTACAACACTATTATGCTGAACACCATCTTTGGAAACTTCATTGATGCTTGGAATCTTTGTTTCCCCCGAATCTTTATAGTCTTCCTTTCTTCTCCACATATTTCCATGAGGTACTCTACTTACTAGTTTTTCACTTCTTTGTCTCTTGGTTTTTGTACTTTGATCTTTTCCCTTGGTTCTGCAAACAACAACTTTGTGACAAAAAATGTGACAGTAATGACAATATCCATAGAACTTTCCTTTATATTTGAGGAATCTTTGATCTTTCTGCTTCACAACTTCTATCTTCTTCCATCCCTTCCTTTGTTTATGAACTTTTACTGAAGCATTCTTTCTCATCTTACATTCTCTAGCCATATGTCCAAAATTATTACAAGAGTAACAATGACCGAAAAAGATCTGTTGGAACCTGCTTGTCATTGGTCTTTTAGGTATCATATCAGTTCTATCTTTATTATTAGAGGAGGGAACAAATTTCTGACTATCCTTCTTAATCGGGCTTTTGAGTGCAGCAGTGTAGCTTCTTTTATTCTTATCTTGGAGTGTAAGAGAGAAACATTCTAGATTCTTTCATTTGTCATAACCTAATCCAGTTTTATCACTTGATGGTATTTGGCTACTTAGGATTTCATCTAAAGTCCTTGAGTTGTTCTCAAATTTTGATTTAATAGATTCTTTATCAAGCTTCTTTCTAAGCAAAATAACTTCTGCTTCAAGTCTTTTATGTTGATGTATATGTAACTTCGGAATGTATTTCACATATATGTATATTGTATTCCTATAGAGATGTTATTATTCCTCTATACGGAAGTGTCGTCATTTATATTGTAAGTGTCTTAACTTATACTTGATGGGTTATTAGACCACCTTGTTGGGGTCGGCCCTGTATAAGTCATGTGGGTCAAAGGGTTATTAGACCATCCTATTGGGGGTTGGCCATGTGGGTCAAAGGGTTATTAGACCACCCTAGTGGGGGTCGGCCCAGTCAGCATTATGTTAAGTGGTTAAGTTGAGGCCGACCTAGTTGAGTAAAGGTCAAGTCAAGTTAGTGTATAAATAAAGAGTGTGTCTCTCTCATTTTACACATTCTATTCTCTCACTCACACTTGGGAGAGTGGCACACTTGTGGAGGAGGAGGCTCTACTGCTAGGAGAAGACTATCTCTTGTATTCTGGTTGTATCATTGCTCTATCTATCTCTGAGGAAGTTATTGGGGTTTTTCACCTTTATGGTTTTCCCCAAGTAAACTCTGTGTCTCTTGTGTGCTTGCATTATTGTGTCCATGATTGATATGCTGTAGATTTGTTGTACATGTTGTTCTCTCAGTTAAGATCCTAGATCAAATTGAAGTAAATTCTGAAAATTTAACATGGTATCAGAGTTAGCCTGAAAGAAGGCATGATATGGCATGTATGACACTTGTTGCACTTACGATGCTAGGGCTTGATATAGCAAAAACCAGTCATCGTAGCACTTTCGCTATAAATCCGTTTTGGCAAAGTTTTCGGATCCGAAACTTTTACAGGTCGAAGATAAGATCCCCATGTACCTTGTGTCCAAAGGAAAACCTCTAATTCGTTGTACTTTGTGATTTATGATCTGTACAATATAGGGTTTCTGCCTCTTCCAGATATGAGTCAAAATCAGGTGACCTTGGGAAAAAGGTCATAACTTGGGCTAAGAAGCTCCAAATGAAATTTTGTAAAAAGTGACAGGTAGTACACAAATTGTACTATCTCAGGAAAAAAATTCAGAGGCCTAAATTGAACCAATGACACGTGGAACGCCGTACAAGTTCGCTCTCCTGTATTATCCCATAAACAGGTCACGTTGAGACACTTGGCATAACTCTCTCTCAAAGAATCCAGTTGAGGTCAGACCTGTCGGGATGGAAATATAATAGGTCGGGATATCTCAGAAAAAAAAAAATAGAGGCCGAAGTTGAAACAGTGACACGTGGCACTCCGTACAAGTTCACTCTCCTGTATTATCCCATAAACAGGTCACGTTGCGACACTTGGCATAATTCTCTCTCTCTTAGAGAATCCAATTGAGGTCAGACCTGTTGGGATGGAAAGATAACAGGTTGAGTTATCTCAGGAAAATTTTTCAGACCCTGTGGATCGAAAAGTTTGGAGTTACACCAGAAACAATCAGGTACATATTTATGTCAAATCAGAATTATATTTTAGCACCTTCATTCATGGCTTCCGGAATTTAGGGCTTCGGAGAAAGTTGGAATTTTTTTAATCGGAGACCACAGCTGAATGCTACTCATCAAAATAGAAATTTAGAGACCAAGATCAGAATTTTTGGTTGGGCAGAAGGCTGGGCTTGATCAGACCCTAGTTCGGGACTTTGATCAGAAAAGTGGAAAATTAGGGCTTCTGCAAAAATGGGAATTTTTTAAATCTGTGACCACAGCTGGAAGCTCCTCATAAAAATAGAAGCTTAGAGATTTGGATCAAACCTTTTGATTGGGCAGAAGAGTGGGCTTCCTCAAACCCTAGTTCGAGGTCACGTCCAGTGAATCCGAAAGTTTCAAAGGCAAAATTGAGGAGTGAAACTTTGAAGTTTTCAAATTATGAATATACCAGCTTGATCAACTCATCAAGGCACATATTTCTATCCTTTTGGAAGTTTGAAATTCAAAGTTTGATTTTTTGGGCTTTCTCTAACAAACCCTATTATAGCTCCAGATCCAGTTCCTGCAAATCAAGTGGATTGGGTTAATCCTAGAAGAGGATGGATTGGTCACCTGCATAAGTGAAGAAGTTCCTGTCTCAGAGGGTGATGAGGCTAAGGCCTTCCATAAGAAGATTACAAGCAATATTGACAGGTATGGCTTACAGGTATGTTTCATGTTAAGTTTATCATATGTTTATCATTACAGTACAATCTTGATTAATTACTAGACTTGTCGTATCACCTTAATAGAAGATGTTCATTGATTAAGGTTTTGACAGTTATGAATGTACTAATGCATTGTGATGTTGTATGAGGTTTATGTTGTTCGTTAACATAAAAGGTACACCAAGAAAGACAAATCATGTTCTACTTCAAGAACATATGATCATGGTGACATGAAGACAAAGATTCATCCATTGTCATCGATCACATAGAAGATCTACTTACGAGGTATGTATAACTTGGTTCTACAATGGTTAACTTATGAGACATGCAGGTTACTAGCACAAGTCACTGAAGAGAACCAGTAGACATTATGCGGGTATGTTAGACATAACTAGCTAACATGCTAATCCAGGTATGTTTTTCCTATATCAAGCTAGAATCCTACCTTGTGTTAGGATCTTATATTGTTGTGTTGTTGATAATGATTATTCACGAAGTCATAGGTTTGAATAGTCATGGTTGTATACATATTATGTTTCTTACCATGATTGATGATATGACTAACCAGAAGAATCATGAAGTTATAGGTTTGAGTAATCACGGGTTTATGCATGAATGTTTTAACTAATCAGAAAAGTCCTATGATCAAATAAGAATATGCATAAGTAAAAGAAGACTTCCCTGAAACCTTGAATACTAATGTTTATTATCTATGAATGATCATGACTATACATGTTTAAGATTATTGTGTTTTGATAGTATTAAGATTATACTAATAAATGTGTGATTATGTATGAGACCTCAAGGATAACACAATGACGATACTAATAAGCATGCATAGGGACCAAGGATGAATATAAGTTCAAGAACAGGTAATCCAGGAAGCAAAGATCAAGAGGGAGCACACTCTAGCAGCTCCTGCAAGGATGCAGATATTCAGAGGGAGTTGACCATCTTTCTTCATTCCACAACAGAAAGGTGTAGAAGAAGCTACTTCAGCAACTCCTGCAAGAAAGCAAAGACTCGGAGGGAGTCCACCCAACAAACAAACAAAGATAAGTATTTTAATTACCACTTCTTACATATTTGTTTGTTTAAATAAAATTGTTCAATGATACATATGCTTATGTTCCTAGACTTAGGATATGTATTTTGCATATTTGCATTAATGAACAAGATACTACTAATATGCATATGATGGGTAAGTGGCCTATGGCATTGTACAACATTCCATTTCTACTTATCTAGAATGAAACCTCTTTGCTGACATGTTAGGAGTTGTGCACACTCTTAACAATGTTCTGGTAGAGATTGGAAGGCATCTAGAAAGATACGGAATATGGATAAATGTTGTATTGAAGCATTGGCTAAGATAATTGCATGACTGTATGACATATTTCTTTATGTGTAAGAATTTGTTCTGAAAAATATGAGATGTTTTCTAATCATGCAATTTAACTTGGTATGTAGGAAAGATCATATACCATCACCTACAAAAGAAAGACTACAACATTTGTTCAGCAACAAAGTTATCTATTGAAAATATTGAAGATATTGAAGTTCCCAGGATACGAGAAGAATGCCATGATCCGTCGATCATGAAGAACGATGTTTGGGATGCGGTCCCAAGAGTTGAAGGGAAGTTTGTTATGACTTCCATATGGATCTCTCAAGATCAAGCACGCTGCAGATGGCAGCATAGAGAAATATAAAAGTGATGAAATAGAAGATACACCAGATGGATTTCAAGACAGCTTTCTTGAATGGTGTAGTTGAAGAAGAAGTGTATGTGGAGCAGCCACTTGGTTCTGAGACACATGACAGGGAGTCATATATGTGCAGAACTTGGGTATGATGCACCACTTTCTAGGTATGGAGGTGTGGCAGAGTGCAGATGGAATCTTCCTTGGACAAGGGAAGTATGCAGTAGAGATCCTGAAGAGGTTCGAGATGATGGACTGTGAGGATATGGCAACAAACCTGAAGCTTCTGTGTGATGCTTCATCTGAACCAGTTGATGTCACTATGTGTCGTCAGATGATTGGGTCCTTGATGTACCTGATGAACATGAGACCAGATATTTGCTTTGCGGTGAACACATTGAGCCAGTTCCTGACAGATCCGAGGAGTGTTCACCTGGTTGCTGTAAAGCATATTCTGAGGTACCTGAAAGGTACAGTCGATTATGGGCTCAAGTATGAAGCGAATCAAAAGTTTAACCTGCAGGGTTATGTTTATTCAGCTGGGCAGGTAGTGCTTGTAGATAGGAAGAGCACATCTGGGTGCTGCTTCAGTATGGGATCAGGTGTGATCTCTTGGTTCAGCAGGAAGCAGTCCTGCGTAGCACTGAGTATAGCTGAGGCAGAGTATGTTGCAGCCTGTTCAGCTAGTTGTGAGGCAGTATGGCTACAGAAGCTACTGTCTGAGTTATTTGATCTCCCGTTGGATGCTACTGGTATCTTTTGTGATAACCAGAGTTGTGTGAAGCTGTCCAAGAACCTAGTGTTTCATGACAGGTCGAAACACATAGAGATCAAATATCACTATATCAAGGATGTGGTGCAGAGAGGAGCTGTGAAGCTCCTGTACATTGCGACGGACAAGCAGATTGCAAATGTGCTAACGAAGACACTAGCCAGGGTGAAGTTCGAGTACTTTAGGGAGAGGCTTGGTGTTCTTCAGATTGATGACACTTCGAGGAAGAAGTGATGGACACATTTGCAGAAGCCATTCCAAGCATGTTGGAAGGAGGATCCTTCACATGGCTGTTGATGTAAGCGTTGGATGATGAGAATCAGGACGATGCTCCAGTTACTGCTCTATATACGCATCATGTTGGATGCTGGATATGATCAGTTGGATCATTTATATATGTACGCATCATGTTGGATGTTGGATATGATCAGTTGGATCATTTATGTGTATATGTATGTACGCATCATGTTGGATGCTGGATATGATCGGTTGGATCATTTGTATGTATTTTGTATATGCATCATGTTGGATGCTTGGACCATGTATCTGTATATGTATCAGGTGGATACATTGTATGATCAGGTGGATCATGTATGGTGATATGTATCATGTATTTGTATTTGTATTAGGTGGATACACTGTATGATCAGGTGGATCATGTATGATGATATGTATCAGGTAGATACTTGGTATGCATCAGGTAGATGCATTGTATGATAAGGTGGATCATGTATGTTGATATGTATCATGTATTTGTATTTATATCAGGTGGATACACTGTATGATCAGGTGGATCATGTATGATGATATGTATCAGGTAGATACTTGGTATGCATCAGGTAGATGAATTGTATGATCAGGATGATCATGGATGACGAGCTTCAGGATGTTGCTCCAGATGACATGCAGCAGGATGTTGCAGTGATGATAATCAGGATGATCATGTGTACATCAGGATGATGTATGGTGAGTATCAGGTTGATACTCTATGGCCGTGGAACAGGTTGTCCAGATAAGCATGTAATTTGTGCCCTGGGAGATTTGTAGATAGTCTTTCGAGGTTTTGCCTATGGCATGTAATTTGTACCCTGGGATATCTGGCAAATGCTCTTTTGAGGTTTTGCTTGGGAGGACATATAATTTGTGCCCTGGGAGATCTGCAGATAGTCTTTCGAGGTTTTTCCTATGGCATGTAATTTGTGCCCTGGGATATCTGGCAGATGCTCTTTCAAGGTTTTGTCCTATGGCATGTAATTTGTGCCCTGAGAGATCCGATAGGTTGATCCGTGTGCTCGTAATCAGTCCTGGGATGCTCTTTCAAGGTTTTGACATGACCACATGTAATTTGTGCCCTAGGAGATCCGATAGGTTGAGCCTTGTGCTCGTAATCAGTCCTAGGATGCTCTTTCGAGGTTTTGTGGTGACCACATGTAATTTGTGCCCTGGGAGATCCGATAGGTTGAGCCTTGTGCTCATAATCAGTCCTGGGATTCTCTTTCGAGGTTTTGTGGTGGGGTCACATGTAATAAGTCCTGGAGATCTGGACAGGATGAAAAAGGCCTCAGATGCTCTTTAGAGTTCTTGCTAGTCAAGAGACTCTTTTAAAGTTTTGTGACGCACGTAATAAGTCCTGAGGATTCCACAGTATGGCCAGTGATGACGAAGACCTGCAGGTGGTGGGCCTACATCCAGTATGAAAAAGGACTGGCTCTGTAGAACTTCCTATGACGAGTATATTCAAAGATTGATTGAGATAGCAGCAGCAGTGACGATGATACAGAGAAGATGACTTGTGCTAGAAGACCTATGTCGAGAAATACCTTCCTAGTTAAGAGGGAGTGTTGATGTATATGTAACTTCGGAATGTATTTCACATATATGTATATTGTATTCCTATAGAGATGTTATTATTCCTCTATACGGAAGTGTCGTCATTTATATTGTAAGTGTCTTAACTTATACTTGATGGGTTATTAGACCACCTTGTTAGGGTCGGCCCTGTATAAGTCATGTGGGTCAAAGGGTTATTAGACCACCCTATTGGGGGTCGGCCATGTGGGTCAAAGGGTTATTAGACCACCCTAGTGGGGGTCAGCCCAGTCAGCATTATGTTAAGTGGTTAAGTTGAGGCCAACCTAGTTGAGTAGAGGTCAAGTCAAGTTAGTGTATAAATAGAGAGTGTGTCTCTCTCATTTTACACATTCTATTCTCTCACTCGCACTTGGGAGAGTGGCACACTTGTGGAGGAGGAGGCTCTGCTGCTAGGAGAAGACTATCTCTTGTATTCTGGTTGTATCATTGCTCTATCTATCTCTGAGGAAGTTATTGGGGTTTTTCACCTTTATGGTTTTCCCCAAGTAAACTCTGTGTCTCTTGTGTGCTTGCATTATTGTGTCCATGATGGATATGCTGTAGATTTGTTGTACATGTTGTTCTCTCAGTTAAGATCCTAGATCAAATTGAAGTAAATTCTGAAAATTTAACATTTTAGAGTCTTGTATTTTCTCCTTGAGCTTCTCATTAATGGTCTGCTGGTCTTTTAGCCTCTTTAATTCTTCCTTGAAGTTAGCAACTTCCTATTTTAAGCTCTCGGCCTCTTTCATGCTAGCCATTGTTTGTTGTCTTGAATTGTGCATCTCTTCTTGAAGGGTCCTGACTTCCTCTTCTTTTGATTTCTTCTCTTCTTGGTACTTTGACAAATTTTCTTTCAAAGAGATGTTCTTCATTCTGATCTTTCTCAATTATTCAAGGGAACCTATGAGTTCTACCTTTAGGTCCACCTCTCATTCCATATCTGAATCATCTTCTGAAGCTACTGTCTCCATGAATATATTTTCTTCATCTTCACTTATCTCTTCATCTTAACTATCTTCCTCGAGAATACCAAGGCTTGCTTCTACTCTTTGTTCAACTGAGTAAATTTTCTCCAATTTGACCTAGAGTTCCTTAGCTGAGATGCATTGACCTATCTTCTCCTTGATGGGTTGAGATAATCCATCAAGTATGGCCTCCATTTCCCTTGAGTTATTTTTATTGGACTCTTTCTGAGATGTAGTCCTTATTCGTTTTGGTGGGATATAATCAGAGATTATTGAATTCCATACACCATATACTAATGATTGTAAGTATGCACTCATTCTTTTGCTCCAATATACATATTCTTATTTATTAAGTATTGGAGCTCTGTTGGATGCAATCCCTTCATGTTGATCCATAGTGTTTTTTAATAAGATCTTCCTTCCAGTGGTTTAGACTGGACAATACTGAGAGGGGGGGTGAATCAGTATTGATAAGTTTTAACAATTAAAACCACTTGTAACTTATTCATTAACACATAGGATCAACAAGATACAAGGAACACAACTTTTATCGTGGAATCCCAATTGGGAAAACCACAAACACTTTCTATAACTGCAAAATTATATTTACAATTGTTTTTGCAAGCTACAACTTGTTGGAGAATACAATCCCCAAGTTTTTCAGCTACAACTGAAGGATGCTACAACACCCTAGTTTCTACCTGCTACAACAGACAAGGATGCTACTACACCCTAATTACCATCTACTACTGGAAGGAGGCTACGACCCTCTGGTTTATCAGCTACTACTGAAAGGATTCTTCGACACCCTATTTACCAGCTACTACTGGAAGGAGGATACAACCCACTTGCAGGGGTGTAGCATGCCCTAGCACCACCCTACCTCCCTAATTTGATCTTATAACTTCAATGGGATATACATCTATTTATACTTTCACCGTCCTTTGTTTTTGATCTTCAATCCAAGCTCCAGAGACTGCCTATGTTCCTTTTATTCTTTCTCTGAAATATGTACTGCTTCAGATCTTTATTTAAACATGCACCATACACTCTCATCTTCTTTTTACCTTCACTATTTTCTACACTGCTTCAGGTCTTCATATCGAATATACGGAGACTTTGTTCTTCTTCTCTGGTTTCTAGGCTGCTTTAGATCTTCATGTTAAAACGCTGAGACATATTGTTCTGCTTTTTCCTTTTCTAGCCTCTGTTCTGTGTTGCTTCAAATGCTCATCTTCAATACTGAGAGACACCCTTATTTTTGTTTTTCAGATTTCTATATCTTCTTTATTTATTCAATTCTGTTACTTCATTTTATTGGTCTCTATCTGTTCTCGTTGCTCCTTGAATCTAGACTATAGAGAAATATTTCTTCAATTTCGAATACTTGTTTATATATATCATGTGTCTCATGATTTGATCGTTGCACCTCTTCAAACTGGACGTATGTCTTTTCACACTCGTGCCTCTTCAAAATATTTAATTTTTGTTTATTAATTAAATAATAAACTTCGTGTGTTTGTCTTTATTTATTTAATCTTTATTAAATTTACTTGGCTAGGCAATCTTGATTTAACCTTATATTTATGGAGATATTCTAATGTACTTTCATATTCCAATGACCAAATTGAATTTACATACATGTAGGGAAGGTAAAGAGATACAACGAATCAATGTTGCAATTCATTGAATATGCAGTTATTGTAGATTGCAATTTCCATAGAAGTATCCATGGGACTAAGTGATAAGAAACACAAGAGAAGAGAATATATCCAATATTCCAAATATTCCTAACATTCCTTCCATATATAATTATATAACATAACCAACAAATTTACAAAGGCATCTAAAGAAAACAAATCATCTCTATTATAAGAGAGCAACATCAGTAGCAATGGTTTATCAAACTTATTGCTGGCAAACTCACAACTTGTGTAGAGATAGTTTTTTTTCTTCAATTTGGCAAATCAATTTTTCACACGTGTGACTATCAAAGAAGAAACTGACACCATGGCTAGATGGACAAGCTGCCAAAGAACATATACACACCTTTGGATGAATTTATCAGTACAAGGACAATTTCTGGAGGGCATTTCCAAATGGCCTCTCAACCTTCATTTAGACAAAAAGACAAACTTTTTCTTAATTTGGTAGGCTTGTATTTCGCACGTGTAACCTCCAGAGAGAAATCCAAGACCATGTCTAGATGGCCAGATCATCAAGGAACATACCCATGCCAACTGATGAATCTATCAGTATAGGGACAAACTCTGGTGGGCATTTCCAAATGGCCCCTTAACCTTCAGTTTTCAACACTTGGACAAATTTCATTTGTTCTTAAAATGCAAAACAAGATTTTTTTCACTTTGGCAGGTTGATTTCTTGCACATGTGACCATCATAAGGAAAAATGAAAACATGAATGGATAACCACTTCAACAAGGAACATATCCATGTCACCTTTTTAATTTTTTGAAACACACACATCATCTGGCGGGCATTTGAAACTAGCTTTTTAAACTACCAATTCAACACTTCGACAAAATTGTGAAACCCTAGGTTAACATGAGGAGATTTTTATTTTCATCAACTTGTAAGTACGAGACACCCAATGGATAGAGGCCAACATGTTTATTCTATCCAAACCAATTTCATCCCGTGAAACCTCTTTCTCTCTCCTCCGCTGGCTTTTTTCTGGAGTAGAGCAAATCAAGCTGGAAGGTATTTTTGGTAGATTGATATCTTCACCTTTAGAGACTTTTTGGACAAACTAATGATATGGTTGGATGCACCACTCAACAATATAGAGACCCATACCCTAAGAATAATTTAAACCATCAACCATAGGAAATGGAGGGCATTTTCCAAAGGTTACTTAGGCATTTTTACCAGTAATTTTATACTTAGGCAATTTGTGCATTTTACTGGACTAGAGCAACTTGCCTGAAACATTGTTTTGGCAGATCCATAATTTCTTCCTCATACACTCTCAAGACAATATGAGACCATGGTCAAGTAGATAGATCAACAAGATATAGCATGACAAGATGGTGCAGGCATTTACCTTAACCTATGAATTATGGTGTGCATTTTCCTGAGGCCACTTAGGCAGTTTTACTACCACTGGTGCAAAAACAACCTGAAACCCTGTTTTGGCAGGCCTTTAACTTTGTCATCAAACACTCTTTTTGAGAACTGAGACCATGGTAAGATATCCTCTTCAACAAACTATAGCATTATATTTTCAGATTTTTTTTATCATTCTCCTATGAGCTACGACAGGCATTTTCCCAAGGACACTTGGACCAATTTTCCAACACTTAGCCATTTTCCATAATTTCTCCAAACTGACAAATCTCTATATAATTAGGTCAAATTGTAATAATGACATCATGAAGGTACTAGAACATCATGAGGTGGATTTGCATCTTCATAACCCATGCCACATCATCATACATGCCATGTCATCACTTCCTTAGTTATTCCTTTGCCTCTTTCACTAAGTTTTCCCTGCCATCATGTCCTTGGTTATTCCTTTGTCATTAATGAACTCCTTTGACACAAATGACAACCACATTCAACAAACAATAACATTATTCTTATGATAACACATAATGACTATAAAAATAATTCCATATTTTAATAGAACCAAAACTACATACGTATAAATCTACTTACAGGTTTAATTCCCAAGCATCCAACGACACTGCAACAACTACACATAAATTGGGAGTAGCATCATTAGTACATATTAACACAAGGATTATAGTCAAAACCTAGTTAGGATATCCACTCTCCATGGTTGATCACTTCAATCTTATTAATTGGGCATAATATATTTACATTTATTCCATCGTGTTTCCATGTTCCCATTATGTTATTGACTCTTTACAATATTGCTAGGACAAAAGCCATGCAATCCATCGCTCATCTCTTCTAGTTTGGAGTACTCCCTTAAGTTTCCCTCAACTTTCGTATTTATATGGCTCGGTTGGAACTGCCTTACTATTGATTTCCCTTTCAACTTCTTGCCTTCTCTCCTCGACTATATTGTCCCATAAATGTTTCTCTTCGCATACATGGAACTATTACATTCAATGTTACAACTTCTCTCAACACCCATTTCCTTCCTAAACTCAACCTCCATATGGCACCATATTATTCACCCATATCTTACTTCCATTTTGCATGCTATAACTTCTTTGTTTTATGTTATTTTCTTTGATGTGGAGTCCAAAACCTTTTATTAATACACTCCTCACATATTTCTTTTACTTCTTCTCTTCCCCACAAAGTTCAACATGTGAACTAGGTCCACCAACGATTAGAAAGTGCCATTCCCCAGTAGGTGGGGCTATCACTTAAGTTTTGTATGGTCCTTCCCCACACTACTATGGATGAAAATAGTGGGAAGTGAGGGAATTGAGCTGCCCACAATTAAAGTCACACAACAAAAACACTCACAACATTCAACAAATCTCTAAATGCATTACTTTAAATAGGCATTTCACACACAAAGTTTGTTATCACATTAAAAATTACAACAAATACTTTTCACACAATATATATATATATCATTATTTTCATTAATGACCAACTCTTCCCAACCTTTTTATATTCATGGAGCCTATGCACAGATCTCTAAATAACATAACCATCTGCATTACATAAACTAAATCAAAGGAGAGCCAAAGGCACTAATTCAAGGAAAATCATCCACTTATACTAGGGGTTTGGACAAGTTTTAGTTATGGGATTAGTATGCCAATGGTTTCAAATACTAATACTTGAATTGCCTAAAACAACTCAACAAACATATCTTCCTTCTTATTGTTTCTTCATGTGATGAGTTGGAAAAATTCCAAACATCATTCTAGGTTATCTTTCATTTGTAACCTAGTCAATTATATTCCAAATTTCTTTGGAATCCTCTCCTTTTTAGTCTCATTGAATATACGATGTGACACCATCTTATTGGTCCACATCACCTCTATCTGACACTACCTTTCTTTATTTCTTTGGACTTGTGGCAATGTTGTTGGATGTCACGATTGATTGCCCCAGTGGAGTTTTGGGTGACACCAAGAATTCCTTGAATCTAAAGATGTGATGTAGAGCATCCAAAGTCCATGAGTGATTTCCTTATAAGCGGAACATTAAGGTATATCCAAAAATGTCCCCAATGCTTAAGGTTGATGTCATGGGCCCTACATGATATCATTCAATGGATCAAATAATATATCATAGCATATTTGGGCCCCATGAAGGATTGCCCCCAACATGTGATTTGTGGTAACTCTAAGGTACTCTTGGATTGTACATATGTTCAAGACTTCATATGGGAGCATCCATTCTACTATCACCAAGCCTAAACCAAGATCACCTTAACCATTTCTTGTAATAAATACAACAAGTGCTTGATAAGAAGGCCTAATAACCTCTAGTACTATCAAGATAGTTGAGGGGACTACACCAAATTATATCATAACCTTCAAACCACCATATCTCATGTGTCCCTCAGTGACTATCTACATTCTATGTCAACTCTTCCATATACAACATCTCCACTATCTCCATCTATCTTCCTTTGAATATTTTAATTGGTAGGCTTCAAATTACAATGAAGCCATACTTGAGTCTACAAAAAAAAATATTAAGGAAAAACATAATTACTTTTTGGTTGATAGGATATTTCTTCAATTCAATGGATTCTTTAGAATCCATCTTCACCCTTCACCCTTTCTCTCTCTTTAACATTTTTCCTTTTTCTAACATCGACTTTAACATAAGTCATTTCCAAATATTTGTCTGATGTTAATAAGAGGTATGTACGAATTTCTTCCACCAATGAGGATCTTCCATGACTTCATGTCATCTATCTCATCGTCATATCATCCATCTCCATTTTCTTGAGGTTTTCTTCTTCGTTATCCTGATTGTTCTTCTTCTTTGTATACTCATCTCCTTGCCACAACCTTTAGGTATGTAACTTGCCATAGGTTTTGCATGCCTCTTATGCTTGTGCTTATTTTCCTTACTCAAGTACGTCTTTGATATTTTTCTTTAATGTTACTTCAAATTGACACACAAACATACGTGTGCATATATAAATATAAATACTTTATATTATAATAATATTGATCCATTCATTAAAATCAATTTATATCATAATTAAGAAATATTGATCTTTTAATTTAATTTATTTTATTTTATTTCATTATACATTTTACCATAAACTAACATCAACATGTCCTTTTCAAATGATCTACATTATAATTTATGAAATTATTTAACCATCTAATTCAAGTTTTAAAAAGTTAATTGTATGTTTCATCTTATGCATCATTTAATCACTGTTCATTTTAAAATTAAAAAATAATTATATTGGAAATTTTTTTTATAGTAAAATGTTTTGTAAAATATTATTAATTTCAACCTAGAAAGTATAAACCCTCGGATCAGATGACTATGAGGATTCAAGTGGCCCATACAGATCCCAACCAAGCCATCCTTGAAGACATGACACCTTGCAGGAATAAGGGGGTATATGGCACCAAGGAGGACATCACCCAGGAATATGGCCTCCACCACCCAATTAATTATGGAATGAACCTAGAAATGAGGTTGGGGAGAGATTCTGGTCGATGAAGGATAAGCAGAAGGTTGCATGATCTAGTTATCATGGAAATGATGAATCCCCTACTCGTGTTGATAATGGTTAGATATAGACTAAAGCGTTGGAACATGATGAAGTAAGACAGTAAGGGGAATATAGCGAGTTCAAAGGAAACCCCTCTTTAATAATTACCTATGTGATTAAGAAACAACAATTCAATCGCATTGAGTCTATGGTGGAAAATATTGGATCTTGGGTCTTGTCTCAAGGGATCGAAGACGAAATTGGCAGGTGCATGTATACTATTGGGAGCATATTTTTATGGTTCATTATCGACAACATGGTGAGTAAAGGACGACTGGAGCATGGAAAACAAGGGAGTGGGTGAACCCACATGCCCAGAGTTCTAAAGGAGGTGGAGGCATTGCAGGAGGTCTTCAATAAGGTCATTTCACCTTGAATCTAAGAGAAAATTGTAGAGGTTGAGAAATGGGTCAAGCATGAACATGAGGCATTAGGAGATAAGGAAATACATTAGGATATGGGGCATTGGGTCCATAACATTGGTTCATCTCGCATGCAAGACATTGGTTCATCTTTTGGGATGTAGCAAGCCCAGATAAATGAACACCAAAGGCTCCACCATGGAAATCATTAAGCACTTTCTCTACATCCTCATGAGTTAGAGAACATCTCAGGATTGTATCAATCCCTCGATGATATAATGTATCTCCAATAATGACATAATATCTTGCTTGGTGACATATTTTTCATCTTTCCTCACAAAAAGATTAAGTAGGGACCCTCTGGGTTTGTAGGTAAATAAAAATGTTTCCATACTAGAGGTCTTCCAAGATGATGAGGAAAATATGTTCATCAAGCAATGAATGATTTTCCACTATCCCCTCCCCATCCCGGGGAAGTTCTGACATTAACTCGGCAAAAGCTAATGACTTCTTAGATTTTACTGACATGAAACCTAAATCAAACTCTTGAAGAATAACAATCCATTTATTATACTTTCTAGCTACAATCCATCGAGATAAGAAATTTTGAAATGGATTGACATCTGAAATGACATTCATTCTCCTAATGATGATGTACTACCTAAGCATTTTTACTGCACGAACGTCAGCTAATGGAAACTTCTCAACATGAGAATACCTCGGCTCAAGACTTGCCCGGTTCTTAATTAGGTAGTAAATTACATGTTCCTGGTGAGAATCATCTTCCTAGACCAAGACCATTCCTCAGTGTGAAATTATAGATCACAACAGATCATGGACCTCACAGAGAAAGAATGAGCAGAAAAGATGAATTACAGTGTAAATTGTAGTAAAAATGAGCAGACAATTAATCATGCATGAGAACTCAGATAGGAACAAAATAATGTCACACAATCCAATAATTAGTATAGTCAACAATGATGTTACAATGGAGAGAATTCAAATCACCTAGGAGAATTCGAGTCTCAGTCTATCTAGCATAGTAATTGTCACCCTAATCAATGCTCCGGAAGTCCCAAGCTCAGTTAAACTCAACCAAATCTCAGTGAACTGATGATACAGTCAGTTAACTGACCGAGGAGGGCACATCCATGAGTTTGTCATGCAAATCAATAATAAAAGGGTGCATGAGGCAACAATTAGTGGTGATCGGAGCTCAAACTCCCAATTAGAGTCACCAACTCATGTGTAACTCAGTTAGACTAAACCGAGTCACTGAGTGGGATCCTAAAATATAGGGAACTGCCTTTGAGGGTCCTAAAATCATGCATGAAGTGCGCATTAGGTGGATAATGGGTCCTAGATGACATCTGCACACCACTAGGGGTCAAATAACATCACTAAGTGCTAACAAATGGTAAATAATGTAAGTAGGACAAGGATGGAGTATTAAAATATCTTAACACCCCCCCTTAATCCAAACTTGGCATCTTGGACCCTCGTTACTGAGACCAAAGGTCACCCATACAATCAAATAAATGATACAAAGGAAATAACTGTCCATGCAACAAGGTAATGGGGAAAACCTCATGGGAAACCCCCCCCCCCAAAAAAAAAAATAGGACAACAATAGGGAACTCAAATAACCTTCACACTAAGTAGAGAAGGAAAAAAATTTCTGAGTGAAATGCTTTATAAAAATGTAGGAAATATGCTCCTATGCAGGATAGAAATGCAGGTGTTGGATATAGATATGGATTTGGATCTGCTCCTCTGATGTACCTCCCACTGTGTTGAATCTGTATTTTCCAAAATAAGTCTTCTAGGAACCCTTCTTGCTACTGGAATGAATGGCTCATTGTAGTCCAAATCATGAACCTTTGAGTACCCTTTGTCAACCAACCGAGATTTTTTCTTGGTTGTAGATCCCCCGTGGCAAGTCTCTTCAAGGGATTGTGGATCAAACCCCACCATCATGTAGCACCTCTCTAAGAGAAGTGGATATGCATGACATAGTGCAAGGTTTGCATGATACTAAAATTTGATGGTTCTATGGTCAGATGGATCCCCAACTATGTTGCCAATAGCTATAAGGACTTTGTGATCCCATATTGGCCTTGGCCATGGATTGGGAGCAAGTGTTGTATCTGGATTTAGATCTTATTGAACTTTATTCTCAACATCAAGATCTTTATCCTCATCTTCATTAGAAGAGATATTACTCTTATCTTCATCAGATGCCAATGGAGTAGGCAAAGAGTATGGAAAAATGTGACAAAATTCATATGCCTTTGAGGCCTGGCTTGCAACCCCTTTCGCTATAATATTCCCAGTAGAGATATCTGCAATCTCAATTATGTAAGGACCAAAGACAACTTTCTTTGGCGAACCTGTGTCAGTCATATGATATACATACAACAAATTTGCTGACAAAGAAGGCACAAATAGAACATTTTTTAACTTTCCATGCTCTAATTGTATTATGCCCTTCCCTTTAGTCGAGATCTGAGAATCATCTCCCATGTTAATAATAGGACTATCATTGAGATCTAGAGAATAAAATGATTCTTTGGAGGAAACTATAATGTCCCCATCTTGACCCTATTGCATGGAAATGTAAATGATGCAATATTGTTATAATATCATGGTGAGGAGCTCAAGGCCAAGGCCCCGCCATCGATTTATTGATGCATATGGTTTGTGTGCTATCCAGACACAATGGAATTTCAAACATCATGTAAATATGCATTTTAATCAAATACCCACAACTAGCTATGCAATGCAACAAGAGATGGGGGCATGATTTTATAAGGAATTGGGAGGGAAATATTCAAACCCTTGGAGCCAATCAAGTCAATCCAAGTGTCAATGAGAGAACCCATCAAACCCTCAACTACCCATGTTGAATTTTGTACCCAATCATTGATGTCTCCCAAGAGTTGGTTGAGGTAGTTAATGCCTTGGGGAAATGAGAGGTATAGCTGTCCAAATTCGGGTATGGGAAAGCCACCCTGCATGGAAAATCATGTTTTTCTTCTTGGGAAAGAAAAGAGCCATGAATTGCTCCCCAAGCCATTATCCATCAACCAGTTTCTCTCCCTCACGGGTGGGGAGCTACCTGGGCATTTTCTAGCCATGTTTTTATGTGTTTTCCTTCACTCTCAACTGGGAGAAGGGAATTTTTGTGTTGTATACCAGTGGGGAAGAAGGGGAATCAAATTAGGGTTCCATAGAGACCGTTTGGGTTGCTGAATGCTTAGATACTTGGGGGAGAAATCGTTTTCCTCCCTGTGAATGTTTTTCCCCATCCCACAATTCATTTTTGGTTGGAAATGATTTGGGGAAATCCCATGGCCATCCTGTCTGTAAATCCCATTGTTAAACATGTGTATCCATGCCCAATGATTGTGCTTACTGTGTGTAGATAGAGTATGTTGGGTATGGGTTATGGGAATCCATTGTTTTGGCTTGAGCTTGAGTGCAAGCATCCAGGGTTCAAATGTAGCCTGATAAACCCAGCTGTAGATTGGCTTGGCTCAGATGAGATGATTAATTGGGCTGTGCATGAGCTTGAATGTCCCCTTTTCCTTGTAAGAATCATGCGCAGCTCGGGGGTGGCAATTGTGTTGAGAGATTGATGAACACAACTGGCCTATGGTTGGGTGGAACGTTGCAGCGACATAGCTAGTTGTCTGGGACAATTGCACAATGAAGATAAGTGTTTTTCTGTCTATGTATTTACTTCTGTAATGTTTAAATTGATGACTGTTTTGATTTGCTGTATGCATATGAGTAATGTGTGTGGATAGTCTAATTCCGCTGTGCATGTTTGATTTGTTTGCATCTGCACACAAATATTTTATTCATATGATTCTAATGAGTGGGTTGAGATTATGTGAAAGCCCAGAATTTGGCATCATGTTCTCCTCCTTGAATTGGGTCTGCGGGAGGGTACGTTACAGAATGGTATCAGAGCGATGGTTGCAACATTTGGGCCTTCATGGGCTACCTATCATAGTTGCAGAGGTAAGTATTCGTCCTGCTCCACACTGATCATTAAGAAAATTTCAAATTTTTTTAAATGTTTCTGCCAAGGATGTGTCAACAAAACTCGCTGAGTGGAGCCGACACGGTCGGCGAATTTGGCTAAGTTGCTTCGACAAAGTTTGCGGAATTTAAAAAGTTTTCTAAGTATTTTTGAAAATTTGTGCCAACGCGTTTCGGTGAGTCTCGTGGAGTTGAGCCGATACGTTTCGGCGAAACTCGCTGAGTGGAGCCAATACGGTCGGCGAATCTGGCCGGGTTGCACCAACGAAGTTGCGGAAGTGCCCGGGGAAAGGAAGAAAAAAAATTTAAAAATTTTCTAAGTGTTTTTCAGACGGCAAAGAGGAAATTTCGGCAGAACTCGACGAGTTGGCCCAAAACGGCGGTAGAACTCGGCAAGTTGGCTCGAAACGGTGGCAGAACTCGGAGAGTTGGCTAGAAACAGTGGCAGAACTCGGCAAGTTGGCCCGAAACGGTGGTAGAACTCGGCAAGTTGGCCCGAAACGGTGGCAGAAGTCGGCAAGTTGGCCCGAAACAGGTTGGAGGAGATCGACGAGTTTACCGATCGGTAGAACTTGACGAGTTGGCCCGAAACGGGTCTGAGGAGATCGGCGAGTCCACCGATTGGAATAACTCGGTGAGTTGGTCCGAAATAGGTCGGAGGAGAAATGATAAGTCCTCCAAAACAGGGAATTTCAGTTGTTTTCCAGGGACCCAGTTGTCCCCCGGAGACAGTCGTTGAAAGTGTGAAATGCATTCTCTATGCTTGGGATGAGAAGCAGGAATTGCATAGAAGGTTGTGGAGGCCTTATTATGAGTAATTGGCTGTAATATGCATTGTGGAAGAGCAATGGGAGCAGCAGGGAAATGTTTATAAGAGGGAAATTCCTCACCTTAAACTATTTCTATTTATAGCATAAGAATTGCATGTTTGGAAAATAGAAAAAAAAATGAATATTATACATGTATGTATATGTTGAATTGCTAATTCATGAGAAGATCATAGCTAATGATTGCTTGTATGCTTGGTAGGGAAGCCAAGAAAAGGATCAGCTATGATGTGGAGGAGGAACTCCATGTCATGAGGGGGAATTGGAAAGGGAGAATTCCTTCACTCCTCTCTTGCTATCGTATTTATATTTCCTGAATTTTATATACTGAAAATTATGGCATAGGGATGTTGGAAATGCAAAAGAGTAGCAGATTAAGTGCATATGAATTAGTGGGCATGATTAAAGAGTCATTGCACACTACATGTGAATTGCTTATGCATGAACATGATGTTGCATACAGATAAAGGTAGTGAAAGTTAGACATGCAATATCCCATTAATGGTATTTCCTATGGTTGATCACCAATAATGTTGTTAATAATTGTTGTACGAATCAGACCATAGAAGCATGATTGAAAATGCAAGAGGATAGATAGATGAAGTGAATATGTACTAGCTGGAATACTAACAGACATTGCATAGTGCATGTGAAAATGTTTGTACATGTATACGATACTGCATATTGGTAAAATAGTGAGGTTTTACATATGCAATGAGCCACTTAAGATCATTACGGTGGGTGCTAATAATTAGTTGTGTTCGCATTGGTTGTAAGACCAAAGGAAACCGAAGCATGGTTAAGGATGTGGATGATGTTGTTGCATATGACCAACAACCTTATGAGGAAAGGATGGTGCAACGAATCTATGATCATGAGGTTGGAAAAAGGACTGTGTGCCTTGGTAAGAGGCCAACTTATCAGGTAACATCAAGTGATGTTAATGAAAGCCATACAGGTAATGGTTATTTGTGCTTAATTGCATGAATGTTGAAAAAGGATTTGGTAAGATCCCTTCAACTACAGTTAAACTATGTCGATTTGGTTTGCATGTGGTATTGAGTGCCTGAATGTGAATGCCAACCTACCAAGTATGGTGAGGTGTGGGTAAGTGAAGGCATGGAGCCTTACACCCTATAGTTGCTTAGAAACCTCAATGCATTCATATGAAATTATATCATGCCATTGTGTATATTGGTTGTGAGCTTAACAACCAAAGCAAGCGATGACTTATGGTCTTGTTGTAGTGTATGCCATATGAGATAGGCATGGTTAGGCCATAATATGTTGAAATGCCTAGTATTCATGGATTAATGCAAGGTTGTAGTGAGGGGTTATGCATTGAGTGAATGCACATTAAACGATTATGTAAATGTTGTGAATGTGCATGCGTATGTGTGGGTGCACATGTTGAGATGTATTGTGTGAATGCATGGTTGTGATATATATGTTTCAATGCAATTAGATAATCGATGAAATGGTGAACTATTGTTAATCCTGAGACCATTTCATGAGCTGCCGTGAATGCAGGAGAATGATTGCATGAAGAAGGTAGACATGTTGATGGGATACCAGAGTGCTCTGTTGGAAGGACAGAGTTGCATAAAAAGGAATATGGATGTAAAGTAATGAGTATTAGCAATTTATTTAAATCGCATGGATAGTGTGATTGTGTCTTGCAATTTTATTGTGATAATGATGCATATATAGAAATGTATATATTTCATTGCATTTCAAATGTTAATAGCTGAAGGTGTTTGAATTATTGAGTGTTATAATTCTGAGATCACTTTAGTTACTGTTGTGGTAATGAAAGGATTATATGCATAGATACTCACAACGTGTTTGGCTAATTGAAGTTTCAGTTTTCAGATAGAAAATTCTTGCATATGGTGATGAGGATAAGTCCATAGTAAAGATAGGGATCTACCATGTGCAGAAACCAAAGGTTATGATAAGGTTCTCATGGTTGTAACTTATGCATGAAAAAAATCTAAAAATTGTTTGATTTAAGTTTATGAGAATAATCTCATGGTTGCAAATCTAATTTCTGTAGGAAAACAGATTTGTAGATTTTAGATTTGAGAATTTGCTTATAATTGTTAATCATTGTTTGGCTTATATAAAATTGTGTCAGGAGGACATGTTGTAGGTGGATGTTCATGTATGGTAGCAAGAGTGAAACCATAATGGACAGAGTGATACCACTTATGAGAGCCAAACAATATGAGGATAGCCTCATTGCTAAGCAAATTAATTTATGTAGTAGACAAAACTACAAATTCATATTGAATTTAATTATTAATGACATTGATTGGTTATGGAACAATCAGATTTGAAGTTATTGTTAAATGTTGCTGACTGTTTGGCTATTTGATAAGTGTGCCAGGATGACACATTGCAGGAAGACCATGTGCGATGACCTGCAGAAGCCAAACTAGATGGGAAGGACCCCATCCTTTGGAAATGGGTTTCAGGTGAAACGCCATAGTAAGTTTTGTTGATATCCCAGCTGCACTGCATGTTGGAAAGCCATGTGAGTGAAATGGCAAAATTATGCCAAGAAGGCATGTGTGGGTTATGGAACGTGAAAATATTAGGGTGGAAAATCGAAGGACTGTTGACTCAAAGAAGGGAGCCCCCATTCTTTGCAAATGAAGGAAAGATACATCTGAAAAGGGATAAGTATTCTGTAACCCTAACTTATAATATACATGTCTACTTATTAGATTTAATATGCAAATCATGTTTTATTATTTCATTCTTATTCCAGACTGTTTGAGTATGATTAGGGCCTACATGGCTCACATCTGAAAGGGAGTGCACACCTTTCTGGTGTTGGGTTATGATAGGGTTGTCAATATTGACTACACCTTAAGGGAATGGACGCATTCCTGGTGTTTCAATACTTGATAGTGAATGTTATGAAATATGGTTACAATTTTAGAGCAACAATACTGATGAGTTTGCTTATCCATATTGTGTTGTCAGCTAAAACAGATGCAATTTGGGTGCTGTACACGAAAAAAAAAGCATAATGAATGGTTGTTGTGGAGGTATTGATGAAGGGTTGTTGCATGCCTAATAAACCCAATCGATGCACTGGTTTGGCATTATTTGCTTGGATGTTGTGGGTATTGTGGGGCCATGTTGGCCTATAGTTAAGGAAGTCACCTAAAGAGTTCCTAAAGGGAACTGCCGGTTTTTCACAAGAGAAGGAGTGCCATCCTTGTGTGGGTGAAGAGTGTGAAAGGATGATGAAAGCCTAAGGCAGAGTGGTAGAGCCTTGACCTATAATGGTCGGTGGCACAGTTTCCTTCCATTGGTCGATGACCTAGACGAATGTGCTGGCTCGGCAATGGAGAGGGCCAACCAGGTATGGGACTGGTTGGGCACCACAAATGCTTGGTAAACCCAGACAGCGTGAAGGTGTACTGGTTGGGCATTAACTATTTGATGTTGTGGAGCAACATGCGTATTAACCAAACATCCAAGTCCATAGGCGATCCCAAGGCTTGCAAAGTGAAGCAGGATCCTGTGGACCAGAAACGAAATGCACAATACACATAAGTATTCATTTTCATTTATTTCTTGTTTGGAATAAGGAAGATTTTAGGTGCAAGTCTTCTAACAGCTAAGTTGATACACTACCATTTATTTGTTGGAAACCTTGGTCATTGCAGGAAAGCAAGAACCCTGAAAGAACTATAAAATTCTTGGTAAAGGAGAGAGTAACTGGTTGGGCGCTAAAATTCTTGGTAATCTAGAGAGTAACTGGTTAGGCGCTAAAATTTTTGGTAAATCCAGAGAGCAACTGATGCTCGATAAATTCATAGAATAGTTGGTGGGAGCATTAACCACTTGATGTTGTGGAGCAACCGACGTGCTGGCCAAACACTCCTTAATTAATTGATAAAACCCAGTCGGCATACTGGTCTGGCATTGACATTCGAATGATTGTGGAGTAGCCTGCATACTAGCCCAACATTCATTATTGTATCCACGGGAAATCCAATGCATGTAAAGTAAAGAAGGAGCCTGTGGAATAAAGTGAAGACATCCATTACAGATAAGTATTTGGTTATCTTGCAACTTCTTGCTTATGAATATACATGTGTATATGAATTGTTTATGATTTCTTAAACTCTTGTTTAGAAATAAACCCTATGAGTATAAACTGAAGTTGAACATGTGAATTGATTCAATGTTTGAGTGTAGGTATTGTTGGAAGCAAGGACTATGAAGGCATCATAAGGATGCATGTGGACATATGATCATCCTAAAGAGATCAGTATCAGAAGTAATGAAAGATGGTGCTAGTGTAACTATGTGGGTCCTAGCAGCCAAAGGTTCTGAAGGCAACAATGGGAAAGGGTTCCCTAGTTGAAAATACTTAGACAGACCTTATACACTAAGTGTCATAGCCAAGAAGGGAAAGTCAAGCATTCACATTGAAGTGAAAGAGTCTAAGGAGCATGAAACCACCGTGGCGGTGTAGCTCTGGATTGGAACAAGACTAAGAGGGGGAAACTCTTACTCTTCCCTTTCCTTTTTGATTGATGCATTTCAGAAACAAAGGATTGTTGAATGCATGTTGTGACAGGAAGTTGATTGTGTTTATTGCTTGAAATGAGTTGTGAATGTTGAAATAGTTATTTCCTATGAAAGGATAAACATGAATGAGTTCATGTGTATGTTGGGAAAGCATGAAATGTGTGGAAGTCTCATGAGTAAAGCATGGACATTCCATGTCAAGTGGGCAAATAATTGACTAATTTTAATATTGTGTTATGCTTGTCCTAACAGGAATTGGCATGATGAGTCTCATAGGTGAGAAATTGAAAGCCATTGATTGCAGCTATTAGTAGCCAAGTGTTGCTAGTGAGAAAAGTGAGAGTCAGTCGTGCACCATGATCATGGCAATGGACCAAAAGCTATTTGATTTTGGCTGAAAATATTCCTCAAATAGTTTCCAGGACAGCAAGAAAGATGACATCCATGAAAATTTCAGACTTGTAGATCAGCTGAAAGGTGAATAAAAGGAAGGGATTGCTATGGAGCAATGGCCACATGCAGAGATGGAAGATCAAATCCAATAGGAGCATATTGAGGGAGCTAAAGGACTTGATCCTGAAAATTCAAATTCAAGAGATGAAACGCAGGAGAGACCTGCCACCAAATGTGAATTTTGAGGCATGTGTAAAGTGGGTATACATTCTAAAGTATTCGAACACCGAGGACGGTGTTATTCCAAGGGGAGGGAATGTAACATCCCCATTTTGTCCCTATTGCATGGAAATGTAAATGATGTAATATTGTTATAATATCATGGTGAGGAGCTCAAGGCCAAGGCCCTGTCATCGATTTATTGATGCATATGGTTTGCGTGCTAGCCAGGCACAATGGAATTTCAAACATCATGTAAATATGCATTTTAATAAAATACCCACAACTAGCTATGCAATGCAACAAGAGATGGGGGCATGATTTTATAAGGAATTGGGAGGAAAATATTCAAACACTTGGAGCCAGTTAAGTCGAGCCAAGTGTCAATGAGAGAACCCATCAAACCCTCAATTACCCATGGTGACTTTTGTACCCAATCATTGATGTCTCCCAAGAGTTGGTTGAGGTAGTTAATGCCTTGGGGAAATGAGAGGTATGGCTGTCCAAATTCGGGTATGAGAAAGCCACCCTGCATGGAAAATCATGTTTTTCTTCTTGGGCAAGAAAAGAGCCATGAATTTCTCCCCGAGCCATTATCCATCAACCATTTTCTCTCCTTCACGGGTTGGGAGCTACTTGGGAATTTTCCAACCATGTTTTTATGTGTTTTCCTTCATTCTCAGCTGGGAGAAGGGCGTTTTTGTGTATACCAGTGGGGAAGAACGGGAATCGAATTGGGGTTTCATAGAGACCATTTGGGCTGTTGAATGCTTAGATACTTGGGGGAGAAATCGTTTTCCTTCCTGTGAATGTTTTTCCCCATCCCACAATTCGTTTTTGGTTGGAAACGATTTGGGGAAATCCCATGGCCATCCTGTTTGTAAATCCCATTGTTAAACATGTGTATCCATGCCCAATGATTGTGCTTGTTGTGTGTAGATAGAGTATGTTGGGTATGGGTTATGGGAATCCATTGTTTTGGCTTGAGCTTGAGTGCAAGCATCCAGGGTTCAAATGTAGCCTGATAAACCCAGCTGTGGACTGGCTTGGCTCAGATGAGATGATTAATTGGGATTTGCATGAGCTTGAATGTCCCCTTTTCCTTGTAAGAATCATGCCCAGCTCGGGGGTGGAAGTTGTGTTGAGAGATTGATGAACACAACTGGCCTATGGTTGGCTGGAACGTTGCAGCGACATAGCTAGTTGTCCGGGACAATTGCACAATGAAGATAAGTGTTTTTATGTCTATGTATTTACTTCTACAATGTTTAAATTGATGATTGTTTTGATTTGTTGTATGGATATGAGTAATGTGTGTGGATAGTCTAATTCCGTTGTGCATGTTTGATTTGTTTGCATCTGCACACAAATATTTTATTCCTATGATTCTAATGAGTGGGATGAGATTATGTGAAAGCCCAGAATTTGGAATCATGTTCCCCTCCTCGAATTGGGTCCGTGGGAGGGTACGTTATAGAAACCATGTGGTTGGAGGCTCCTGAATCTATGAGGAAGGATTTTGATTGTGAAAATACATCCTTCAGTGCATGGCATCTCTCATGACCATTGGAATCACTTCCAGAATCAGTCTCTCTTGCACCTTTTGGGAGGGCAATGGTGTGTTGTTCAAGAAGTTTGGTCATCTGATCTATCTTCTTCTTCATGCATGAACTCTCTATATGGTTTCCTTTCTTACAATAGGAGCACTTGTATCTCTCAAACCCCTTTTGCTTATCCTTCTTGAAGCTAGAGGCTCCTTCCGATGGATTAGACTTTTCATTTTGCTTGGTTTCAAATTTGTTCTTCTCTTTACCCTTGTTCTTCCCTTTTGCATTCGCAAAGTGCCCATCTAAATCAGTTTGTCTTGTTCTTAGATGAGATATTCAGTGAATACATAAAAGGATGGAATTTTCCAACCAAGGATTGACAATCTCCCTGAATGGAAGGTAGAAACAAAGATGGAGAACTGAGGACCAAGCTTGCTCAGAATGGATAGCACCAACTGCTCATCCTTCTTCTCAATGCCACATTGCTTGCATTGCATGACCAAATATTTGAATTTGGAAAAGGATTGTTGTATGGTTTAAAAACTTCTGGGTTGAAGAAAAATCAACTCATTCTCCAGAATATGGCCCCTCAGGTCATCTTGTTTGTCGAAGATGGTCTTTAGCTTCAACAAAACCTCTCTTGGAGTCTTCAATCCCTCGAGTTCGAAGAGTATATCTCTGGAAATATGAATACACATGAAACCAAATGCTTCATCCAATCTATTTAGATACTTGGCCTTCTCAACAGTTGCTTAAGGTTTGACCTCCTTTACCATTGTTACCCTGTACAATGACTTGTTGCGCAACATCATCTGCATATCGGCCCTCCAATCAAGATAATTGAAGGGTATTAGGATCTTGGGAGAAAGGGGAGCATTCGAATTATCCATATGAACTATTGGAGAAAATACAAGTTGAACTGTTGCTACTGCTGCACTAAAAAAATTTCAATATCCCGCAAAAAACTCTCATTTTTTGGAGATAGACTACTACCGAGCATTGCTTTAGTATGATAGGCACATTTTTTCCAGATCCTTCACACCTGGATAGACCTCAAAGAATTTCACCAATGAATTCAATGCAATGACACCAGGATTTGTTGTGGAAATCCAGAGGCTTCTGGTGCACTACTGAAAGCAGTTTCTCAACCTACGCTTAATGAGATTTGATACCATGTGAAATTCTAAATCACAACATATCATGGAGCTGAGTATACCTCATAGAGAAAGAATAAGCAGAAAATATGAATTATAGTGTAGATTGCAGTAAAAATAAGCAAACAAATAATCATGCATGAGAAATCAAATACGAACAGAATAATGTCACACGATCCAATAATCAGTATAGTCAACAATGATGTTACAATGGAGATGATTTGAATCACCTAGGAGAATTCAAGCCTCAATCTATCTAGCATAGTAATTGTCACCTCAATCAGTGCTTCGAAAGTCCCAAACTCAGTTAAACTCAACCAAATCTCAGTAAACTGATGATACAGTCGGTTAACTGACCAAGGAGGGCGCATCCATGAGTTTGTCATGCAAATCAATCAGAAAAGGGTGCATGAGTCCACAACTAGTGATGATCAGAGTTGAAACTCCCAATTAGAGTCACCAAATCATGTGTAACTCAGTTTGACTGAACTGAGTCACTGATTGGGCTCCTAAAGTATAGGGAACTTCCTCTGAGGGTCCTAAAATTACACATGCAGGGCACATTACGTGGCTAATGGGTCTTCTATGACATTTGCACACCACTAGGGGGGAAATAACATCACTAAGTGCTAGCAAATGGTAAATAATGCAAGTAGGACAAGGATGGAGTATTAAAATATCCTAACAATCAGTTGTTGATTGAAATGATGCTAAATACAAGAGGAAATATCTGCTATAATATGGAGGAATCAACAATGGGCCAGACATCAAATATTTTTTCAATGCGTCGAAATATTTTTGAGCATTATCATCCCATATAAATGGGACCAACCCTTTCTTAAGCAAGCGCAAGAAACCTTTTGTGATTTCAGCATAGTTAGCAATGAATCGTTGCAAGAAATTGGCCTTCCCATTAAGGATTTGCAACTGACGCAAGTTACGTGGGCGATTCAATTATACTATTGCCTCAACTTTGAATGGATCTACCATTATACCATCCTTTGAAAGAATGAAACCTAGTAATTGACTTGAGATGACACAAAAAATGCACTTATGAGGAGTAAGGAGAATCCTATAGTAGTGAAATCTATCAAAGATAGCCCTAAGGTGCTTGGAGTGATCCACCCTCTTCCCAGACTTGCATGTTACATCATTTAGATAGGACTCTACAGTTTTCTTGATGTCATGAAATGCATAAGACATAACACATTGAAAAGTTGCTATAGCATTCTTCAAGCCAAATGGAATCTTCTTATATTCAAAGGTCCCCGAATGGCATATAAAAGCAATTTTGTGTTGATCCTTAGGTCATATTTGAATCTGATTATGCCCTGAAAAGTCGTCCATAAATGAGAAGATCTCATTATCGACACATTCATCTATGATTTGATCAATGAATGGGGTAGGATAATTATCCTTAGGAAATGCTAAGTTCAGGTTCCAAAAATTAGTACAAACTCTAATGCTCCCTTGTTTCTTATATATGGGTACCAGATTGGACACCCACTCAATTAGAGGGACATGATAAACAAAATTTGCTCAGAGAAGTTTCTCTACTTCTGCCTTTACAACAATAAATTTCCTATGGTTTATCGGTCTTAACTTTTTTCTAACTGGTTTAGCATTAGGATATGTCTTAATCTCATGTTCGATAATAGCTAGGTCTATACCTAGCATTGCTTCGTAGGACCAAACAAAAATGTCTCTACACTCCTTAAATAACACAGTATATATTTCTATCTCTTATGGAAAGCGATCTCTAGTACAAAATGGGTGATGAGTGACTAACAAATGAATAAAAATTGGAGATAAATGACCAAAATCGAGGCAATGCCAACTAGTCATAAATTTCATTTATCACCCGACCAAATTGGCCATTTATCATTTAGTAATAAATTGCTTGAATTGTTTCATGAGTTGGTCATATATTTAGTCATTTATTTAGTCATTAACTGTCATTAGTTGGTTGTTTATTTGGTCATTAATTATCTCTGTTTGGTCATTTATTTGTTAAATAATTATCCATGTTTGGTAGTATGTTTAGTCATTTATTTAGTGATTAATTGTCGTTAACTGGTCATTTATTTAGTCATTGATTATTGTTAACTAGTTATTTATTTAGTCAATGATCGTTCTTAACTGGTCATTGTTGATGCCTCGGTTGTGCAGGTTAGATGCAAGGGTGCTAGAATGTTCCAAGGCACACAACAGGGGATGAAAACCCAGCCAAAGGCTTCGAAAGACCCTGCGCAAGGGCAATTCTATCCTCGAGCTGTTTGGTGTGGTGATCACCCACGGATATTTGGCCTCCGCTAGCACTCTATGAGTAAAAGATTTGATCTTGAAAAGATCAGTTTTCCTATCAAGGAAAACTAAGTGTGAAAGTTGGTTACCAAACCTAACTTAACCTATCTAAGGGAAGAATCTATTCTAAGTCAAATCTAGTCTAACAAGAAGAGTTGATGTTGTGTAGATCAGATTTGAAGTGTGATAAACAAGTAGTTTAGTACCTTAAACAGAAATGTCTTTGGGTTCTTCACTTGTTAATTAAAGTTTTATCAGTTAATAAAAATGAAGTGACAATTCTTCAAAGTGTTTAAGCCTATTCAAATATCTAATCTGTAATCATTGTGTTAATTCAAAATTTAACATTTGATTATACATATTTATTTGCATCGAATCATTTGCAGAAATATAAAAAGTGAAAACGTTCAATTAAAGAAATTTAATAGATCAATTTTGAGCATAATCCAGACATACAGAGAAATCAATATGAGAGATCTTATGCATTAATGAATGTCATGCAAAAGATTAAACGCATATCCGATGACAAATTTGAAACATTAACTCAGCAATTCCCAAAGATATTTGAAGAACAATAGAAGGTGGATTAAAAGATAACTTTCCTGAATAGAGAAGTCTTGTACAAAAATTGAAATGACTCTGATAAACAGAGTATCTTCAGTCCAATCTCCTACTAAATTGCAATTCCAAAATTCCCAACCTCTTACTAAGAGAAGCACTCCCCCTTAAATACTAATTATCATAGGAGTCCAAAAGGAGAAATTCTACAAAATAGGCATTACAAAATCAGATCTAATTAAAGATCCAAGAAATCCTACCATTTTTCATAAAGATCTAACAATTCATCTACATTTGGGAAAATGACAGATTCCAAGGATAATTGAGCATTGCATGCATTGTTCTCCATATCATGCTTCGCTAGCTTGTGCCAAATACATAGGTACATACGAATCCTCCCTTCCATGATGACCGGTTATTTAACCAAACGATCTACATCTTGAATGCTGACTTGTTCCAAATCCCAAATCTTCTGTGCAAATTCTTCACATCTACTCTCGATTTCTTCAAGTCTGCATTTTGGTGGTAGAGCTTCCAAAATAGGATTCATGAGTGGAAAACCTAGGGCATCCATGATATTGTCAACTGCATACCATCGTCTAGTGCAGATGTCCTGTGATTTATTAATGATTTCCTCAGCCAATTCATTCCAGTCAAGCCACGTGTTCAAAGATGCCTTAACTTTCTTTATCTGGAAAGTATTAAGGATTGGGATGTTCTCTGGAACATTCTTGATATACAATTTCCATTGACTGATTTCTTCTTCAAATTTACAAGCTTGGAGTCTCTTTGCCTTCTGTTCTTCAAGAGTAGAAGACATCTTAGAAAAACTGATGAAATTTTCCCTCATCTCATCTAAGGTGATACATAACTTCTTCAGTACTTCATGATGACTCTGATTCACTTCAAGGGCTAAATTTTTGAATTCCAGGATGTGAAATTGAGAACATTGGAGGAAGCTACACTTGCAGTTGCATCTTCAACCTGCTTTTCCAAAGAGGCTATCTTTATAAGATCAGTAGAATGTTGAGATTGCAAAAGGTTGAATTCAGTAAGAAGAGTAGAATTCTTCTGTTCTAGGTCTTGTACTTTGTCTACCCAAGTTTTCTTGAGGTCAGCCACATCAACAGAATGTTGATCCTTTGTTTTAGCCAGCTCTTCTTTCAGGTTTCTGATTTCTTCCTCCCTGAGGTCAACTTCTTTGTCCAAGACCTGGACCGAATCCCAGTTACCAATGGAAAAAGCCCCTAAGGCTGCTTCTATTTCAATCGCTTCAATTCTTGGGTTATTAGTTCTGGGGGCCCATATCACCTGATCTGGTTCATGTGCTTCCAATCCACCTTGGCCTTGACCCCTCTTCTTGCTTCTTTTAACAACTGCCTTGTCATCTTGACGATAGAAATAATTCCAAAGAGGAACCACATCTCTGTCTGTATACTCAGCAATGGACTGTGTAGGAACAGAAGTGACACTAATTGTAGAAATCAAAGAAGGTGCCTGTGTGACAGCAGAGGTAGGGATAGGTAGAGTAACTTGAGTGGTAGCTAGAGGTGTACTAATGACTTCGGGAGCTGACACACCTTTTTCTGGGGAGGGAAGTGAGACAAAGACTTCAGAAAGTGGAACCTGAACATGACTACTGACTTCTAGGAAAGGAAATGGACTCTGATCTTACTAGGTGAGCGTGTAGGAGAAACCTTGGAAGATGCATCGATGGAGGTTATTAATAAATCAACTGCAGATGATTGGGGAGGGATAGCCAAAGGCTGGGATTCCATAGTAACAAATGGTGAAATGGAAAAAGGGACTAAATGTTATGGTAATGAAGTAGTGGTGTTGTTGAGGGTATTAAACAAGTGGGATAATGAAAATGGAAGTGTTCCTCCTAGAGGCACAGTAGAATTTGGCTGAACAGATGACAACATAATTGTTGATGATGTGATACCAGGGGCAGCATTAAACTCCAAGACTGACTATTCAGGGAAAGACTGATCCATATCAATATTGTCCAGCAATTCAGTATCAGTCTTAGGATTTCCAGAGACTTCTTCAACTACTGGTACTGGAAGAGGTGAAACTATTTCTTCATCACAGTCAATTATATCTACAATAGAAATTTGTGATGAGGAAGGCATGACCTTCTGTCTTTTAGATGGGCTAGCCTTGGTTATGACCAAGTCATCATCTTCTGGAGTGTTTGGAGTAGAGACCTGATCATCCAGTGTACCTGGTGGCTGAATTTTGTCTGCAGGCCTTGGGGGTTCTAGCAACTGAGTTTGTAACATTGATGACAACTATGCCATTTGTTGTTTGGATTCACGGGCTGTCTGCAGCATGAGTTTAGCTTCTTCATTAGCTTTCTCTTTGAATGGTTCCCCTTGAATATTTTTACCTTTGTCTCCATCAGGAATCATGGCCAAAGGAGGAGCATTATATTTCTGAGCTTCTTTCTCTTCCCTGTTCTTTCTTTCTTGTTCAACAAGATTCAAATGCATGGCCCTGTAACTTAGGATTATGTCCTTTAATTGTTTCTGATACTGTAGAATGTCATGTTGTTCTTGAGAGTCTTTTGCTTTGGCCAAGACTTGAGAAAATATGTCTACCCCCTGATATATGGAATCATCGGGGATTGACTCATGTGTATAGTCTATCTTCATGTGAACTTGCTTTAGGTGTGCATCCAAGAACTTCTTAGGATCATGTTTCCTTTTCGGTGCAACACCTAATCTCAAAGCAGCTATCTGATCACCCAAAACTGCAGCCTAGGTTGAAGTTGTGATGACCAATTGACCCAGATTCAGAGCAAACTTAGGCCAATTTTTCTTCTTGGGTCCTATGAGTCTCTTATACATATCATCAGTGACAGTTTAAAAAGAAACCTCCTGTATTACCATCCTGTCTGGAACTATTCTGGGCAAGAAATGAATTGTTTCACTTCCCCAGATTCTGATGTATGAAAAGTACTCACCTACATACCAGTCACCAATTATGTTAATAAAAGCTTTGGCATCCTCTGAGAATGCAGGTGGCTGCTGCTGGAAGATCTTGAAATATATGGTACCCACAAAACAGTCACAGATGTCATATATCATAGGTGCAAAACTCCCTTCCCATAGTGTTGAATGGTAGATGTGTACAAGTGGATCTGAAGGGGTCCAATGCCAACCCAAATTAGGGTATTGGAACTCTGAGCAGAAAACATCAAGAACATATGCAAATAGGAAGAAGGGTGGCTTCTTATGAGCTGGTGCCTTCTGATATTCATGGATGGCATTTTTTAGTTCCACTGATAAGATAGAGGCCCACGGAAAAGACTCACCTGTAAGTAACACATGATGTGCTATGGGTGCCCAATCTGCTTTAAAATAGGAACAATTGGGTTGACCAAAAATCCGGCAAAGCATGGCTGCAAGTAGAGAAAAGGGTTCCTTAAACCAGATAATAGGATAAAGGTTATCCGACTTAGGTACAAAGGCATTAGGCTTGTGCATCCAAGACTTAATCATTTGATCGAAATTATACTGGGTTTTGGATGATTGTATGAACTCAGCAAAGAGGGTCTATGCATGGGGTTTCAAAGCAAAAGCTCGAACAAAAAATTTTCAATTGACAACCTGTACTGTCATTAAAAGAACGGTCTTTAACATCAGCATTCTCAAGTATCCACTTAACTGCATCTGTGTAGGGTAAGACAGCAAGGCGTGCAGCGATGGCGTGAATTTGGGAAGCCCTAATTTTCTCGTAGACTGGCCTATCATTCTCGATATGGGAAAGGTCGTCATTATTAAAAATGGCGTATATCCTAGACCAGTTCATCTGGTACGTTTCAGTAACTCGTTCACTGGTGTCAGAGAGAAAACCAAAATTTGGGTCTTTGATCAGGGGGTTTTTGTACGACGATTTAGACCGTGTATTTCTCAACATGGTGAAAGAACCTTGCAATATCTGATTGATACAGAAAATCAAATGAAATTCAACCCAAAAATTATAGAATTGCAGGCTAGTAGCGTAAGGATAACAGTGGACTTACCTGAAATAACCAACAAACTGAAAAACGGCACTTGACACGCAATCCACAGTAAAATGATAATGCAACAACTTAATTTCTTCAATAGTTAAAATGTAAAACTAAAAGGTAAAAACCCTATTAAATACATCCACCAAAATAAAACCAACCGTGCGATTATAACAAATGGACGACCGGGATTCACCGCAACGAGCGCGAAATCGGGTTCAGGTATGTTCATGAAGCTTTTATTCAAATACCCCGCAAGTTGAAACCCGAAAGTACAGATTTCCGGGTTGCAGGTTCACAAAAATGGAAGTAGGAGAAAAGATTTCAAAAAGCCGAAAACTGACTATGTGGGTGGTGGGTTTTGGAACATTGAACTTGTGAAGCGAAATAGCCATCCCAAAAGCCGCATCCCGAAATTATGGGTTGCGGGTTTCAGGAGTACATACAAAATAAACAAAAAAATCTCAATCCCGAAAGCCGAATACCGCCATTGCGGGGTTGGGATTTCGGGGTTAATTACTTCCCAATCTTGTTACAGAATGATTCCGCAATCCGCACCTGTCGGGTTGCGGGTTTCGAAATTTACCAAAACCAAAACTTAAAAACAACAGTCCCGCAACCCGCACCTGTCGGGTTGCGGGTTACGGGTTTTGGGTTCTCTAAATTTCGGGTTTCAGGATGATGGTAACAGTCAACAAAAACTCAAAATTTTGGCTTTTTAAAGACCGAAACATTTAGGAAGAATTAATCAAACCCTTACAAACAAGCAGACCAAACGCATGGGTGGAGGATTTTAGAGGTAAAATCAAAATTGAATATTTACAAGATGACTCACCCAAATACCTTTGCGTTTATCTAGAAATGGGGTTCCCTTGCTTAAGTGAAGCATGGGATTTTTTGTGCCCACAACAAATGGCTACTGGCTAGGAAGAACCAGTTATATCTGCAATGAAAACCGACTTAGAGAAAACATTAAAACATGTTAGCCAGATCTCCTTTCTTCAGCCTGAATGTTCAAAAATGATCACAAGGAATACAGCTAACGAGCATGGACCATAAATTAATAAATATCCATGTCTGATCATATCAAGAATAATGCAAATCTGATAAGGGGGTTGAAGAGACAACTGAGACCCTTCACCTGTATGTAGTCATGGGAAGCTGCTTGTGTTGAACCTAAGCACATACTTGAAAATGCTTCTAGATATCCCAATTACACATCACCTTGATTTATTGAGACATTATCTACATGCAGCATTTTTTTTTTTAGAAGAAAAAGATAAGTGTGTGTATAAAACCATTGCCCTGACTTGGTGATCAGATATAAGTAGTGCCACTCACGGGAAGAATTCAGAAACTGATCAAGCCATCCCAATAACGAGACTCCTTGTCTTTCAGTTGAGGTGCTGAAAGCAACTATCATGGCTTGGTAACCATGTTTTGATAGCTTCAATCCAAATTGAACCTATGATCGTGGCACAGGTATCTTGTACTAAAAAGATATGCAGCAATCTAGATTTTATTAAGTTGAAAAATTACAAGGCACTACCATGGCTTGGTGACCATATATCAGTAGTGTTACTCATATATCAGTAGTGTTACTCACCAGTGCTATGTTGATCATGAATGGACCAACCTGTAATAGGATCTTCCAATTCTCAGTAAAACTGAAAGTCATCTTCCAAGGGTGGTAGCTTGGTGTGAAGATGTCATTCTGCTTATCACTTATGAACCTAATGAGCAGGCTTGATGACAAGACCTCCCACCTCGTAATTTACTTTATCTTAAGGTGATGGTAAAAGGATCCAGAGCAGAACAAGCTGGAAAGGTTAATATGATATGCAACTTAAACCATGAGACATGAGACAATGGAGATTCGGCTATCCCTTAGACTCCAATTGAACAAATAATACATGCGTAAGATAATGACCATCGTAGAGATGTATTAATTTGAGGTCCTGCAGTCATTAATCGTATGTCATTTCTAAATACAGGAAAAAATCATAGATGGCAGACAGTCATAAAACCAAAACTGGAATCATCACCAAGAGATAAACTGATTACTAAATATTGCTACATGTGTGGGGCTTTGAAATCAAACAAAAGATAAATACAAAAAATAAAAATAAAATCAAACAAAAGAAAATAAGCAAAATCAATCTATGTACAAAAATATCAGTCTAATTTATACAAAATGACTTTTGAGGAGTAAAACATTCACTGATAGGTGTCCACAACACCTTCCAATGTCTGTAATCGAACATTACTAGAACCCACCTTAGATTCGGTTTGTCATCACAAATACTTTATTGAAGAGAACTAAAACGGCAATCTAATTATTAAAGAATTTATCAAAACTAATCTATTCTATACCTACTCCTACATTATTCTAAAATAAACAGAAACTAAGTATACTCGAATATCCAATGGATCCAATCAAGTAACCTAAAACCTGCAAGATAAAACAAATGATGAATCAGCAATGAAAATTTTGAAATTGGAGGTCCAAAAATAGGAAAAAATGAACTAAGTTTCTTATTCACAAAGAAATGGAAATGACATGGGAAATTGCTCAAAAATGATTGTTCCAACCATAAATAAATTGAATCATAAAAGGTATGTCGGAAATTATTAAGATCATGATCCAAAAAAAATTCATCAAGATTGAGAGAGGGGAATATTTTCTTTAGCAGTATATCATCGTTATTGTATTGAAAGGAAATATCAGAATTTGAATCTTGTGAATGATTAACTTGGTCTTTTAGATATTCGTTCTTTTCAAGTGTATCAGATCTATTTGATTTCAAAGCATTTGATCGTAATAACTTTTCATTTGAAATTTGATTTATAGAGAAAGTATATTTGGAACAAATATTCTGAAATTAAATCTCAATTTCAGCTAACTCATCATCTAAAGTCTTATGGTTCTTATTCTGTTCATAATAATCAAAATGGAAGGACAAAGAAGAAGAATTTTCAGATTTTGTAAAATGAGTAGAATCATTATGTTCTTCAGAATCTGAAGTACGATCAGCATCTTCAAAACGTTCTATTCGAACATCCATCTTTTTATTAAATGAAGAAGAATGAATATCACTTATAAAAGAAGGACTTTTAAAATTTTTAGAAATACATGAAAAATCCTCTTCATAATTCTCGAAATCTTCATTTTTATTGATAGTTGTATCATTATGATCAAATTGAGAAAAAGGAAAATGTTCAAAATTCATTCGAACAAATTGTTCATTACATAGATCAAAAATATTAGGATAAAGATTTTCTTTAACAGTTTCAGATCGAGATTCCAAACAATGAAGGGAAGATGTAAAACATTCATCGTACTCACATACATTTGAAAGAGAATAATGACTATTAGAATTTGCATCTAATTTCTTTTTGGTATCTAAGGAAGATTGAAAACTGGATGCAAAAATTATTCGTTTCAAATCATGTAGAGTATTTTGAATATCCTTTTCCTTCTTTATGGCCATAACTTCATTGTACATGTCATTCATTTGAGAATTAAATTGAGCAATTTGTGAATCATTTGATCCTTCATTAATAGATTCAACATCATATGAAAGGAAAGGATGAAAAAGATCTGAAGGATACCCCTTCAAGTCTTTCTCAAGAACTTGAGCCTCTTTGCATGCTTCATTGAAATCTGTTATCCCTTGTCGCAAAATAAACATTGCTATAATCTTGGGAAGAGATCAAACATACCAACAGAAAGTGAGTTGTGCTGAAGGTCTATGTTTTTCGCTTTAGCCATAATACACTTGTCGAAAACATGTGTTGAAATCCCGAATTGATTCTCCGTCAAGTACATGCATTTGAATCAGATTTTGATGAATTTCAACCACCTCATAATCTTCAAAAGAATCTCTAAAAACATTCTTAAATTCTAACCAACTAGAAATTGAATTCAAAGGTAAAAAATAAAACCAAAGAGAAGCCTTACCTTCGAAGGTAAATGGGAATAATCTGCAAGCAACATCTTCATGTATGACATTAAATAAACGCAACATGGATTCATACCTTCTAATATGCTCGGTGACAGAAACATTACCTTCTCCATCAAATTTTGGCAAGATCTTAACTACCTTTTTAGGGAGTTCATATAAAGGCCCTGGTAAGCTCAATGTGGTATCAGACTCCCATGCAGGGATTTGGGAAAGAGCCATGAAAACATAATAACTAGAAGTTAGCTCTTATTGTGGGCAATGTGCCAGTTCATGCCCTCCTTCTAGCGCAATTTGTTGATGCCTCGGTTGTGCAGGTTAGATGCAAGGGTGTTGGAATATTCCAAGGAACACAACAGGGGATGAAAACCCAGCCAAAGGCTTCGAAAGACCCTGCACAAGGGAAATTCTATCCTCGAATTGTTTGGTGTGGTGATCACCCACGGATATTTCGCCTCCGCTAGCACTATATGAGTAAAATATTTGATCTTGAAAAGATCAGTTTTCCTATCAAGGAAAACTAAGTGTGAAAGTTGGTTACCAAACCTAACTTAACGTATCTAAGGGAAGAATCTATTCTAAGTCAGATCTAGCCTAACAGGAAGAGTTGATGTTGTGCAGATCAGATTTGAAGTGTGATGAACAAGTCGTTAAGTACCTTAAACATAAATTTCTTTGGGTTCTTCACTTGTTAATTAAAGTTTTATCAGTTAATAAAAATTAAGTGACAATTCTTCAAAGTGTTTAAGCCTATTCAAATATCTGATCTGTAATCATTATGTTAATTGAAAAATTAACATTTGATTATACATATTTATTTGCATCGAATCATTTTCAGAAATACAAAAAGTGAAAACGTTCAATTAAAGAAATTTAATAGAACAATTTTGAGCATAATCCAGACATACAAAGAAATCAATATGAGAGATCTTATGCATTAATGAATGTTCTGTAAAAGATTAAACGCATAACCGATGACAAATTTTAAACATTAACTCAGCAATTCCCAAAGAAATTTGAAGAACAATAGAAGGTAGATTAAAAGATAACTTTCCTGAATAGAGAAGTCTTGTACAAAAATTACAATGACTCTAATAAACAGAGTATCTTCAGTCCAATCTCCTGCTGAATTGCAATTCCAAAATTCCCAACCTCTTACTAAGAGAAGCACTCCCCCTTAAATACTAATTATCATAGGAGTCCAAAAGGAGAAATTCTACAAAATAGGGATTACAAAATCAGATCTAATTAAAGATCCAGGAAATCCTTCCATTTTTCATAAAGATCTAACAATTCATCTACATTTGGGAAAATGACAAATTCCAAGGATAATTGAGAATTGCATGCGCTGTTCTCCATATCATGCTTCGCTAGCTTGTGCCAAATACGTAGGTACATAGGAATCCTCCCTTCCATGATGACCGGTTTTTTAACCAAACGATCTACATCTTGAATGTTGACTTGTTCCAAATCCCGAATCTTCTATGCAAATTCTTCACACCTGCTCTCGAGTTCTTCAAGTCTGCATTTTGGTGGTAGAGATTCCAAAATAGGATTCATGAGTGGCAAACCTAGGGTATCCATGATATTGTCAACTACATACCATCATCTAGTGCAGATGTCCTGTGATTTATTAATGATTTCCTCAGCCGATTCATTCCAATCAATCCACGTGCTCAAAGATGCCTTGACTTTCTTTATCTGGAAAGTATGAAGAATTGGGATGTTCTCTAGAACATTCTTGATATACAATTGCCATTGACTGATTTCTTCTTCAGCTTTACAAGCTTGGAGTCTCTCTGCCTTCTATTCTTCAAGAGTAGAAGACATCTTAGAAAAACTCATGAAATTTTCCCTCATCTCATCTAAGGCGATATATAACTTCTTCAGTACTTCATGATGACTCTAATTCACTTCAAGGGCTAAATTTTTGAAGTCATAGGATGTGAACTTGAGAACATTGGAGTAAGCTGCACTTGCAGTTGCATCTTCAACCTGCTTTTCCAAAGAGGCTATCTTTACGAGATTAGTAGAATGTTGAGACTGCAAAAGGTTGAACTAGTAAGAAGAGTAGCATTCTTCTATTCTAGGTCTTGTACTTTGTCTGCCCAAGTTTTCCTGAGACCAGCCACATCAACAAAATGTTGATCCTTTTTTTTAGCCAACTCTTCTTTTAGGTTTCTGATTTCTTTCTCCCTGAAGTCAACTTCTTTGTCCAAGACCTGGACCGAATCCCAGTTAGCAGTGGAAAAATCCCCTAAGTCTGTTGTTGTTTCAACTGCTTCAATTCTTGGGTTATTAGTTCTGGGGGCCCATATCACCTAATCTGGTTCATGTGCTTCCAAACCACCTTGGCCTTGACCCCTCTTCATGCTTCTTTTAACAACCGCTTTGTCATCTTGACGATAGAAATAATTCCCAAGAGGAACCACATCTATGTCTGTATACTCAGCAACGGACTATGTAGGAACAGAAGTGACACTAATTGTAGAAATCAAAGAAGGTGTCTGTGTGACAGCAGAGGTAGGGATAGGTAGAGTGACTTGAGTGGTAGCTAGAGGTGTACTAATGACTTCGGGAGCTGACACACCTTTGTCTGGGGAGGGAAGTGAGACAAAGACTTCAGAAAGTGGAACCTGAACATGACTACTGACTTTTGGGAAAGGAAGTGGACTCTGATCTTTACTAGGTGAGCGTGTAGGAGAAACCTTGGAAGATGCATCGATGGAGGTTATTAATAAATCAACTACATATGATTGCGGAGGGATAGCCAAATGCTGGGATTCTGCAGTAACAGATGGTGAAATGGAAAAAGGGACTGAATGTTCTGGTAATGAAGTAGTGGTGTTGTTGAGGGTATTAAACAAGTGGGATAATGAGAATGGAAGTGTTCCTCCTAGAGGCACAGTAGAATTTGGCTGAACATATGACAACACAATTGCTAATGATGTGATACCAGGGGAAGCATTAAACTCCAACACTGACTGTTCAGGGAAAGACTGATCCATATCAATATTGTCCAGCAATTCAGTATCAGTCTTAGGATTTCCAGAGACTTCTTCAACTACTGGTACTGGAAGAGGTGAAACTATTTCTTCATCACAATCAATTATATCTACAGTAGAAATTTGTGATGAGGAAGGCATGACCTTCTGTCTTTTAGCTGGGCTAGCCTTGGTTATGACCAAGTCATCATCTTCTGGAGTGTTTGGAGTAGAGACCCGATCATCCAGTGTACCTGGTGGCTGAATTTTGTCTGCATGCCTTGGGGGTTCTAGCAACTGAGTCTGTAACATTGATGACAACTGCGCCATTTGCTATTTGGATTCACGGGTTGTCTGCAGCATGAGTTTAGCTTCTTCATTATCTTTCTCTTTGAATGGTTCCCCTTGAATAGTTTTACCTTTGTCTCCATCAGGACTCATGGCTAAAGGAGGAGCGTTAGATTTCTGAGCTTCTTTCTCTTCCCTGTCCTTTCTTGCTTGTTCAACAAGATTCAAATGCATGGCCCTATAACTTAGGATTATGTCCTTTAATTGTTTCTGATACTGTAGAATGTCATGTTGTTCTTGAGAGTCTTTTGCTTTGGCCAAGACTTGAGAAAATATGTCTAACCCTTGATATATGGAATCATCGGGGATTGACTCATGTGTATAGTCTATCTTCATGTGAACTTGCTTTAGTTGTGCATCCATGAACTTCTTAGGATCGTGTTTCCTTTTCAGGGCAACACCTAATCTCAAAGCAGCTATCTGATCACCCAGATTTGCAGCCCAGGTTGAAGTTGGGATGACCAATTGACCCATATTCAGAGCAAACTTAGGCCAATTTTTCTTCTTGGGTCCTATGAGTCTCTTATACATACCATCAGTGACAGTTTGAAAAGAAACCTCCTGTATTACCGTCCTGTCTGGAACTATTCTGGGCAAGAAATGAACTGTTTCACTTCCCCAGATTCTGATGTATGAAAAGTACTCACCTACATACCAGTCACCAATTATGTTAATAAAAGATTTGGCATCCTCTGAGAATGCAGGTGGCTACTGCTGGAAGATCTTGAAATATATGGTACCCACAAAACAGTCACAGATGTCATATATCATAGGTGCGAAATTCCCTTCCCATAGTGCTGAATGTAGATGTGTACAGGTGGATCTGAAGGGGTCCAATGCCAACCCAAATTAGGGTACTGGAACTCTGAGCAGAAAACATCAAGAACATACGCAGATAGGAAGAAGGGTGGCTTCTTATGAGCTGGTGCCTTCTGATATTCATGGATGGCGTTTTTTTGTTCCGCTGATAAGATAGAGGCCCACGGAAAAGACTCACCTATAAGTAACACATGATGTGCTATGGGTGCCCACTCTGCTTTAAAATGGGAACAATTGGGTTGACCGAAAAGCCGACAGAGCATGGATACAAATAGAGAAAAGGGTTCCTTAAACCAGATAATAGGATAAAGGTTATCTGACTTAGGTACAAAGGCATTAGGCTTGTGTATCCAAGACTTAATCATTTGATCGAAATTATACCGAGTTTTGGACGATTGTATGAACTCAGCAGAGAGGGTCTGTGCATGGGGTTTCAAAGCAAATGCTCGAACAAAAACCTCTTGGTGAAAACTTGTCAATTGACAACCTGTACTGTCGTTAAAAGAACGGTCTTTAACATCAACATTCTCAATTATCCACTTAACTGCATCTGTGTAGGGTAAGACAGCAGGGCGCGTAGCGATGGCGTGAATTTGGGAAGCCCTAATTTTCTCGTAGACTGGTCTATCATTCTTGATATGGGAAAGGTCGTCATTATCAAAAATGGTGTATATCCTAGACCAGTCTGTCTAGTACGTTTTAGTAACTCATTCACTGGTGTCAGAGAGAAAACCAAAATTTGGGTCTTTGATCAGGGGGTCTTTGTACGATGATTTAGACCGTGTATTTCTCAACATGGTGAAAGAACCTTGCAATATCTGATTGATATAGAAAATCAAATGAAATTCAACCCAAAAATAGCAGAATTACAGGCTAGTAGCGTAAGGATAACAGTGGACTTACCTGAAATAACCAACAAACTGAAAAATGGCACCTAACACGCAATCCACAGTAAAATGATAATGCGACAGCGTAATTTCTTCAATAGTTAAAAAGTAAAGCTAAAAGGTAAAAACCCTATTAAATACATCCACCAAAATAAAACCAACCATGCGATTATAACATATGGACAACTGAGATTCACCGCAGCAGGCGCAGAATCGGGTTCAGGTATGTTCATGAAGCTTTTATTCAAAGACCCTGCAAGCCGAAACCTGAAAGTACGGATTTGCGGGTTGCGAGTTCACAAAAATGGAAGTAGGAGAAAAGATTTTCGAAAGCCGAAAACTGACTATGCGTGGTGGGCTTTGGAACATTAAACTTGTGAATCGAAATAGCCATCCTGAAAGCCGCATCCCAAAATTACGGGTTGCGGGTTTCGGGACTACATACGAAATATACAAAAAAATCACAATCCCGAAAGCCGAATACCGCCATTGCGGGGTTCAGATTTCTGGGTTAATTACTTCCCAATCTTGTTACAGAATGATTCCGCAATCCACACCTGTCGGGTTGCGGGTTTCGGAATTTACCAAAACCAAAACTTAAAAACAACAGTCCCGCAACCCGCACCTATCGAGTTGCGGGTTTCGGGTTCTCTAAATTTCGGGTTTCAGGATGATGGTAACAGTCAACAAAAACTCAAAATTTTGACTTTTTAAAGACCAAAACATTTAGGAAGAATTAATCAAACCCTTACAAACAAGCAGACCAAACGCATGGGTGGAGGATTTTAGAGGTAAAATCAAAATTGAATATTTACAAGATGACTCACCCAAATACCTTTGCGTTTATCTACAAATGGGGTTCCCTTGCTTAAGTGAAGCATGGGATCTGTTGTGCCCACAACAGTCATTTATTTAGTCATTGATTGTTTTTAACTGGTCATGAGATTTATGTAGATAGGGCACAGAATAATTGAACCACCAACCTCCTTCCTATAAAGAAGATTCTCTTCCATTGAGCTAGCACCCTTAAATAGAATCAAATTTCACACTAAAAATATATCACAAACTGTTGTTCAGGATTTATACCTTATAGCGAGGAGAGGGACACTACCAACTTCTGGGGTGACAGGTAAATACATTGATCATATCACATAGGCTTCTACAAAAGGAAAGAGATCAAGATTCTTGAAGGCATACCTTATTAACGACGTTCAATCCTAGCTTTCACTTGCTCCTTCGATCGATCCCTCGCTTGATCTTCCATTTGGTGAACCTGCAATACAAAAGATACCTTCCTCAGCGTATCTTGACTGATATAACAATGATGAAATTGAAATGCAATTTAAACATCAAATACAATCAAGCATTTAATCCAAACAAATATGCAATCCATTAGACATTTGATTGGCACAAGAAGGGTATTTCAACCTTTATTGTCAAAAGCAAATAACCAGTACAATTATACCTAATCATTGAGAGTGCTTGTGCAACCGGATTCTAGGCTCCTACTCTTCACACTAACTTTGGAATTCCTCCAGCATAACAACCCTTTATGCATAGTTTCTCCTCCAATCTAGTTCTCTAGATTGAGTCTAACTAGTTTTCTCTCTCATGTATCCCCCTTGTATTTATGGGACAAGGTAGACAGTTTGGATCGAGAGGTAGTTTTATTGGGAGGTTGGGGAAGTTGCAAACTGACTTCAACTAATCCCAATTCATCAAACTAATATTATTTTTATTACATTTTAAGATGTACACGAGTTTCCTCAAATGGAGTAGCGCACAATATGCAACTTTCATGCTTTACAACCAGTGTTTGCAAGGTTTTTTGAGGTGTACGCTAGTCTATTGAAGGTAAAGTAGAGCACACTAGGTGTACGCTAGTCTGTAAGAGGAAGAGTAGAGCATACTAGAAGGTGTACACTACTCTTATACATGTAGGGTAGCGTTCATGTCAAAATGTAGGTAAAATCAATGTTTTGTCAGCTGCAGAGGAGTAAGTCTAGTCCATACATCATCTAGGCCAATCTTGCTCTTCAATCCAAGTTGTCCTTTTGTGTGATCGACAGCTAAATGTGATCACAGATGGAGAAGTGCAGATTTGACCTATAACAGATGCCTCCTAATGTGTGAGGTCAGAGGGAAAAGATGGCCGAAATACATTATAATTCCAAGTCAGAGCAGGAGCAAAAAACCGTAGAACCAAATCACAAAAGTACCTGAAATAACGATCAAGGTCAATGAGCAATTACAATATTGACATCATATAGATGTGTAGCATGATACAACATGATCTCTGATACATAACTAGGAGATGTATATATAGCATGGCCACTGAAATACAAGCATGGATCCATGTCAAAGTGAGAGATCATAGCCATAGCAACAAACTGGATCTATGTCTCATGAAGAGCCAAAATGAGTGAGGCTCAGTCTTGCGCAGCTTGGGCGATAACATAAATATGGTGATGCTATCAGAGTCCCAAGGTCTTCATCCAAACAACCCAAGGTACAAACCCTATCCATGCGAATAAATGAGTTGAAGTCAAACATGGGGGGTATCGTTTGATTACCGATCATTGATGTATACCGTTAACAAACGTGAGGGCTTCCATCGATAATGATAATGGGGCATTGATAATGATAATGGGGCCAAAGGTACCTAGTACGATCCAACAAGTGTGAACAAGTGGACTTGATGTTGAACACTTGAGGAACCCATCAAATAAGAGACATTGATGTATTCTCATAATTCAACAACGAGGAAAATTGCCACTGGTGACTTCAATCCCCAAGGTACTAACCGAAACTCTAAACTTCATTCCCAGAGCAAAATGAGTTGATGTCGATGGGAAGAAGTCTGCAGGAAGGGAGGCCTTAAAGCATCCTCCATCATCCAACACGAGGAACACTCAAATGGTATGAGCTGATATGGAGTAGGACATGTAACAAGATGAAACAAAATGACACCAGGATGGCTGACATATGAGGTCAAGGTGAACTGCGGAGTGGCCGACACAGGCTGTATCCTTGAACAGTAAGCACAACACAAAGTGACTTAGGCAGTTTTCAACATGATGGGGAAATGATATAAGCCTGTAATGTAAGATACATTCGCAGACCCTCCCAATCGGGGGAGTAAACAACTCGGAGATCAAGTTCACCCTAAGGTCAAAAACTAAACCCAGCTGAAATGATGGACTCAAGTAGGTGTTGTGTTCAAGGATAGGACTGGTTGAACTTCCTTTGAAACTAAAAGATGTGATATACCCTTCTTATCCCTTATTCTTTTTAGATAAAAGAATACCGTTCTTGTTGTTTTAATGAGTCCAAGAAAAAATGAAAACTCAATAGATCCAACCATGTAAAGAGTTTAACGAGCCCATGGGAGGAAGACTCAGGACTTTCTTCATTGTTTATAGAGTTCGAAGAAGAGATAGAAGAATACTCTATAATACTGATCTTTGGATTTTAATATCGAGCTGAGATCTGTTCATGCTCGTCGGTGTTTTCAATTTTAAGGAGTCTGAAAAACTTAAACAATAACTCCATACACCTACTCGTGGATTTTAATATCGAGCCCAAGTAGGTTAATGCTCGCCGGTGTTTTCTTGTTTATAGAGTCTGGAAAACTTAAACAATCCTCTATTTACCCTCTTGTGGATTTCACATCGAGCCTGAGTAGGTGAGTGCTCATTGGTGTTTTCATGTTTCGAGAGCCTAAAAACCCTAAAGAAGGCTCCAATGGAAGAAGAACTCTTCTAGCCACGGATGACCAAAGTATTCCTTTTTCGTAAGTAATCTGCAAAAGTCCTGAAAAGGGTTAAACTTATACTTAAGCAGATGGGCCTTCAATGCCTTTAACAAGCTTGAAGAGGACAAGTCTGCTAGAAAATCTTATCATATTTAAAGAGTCTAACAAGAGCTTAGAGAGAACTCCATAAAAATCTTTTTCGTAAAATTTTAACGAGCCCGAAAAAGTAAACTCGTGATCTCCTTACTGTTTTTAACGAGCTCAAAGGAGAGATGGAAGAATGCTCATAGCTTCCTTACTGTTTTTAACAAGCTTGAAGAGAAGGTGAAAGAATGCTCGTAGCTTCCTTATTGTTTTTAATGAGCTCAAAGAAAATGTGGAAGAATGCTCGTAGGTGGATCAATGTCCAAATGAATGGTAGACTGTATTATAGATTCTAGGAAAACTTCATCAAAAGGAAGTATATTATCCCAAATGGAACACATATCTAAACATTCAGATGGAGTCATCACCTGGTCAATTACCGGGACCCAGTCCCGAGAAGGTAAGCATGAATTCAGAGGCTTATTCTCAGTAGCAATTGGACTCAAGGAACAATATGACACATAATTTGATTATGACATGTAGTTCCTACTGACGGGGGACATACCTATGTTGAAATATTGTAACTTCTAAGAATAGTATATTTACTATTCTGGAAATGTTTCATTCCTCCGATGGGACTTTGTTATGTATCCGGAGATGTTTATTCCTCCGAGAGATTGTGGTAACTAGGGTTATTAGATCTCCCATGTGAGGTCGGCCCTGAGTTAGTTATTTAGGGGTTATTAGACTCTCTTAGGAGAGGTCGGCCCCATTAGGGTAAAAAGACAGTCGGGAAACAAGTATAAGTAGAGGAGGTATGTTCCTCACTTATCTCGTGCATTCACTCACTTGTGATTGGCGCATAGGAGAGAGAGAGGTCTGCATAGGAGGAGAAGGAGCTCTAGTCTTGGACTACATCTTTGTATTGGTTGATTATATATATTGAGGAAAGCTTTGTTGGGTTTTCTACCCCATGAGGGTTTCCCAGGGTAAATCTTTGTCTATCTTGTGATTGTGTTTCTTTCAGTGATCTTGCTTGTGAAATTAGGCTAAACTTAACATGGTATCAGAGCTAGCCTGAATAGGACATCTTTCACAAGGTGAAAATACCTCTCTCTCCTCCTCCGGTGAAAATTAGGGTTTGTGCAAAAAGTTGAAATTTTTGGATTCTGATTGCATGGCTAGATAGCCCTCCTCAAAATCGAAGTTTTGAGCCCTGGATCGAGATTTTTGGTTGGGTAGAACTCGGGAAAGTCAAACACTAGTTTGACCAAAAGTGCAAAAAACTAGAGAACCAGAAACGCTGCACACCTGTGCACCAGTGAACCAGAAAAGCTGCGAACTTGTGCACTAGAAAACCAGAAAAGAAAAGACCAGAAAACCAGAAATTTTGTTGCAGATCCGGAAGGTGAAGAGTTGAAGTTTCCAGAAGCATAACACACCAGATCTCTCAACTCAATCAAGCACATCTCCTGGTAAGTGTTATTCTATCTCTTGAGAAACTTCAATCTCTATGACCCCCTGATTAAGATGGCTCCAAGCACTAAGCTTGAAGACAAGCTAGAGGGTATAGAAAATTTCCGGGCATGGAAATATAGGATTGGTCTTATTCTTGAAGAGAATGATCTTGCCCAATATATCAAAGATGAGATTGCAGAACCTAAAGAAGATGAAGCCAAAGAGAAGTATATGAAGGACTTGATTAGGACAAAGAGAATCATTGTCGATTCTATCAAAGACCACTTGATTCCCCAAGTGGCATCCAAGAAGAACCCAAAGGAAATGTATGATTCCCTTTCTAGAATGTATGAAGGGAAGAACATCAATAGGAAGATGAACCTGAGAGCTCAATTGAAGAGCACCAAGATGAATCAAGGATAATCTATTCAAGACTATTTCTCAAGGGTTTCCTAGTTCAAGGAACAACTAGATGCCATTGGAGATACCCTTGATGAATATGAACTAGTCATAACTGCTCTAAATGGTCTCACTAGACCTTGGGAGTCATTCATCCAAACCATGTGTGCGAGAAAAGAGAGCATGAAGTTTGATGTGGTATGGGAAGATTGTATTCAAGAAGAAGCTAGGGTTGCCAACAGAGAAGCCTTGCTCAAAGAAGGTGACCAATCCTTGGCCACCCACACCAAGAGAAGAAGGAATAAATCCTACTTCAAGAAGGATAGTTACAAGGAGTCTCAACCTCCACAAAGATTTCAGAAGAAAAGAGGAACTACTCAAGGATCAGATTACTCCTCATTCCAATGTTTCAATTGTCATAAAATAGGACACCTTGCTAGAGATTGTCCTTCAAAGAATAAGAAGAAGGGGTTCCATCATAGAAGACATCAATCACATTTAGCAGAAGATGATAGTGAAGAAGAAGAAGAGGAGGAGGAAAGGCCTCAAAAGAAAAGAGCTAGAATAGAAGAAGAAGATGCAGAAGAATATGTTCTATTCTCTGCACTCTCTGGGGCTATAACACCGGGAGAAGATACATGGCTTAATGATAGTGGTGCTTCAAAGCACATGACAGGTCAAAAGAAAACTCTTGCAAAACTTGAAGAGAAGACCTCTCCACAGAAAGTATCTTTAGGAGATGACTATCAATATCACATCAAGGGAATTGGTGAAGCAAGCTACAAGCTTGATTCTGGAACTCCATTGAAGATGAAGGAGATATTATATGTACAAAGTTTGAAGAAGAACTTACTTTCTATCTCAGCTCTAGATAAGAAAGGTTATAGGGTTGTATTCATAGATGGACAAGTACTCATGTGGTCCAAAGAAAAATCAATTGAGGATGCAATTGTTATTGGTGAAGAGGAAGGAGGACTATACAAACTCAAGGGTCATCTAGAAACTGCCCTTGTTCATGAAGCCACTAGCCCTAGTGAGCTATGGCATAGGAGGCTTACTCACATTAACTACAAAGCACTACCTCATGTGAGTAAAGTAGTCATAGGACTACCAGATTTGAAGATTGATCATGATGGCACATGCAAAGGATGTGCAAAAGGAAAGAATATCAAGAACCCATTTCCAAAGAGTGAAACAAAGACTAAGAGTATTTTGGAATTTATTCATTCAGATGTATGTGGACCAATGCCATCCACATCCTTGAGTGGATATGAATACTACCTCACATTTATTGATGACTACTCCAGAAATACTTGGATATACTTTCTAAAATGAAAGAATGAAGTCTTTGGAAAATTCAATGAGTTCAAGGCCTTGATAGAAAATCATTCAAAAAAAAAAAGATCAAAATACTCAAGACAGATAATGGCGGAGAATATACTTCAAAGGATTTTGAAGTCTTTTGTAAAGAAGCTGGAATCAAGAGGGAACTAACCACTCCCTACAATCCTCAACAAAATGGTGTTGCGAAAAGAAAGAACAGAACCATTATGGAAGCATTAAAGACAATGATACATGATCAAGACCTACCTATGTATCTATGGGCTGAAGCAGCTAGGATAGTAGTCTATGTGGAGAATAGACTATCTCATAGTGCTCTTGAATTCAAGACCCTAGAAGAAGTGTTTACAGGAAAGAAGCCTGAGGTAAGTCATCTCAATATATTTGGATGCCCAGTATATATTCATGTTCCAAAAGAAAAGAGAACCAAGCTCGATCCTTCTGGGAAGAAGGGAATATTTGTTGGATATTATGAAGCATCCAAAGCATTCAGAATATACATCCCGGAATTCCACCATATGGAAATTAGTAGGGATGTGACATTTGATGAAGAGGCAGCTCTCAAGAAATCTAGGAAGTGCCAGTATAAGGAGGAGTATATAAAGAAGATGCACCTCCTAGAATTACAGAGACTATACCTACCCCTGAAGAGGTAACACCTGAAGACCAGGGTATTTTTTAAGGATTATAATATTATACTTAGGTGTAGTATTCTAGGCGATTATTTTGGATTAAAAAAAACATATATATAGATAGGTAGGGGAATATTAAATATGAAACATACAATTTTCTACTGAAAGTTGTAATTTTTGGTGAATATAATGATAAAAAAATATATTTTATGTAAATATAGGCGATATTAGAGACTAAAAATGACCAAATAGCGAATTTATTTTCTGATAAAGAAAAAAAAAAAAAAAAGAGCCAATTGGCGAAATTTCGCCCCTAAAAATTACCCTGCTGAAGACCATGACATGATAGAACCACAAAAACCCACCATCACAAACATTTCAAGAAAGAGAAAGCCAGCATGGGCAAGAGACATTATACTAGGAGCAGAAAATTATGGAGCTCCTGAAGGCTCCACCAGAGTGAGCAAGAAACCAAATCCATTCAACAACTATGTGGCTTTGATGTGTGATCTTGTAGACCAAGAACCTACTAGTTATGAAGAAGCATTTCATAAGAAAGAGTGGGTAGAGGCAATGACTAAGTGTAACTAGGATTTTCACCCTAGCTTGTGCAAATGAGCACCTAATAAGGAGAAGGGACTCCTTAGTAGCAGTTCAATAAACAGTAAATTAAAACAATAAAACAGTATGAAATTTAACCTAGCATGAGCATTAACATAAATAATAAAACATGAAAATATGGCAAAAGATTTCTCTTTTTGTATTAAAGATTACCTCAGGTGTAGAGGTTGGTGAAGTCCTTGCAGCAATCCAAGAGGGTTGCTTCCAAGCTTCCAGTTTTGCTCCTTTCTCTTTCTCCAAAGGGTTGGAAATAGGCCAAAGGGGCACTCAAATGTGAAAGTAGCTCAAGGGTGAGCTAGGGTTTCAGGAGTGATTTTGGCAGAGTAAGGGTGTGTTTGACTGTGAATATGAAATGAGGAGCCTCCATCACCTATTTATAGGTTTTTAGTGGTGGAGTGCTGGCCCATGGTTTCGAGCACCATATGGTTTAGGTCAGCTGTATAGGGTTTTTGCTTCCTTTTCCCCTCTTTTTTCTCTTTTTTGTATTTTTTATTCCCTTTTTAGAGGGTTTTTGCTATTTTGGAGGAATTTTGGATTATTTTGGGGGGAAAAGGGCTTTTTTGGCCTTTTGGAGGCTTTTTTAATGGTTTTGTGGCCTTTTGGAGGCTTTTTAATGGGATTTTAAGGTTTTGGAGGCAAATATGGTAGGAAATATAGACAAATGAGTCATGTAATGGGGTAGATGAGGTAGTGAGCACTTTTTGGGTGTTAACATATTGCCTCCTGATGTGTGAGGGCATGAGCTTATCGTATGGCCGATAGACATCATAAGTCTTTGATGGTTTTCCTGGGGTGTGGAGAGGAGAAGAAACGAACTAGAGCCCAGAACAACGGTCCCGAACAAACTGCAAAACTGAAAAGTACATGACCTCAATAATGAATGAGGAAGAATCTGAACATATGGACGAGGCGAGCATTCCCATGCTCATATCAAGATATAGAACAATAACAAGAGGGTCCAAAAAATGGGGACCGGAAATATACATGGCCTCAAAGAATGAATGAGGAAGAATCTCAATATATGGACGAGGCGGGCATACCCATGCTCGTATCAAGATACAGAAAAAATAACTGTGAGGCCCGAAAAAGGGGGACCTGTAGGATACATAGAGAACCACTGTGTACATCATAAGGGTCTAGAGGGGACACAAATCTAGGACATACTGCTAGGCTGACCATGTCTGAGATGAAGAACTGGTACACTGGAATAACTACAGTGTTGCTGAGTGGGGTACCAGAGGAACTGATGAGTTGCTGGAACATAGTGACAGGGAGTCATATCCTTAATGGTACACTGAACTGGAACTGAACTGGGTACTCAAGGAAGCATATAACTGGATGGATTCTGAATACAATCGCCAACGCAACCCGGACATCCACGGGAACATATAACTGGGCGTTCCGAAGTGACTCACCAATGTGCTAGAGTCAGGGGAAATCCGGGGTCTTCGACCAATAACTGAAGGGATAGAAACCCTGCACGATTCTCAATGATGCGATCAAGGTGTTGAAGTCGAGCATGTGAGAAACAACCACTCGGAGAAGCAATGATGACTCCTCTCAAAATGGTCCATAGGTACTCACCACAGATGGTGATGGGTCCAAGGCGCAAGGACCTCTGAGTCTATCCTCTGGAATAGAAGGGTTGTCGTCAACAAAGGGAGACCTGCAACTAGCAAGGCAATGATGTTTCCTTGATAGGAGCGCGAGGTGGAGAACCGAAGTGTGACAATACTGATGGTAGGACTGACATACTGTGGGTATAACTGGGCAAGTAGAGTGGGTGGACTCAAACTTCCTTTGTTCAGAGTATGATGGCGGGGCCGATCGGGAAGCGTATGAAACTGACTGGTGGGAAAGGGATCATAGCTGTAATGGATCAAGGATAGTGACTGGGATGAGTGATACTCAAGCTGGTATAAAATGGCAGGAGACTGCAGACTACTCTGAACAAAGGCGACCTGATTGGGGGTGCTACCGAGATGATCGATCATAGTGCTAAGAGGCACGGGGGGACTTCTTCATGGGTTAAGGAATAAGAAGAAGTGTGTGTAAAATGGTACTATCATATGGATTTATACGAGCCCAGGACAGTTCATGCTCGTGATTGCTTTCAATTTTAAGGAGTCTAAAAGCGATAAGAAGACTCTAAAATAATGGAATGGTACTGTCGTGTGGATTTGTACGAGCCCAGGACAGTTCATGCTCGTGGTTGCTTTCAATTTTAGAGAGTCTGAAAGCGATAAGAAGACTCCAGGGGGTTGATTTTTCATCTGTTAGTCTCCAAGGCCCGAAGAAGCATAAAAGGATGCAATGAAGAACTCTTCTAGCCGGTGTGACTAGAGTATTCATTTTTCGTAATTAGTCTACCAGGTCCGGAAAAGGGTTAAACTTATACCAGATAGACGCCCTTTCAGGTACTTTAACGAGCATGAAAGGAAGCAAGATTGCTCGATGATCTTTTCATTGTTTTAGGAGTCAGAAAAGATCTTAACAGAAACTCCCTAAGTGCCTTTTTCGTAAAGGACTTGTCCGGCCCGAAAAAGGGATAAAATTATACCGAACAAAATGAATGGCAAGGCAAGGAGGAAGTGCTCAATCAAGGAACATTGATGATGACCAAGAACGAGGGAGGGGGGGAACACTGGTGGGCCTCCTTGCGGGATAATAGATGGTAGCAAAATAATGAAATAATTGCAGTATGAAAGGAGTGAATGGCTCATGTAAAAATGTGGAACAATCCGATGGCGGTCGATGTGGCGCGTAAACCGAGGCAGCAAGGTGTCGGGACACAATGTTGAAACTGCACCTGGTGAGAGTGAGAAATGACCTCAAGCATCATCACGAGCTCAGAAAAATGAATTCGGCGATATAAAAAGTGTCAAAAACGGAGAACGACCGAAGCGGCATGCAAACCGAGGCGACGGGGGGCATTTTGGAAAAAATACCTGAAAAATCTAGGGGTGAGAGCGAGAAATGATCTCAAGCATCATCACAGGCTCGGAAAAATGAATCCGATGATATAAAGTATATCAAAAATGGGCTACGACCGATGTGGCACGCAAACCGGGGCGACAAGGTGTCGGAACACAATGTTGATATTGGTCTTGGTGAGAGCGAGAAATGATCTCAAGCATCATCACGAGTGCGGAAAAATGAATCCGACGACATAAAATACGGATAACGACCGATGTGGCACGAGGGGCATGGGAAAAATGCCCTAAAGGTTTTGGTGAGAGCGAGAAATGATCTCAAGCATCATCACGGGCATGGAAATATGAATTCGGCAGTGCAAATGGTGCGCAAAACGGAGGTCATACAAACTCCGGAATTGTCAAAGGAATTAACTAGGTTAAAAAATGGTTGCAAATAAACGTGAGCCCACCAAGCCAAGGAGGCAGTGGTGGGGAGAAATGATGACCCGTGGGAGAAAAATACTAGGTGTATCGAATCAAATCAAATATACAAGTGACATGTGACCTCAAAAATGGTTGAGATCGCAAATGTGAAAAAGTGACCAGGGCTAATGACCTGCCCCCATGCTATGTGCATGGGGTTTGTGATTGTGGATCACATATGTGTTAGTTTGAACAATGGGATCATCGAAACCCTGAGATAGATGTGACGGGGAAGGTTCAAAATGATTGATCATGCCCCCTATCCCAGGGTCGAGGTAATCTATTATGCCCCCGAGCTCAAAGGTGTCAATGCGGTGCTCTATAATAGTGGGGTCAAGTCCAGGCATCTCGGTATAGGACCAAGCAAAGACATCACAGAACTCTTGGAAAAGTTTTTTGTACTCTCCAATCTCATACTCACTGCAGGAGGCTCCTAAAGTGATGAGTTTAGGGGCACCTCCTGGGGCAGCGATATCAATTTGGATTGTGGGTGAGATGTTGGCCATGTTACCTTCCTCAAAGGCATCGGGAGCGGGAATGGACTCTTTAAACCAGTCGACTTTGGCGGGAAGGAAATCTTTGGACTCAACCGAGAATTGGGTGGTTGTGGTGGAGGAGGACCGTTCTGGGAGGAAATAGGAACTCTTGGAAACGGGGTCAAGACCAGGCATTTGGGTATAGGACCAGGAAAAGACATCGCGGAACTCTTGGAAACGTTTTTTGTACTCTCCGATCTCATACTCGGTGCAAGAGGATCCCAAAGTAATGATTTCAAGAGCACCGAGTGGGTCAGAGATATCGATGTGGATGACGGGTGAGATGTTGGCCATGTTACCTTCCTCAAAAGCATCAGGAGCGGGAATGGGATCCTTAAACCAATCGACTTTGGTGGGAAGGAATTCTTTGGACTCAACCACAAATTGGGTAGCTGTGGTGGAGGAGGACTCTTCTAGGAGGAAATAGGAATGATGGTGCATGTCTTCCCAGGGATAATCTGGGGCAGTGAGAGCCTCTAGAATCTCCTCATCATTGCGGAAACTTTGAGTTGTCAAATCGGTTGACGAGGAAGTGGTAGTTGAAGAGATCATAGAGATGGTGTTAATCTCTCCGGATGAGGGTGATACTAGGGGGTGGATCTCCTCAATTGTGGGGGGTGTCGTCTCAAGGTCCAAATTATTCATCTCATAGAGAGTTGCTTTGTAATCTGGCAGATCAGGACAGTGATTGGAGTAATGGCCATAAATACCACATATTGCACAAGGGTGGTTGGTACACAGTGATTTATCACGAGGCTTAGGGTTTGGATCGAGTTCGACAACCGGGATGTTGGGGTCGTCGTCAAGCATTTGCATGTGTTCCTGTAATGCAGGTAATTGTGGACATTGATGAGTCGGATGGCCTAACTCATCACACAACGAGCATTTGGGGGGAGCACGAAACACGGGGGGGTTTAACTGTTTTGGGTGGGGGTACAGCAATGTATGGTTGTGGGCCTCTACCCCCAGTGTGCTTGATAAGAGGGGGGGGATTCATAGATGACGAAGGGGTACTGACACCGGGAGGTGGTTGACTAGTAGTGGCAATGGGTTGCACCGGTTGTAGGACGACATTTGGTGTCGGCGGGGGAACGGGAGGCGAAATATACCACACGGGTAATCCCAAGGTTAACCCGGGGAGGCTAAGAGGAGCCATAACCGGGGCGCTTACTACGCTCGAGGGAGGGAATAGGAAGGGGATTGTGTGGATGGGTGTAACACCAATGTTACTAGGTACCAATGGTGGTTTGGGTAACAAGAGCGGTTGATTGTTGGGTGTTTGTGTATTGTAGGAAAGGGTACATAGGTCAGATACTTCGATCGCGGGTGACGAGGGTGGAATGGATTGAAATGTTGAGGTCATCGGCGTATCTGAGTAAACTCCGGGTCCCACGGAGGAAACAAACGAGGTAGTTGCACCACCAACAGGTTGTTCAACCATGGGGAGAACATTCTCGGGTGCAGCGGGGGCATTGGGATCATAATAGGTGAGTTGGTTGACCTTGACCACGTGTCCATCATGGGGGAACATCATGGTACGAAAATCGGATGAGGAAACCGCCCGCATGGCATACATGTAGCTGCGGCCAAGTAAGAGGTTATAATCAAGTTGGGCATTGATGACCTCTATGTCAATGAGCACGGTTTTACTATCCAACTGGATGGGGACATTAGCTAAGAGACCTTGGGGTTGAGCAAAACGGCCGTTGTAGGCTCGCAACGCAGTGGTGGACTGCTGGAGAGTAGGGGATCCCAACTTCTGCCAAACGAATGTGGACATAACGCATGTAGAGGCACCTTCATCGATAATGCACCGATGGATGACAAGATTCTGAACGGAAATAGAAACTTGGAATGCTAAAGTGGAAGGCAAGCGTGGTTCGGACTGGTCCAAATCGAAGGCCATTAGTCGTGAATCATTTGGGTCAATAGCACCAATGGCGGAGAGCAAAGTCTTGCGTTGTGAAGGACAGTTTTTTAATAATTCTAACGCAGACATGGTTGCAGGAGACTGGGCTAAGTCATCTACAATGTTTTAATTTGACACAGCGCGAGCATTGGGATTATTGTTGATGCGACGAAGTGGGAAGCGAGGTGCTTTGGAGGCGCCATCGAGTGGAGCCAGAGGTATACGTAACGTCTGATCAGTGGGATGAGCATTAGTGTTTTTGTCGACAGGAGAGGCTTCAGGGGTGGAGCCATATTGGTTCTGATGGGTGTGGAGGTTGACATCGGCGGATGACATCATTAGCAAGTGGTGGGTACCTGAGTCTAACATGGGTTGATCAGGAGCGGCATAAGTGATCTGTTGTTGTGGGGGCACGTTGCCTTGAGGGGGATCCAACGGCTGAGTATTCACTATGCCTTGGGTTGGTAAGGGGTTTTGCAGCACCAAAGGTTGATGATGAGTGGGTGGGGGGTTGGGTGGCGCCTCAGGAGCCGCGTGCCCTTAGCGATGGGCATCATCAGTCCAAAGTTGCCGAGCTCGCTCCAAATGTGGGCAAGCATGTGTATAGTGGCCATAGACCCCGCAAATAGAACAAGGATGGTTTGTTCGCAAATTAGGATTTTTGGCCTGCTTGGGCGGTCGATCAGGGTTCTAGTTGGAAAGTGCCGCGTTATTGTTGTTTGGGGGATTGGGAGGTTGACTGCCTTGGTCTGGAGGGGGGTTGTTCCCACGGTTATGACCTTTGCCACGATTTTGCTGGCCCTGTTGGCACTGGTTATTTTGGTTCCACTGCAGATTTTGTTGGGCGTATACTTTCCCTTGGGCAGCAGGTGGGTTCTGGGGTTGTGCAGGTGCGGGAGCAGGCTGCGGTGGATAATAAGTAGGTGGTGGGGGCGCAGGTGCTGAACCTTGTGGGGGTTGCTGATACGTCTGCGGAACGGGTTGTGGGTTTACCACAAGGGCTGCTTGTGGTGGGTAATAAGCAGGTTGGGCTTGAGAGGACACAGGAGCTGGTGCATCCTGTGGGTGGTAATATGGCTGAGGTGCGACGGGGGGGGGCGTAAGCGGGGGATGCATGACCAAAGCACTGAGGTGGACAGGAGGGTCCATGGGAATGGTGGTGATGTGCCATGGGAGCATATGAATTGCTTTCTCCAGATTGAGATGTAGTCCGCGAAAGGTCGGGGCCATGGCTAGGACGTGGTATGGGAAAGGGTTGGGGATGCGAGGCAATACGGCCAATGATGCCATCTGCGGCATGGGATGCCCCCAGTGCATCGTGTCGGGAGGAATCACCGCGAGGGGCGTCAGGTATGATGGTATATAGATAACCCGACTAGGCATAAATGAGGTCAAATTGTTGGGCCTTAAGGATGGCCTCTTCTTCAGACTGGGGTCGTTCGGATGCCACATCCTTGGCAATGACAGGAAGGAGGGATTTTAGAAACCAATCTAATACGATACGGTCGTCTAACTTGATTTTGCAGAGGCTGCGACATCGACGCCACTCATGAATGTGGTCAGTGATGTGGGTAGCCGTGTTCTGTCTGCAAGACAGTAGGATCTCAACTCCCATGTCATAGCAGACAGGTAACTGAAAGAATTGCAAGAAAGTCGAGGCAAGGGAGGTAAAGGTGTCATGGGTCCCATGGGGCTGCTCGATGTACCACATAGCTGCAGAGCCAGTGAGGGTGTGCTGTAACAGACGGAGGTGGACAAAGTCATCCACTATGGAGTTGGAGGAACACCATAGATGGAAGGACATAATATGGTTCTGGGGGTCCTCACCTACCTTGCCCTCAAACTTAGGGATGTCGGAGGGGAGCTTGGTAGGCATGTGAGGCCACGCAGGGTCGTGTCTGATGGGATCGTTAGTCATTCTAGCTAGGTCAAGAAGGTTGAGACTAGCCATGAATGGAAAACTAGTAGAAGGATGTGACATACTAGTGGGTGTGACCATGTTGGGGCCAATGCCCCCAAGTGGAGGGGTTGGGTTTGGGATGTTGCCCCCAAGTAGAGGAACGAAAGTGGTATGGGACGGTCCTGCACTGGCAAGGATAGTGTGAGTCACTGATGGAGTGGCGATAGGTATGCCAGCTACTGGGTTGGGTACAGTGATCGGAATGGTAAATGTGGGCCCCATCGAGGGCATACCCAAAGCAGGTGTGGTAGCTGATGTGGTGGTGGATGCTCCACGAATGGTCCCTACAAAGAAAGGGGTGGAATTCATGCCATCCATGGGGCTGGTTGGTGCAGTGTAAATGGGGTTCTCAGACTCTGCCTCAGAATCAGAGCTAAAATAAGGGGCGTCAAGATCGGGTGACGGAGTTCTATGCCGTTGACGAGTGGAGTCAAGTGACAAGGCTCGAGATCTATGATGAGTGGTATCAAGTGATGAAGATCTATGTCTATGACGGGTGATGTCAAGTGAACTGTGTTGTGGGGGCTCACCCCGGAGGCACCGAGAATGTCTCGGGGACTCAATGGTGACAAATGGTGTCAAATATCTGGGGGTTGTGTTGAGTGAAAATAGCTCAAAAAACCCTAATGCAACTGAGTGTGCAGAAGGAGAGCTCAAAAAATATGGCACTCAGGCCAACAACCAACTCAAAACACTTACTGTAATAGCTGTGCTACAATAAGTGGAGTATCAACAGAAATGGTCAGAATACCAACAAGCAGCAGGTTTCCTAGAAAATAAAAATAGTGGACTCGCTAGACCAAAAGGAGGTAAGGGAGCATGCAAACACCTAGCTAAATAGTATTCTGAATCAACTAGACATATCCTCTGCAAGGTGATGAAATCCAAGTCAGACAATATGGATAGTAGAGCCAAGTGGCTAAAGATATCCCCCTACCGGGAGGGACACCGGGTAGTCAATCCTAGAAGAAAAGCAACTAAGATACCCCATTCATGACACGTTCGGTTGGATGAATATGTTGTTTGGTTCTATCGCCGCTGTATCCCCATACGGGTGATACACTGAGAACTACGAAAGGTATCCTTCGGTTACTAAATGGATTGCGGTATTCCACTCAGGCTTTCGGAACCAGTCTGGCGACTTCAACCCTCCTAGGGGAGAGGCCTTCCCGATAAATTGGTTTTAAATCGTGTCAAAAAATAGTAGGGGATTTTGGTTCCCTAATGGACAACAGCTATGTCTCAAGTGTAAGCAACCGAAGGGTGTTATTTGGATGCCTATCCCCTCGATCTTACCTAACTACAAAAATTCTTATGTGTTCCGCAAGTGGGGTTAGAATGTTGGTTTTGTTAAGTAGTATTTTAGGGCTCACTTGAATTAGGTGACAGAGTGTGTGCGTGTGAGATGATGAACCCAAGTAAAAGTGCCACGGGGTGGGCAACTTTCTAACTAAAAATAACAATACAGAATTTAAACTTTAAAATGCAAAATTTTCTCTTTTCAATTAAAATGCTGAATTTTTTTTTTAAAAATTATGTAAATGGAACAGAAATAATACTGCAGAAAAAAGGCTATAGGGAAGTATGGCTACAGATAGGACAGATGGATGTGCAGGTGCAGAAAATATTGCAGCAAAGTGCTGGGTTCAAAACAGGGAAAAAAGTGCAGAAAACAGACCACGGGTCTGTGGCAAATCTGGGCAGTCGGACCGCAGGAAACAGCTCAACAGTCGTGGACAGGTTGCGGGATTTTGGCAGAAAGACGCAGTCGGACCGCAGGAAACAGCTCAACAAACGCAGGTGGGTTGCAGAAAAATGGCTGAAAGCCGCAAGAGGGACGTGGGAAAAAGGCCAAAAGACGCAGGCGGGTTGCAGAAAAATGGCTGAAAGCCGCAAGCGGGACGTGGGAAAAAGGCCGAAAGACGCAGGCGGGTTGCAGAAAAATGGCTGAAAGCTGCAAGAAGGATGCGGGAAAAAGGCCGAAAGACGCAGGCGGGTTGCAGGAGAAAGGCTGAAAGCCACAAGCGGCCCACGGAAAAATGGGTTAACAGCCGCTGTTGGACCGCACGAAACAAGCTAATAGCCGCGGTCGGATCGCAGGTAACAGACTGGAAATCGTCGGTAAGTCGCCGGAACAGTCTGAGAGCTGCGATCGGATCGCAAGTAAATGCCTAAAAGACGCGGTCGAAACGCAACTGCAGGGGGTAAAAGACGCGGTTTACAGCAGCCGAAAGGTACAGCCAAAAGGAAAAACAGAAAAATATTGGAGAAAATTGAAAACATTTAAAACTTTAAAACTATAACCAGAAATTCAAAGGAACACAAGGGGAGTCGCCAAAACTGTAACTAGGGTTTTCACCCTAGCTTGTGCAAATGAGCACCTACTAAGGAGAAGGGACTCCTTAGTAGCAGTTCAATAAACAGTAAATTAAAGCAATAAAACAATATGAAATTTAACCTAGCATGAGCATTAACATAAATAATAAAACATGAAAATATGGCAAAAGATTTCTCTTTTTGTATTAAAGATTACCTCAGGTGTAGAGGTTGGTGAAGTCCTTGCAGCAGTCCAAGAGGGTTGCTTCCAAGCTTCCAGTTTTGCTCCTTTCTCTTTCTTCAAAGGGTTGGAAATGGGCCAAAGGGGCACTCAAATGTGAAAGTAGCTCAAGGGTGAGCTAGGGTTTCAGGAGTGATTTTGGCAGAGTAAGGGTGTGTTTGACTGTGGATATGAAATGAGGGGCCTCCATCACCTATTTATAGGTTTTTAGTGGTGGAGTGTTGGCCCATGGTTTCGGGCACCATATGGTTTAGGTCAGCTGTATAGGGTTTTTGCTTCCTTTTTCCCTCTTTTTCCTCTTTTTTGTATTTTTTATTCCCTTTTTAGAGGGTTTTTGCTATTTTGGAGGAATTTTGGATTATTTTGGGGGAAAGAGGGGTTTTTTGGCCTTTTGGAGGCTTTTTTAATGGTTTTGTGGCCTTTTGGAGGCTTTTTAATGGGATTTTAAGGTTTTGGAGGCAAATATGGTAGGAAATATAGACAAATGAGTCATGTAATGGGGTAGATGAGGTAGTGAGCACTTTTTGGGTGTTAACACTGAGGAGTACCAGTCAATAATGAAGAATGATGGTTGGGATATAGTTCCCAAGCCATCCTCCAAATGGATATACAAGATAAAGCATACTGTGGATGGCATTATTGAAAAATATAAGGCAAGATTTGTGGCCCGAGGGTTCTCTCAGAAAGGGGGAATTGACTATGAAGAGACATTTGCACTAGTTGCAAGGTACACTTCCATTAGAACCATCATGGCACTTGCATCCATGATGAAGTGGGAATTACACCAAATGGATGTAAAGACAACCTTCCTGAATAGTTTGATTGAGGAATAGGTGTACATAGAACAACCACAAGGATTTGAAGTGGAAGATAGAAGAACCCATGTGTGCAAACTGAAGAAGGCTTTGTATGGGTTGAAGCAAGCTCCCAGAGCTTGGTATGGAAGAATTGACAGTTTCTTGACAAGCTTGGGCTTTACCAAAAGTAAAAATGATCCTAATCTTTATCTCAAGGTTATGGATGATGAACCTGTCATATTGTTGCTATATGTGGATGATCTATTTCTGACCGGAAATGAGAATCAGATTGTCGAGTGCAAGAAGAAACTCTCTTTAGAGTTTGAGATGAAAGATCTCGGATTTATGCACTACTTCCTAGGTCTGGAAGTATGGCAAGGCCCAGAAGGAATCTTTCTCAACTAGGGAAAGCATGTCATGGAAATATTAAAAATATTTGATATGTTGGAATGTAAGGCCATGGCCACTCCCATGGATTCCAACTTGAAGTTGTTAGCTGATGACTCTTCATATTTAGTGGATGTGACTCTGTACAAACAGATTATTGGGTCATTAATGTATCTGACAAATACCAGGCCAAATATATGCTTTGTTGTGAACACCTTGAGTCAGTATCTAGTGGAACCTAGGCGTGTTCACATGATAGCTGCAAAGCATGTGATGAGGTACCTAAAGGGTACAATAGATTTTGGTCTATGTTATCGTGGAGATCATGACTTCAGATTGTATGGCTACACAGATGTTGATTGGGCAAGAAGTGTATCAGACAGGAAGAGTACATCGGGTGGATGTTATTGTATTGGATCTGCCATGATCTCGTGGTTTAGCAGGAAGCAGTCTAGTGTGGCTCTCAGTACTGCTGAAGCGGAATATATAGTTGCTTGCTCTGTTAGTTGTGAAGTGGTATGGCTTCGGAAGTTGTTATCAGGATTATTTGACTTAGAGATGGACCCCACTGTGATCCTGTGTGAAAACCAGAGTTGTATCAAGATGACAGAGAATCCAGTGTTCCATGATAAGTTAAAGCACATAGAGATCCGATATTTCTATATACGGGATATGGTGCAGAAAGGAGCCATCAAGCTTGAGTATGTGAGCACTGACAAACAAGTTGTTGATGTGTTGACCAAACCTCTGTCTCGAGTAAAGTTTGAGTATTTCCAAGACAAGCTTGGTGTTGTTCAGAAGGACCCTCCTCGAAAGGGGGAGTGATATGGTCGATGATGATATTTGGATACTGGTATCGATGTGTATACCTATATCGATGATGAGATTGTCTATATTGATGGTAAGGTCAATAATGAGGATACTTGTATTGATGAGGATACTGTATCGATGATGAGGATATTGTATCGATGATATGGATACGTATATCGATGATGAGGTTACCTGTTCCAACGATGAGGTTGATGATGAGGTTACCTGTTCCAACGGTAAGGTCGATGATGAGGTCCTTAGTGGACGAGGAGGGATTGTATCATCCCTGGATGGTTGGTCCCTGAATAGATCCGTAGACTGTTTTCTTCGAGACGTGGTCCCCAGTGGACGAGGGGATTGCATCATCCCGGAACCACCAGTTCAAAATGTACGTGATGGGGATTGCATCATTCCGGAACCACTAGTTCAAAATGTACGTGATGGGGATTGCATCATCCCGGAACCACTAGTTCAAATTGTACATGATGGGGATTGTATCATCCCTGGACTTCGGTCCCTGAATTGATCCCCGGACTTAAGAACTCAGCCATAACAGAACACTCTCACAACACTAAACATCACATATGCCTAGAAGACTCGAAATTTCTAGCAATTGTCCCTAACTATTACAAAAGGAAGATTCATGAAGCCATAGAAATTGAGAAGTGTGTGCATAACTTCAACCGTGATGATGGCTTGAAACTAAAGGAGGCATGGAAACCTGTCATCCAAAAACTAAAGAAAGTTTAAACATAGATTTAACAAACCTATAAACATTAAATGTCATAATTAAAACCTAATATTATTATAAAAATATTTTTATCAATACATACTTAATAATAAAAAATAATAACAAGAAATGTAGACATTAAATATCGTAATTAAAACCTAATATTATTTTAAAAAGATTTTTATCAATACATACTAATAAGAAATGTAGAGGAGGGGAATAGTTTACAAAACATTTTTAATAATATAGAATCAATTAAATAATTTAATTATCTTTTAATAGATTATTAGATTATTAAATTATTAAATTAATTAATTCTATATTTGATTCTATAACTTAGTAATAAAAATTTAAATTCCAAAAATTTTCTTTAAATAAATTTAATAAATTTATTATTTCAAAACTATTATTCAATATATAATAATCATTTAAAAACAATTAAAAACATTACTAAAGTATACCTTTACACATTCATTCTATTAAAAACTTTTAAAAACAAGACACATTTGATCATATAGAATCAATTAAATTAATTAATTACCTATTAATAATTGTTAAAAATTAAAACTAAGTACTATTCCCATACCCTAACCCTAAAAAACAAAAAATTGAACCGACCAAGATCCATAAAGAAGAAGTAATAAAAATTGTCTAAACATGGGTATTTATCCCTCGTCCAAGTGCAAAGAAAAGAGTGAGATTCTTGTTCTCCTGAAGATGAACCTGCTTAATAGGTTCGAAACTTGTCGAATTGCAAAATTCTCACCGCAGATTTCCTGTCACTGAATATAAAAACTGTGGGTTAAGATGAACAACCAAATGAAATGCTATCAAGATCTATATTTGTCCAAAAGTGGTCAATTGTAGAACCATATTTTGTTGCAACCTTATTTGTTTTTAATTTTAGATGGTTAGTGTCCATGAACATTTGCAGTTTTTTTCGGACAATGTTTCCTTCAATATGTCAATGTGGAAGTCACCAGTGAGAAGGACCAGTGTTTTTTTGTTATTTTCATACATAATACAATTCAAGACATGAAGCAATTGGTCAGGAATGTTATTAGGTATGCTATAAATATTCACAAGCTTTAGAATGATGTCAGGAATCTTTAGGTCAGTGACAATTGCCTCGATTGACGTTTCATTATAAATTATTGTTTTCAGGTTAGAAATCTCTTTCTTTATACCTGTAAGAAGCCCATGTACTGAATGTGTTGCAATGCAATTGTAATGGTTTGCAAACATTGCAATCTTGGGAGGCATATGCATACAGGTTTCTTGAAGACATAGAATTTTTTATGGAATTCGTTCAATGTCATTTGCAACATTGTCAATGTGCGAAATCAAGCTGCGTGTGTTAAGCGAAGATATGAACTTGTGTTCAATATTTGGAATTGATGCAAGCCATACTCAAACTGCAAAGTTGCATTTTTTTCTAATATGTTTAATTCAACAACTAATTTTGATGAAACTAAGAATTTTTTCTATTGTAATTTATTTACAAGATAGAGACATTCAATGTTCTTTACACGAGACAATGAAGTGTAAACAAGTCCATGTTTTATGACCCCTTTTGGGTCGAATGCCAATTTTTCTAGTGTTAACCCTTGTGCTCTATGAATTATTCGAGTGCATGCTAACTGAAATGGAAATTGTACCTGAATGAAATTTATTTTATTGCCAAGGGAGATTTGTGTTGTCATTCTTTTGTTAGGTGTCCAACTGTCAATGATGGAACTTGTGTAGAGATGTTGCATGTTGGCACATGCAATCGCACCAACTTTTGGATCTGCCAATTCAATCCATATAATGTCTGGGGATGCTTGGCTATAGTGTTTGAAGATACCTTCAACACCATTGACAATACCATCATCGATTGAGTAGTTTCCACCTACTATTTCAACAAGCGTGTTTATTTTCAGGATGATTGTAGAAGGGAGTTGGATTTTCTTTTGTCCATCAAAAATGTTTTCAATTTGATCAACTTTGGTGTCATGTGCTACAAAAGTAAATGCTTATGTTTTTACAAGTGACAACATTTTGGATTTATGTTGTTCGACATCTTTGTTGCAATAATAAAGAAAGGGGAATAATGGATCAAGTGGTGGTTTTCTATGACAATGCTGATTCAAGCATTGGATATCGTCAAATGTTTGTTGGCCTGCCCTTATCCTATTCAAAATCGAAAGGAGTGTTTTATTTGTCTATCTGACAATGGTTTTTAGTTCATGGTATTCTATAGAATCGGTCCAAAAACTGTAAGGGAACTTTTGTTGTCAGAAACTTGGAAATTCAAAAATCCAAGAATCATGGATAGGCTTTGCTTGAAAGAGATCGCCACAAAAAATGACATCAAGATTTCCAAATGGTTTTTTCGGAGTATGCATGATTTCGTGTAGTTGTTTGTCTATGTTGTAGAGTATTTGAGATCTTATTAAAGAAACTTCATCAATGAAGAGTACTCGAAGCTGTTCATAGTATTTCGTTAAATATCTAGTGTATTTGAACTTAATGGGAGCAAGTTTGTGGAACTCAAGGGAAGTTTAAAGGCAGAGTGAACTGTAATGCCATTAGCATGGTATGTTGCTTTTCCTATGAATGCAACAATAAGACCTTTTATTTTCATTGGATCACTACCAAGCTCTTTGACATAGAAAAATACAAGAGCATGTTATAGATCTTTTGCAGTATAGGTTTTCCTCGTGCCAACGCTTCCTGTGAGAAACAAATGAATCAGCTTTGAAGGGGTTTTTTTTTGCAATAATTTATTTCACAATAGATTGTTGCTCTGTGTTTAGATTTTTTCTAATTGCAAAATATTCATCTATATTAGGGATAAATGGTTTTTTCTATTAAACTGGAAATCTTGGACTCTTTTGACATGTGTCTTGTTCTTTTGTGAAGAAGATAATTATGTATATCATATTCTTCAAAAGCAGAAGTATGCAGTGACATACATTATGTGAAAACCTGGTGTAGAAAAAGTGAAATAGCTGGGTCGGTGTACAAAACTTAGAGAGGGAAAAAATTATGCAGAGAAATTTTTGAAAAAAAAAACCTGGAACTAACCCTGATCAAGAAGAACCGAGTATTAACTAAGTACTGAGCCGACTTTGTGGAGCCGAGCCTCCTTGGACCTCTGTGTGAGGCCTAGGACCGGTGTCCATTTCTTGGAGCTGTGACAAGGAATGCAGAGATGGAGGGAAAAAATATTCAGAGAATTTTTGAAAATCCTGGAACTAATCTTGTAATCAAGAAGAGCTGAGTGTTCACTGAGAAGTGCTCTAGTTCGATTTCGTGGAGCCAAGCCTCTCTGGTGAGGTCTTGGACCGATTTCTTGGAGTGCCTTTCTTGTGGGAGCAGAGCTGAGAACTGATAAACAGTTTGGATCTCGATTGAAACCTTGAAACACATTACAGAGAAGCATAAGAACGTTGTGGTTAGTCTTCAAGGGTAATGTAAAGGATTTTTGCTGAGAAAGAGAGCGAGCTAAGATTTGAATACGCTCCAAGAACCGCCATCTTCATGCAGTCAGGGATACAATCTACACGCAGAGAGAACAGGAATCCCTATTCGATCTTGAGGGCCAAGGTTCAGGAGGAACGTTTGGACTCAAGTTGCAATGGATGCTGGAGGGGGCCCCGAGGCCCTCCCCCCTCTGCCAGAAATAGTTGCATTCAAGAAGTTGGTGGCAGCCTGTGGGAAGCGACCTCCGAATGAGAATCAGCAGAAATTCGTAAAAAGAATGTCCAGCATCCCCACGGTCGATCTCCCATCTGAAGAACCGTGCAGATCAGCATTGAATCTTGTAGAAAGAGGGCTCATAGGGCAGTTCACCGGGCTCTGGCCTTCACCTAAAGCAGTGGAGAACTGGGTGCAAAGAAACTGGCGCACATTGACCCAAGATGGCATCAGTAGTCACTTGGTGGGTAAGGGCTTTTTCATTTTTGTTTTCACCAATGTAGAGGACAGAAACTTAATATTTAGGAATGGACCTTACTTTATGGGCCCCCAGGGTCTATATCTGAATAAATGGACCCCGGACTTTGATCCGACACAAGACGTGCCCTCGCCTGTTCCAGTCTGGGTCTGCTTGCCACATCTACCTTTGCACTATTGGAACCCCAAATTGCTGGAAGCTATAGGTAATAAACTGGGGAAATACATTGACCAGGCAAAGAGGAAGGATTAGTACACCTACGCCAGAATTTTTGTGGAGGTGGATATGGAAATAGGGCTCCTCGAAGCAATTAAACTAATAGTGATGGATTGGTCATATATACAAGAGCTCGATTACGAGCAACTTCCATTCAAATGTCGATTTTGCCATGGGTATGGACACTTTTCTAGGCACTTCAAAAAGAAGGGAGAGGAGGAGATAGAGAATGTAAAAGGAAATCAATGGACCCCAGCTCAGAAACCAATAGAAGCAAAACAAGTCAGCATACCAAAAGGCAAAGGAAAGTCTACGAAAAATGAAGGCCAATCCTCTAGACAGACACAAGGTGAAGGGAACTCAGGACCACCAAGGATGGAGGCATCCAAAAATCCATTCAAAAGCCTCAGAATTCCAGAGGAATCACTAGTATCAATAGAAGAAGAGGTTGAACAGCCCACCTCAATTGCTGAAGACAAATCCCATGAAGAAACCGCAGCTCTACAGGATGGATCTCCTATTGGAGTTACGAGCCCTCTCTCATATGCTAAAATGATAAGAAAGAAGTCTCCGGAGACTTCAGGCTCTTCGGAAGATGAGACCTTTGAGCGACCATCGAAGAGAGTAGGGAGAAAATCTCACCAGGAGACAAGTGGTGAGCTCCTAATATGGATGCCTAATGAGGGCAGCTATACCAAGAGCCTACTTTAAATGTAAACCCGGGGAACGTACAAACTTTAGAGGTGCATGCACTATCTGTGCTCTTATAGGATAATCTCAATCACAGTTGGATGTCGGTATCGATGTTCTAAAGGTTGTCTACTAAAGATGTAAACTGGTTATGCTACGGAATTAAATACTGGAAAGCAATAAATCTAATTAAAAGAATTAAAGTGTTGAAAGCAGTAAACCTGTTCTAAGAAATAAAGATACCAAAAGCAGTAAATCTATTTTAAATAATTAAAATACTGAAAGTAAAGGGGATGATCATATGAAATTACTTAATGCAGAATGGTAAATCTAGAAAATGAAAATGCCCTAACAGATCTATTCTAAGATTTGAGAAAATGAGGTATGTAGTTACTTTATACCTAAAACTAGAATTCTAATCTAAACCATTTTAAATCCCAAGACTTAATCGAAGTGCGATTGTTTCGAGCTATCCATCTATTACTTTAAAGAAATTAATCACGATGTGAAACAGTCAAAAACCTCAGATATAAACCATGATATTAAAAGCAAAGCTGATACACATGCAATCGTTGATTAAAATATGCATTGAAAGAAAGAACCTACAGGACTACTGAAACTGTTCTGTTGTACTACAGAATGTATTATAAACTACTACAGAAATAATAGATCATTCAAGCGCTTCCATATGTAATAGAACTGTTCATCAATGTAAAATGCATAATTGAAAGAAATACCTGCAAATAGAATTCTCCTGACCTACGTGTTGGAGGGGCCCTCCCCAACCCGTACTCAGGAGAGAATAAAACTTAGAAAAGCTAGCTGGAATTAATCATCAATCTCTTATTAAAATATAAAATCCATGTCAAAACAAAGGTCTGTACTTCGCAGTATCGATAGGGCAGAAAACGTTAAAACAAGGTTTTTCTCAAAATAACAGCAGGGGCCTCTCGCTACCCGAGAGGCCCATATTTATATGATTTAATGATGATCCTAACTAGTTGTCTAAATGTCGATTCCTCTTGAAAGTGGGAGTGCGTCCTCTATAAATCAGGAAACAGGGCGCCGAGCTTGGTGATCCCTTAGTCTTCTACATGCCCATCCTTGAATGACCCTGAACCTGCTCAATCACGCTTGGTTTCGATATAATTAGTTTATTTGATACGCATTCTAACATCCAAGATTAATCATAAAACAATTTCATTAAATAATTAAAGTAAAACATTCCCCCCCCCCCCCCACAAATGAGTATGTTTCATCACCATTGCTTGAGTTTGGCTGCTGGAAAAAAGGTTATCAAATACCTGAAAACTTGACTCATCATTCTCTCCCACACTTGAAGGATTCACCCATCCTTGGGTGACTTATTCGATTCATCGATGACCTCCCTGATGTCCCATGCTACCACCCTAGGGATCCCTGCCTGCCTGTGATACCCAAAGTTCTGATCCTCCCGGATCCATGTCCTCCTTTCTTCCTCTTCATTTATCTGTTCCTTGATGACTAGGGAAAGAAAGAATGGGGGATTCAGTCTCATCCCGATCCATCTGAGTTGGTTTCTTTCCAGGGATTCTTTGTAGACTGTGGCTTTGAAAAGGGCATCATCAAGCCTGAGGGGAGAATTGAGTTCTCTCCTCTTCAGATCGTTTGCCACCCTGCTCCATCTTTCCTTAATGGACTCATTAACTTCATTCTGCGTGCTGCGGAGTGTAATGTCAAAATGAGTCACGGCCTCCTGTTGTTTTGCGAGGAGAATGGGTATCAGTTCCTCATCCTGAGTGAGGATCCTGTGGTTATAGATTATTCCCTCAGGGTGAGTTGGCTCAGGTTTGATCATCAATGGGGTTTTCCATTTTTGTACAACATAGATATGGTAGTCATGGGCTCGCTCAATTTCATGGGTCATCCACGAACATAATGCCCTCAACTAGAAATCCCCCACATATGGGTTTGGCGACCAGTTGGGCGAACCAGAAACCACGAAGTTATGCAAAAAGAACTCACTTAATTTGTCTTTCTCCAGCTCTGTGGAGTTCAAACATGCATCCATAAACTCCTTGGGGGTGCTTACCTCTATAGGGAGTCCTTGCTTCAACCTCTCAAACTGGAATTCACCCCATTTCTCCTGCATATAGACTGCATAGATTGTCGACGGTGGTCTGAGGTCCCTCCGTTTTTCATATATGCCGACAGTAGTGGCCAAAACGTCTTTTAATTTGGTGACCTCCTAGTCCTTTTTGGTCAACTCAGCTTGTGCCTCCGCCAACTTTTCTTGAAGCGCTAAATGCTTCTGCTTGGCCAGTCGTAGCTCCTCTGCATGGTGCATCTTCAATATTTGAGTTTTCTCAGCTAAGAACGGGGGAGGTGTGGGCTGGCTTCCTGGCCCAATCCTTAATGCTGCCAGCTCATTTCTGAGCTTCTCCAATTATGCTCGTGCCTCGGCGAGTTGGGTGACGACCTCGAGGTTATCTTGTGCTGGAGGATTGCCTTGCTCTCCTAAGTTCTTCTCTTATCCATTATCCATTTCTTATGCTTCTCTATTCATTTCTTCCCCTCCGTCCTGCATTTCTTCATCCTGTTCCTCTTTTGTAGTGGGGTCTTCCTAATCTACCCATTGATCATCGTCCCCATCCAACACATTTTGAACAATGGGACTGGGTTCTCTGCTCTTTTCCTTGTCTGTTCGGATTCGGGATGTTTGGTTGAATCTCATACTCCTCCTCTTGGGTTCTTGATTTTTGGCAGGAATTTCTGATTTTGCCCTGGGGGAGTGCTCTCTTGAATTTTTTATTTCTACCAAGGTCTCTGCTACATGGTCCAGGTCAATCTTCCTTTTCGCCCCTGATACAGAGGCAGCTCCATTCCTTTCTCCAGGTGGTATGCTAGTTGTGGGTGTACTTCTCATCCTTTGAACATCTTCTGCGGATACCAGCACGAATTCCTCCCACGAAAGTTCTGGTATCTGCGCCTTCAATTCCTCGCAAACAATTATCTTGATTAGCCCATGATGGGCCAAGGCATCATCTTTACCCTTTGCCACCTTCTTGCTCATTTCTGATAGGGATTGGAGCAAGTAAAATGGGATGTTAATGTTGTTATTTGAGGGATGACGGGTCCTGTGTCTTATCAGTTCTAGGATCTGAAAATGAAAGATGGGAACATAGCTTAACCTACCAGAGCATGTGATGTACCTCAAGATGATTTCAACTACGTCCTCCCATGGCGCTGGCATGGAGAGTCTTTTGACTCCATTTTTGTCCTCGTCGTAGACCTCTCCTTGCTCAAAGAATGATGCTTTTGCTTCTTGGTTTTCCTCCCTGTCATCCCTGCTCCAATACAAACCCCTCTGTAGGCCAGTAAATTTGGCAATTGTCTCCTTATCCAATTTGATACGTAATCCCTTCACCCGGGTGACGTACTGTTCATCTTTAATATGTTTGAAATTTCTTGCGAATTCCTGTGCTATCCCTGCATCATGTCCTTTCAGACCCAGGATGAAGGGCATCCAGCCTGCGCTGCGAATGATCTGCAGGACTCTCATGTTCTGGTATATGATGTTGTGATCCTCTGGTTCACTCTTTTTAAAACCCTTTGTCATTTTGAGAACCTCTCATATGATCAAACAAAACCAGGGCTTTTGGAATGCAGTTTTATACCTTCAACTTGGTCGGGCTCTGCCTACAGGTTCGAGGAATACAAATGGTGGCTGCTTCTCGGGAATTCTAGGTGGTTACTTATATGCGCAGTCGTGGAATATTATGCACCCTAATTCACTGTCTTTCTGCACCTGTTCTTTCCATCATACCTGTACCTACCACTTTTAATCCCCTATTTTCCATGATTGATCTCTGTCTTCTCATGCTCGACCTCTGTACTGAAGGTTGCGATCATGATTTGATGAGGTGACTGAATTTTAAGTAGCGATCATGACATTTTAGGGTCATTCCACCATGCCGCCAATTTAGAGTAGAAGCTATCCTCAGCTGATGAGAATCTCATGTAGCGTGGGATAATGTTATACTTTAATCATAAAATAAAATCGTGTTAGAGATTACCTTGGTATTTATGTGTACCTGCTTTGATGCTCTGGTGTGATTTTTATGGATGGCAGATTCTGTAGTAGATTTGTGCATGTCAGTAGTTGCGCGTGTGAGCTGCTTTTTTCCGTTTCTTTTCATTTTGAATTTTGCTGCATTGCCTTCCTTTGAAAGTTGTGTCTGTTGAGGATATGAGTCATGCGATGTTTTTTCTTATTGGATGGTTTAATGGCTGTATGTGACTGGCTGTCTTGAATACATAGCATCCTCGCTTGAATCATTTTGCAGGCTCGCTTGAAGAGATGGCATCCTTGCTTGAATTTATTTTGCAGGCTCGCTTGAATAGTTGGCACCCTCCCTTGAATTATTTTGCAGGCTCACTTGAATAGTTGGCAGCTTCTTGTGATGATACTGTAGAGTGTCCGTAGTTGTAGAATTTTTTTGCTGGCTCTCTTGAATAGGTGGTACCCTCGCTTGAATTATTTCGCTGGCTCGCTTGAATAGATATTGTTTTGCTTGAATTGTGGTCGATGCCCTGTAAACTTCCTGTTACGTTTTTTTTTTTTTTGGTTTTTTTTTCTCTTCTTTTTATATATATATATATATATATTTCTCTTTTTTTTTCATGATATGCGTTGAATTTTACTGATTTGCAGCATGCTCTATCAGCATCAATTGTTGCTGGTAGAGTACTTGTGTAAATTCTTCTTTGGACTGCGGTTTTTTGTAGAGTTTTAGGCGATGCCCATTCACTATCATGGGGAACTCATCATCATCAATTGTAATAATTCTCACAGCCCCATTGTCATAAATTTTCTGTATACTGTAAGGTCCAAGCCATCTAGTGGTTAGCTTTCCTTTGAATGTGTGAAATATGGAGTCGTAAAGTAGTGCCCAATCACCTTCGTTGAATTTCTTATCCTTCAAATGTTGGTCATGCCATTTCTTTCTTTGCTGTTGGATGATTTCAGTATGTGTAAGTGTTTGTTGGCGGTGTTCATCCAGTTGATTTAGCTGTAGCATTGGACGTGTCTGCTAGTTGGAGTACCGTTGTGGTTGGTCTGACCAATGATTGGAGTCTGAGGTATAACATGGTTTCCTTAATCATGACATTGATCGCAGCTCCCAAATCTATTAAGCTTTTATTTATTTGCTTGTTATTTATGGTAACGTTTACTACAGGACTACCAGGATCAAGATATTTAGGATTTATTATGACACCTAGCGTCAAATCGGCCAATTGTCCCACTACATTAATAGTTGGTGGGTCACGCTTCCTCCTTCCTGGCTTCTTTAGGCAATTTTCTCTAATGAATTTGTTGTAGATGGGCACATCCCTTATGGCTTGTAAAATCGGGATTTGGATGCTTAGGTGTTTGAATTCGTTTAAGATTGTATTCTCTTCCTCTTCTTTTGTATTCTGGACAAGTTTTTCTGGAAATGGGGGATTTCTGTTTCGTGGAAGTGGTTGGGTTCGTCCTCGGGAGGTTCTGGTTCATCAGGATGTTGAACATAGGGTTCTGATGTGTGGTCTTGAGCTTCAGGTACAAGTTGTTGGATGTTGTGTGGGGATGTATTATGCAACGTTTTTCCAGATCGTATGTTTATTTCATTTATTTCTATGGTGTCTACAACATAATTTGGGAATTGTGTGATATCAGTGTTATAAGCCTGCTGTTGTTGTGGGGGTCTGTTATTATTAGGATTTGGAATTGGTTGGGCTGGAATAGGTGGAGGTCTGGGGGGTGGTTGAGGTTTTGGGGGTGGAATAATAAGTGGTTGTTGTAATGGTGCCCTCCAATTTGATGGATGGGGGTACCAATTTGCATAATTTGTGGTGGATGGAAAAGGTGGGGGTATTGAGGATAAGATGGTGGATAATACGACTGTTGATAGGATGGTTGATATGCTTGCTGGTTTTGTTGCCATTGGTTTTGATTTGTTTGTGCTTGCCATGGAGTCGATGCAGAGTTCCAATTTGGCTGCCCTTGATTATAGTAAGTTTGATTGCTCTACTGATATGGCCTAACAAAATTATTCCTCCTCTGATTTATATAACAGAGCTGTTCTACTATTCCTTCGGCTGCTGGGTCTTTAATAGCTGCCTTACATGAGGGTAAGAGGGGACATTTATCAGTGGAATGGTCATCGGTGTAGAGACCACATACTTCTATTGTGTTCAAGGTGCACTGTGTTCAAGGTGCACTGCCCCTTCTCATGCTTCTTTCTACAACAAGGACAAAATACTGCCAAGGCTTGGTTAATTTCATCCTGTTTCTTTTTTATTTGAAGAGCATCAAGTTGCATGGATAGGGATTGTAGTATGTCAGTTTTCATGTCATCCAGCAGGTTTCCTAAATCAGATTTTGTAAGTGTTGGTGTTGAGGATGATGATCCACCAGTGGTTGTATGTGTATCCCTCGTCCCATTCTTAGTTTTCCTAGATCTTGAGTAGTTTTTGAAGATTTGCAGGATCTAGTCAAAAGATTTTTGGAATATATCTCCATCTCCAAGGATATTTAAGACTTCAAAATTCTCCTCTTTTACACCTCTAAGAAGGACAAGTTTTAGTGATTCAGGATCCAATATGCAATGGCTGGCTCGTTTGTAGCTGAGTTGAAATCTTTGGGCATAATCTTCTAATGACTCTCTATCTCCTTGTTGCATCCTAAAGATTTCATCCCTAGTATCTTTGGCCTTGCAGTAGTCCCTATATTTTTCTAAGAATGACTGTTTCATTTGATCCCAGCTAAAGATACTATTTCCTTCAAGGCTCATGAACCACCGAAGTGATAGGTCTTTCAGTGTGGAAGGAAAAAGCCTTAGCTTTTGTGCATCAGTAGTGTAATCAAATGATCTGCAAACTACCTCAAATTCAAACAGGAATGTGTAAGGATCTTCTGAAGTCAAACCATGAAATTTTGGCAGATTATTAGGATTTATGTTCTTCATTCTGGCATCTCCGAGAGGTATGCTAATGGGAAAAGTGAAAATCTCCCTAGGTTCCTCCTCTTCGTTTTCCATTGAGGTGTTTGAGCTAGAACTAGTAGTGAAGTTTTCTCTGTTTGGGTCGTATGTGTGGTCAGTTTCGTCTTTAGAGTGTACTAATTCAAATTGAGAATAGTCAGAACTATTATTACCGTTGTTTCTCATGGGGTTCTTGGGTAGAAAGCGGCCAAATCTATCCCTTTACCGAAGAGGCATTCATTGGTACAGATATTTATGTTTTTGTTTTATGTAATTTTTGTTTTCTTTTTGTGGTTTTTAGGTGATGTCTCCTAAAATATTTAGCACCTCCCCGGCAACGGCGCCAAAAAGTGGTGAGCTCCTAATATGGATGCCTAATGAGGGCAGCTATACCAAGAGCCTACTTTAAATGTCAACCCGGGGAACGTACAAACTTTAGAGGTGCATGCACTATCTGTTCTCTTATAGGATCATCTCTGTCACAGTTGGATGTTGGTATCAATGTTCTAAAGGTTGTCTACTAAAGATGTAAACTGGTTATGCTACGGAATTAAATACTGGAAAGCAATAAATCTAATTAAAAGAATTAAAGTGTTGAAAACAGTAAACCTGTTCTAAGAAATAAAGATACCAAAAGTAGTAAATCTGTTCTAAGAAATAAAGCAGTAAATCTATTTTAAATCATTAAAATGCTGAAAGTAAAGGGGATGATCTTATGAAATTACTTAATGCAGAATGGTAAATCTAGAAAATGAAAATGCCCTAACAGATCTATTCTAAGATTTGAGAAAACGAGGTCTGTAGTTACTTTATACCTAAAACTAGAATTCTAATCTAAACCATTTTAAATCCCAAGACTTAATCGAAGTGCGATTGTGTTGAGCTATCCATCTATTACTTTAAAGAAATTAATCACGATGTGAAACAGTCAAAAACCTCAAATATAAACCATGATATTAAAAGCAAAGCTGATACACATGCAATCGTTGATTAAAATATGCGTTGAAAGAAAGAACCTACAGGACTACTGAAACTGTTCTTCTATACTACATAATGTATTATAAACTACTACAGAAATAATAGATCATTCAAGCGCTTCCATATGTAATAGAACTGTTCATCAATGTAAAATGCATAATTGAAAGAAATACCTGCAAATAGAAATCTCCTGACCTACGTGTTGGAGGGGCCCTCCCCAACCCGTACTCAGGAGAGAATAAAACTTAGAAACGCTGGCTGGAATTAATCATCAATCTCTTATTAAAATATAAAATCCATGTCAAAACAAAGGTCTGTACTTCGCAGTATCGATAGGGCAGAAAACGTTAAAACAAGGTTTTTCTCAAAATAACAGCAGGGACCTCTCGCTACCCGAGAGGCCCATATTTATATGATTTAATGTTGATCCTAACTAGTTGTCTAAATGTCGATTCCTCTTGAAAGTGGGAGTGCGTCCTCTATAAATCAGGAAACAGGGTGTCGAGCTTGGTGATCCTTTAGTCTTCTACACGTCTATCCTTGAATGACCCTGAACCTGCTCAATCACGCTTGGTTTCCATATAATTAGTTTATTTGATACGCATTCTAACATCCAAGAATAATCATAAAACAATTTCATTAAGTAATTAAAGTAAAACATTTTCCCCCCACAAATGAGTATGTTTCATCACCATTGCTTGAGTTTGGCTGCTGGAAAAAAGGTTATCAAATACCTGAAAACTTGACTCATCAACAAGGGAAAAAGAAACAGAGAGGCAAAAAATGAAAGGCATCCAATCAACAATTGAGATGTCAATTAGCAGAAATACCAGAAACAGACCTCCCAAGGGAGGAGCTGCACCCTCATCAGCCAGTAAGTAATGTGTTTCATCTCTTGGAACTGTCGAGGACTGGGGAACCCATTAAAAGTAGAAGCAGTAAAAAATTTGGTGAAATCCAAGTCTCCTGAAATCCTCATTCTCCAAGAGACAAAAATTGAAGGGGAAGCTCTCCTCCTCCTCAGTAAGATGAATTGGAAAAAGAATGTTGGGAGAGCAGTCAATGTTAGGGGTTCCTCCGGAGGGCTGGCCACCTTGTGGACGGAGGATATTTTCCATCTCGAAAGTTCCCATGAGACTCAGCATTGGATATACACCGATCTCAGACACAAGGTGAATAAATTGTCCTTTGCACTTGTCAATTTATATGTCCCTGTTCATTATGCCGAAAAGAGAGAATGTTGGCACTCTTTGTCTGCCTTCCTAGAGTCAAGATCCCCACGGAACATAATCCTTGCTGTTGACCTCAATCTTGTTTTTGAATCAAAGGAAAAACGTGGTGGCAACAATAGTAGAGATCAGAACCTACCGTTAGTCGAAGATATCCTTCAACACTGGGATTTATTAGATATTAAACCGAAAAAAGGTCTATATACTTGGACCAATAATCGCGTTGGGGATCATCATATATCTGCCCGACTGGACAAATTCATAATTCAGAGCTCCTTTCTGCTGGAAAAAAGGATTATTTCCTAAAAAAATTTACCAAAATTGACATCGGATCATAAGCCTATCTTGTTGCAGTTTGAGGAGGAAAAAAACCTGGGACCCATCCCCTTCCGGTTTAATCCCTTATGAGCTGACAGAGATGGGTTCGAGGAAACTGTCCACATTCCTGGAAAGCTCTTGTTCAAGGTTCGCCCAGCTTTGTTTGGGAGCAGAAAATTAAAGCTACCAAAATGGCTTTAAAATCTTGGATAAAAAAGCCTACTGTCACTCCCACGAGCTGTAGAAAACAGACTTCAAATCAGCTTGTAGAATTGCAACTTGAAATGGAGTCCAAATAAGTAACTCATTCTGCCCTGCATAAGGAACAAGTGGCCCAGAGTCTTTCTCTTCAATCTTTCAGGCAAGAGGAAGAACATTAGAGACTAAAATCGAGAAGCCTTTGGATGAAGTCGGGAGATAAAAACACACCTTTCTTTCATAAACAATACAAAGCAAGACTCTCTCGTAATCACTTAGATGAAATCACTACTTCAGATGGGACGGTCCACAAAGAAATAGCTCAGTTAAAAGAGGTAGCAACTTCTCATTTTCAGGAGCTCTTTACTGAAAAAGGAAATGACACGGAGGAAGAATTTCCTGAATTCCTCAATAATATCCCGAAATTGGTAGGGCAGAATGATAATACTGGCCTCTTGAAGCCCTTCACAGAAGTTGAAATTAGCAATGTTATTTGGGCAATGGAGTCGGACAAAGCCCCGAGTCCTGATGGCTTTTCCATACATTTTTACTGAATTTGCTGGAATTTAATCAAGGTGGATCTACTCCGTATGATTAGGGGATTCCACCAAAAAGCCAAAATTGGAGGCAGCATCAACTCTACATTTTTGGCTTTAATCCCTAAAGAATCAAATCCTAGAACCTTAGACAGGTTTAGGCCTATCTCGTTGTGCAATGCATCCTATAAAATTCTCTCTAATCTCATTGCTAATAGAATCAATCCATTGTTGGGTAACCTCATCTCCTCGAGTCAGGGTGGGTTCATGAAAGGTCGGAACATTTTGGATAATGTGACCATAGTGCAGGAAACCATCCACTCCAGCAATCAACGGAAAGAACAAGGGATGATTATCAAGCTTGACATGGCTAATGCCTTTGACCGGGTAAGGCATTCCTTCTTATTTCAAGTTCTTCTAGCATTTGGTTTTAGTCTTGATTTTGTAAGGTTAATCAAAGCTTGTATAGGTAGGCCTTGGATAGTGCCATTAGTGAATGGTAGACCTGCCAATTACTTGCAATGTACTCGGGGAATAAGGCAGGGTTTCCCTCTGTCCCCATTCTTATACATTCTGATGGTAGATTCCCTCAGTAGAAAGTTGAATGCAAAAAAGGTTGCAAGAACCATTCTAGGTATAAGAGTTACGAAAGATCTAGACCCCATTAATCACTCCTTATTCGCAAATGACTCACTACTCCTGGGAGGAGCTTCTGTCAAAATTGCAAGGGTCTTCAATGATGTAATACATAGTTTCTGTAGCGTGTCTGGAGCTCTTCTCAATAAGCGAAAATGTGCATTGTATGGTTGGAATGCGAATCATGCTACCATTCAGCATATAGCTCATTACTTAGGCTTTACAGGCCATGCTGATTGGGATTCTCTTAAATATCTGGACCTGCCATTAACCCTGGGCACTACCAAGGCCAGTCATTGGCTTGAAGTAATAAGCAAAATAAAAACCAAAATTACAGCCTGGGGAGGACAGTGGCTTACTAAAGCTGGGAAATTAATTCTCATAAAATCCGTTATCTCTTCTCTGCCTCTCTATCAGTCTGCATTCCTATTGGCTCCAAAATTGATTGCTCTACAGGTTGCAAAATTCATAAGAACCTTCTTGTGGCAAGGTGGGAATGGGAATCATAAAAAATTCCATTTAGTGGGCTGGGACGTAGTGAAAAAACCTTTTGCTAAAGGAGGTCTGCATGTCAGAGATCCAGGGCTTGCGAATCTGGCTCTAGGGGGAAAGATACTGTGGAAGATTTTTTCCACTCCCAATCACCCGGTCAGCCAAGTGCTGATTAAAAAATACCTGCACAATGTGTCTGAATCCAGCATGGATAAAGTTGTAGCCATTAAAGGAACAACGATGTGGAGATTATGCAGCCACGGATGGGAATTTTTTTAAAATGATCTCTATCGCATACCAGGAAATGGGAATCGGACTTCTCTTTGGAATGATAAAATTATGGGTCGCCCTCCACTTAGTCAGAATTCGAATCTCCACGAGCTACGCGTGTGGCTCACTTAGCGTGGCAGCATTAAGCTATCTGATATCTCAATTTGGGATCAATTTGGAAATTGGCAAGAATGGAACATCCCCAGGCCTCCGGATGGGATGTTAGAGAAAGTAAATTCGCTCCTGATAGCTCTCAACAGTTTAGCTCCGGTTCATATAAGCTGCAAGGATAAATGGGGCTGGGGCAGGACAGGAGAATACACAGCCGGCCTTGGTTTTTAAGCTCTCCAAACGCAGCATCCTCAGTCACAATCAAACGCTATTTGGCGGCATGTATGGACTTCATTTGGTATCCCCAAAATTAATTTTTTCAACTGGGTTCTTCTGCACAACAGAATATTGATAGGTGAGAACTTGGTAAAACGTGGAATATTAGGACCTCGTAGATGTGCACTTTGCCATACAGCCAAGGAAACAATCGACCATGTGTTTATCGACTGTCCATTTATGCAAGAAGTGTGGCAGCTTGCATTGCATGGACTCTTGGTTCATACTCCAGCTCATTGCAGTGTTGTTTTCTTATTTTCCACATGGTCAGAACGTTAGCCCCAGAAGATCAAAAGTAAATCCTTATGGTCCAAGATATGGCAGGAAGTCCCAAAATACCTCTGTTGGGAGGTATGGTTAGCCAAAAATGAAGCCATCTTTCAAAACAAAGTGAGTACCCCAGCAATTGTTGTGGCAAAAGCTAAGGCTTTGCTATTGGAAACAGTAGAGAATTATCCCTTTAAGCAAAATCATAAGATTCTTCCTACAGAGATTAGTTGGATCGGAGACCCAAAGAAGTGTCCTAGGAACAAGATTTATGTTCGGCCTATTAGAAATCCTGAGTGGAGGTTACGGCACAACGCTTCAAAATTCTGTCAATGGTGGAAGAATCAAAGGAAAGACACTATCTTTTTCGACGGAGCATCTAAAGGAAATCCAGGGAGAGCTGGCGCAGGAGGGGTATTCTATGCTGCCGATGGTCTTTTAAAAGGCAGTTTCAGTTGGGGGATAGGTTAGGGTACTAACAATCAGGTTGAACTATTAGGTCTCCTCAAAGCATGTCAGATAGCACATGGAAGTGAAGAGCAGGATATTCAAATATTTGGAGATTCAGAAATTCTTATTAAACTCTTAAACACTAATGGACATTTCAATAATGCGGTGTTAAACAAGACTTTGCAACGAGTTCGGCAATTGCTGCAACAATTTAACTCTGCCTCTTACTACCACATTCTCCACAGTCTAAATCAGGAAGCTGATTATAGGGCCAGTGTAGGATGCCTTTCAGCACCTGCAGATTTGATTCAGAATGATGGTAATCCTATTTGGTCTCCCATTCCATAAGATGGCAGCCCCTTGTATCTTGGCATTTGTAGGATTTGGATCATCTCTGAAAGTTCAGTTTATTGATATTGTTTGATGGGTTGTTTAGGCGCAAGCCCAACCAAGTATCCTTCTAATAAAAAATTTAACCGTTCTTGTGAAAAAAAAAGAAAAAGGAGAAGCATGCATTTCGTCTTTGTTTACTATTATGGACTCAAAATGTCATTTCAAGTTGCGATTCAATTATGTCTTTTGCAATGTCAATATCGCCCCATTTTGTTGTAGCTCTATCTATGAATCTCTCTTCGACACTGGCTATTTGCTTTTTGTACTTTTCACATGCTTCTGTCCATGTTTGAATAGGATGTTCTGACAAGTTGGAAAGGTTTTTGTGAGGGACAAATAGCAAGAGCCACCCCCTGGCAAAGTTTTCAAGGTCTTTTTCTTGGTTGTAACGAACATACCGAATGATACATGGTATATTTCTTTTGATTGTATTTCCATGGATAAATCAATAGGAAGATGTGTATTCATCCAAAGGAACATTTTCAAGTTCATGAGGTCATTCGATGTATTTGTCTATAATAGATGGAGAAATGATGTCTTCAAAATCATCATGCTTTTTCTAGCAAGGATAGCTTCTTTAAAATGCCAATTCTTTTATCATGTAGTGCAATGTTGATGAAAAATGTTCTTCTTGAAGATGAATGTAGAGCCAAGGAAAGTACAATATGGACTGCTTGTCTAATGGAAATTTGTTGCATGTTCAAAAGTGTGTTTCCAAACCTTCGTATTGTTTCATGTTGGAAAGAGACTCTTCCTTGATTTTTTTTAAATCCATTGTCATACGCCTATCTAGTTTCGTTATGTATGAGCTTACATATGTTGCAATAGCATAGGCATCTAAAATGAATCATGCATCGGTATTTGCTTGCCACAAATCTGGAATGCCTTTTTCAAACAGGTTTATCCAGATATCTGAAGGATGTCTTTTTAGTAGTAACGTAGGTTGATTAATTGAAGAGCGTAGTAGTATGATGTAGTTGTCTATTTTAAAATTCAATTCTTGGAGAAATGAATCAAAGGACATTTTTTTGGGGTATTCTTTATATTCAATAATAGAAAAAAGGAGCTTTGTATTTTCATTCAGATTGCTAAAATCATGGTCAAGGGGTCCAAAACTATTGTAGGATCAATAAGAAACATTGGGAATTGAAATCTACATTTAGAATGACAATGTTTTGACATGTTTTTGTGTGTCGATGAGTTTGAATATTTATGAAGTCTTCACTAAGCAATGATGAATATGTTGATATATAACAATCGACAAAAGAAGTTATTTCATGGTTAGTGTTCTTGCCATAAACTGGTGCACCTTCAATCCAGAGAAGGCCATGTTCATGTTTGTTTCCTCTTTGTTGGAATTCAGTTATGAAGAAATAGTCATTGACTTTTCCAAAGAGAGAATTATTTTTCAAGATCAAGGATTTCAATGTATTCATTTTGTATTTATAGTAACGACTGCAAAGCACTGGGTGTTTTCTTATCAAAGCATCAATACTATCATCCAAGAACGAATCCAAGGAATTATCAAGGTGTTTCAAAGAATCACACAAAGGTTTCCAAAGATGTTCAACAGTTGTAAAACTGACAAAAAAAATTGGTGGGCCTAGTTTCCAGATCATTGAAAAAATATCTTTCTTCATGTTGTCGAAATAGTCAAGAGATATTCGAATGGATTTTAGTGTGCGATATGCAAGTGGCGATTTCATAATTTTTTCAAGATTGGCTTGTGATTTGACATCTTTTACTTTCAATTCTCCTATACGAATAGATATCCAACCAGTACTAGAGATTTGACCTATCAAGAGTTTGAATGTTTTGAAGAACAAATTTGTGGGGTGCACTTAAAATTCCATGCTTTCATGTTGAAGCTCCCACTGTGCAATTTGATGGTATCAATATGGTTTGTATATTTCATTTGGTCGGCTACATCCATAGAAAAGTGTCGGGAAATTGAGCTCTTCGGAGAACCTATCTTGGAAAATCCCCAAGGGTCGATAGTTTTTGGAAGGTCCAATTTCTATGAGCTTGTTAGCCAAATCATCAATTAGATGTGTTTCTCCATATCCATGTACCAATGTCTCTGTTATTGGTTCCATCTCTGTTTCATAAATGTTTTCATTGGTTTCTTTGGGGGTTGCATAAGTTTCATCTTCATCACTTGAATATGCAATTGAAATTTTAGTGGACTGTTTCTTTGCTAATTCATGGAATTTTGCTTCCCAATCTGCAATGACATCAACATGTTCTAATCTGTAAAGTTCCATAGTACAAAGAGTTTTCAATGCAACCATAACAATATTTGTTCGAACATTTCTAGAGATGAAAGCATTTTTGTATTCCAATTTCCACTTTAGCATAACTACAATCGCCATTTCGTCATCAAGATTCCTAGGGAATGCCTTTTGGACTTTGTCCAAGGATGCAGGTACATTGATGACTATTCTAGTCAACCCTAGTTGAGCTCGTTTATAACCTAGTTTTCATATATGAGCGAAGGAAATCCTTGGTGAGACAAGTCTCTCCTCCAAAGGGGTTAATATACCTACATAGGGCAAGGCAATGTTGCAACGAATGTTAAGCGGTGTTGCAAAGACCAGTGTCTATGAATTTGAAACATTTTTTTTGCAATATTTGCATACATGCATGTGCAATGCAAAAGAAGGGAGCATATCCATCCATGGAAAGGATTTCAATGAAAAGAAAGTGTTTTCATTGATGTAGCGTGTGTATTTTTTTTTTAAGCAAGCGCCTACAAATAGAACATGTATGGATAGGTGTATCTTAAATAGTTTTCAAGTATTGCATAGTTGCTTGTTCGGCCTTTTCTTTTTCTTTCTGTTTTAGAGAAGCTTGGAACGCTCCTAGGCGCATGGTCTTATTTGTTGAATGCAAATCTTTGAATGCTTCATTGACAATTTATTGTTGCATGTTGTTGTCTTCATGTAGACATGTTTATTGACAGTTGATGTATGTATGTCCATGTATGAAAGATTTGTTTTTGTTCTAATTGGTTTTTTCCTTGGGTAAGTTTTTTGTATTTTGATATATTTTCCTTTCACAAGTTGTTTGCATAGATCGATGGTAAGGTTTTTGTCAATGGCATTGTTGTCATCCAATTGATGTGGATTGTTGTTAATGTTCTTTACTACATCAATGAAAAATCTATTTGACATGGATATTTCCATGGTGGAGGAAGCTGTTTGAGGATTTATTTAGAACAATGGATGGAAATGTGAATGGCATGTGTCTATCTCATGGTGCAAGAGAAATATAGTTGTAGCGGATGTGTTTGTTGAGTAGTAACTGTGTTGAATTTTGCACAAATGTGTGTTCCACGGGAAAATGTTAACTTCTAACCACTCACACAACCATTGGATTGCAAATTGATCACCATCTATATGGCCAATGCTAAAAGGCTCTGCCAAATCCACGATATAGGTTTCCTAGTTAGAAACAAGACAACTTTCTTGTACTATGTCTATATGCAAAAATATAGACAAACAGTGTAGTGCTCTGGTGTCATTAGATGCCATGCAATTGTAGAAATATTGTGCAATCATCTTTCAAAGGATTAGACTATCAAAGGTCTTTTTCAACTTTGAAATTGATTTGAAAAAAGAGTCACAACAATGCCCTTCAATTGGGGAAAAGATATCAAATCCCTGCTACAACAACATTTATTTGTAGGCATGTATTTCAAAAAATTTATTGAAACAAGAGTTGTTGACAATGTATTCTGGCAGTTGTTGTAGAAGAGATTGGAAAGATCCAATTGATTTCCAGGAGAGCAATGGTTCAAAGTGGACAACAACTGGTATGTGATCATGGAACAAAATGTTGTAGAAATAGCCAGGACAGGTAGGGTTGAAAAGGATGGTTTTTTTTGTTGATAATGACCATACAACAACATGGACATTCACTCAATTTGCAAACCACTTAACGCAAAATATATCACCCCATAGGCCATATATACTATGTTCATCTAGTTGTGAAGCAATTTGGGACATTAGTTGAAGATAAATATTTTTATCTTCCAAGCCATGCAACTCCGACAAGTATTCAGGAGCAAGTTCCAAGTTTGATGAAGTTATTGCATGAGGATCTCCATGTGCAAGGAGAAGATGAAAATGGCTTATAATTGCTTGTCTTATTTCTATGGATGTGTATCAAGAATGCAATAGCACAACAAACACATCGAAGAGACAATCTCCATTTCGGAAATGGAAAGCTTGCAAGCGAAACAAATGATTTTTTTACAATGCAACATCAATTCCATCAAGAGATTCATGAATTCAAGGTTAATTCCAAAATGTGTGGAACATAAAACTGTCAAGAGAAATGAAAATTTTGCAATCTCTAGTTCCAGTTTTTGCTACATGGGTGAACATAGTCACATGACAAGTCTTTTCTCCTTTGTTCACTAGATGGATAACAATGAAGAAGCAAGAAAGTCCAAAGAGTGTAACAATTCAATATCAGGAAAAGCACCTATTTTTTTTAATTTGAATTTAAGTGAAAATGATGGCAAGGATAAGAGTTCCCATGTTCTCTAGCCAATTCAACTTAAATGAGACATTTCATGACAACCTCAAATATACCTTTGACTATGAAATTGACTGGGGTTTAAACACAAATTAATTTTTGCTAGGTCCAATCTATAAAGAAGTAAATGACTATTATACAGCAGACGACCATCAAAAAGCCAAATCAAAAAACGTTTTTTTTGGAGAAAAAGGTGTCAAAAACAGAGGAAGCGAATACGATGTCTGGTTTTCTATAGCAAAGCGAGATTTCTTTTTGAAGTGAACTACTGAACTGGTGGCTGTATTTTTTTTCAAACGTTAAAAAAAGGTAGATAGAAATATAAACAAATTTGTAGAAATTAGATTTTTGTATATGACAATTTGAAGTGGCATAAATATTAGCACATTGCATATGTGAGATGGAATTCTCTATGAATGCAGGACCATAATGCTTCCCGAAATAAAAATTTCTAGAGATCTATGATGTTATTTAAGGTAACCTATGAAAGAACAAAAGCTAGGAAAGTGGACCAAGTTGGTTGTCTTATCCATACTACTGTTCACCTCCATTTTTTTCCCAAGCGCAACATTTCACATACAAAAGCAAGGAAGAAAAAAAAGTAGGGTTTTGTGCACATGGATGGTGGGTTTTGTGCACATGGTGAAAACGGATCTAATGGGGAACTTGGGACCTTGGAAGAAATCCAACAAAAGACGGAGTGGAAATTAGAAACTTACACCAAACACCAAAACGATGGAAAAAAGATCTAAAGGGGCATTTAGCAAGGACTGCATCTTTCATGAGGGAAAACAAAACGAATCTGGCACTTCCACCTAGAACGTTGAGGCACAAGAGGAGCTCACTCGTAGCCCTATCTATATTTAATTTTAAAGAAAAGAATAATGAATTCTAAGATAGCAATATATACTTCAAATAGACACCAAAGGAGGTAAATTGCGCATTGTGATTACAAATTCCAATGGAGAACTTTTTTTGGGCCAAATAGAATTCAAATCACTTCATGCATAAATTTACTAATAATACAATCATTTGGTTGGATTCTTGATGTAGTACAATCCATTGACAATGCAACATGGATATCTCACATTGAATCAATTTTTATATGATGGAACGCAGTCCATATTTTTCATTTAATGGGAGTCTAAATACCATATTTAAATTTCAAATGCAGTTTAAATCACTTTCAAGCTTACTTCGATAAGAAATAAAGCCCACAAAATCCAATCTTGAGGTTTTTTGTATTGTTATGAATCTTGCTTATTTTTTTTGTTTTGAAGCTTGTTAGCATTTAGCAGTAACTGCTTTCGAATGCACAGGATAATTCTAAACACAACTTCTTTGGAATGAACAAGAGAAGTTTAATCACAGTCCAGTCCATTCCTATAGATGAAATTTTAAGGTTTGTCATTGCACAAATACAGTCTCCACAGTTCTATATGAGAGAACTGTATAATTCCTTGCCTAGTGAACAGTCAAAATGGAAGATCCAAAAAATATGATAAAATATAAATAACAGAAATATATTTCAATGGCATCCTCAAAACCTTTGAATAAAACCTATGGCATTTTAAGAAATATATTTCAATGCCATGCTCAAATAAAACATGTATCAGTTAATGAAACCCAATCCAGGTTCGAACTTCGGTTCTAGAAGGCATCAAAAGCAAAGCAAATCAGCAAATTGCAAAGCGTTTTCAAATTGTGTTCCTCCAAAAGAGTTTTTACCTTCATAGATTTGATCTCTTAGTAAGTTTGATAGTAGAAAAGCATAACGGATCTGCATTTGTGTATACTTCCATGTTGGAAGATCCCTATACACTTGCTCTTACAAGCATTATTGTTTCTAGGGTCTAAGGTGCTCATTAGGAGCAACTGTGCCTCATGTATCATTTACTTTTTCAATGTAGCTTATGCAAACTTTTTTGGAAAAAAGAGTCGTGCATATGCATCCCTAATTTTGAGAATGAGACAATGGCAGAGCTTTTGAATTAAATCAATTATCATGTAAAATATTCCATGATTTTGAGAACATGTTTCTAGCTAGAACTTTTGCCTAAACTCTGTTTTACATCCTAAATGGATCTTCCTTGATGCCATAACACTTATCGCATTGATATCACTTGATTTAAAATTGAAATTACACACCAAACTTACATGGAAGGTATTTTTAAGCAACAAAACTAGCCATAAACTTCGGGTAGCAGAAAGAGAATAAGGCATTTGTATTAAGACTGACCATTTAAATTCCAAACCAAAGGAAGAAAGCACATCAGAAATTAGAGAGGCCATCCTCCCAAATATTGGTAAATTTTTGTATTCAAAGAAAATAAAACACAAAGCAAAGAAAAGATGAATATTGTTGTAATGGCTAATTTCATAGTAACCAATTGGAAATACAATGAGCTTAGCCATATTGGTGTGTACCAATTCGATGTTGAAGAAAGATATGCACAACAACAGTGCATGGCCTAATTTGTGCATGTGTAGTTGCTTCTTCTGCACAATGAAGAAAAAGAATCTTGGGAAGAAGCATGAACCATGAAAAACTTAAGGAATTTGCATCAATAGGATAACTCTTGTCATGAGGGAAAAGTAGATTACATATAGCAAATCAATTTAATGAATGCTCTTAATGATGAGCATTCTGAATTGCATGCCCTACATCACAATGGAGGGAGGGCTCAAGGCTAGTGGATGATGGCTTCTAAAGAGCAAGATTAGGAATATTACTCCTAGGTATGAATAAAATGTTCAACAAGTACTCAGGCACACATTATTTTTTTTTCATAAATGTTTCTACCACAACAATAGCATGTGACCTAATCCACGCATATGGATTTGCCTCTTCTGTACAATGGAGGGAAAGAGTCCTGGGAAGAAACGTGCACTATGGAAAACTTAAGGAATTTCCCTCAAGAGCCAGGTTCTTGTCACGAGTGAGCAGTGCATTACGTATAGGAAATCAACTCAATGAATGATCTCAATTGTGAGCATTCTAAACTGCATCTCTTGCATCACAAATAAGGGATCTGAAGGATAGTAGCTGATGGCTTAAGGAGCCAGATTATGAATATTACTTCCAGGTATGAATAAAATGGACAACAAGCACTCAGTTAAACAATTTTTTTATTTTTTTAGCAAAAATGTTTCTACTAGAATAGTAAACAAACATAAGGTGCAATATGCTGGAGGAAAGTGGTTGGTTTTGACAGGTAAAATTCAAAAGGAAGAAACTGGAGAGGGTTGATTTAATTGTAAATACCAGCTTTGGAAACCTTATCTTTCTCTATACTTGCATCATCCAAAAACAATATACACACTTGGAGTTCCATCTAGTTACAAAAATCCTTTGGTGTCAAATGAGAATTTTTTAGTTGCAGAAGGGTTTTTATAAGCTATTTTTGGAATCCATTTTCTTGACATGGTATATTAAATGAAACATTGTAAAGGTAAGAGTTTGATATATATATATATTCTTTTAAGATGTGTTTAAAGTTTTTTACAGATTTTAATTTGTTTAATTATATGGATCTGAAATCAGAGGGTTTTTATAAAAGACTATTGTAATATGTCTCCATTGGGAGACATGTCAATATGGTATATTAAGCCTAATCCCATGGTGGCTATTATATGATGGTTGCTTGAGACAAGTGCATATGCCGGTGGAATGGAATCACGATTTTTTTTTTAATCGAATGGACTAATTTTCTGCCCTATATTATTCCTTCACTTCCAGGGTAGCAGGTTTCTCTTGTGGTTGCTCACCACACTGTATGTAACATGAAAACAATGATTTTCATCTATTTGAAGCATGATTTTGTCATTTCCTTCACTTCCATGTTGCAATCGTTCCAAACATGGACAGGTCTTTCCCCATTTCAGTTGGGAAACCTAGAGAATTCAACATAAGCTAACATGGGTGGAACAAAAATATGTAAATCAATGTTGAAAAATTGCTTATGCCACTTTATTGCAATAGGATATCATCAAGGAGGCCAACTAGGGAAGTTTATTTGAAATTGATAGCATTTAAGCTACCATCTAATAGAGGCATGCATAGGTTTAATGGCACCAAGCTATAAGAACTTTGGAGAAGAATGCAAATGAATGTTGGGTATCTTGCATAGCTGGTTGAAGGGAGCATTGAGCAAAAGCAACATAAAATGTTCAAGGACCCTCCCAAACAAATATCCAACCTTCATTCAAAGGGAACCAACATTAGTCTATAGTGATTCTCCATGACAAGAGAATCATCTCGAAATCATATGGGACTAGGACTAGGAAGCATAAGGTGAGAAACCATGCAATGAGCCTCTTTCAATGTGTTTTCAGCCTAGCTTCTTTTACATAAATTTTGTAACTAAATTTTGTTCTTGTCCCGCTTCCTAGGACGGCGAGGGTGTCTTTAGAAATTTGTCCTTGACAATGTTTTATTTCAAGCAGGCTATCTCATGTGAACTTATTGATCTAGCTATGTTTTGTTATAGGCCTAGTATAGGCCTAGAAGCCATGGATCTCTTTTTTTGGGCACTTCAATTTGATATTTATATTCCTGAGTCGCAACATCGAAGCTGTATTCATTTTTCATGCCAACAATTTTGAGAAGATCAAATCTAAGCAAGCGTTTTTACTTCAGTTTACATGCTAGAAGGTACATACATTTTCAATTCATATTTGTCCAGTGCGCCAAATCTTTTTTTAATTTACAATAACGGGGATCTTTCAACAAGAACAAACACCATGAATCTCTTTTGAGCAGAATTTGCAAGATTAAGCACATACCCTTTGATGAATAGTTTCACACCATCATGACACACTTGAGCAAGGAAAAGGACACTGCTATGTGGCAACTTGAAAAATATTTCTATGTGACTTCTAATGACATAAAAAATTATGTTATTTGCATATGAGTTATTGTTTTATTGATTTTCATAAGTTATAAATTCCATTTTTTTATTATTAAATTTTCTCTCAACAACAAATATTTTTAAAAAATCAGAGATGGGGTCCAGTGTTTGGAGAGGAAAAAATGGAAGAAGAATAAATTTGATGGAGTTGTAGGGTTCTCCAACACTTAGGAAGACACTAGGAGTAGGTGGACCCTTTGAAGGGCATCACTATCTTTCCCAAGGGGGATGACCTACAACAAAATGACAACATTGGGGTCTAAGCTTTAAGATCCTAGGAGGGTTTATTAAAAAAACTCCGGAATACAACCCAATGCTATTGTTTTTCATCCACAAGGGTGTGACAGTAAATGATTTAATATTGTGAGGAGTATTTTCCATTCATTAAAATTGAGTTAAAATGAAAAGGTTTATTTGATGTTGAGGAATGGAAGAGGTGACACTACGGTAACTTGTCAGAAGAATCCTTTGGAACCATGTTTAGAGTAGTATGTGGGGTTTAAGTTGGTATGGGAAAGATATAGACCTATGGCGACAACTATCAACGCTATCACAAAGGAAAGTTGTAAACCAATTGGAGTGTAGGCTGAAGTAAATCCTTCTGAAGAAGTGGAAGTCATCGAAGGAAATCTAAGTGATCAAGTGATTATGGAAGGAGATGGTGCAAGGGCTATTAGTGGTATAAAAAATATGCAAGGGCTATTAGTGGTAGAAAAAATAAAAGTCTGTCAGGAGAAAGAAATAATTTGCAAGATTGATATTAAGAGAGGAAACCATAATAGATCAAGTTGTAAATATGACCCATATACGACCAGAATCAATCAAATCATGTTTGAACTTCGTCTTTCCAAATTTGGCAGTATGGTACATTAACTACGAGGGAGTGATCACTCTCAGAGTGGATTATGTTCTATTTTCAACAACCTATTCTCAACAGTTTGCATATGTTAGTTAATCTTATTTTATCAGTTTGGTAGTATGACTTAATCTAAATCTAGTCTAGATAGTGCAGTCTATTGGCATGGCACATATCCCAAGGATATTTTATATCTTTGAAGTACACCGATGAATGACTGCAAACAAATATTCATGTTTTCGTATATGAAGTAGTTGATGGTCGTTTTTATTAGATATTGCCATAAATTTGATTTTGTCATATATGAAGTAGTTGAAAGTCATTTTCACAATATATTGTTAGAAAATTCATGTTATCATATATGAGGTAGTTGGTAGTCATTTTCACCAAATATTGTACACTAAGCATTTTGAATCACTCGTCATAAATAATGAGATGAATTTAAGATTGAAGGTGCACCTAACTATGGGTGTCGTCGAAAATGTTGGAGGAGTTACCCCTCAACAAGGCATCTAGCATTCATCCTATGATGCACCCTCTTCCCTCTTCTATAATTGTTTATAAAAACATGTATAAGGACATGTATTTGGAAACGATGTTTTCAAATTGATGGGAACAACATAGCATTGAGGTTCAGTGGCTTTAATGATTAAAATAAAGACCGTAAACTTTGATCCAAGAAATGAAATGTTAACTAAGAACCCTATATGGGTAAAGATGTCAAGTTTGACATTGAAACTATGCTCTTATGAGTTCTTTAGAGTGACAAGAAACATTCTAGGCTCATATACCATATTATTCACGAACAATGGCAAGGAATTTGGTTGAATTGGATCTACCAAGATGTTGGATCTTGAAATAGAAGTAGGTAGCAAAAAATTGTGTATATACTATACCATGTTGGTATCTCCTTTCATTGCACTCGCTGCCATTCATATGGTTACCAAGTGGTGGAGTGTATTTTGAGCTTCATAGGTAAATGACTCTATAGGAAAATCATTGATCTACTGGAGATGAAAGAAGGTAATGTACATCTCCTCACTGAAAATGAGATGATAGATAAAGGAATGAAGATAAAGAGATGGGGGTGAAAGTTGAGTGTATTTGGGAGGTTTAATCATCCTACAAAAGATGTGGACAAGACTTGATAAAGGGAAAGCAAAGTATAATGGAAGATGTGTTATAAAACATCTCGATGTATTATTGTTATCAATGGAAGAAAGTGGAGGATCAATCCACCTTTCAAACTTGTAACCAAAACAAAATAATCAATGGACTTTTTAACTATAGATAAACTTTTATCTAAGCTTTCTTTGAAATCCTAGATTGGGTTATAATGCTATAAGGAATCCTATAGTAATAAATCCATGGAATCGAAAAAGGCTAAGAGGGTGGTTATAGATGTCTCAAGGTGATACACCTTGCTACAAAGGATTTGGTACATCATAAAATTCATAAATATAGAGGGAGAGAACGATTTGAACCCATGGAGTATAGGGCCTTTGATAATGTGGAGGAACATGGGGAATATGGGACTATGACAACCATTAATAAACATCCTACCAGATATATGAAGTTTACAATAACCAAGAGAAAAAGTGAATTGGAGGAGGGATAAGCATCAAGGGAAACAAGGGACATAAGTAGGCAGGCAGGGGAAGGAAATATCCCCTATACTTGGATTAGTGTAAGCATTATCATTAGCTGAAGGAGAGAAATAAACAACCCCTAAAACAGACCCTTAGAGTAGGATGCGTCCCAATTGGCTATCATTATGGATGGAAGGCATATTGACATCCAGCTACAAAGGCAGGTGGCAACTCTTTACAACAACTTCTGCGACACTATTAACACTGAAATTTAAATAAACTTTAGTTAAACTTAAAATGATAAAAAAATACATTTAAATTTTTGGGCACATTCAACAGAAAACATGAAAACCCATTGTGACCATTGGCAATTTTAAACACATCCTAGATATGCTATCTCCAACACCACAACATTTAATTTCTGAAACCACTGTAAAGCATACATATTTATCCTCTCTAGCCACTAGAAATCAGACTCCCCTTTGGTTCTTACATTATCAAAATTCAACCCTGACTGGAGACATCAATGAATATAACACATACTTTTTTCAGAAAACATACGGAGCTAAAAAAATCAAGAACAAAATCAAACACCCTTGATGAAGCTAAAATCCAACTACATTCTGGCAATTGCAGAAACCACTTCGAAACACATTATCATCTTAAGTGGACTTGTGAATATTTTCTCCTGGAGTTTGCTTCCAAGACATAAGACTAAACTAATTACTTTCCAAATCAGGAGAAGCAGGGATGGAATAATGAATAGTTGAACCACGGGAAAAATAAGTTAATTGTATGTAACTGTGTAAAAACAAAAAGAGAAATTAGGATATGAGGATTACGATACCAACCCTCCTGGGCAAGGAAATTGAATGGAAGCAAGGAAATCGTGCCTCAACCTTTAACCATGTCAACTACATTCTGGGCCCCCAAAATGTGTAGTGGCTAAACAAAAGCGATTAATACGAATTCAAGTTCCATAGATAATTTATACTCATGTCCAAGGCTCCAGACTTTAACCAGGTCAATTGCATCTCGGGTCCCAAAATGTGTAGTGGTTAAACAAAAGTAACCATTATGAATTCAAACTCCATACATAATTTACACTCATGTTCGGAATAAAAAATATGTATGAAAAACATCTAACCCAAAAATCCAGTGAACGAAAAGGACGCAAACGGAGATTTTTTCATTTTAATTGTTGACAGTTTGGGAAAAATCCAAGGGAAGGGAAGGCATCTTCTCTCTGGGAAATCAAATGCTACAACAGTCACAACAATCAATTACGACGCAGAGGAAATTAGGGAAGGAATGGATTCCAAATTCGGGTTTCTTTTGGTCAATGTAATTCCCTATTAATTAATAAACAAAGTGCTCAATATAAATTGTCAACGCACGGAACTTTGGTTATTTCAAAGGTAATCAAGAAAAATATATGCATGAACATTCAGTAACTGATCAATCAACTAGAATTCACCCAATCTACCTAATTACTAAGTCTATGCTTTGCTCATTGCTGAATCCAACTTCAAATACTAATTCGACTGCCAAAGATTAAGAGATTTCACAATCCTTCCAAATTGCTTTTCCAAGAATTTAAATCCTAAATCATCATCATAAAAAGGGATCCAATCCACAATTGCAATACTCAACCATAAAGGAAATCAATCTTCTTGTTCTATAAATCCATATGCCATCTACCAGTTTCAGCAGTTCATGAAAGGAAATAAAGAATGATAAAATGCAGCGGCAGAGCACAAGTGTAACAACAATAATCAATAACACACTTGCAAAGAGAAACTACGCATTATTCAGTCGTCTGTTTTAGCAAACCAAGAAAAGCTATGAATGGAAAATCCTACACTTAATGCTCGCACTATTTCAGCAAACCAAGAAAGACTATAATAGAAGAATCCTACGCTTAATGTTCAAACTGTTTCAACAAACCAACAGGAAATATAATTGCAATTCCACACAAAACAAAGAAAATGAAATAAGTAGCTAACTAACTAGACAATTCTGAAAGAAGGTGGGCCCTTTCCTTCTAACAAAGATGCCTCTAAACACTACCAGTAATTAGTACACAGTAACTCAGGAAAATGCTGCCAATTTGATTAATAAGATGAAGTTTCAATTATAGAGTTCTTCCACTCCTGTTACAAATTCTTTTAAAAATAATCCTAACCTCTTTTAACCATCCTATCCTCCTTTAAATACTACAACAAGGCGAATCGGATCCTTATAATTCAGGAATCCATGAAGATCGAAGATATTCAGGCTGTCAAGTCAATACCAAAGAATAGAAACAGTTATAATCATTATTACATTGAGATAAAATATGTTTCATAATCATTCATGCTCTCATAGCTCGAACTGATCCAACGCCAAGTGAGTTTCAGCTGGCTGCATGGGAGGATAACTTAGACTACCTCGCAATAATCTGAACGGAAGCCCTGAAAGGGTGTAACTGCTTGCTAAGTACTTCTTCATCCACGTGTATCAACAGGATGATACACCTGAATTCCCTGTGGTCTCAAATTGATTTCATCAATCCATCACAAGTTAGCACAATTAGGAACAAAATCCATAAACACATGCAAACTTTAAGCATTAATATAACAAAGTAATAATAAATTATACATGCTCAAGTTCATGCTTTTCCTTAGGAAAGATAACAACTTGGTTATAATAATAAGGAGAAACAAGGAAAAAGGATCACAATGGAAGTGAGCAAAAAGGATCATTTCTGGCACCCAACATCTCCCCCCAACTGTCCAACTGCATGTCCTCATGCAACAACCTCCAGTTAATATGAATCTAAATTTGAATAAAAAAATTTCCTATGGATGTTAGTGAGATTGAAGGAAGCTTCGGGCTTATCTCCACGGTTTATATACCCTTTGCAAGCAACCAACTCTCCCAACACTTCTTTTCTTCCTTTTTGGTCAACTTATATATACTCATGTACTCCTTCTCAGGAAACCATATGAGTGGGAATCTAAATCTTAATCCTAGCCAGCTTGGTCCACATGTCTAAATACACTTGACATACTCAGGAACTCGAGATAATGCATATTTAAAATTTTCAAAACAATAAGGATCTCTTGTTCTCTTAAGCTCAGCAGAAGCTTCCCACCTGTGCCAACTTCCTTCTAATGCATAAGGCTCTTGTTGTGATATGGTCTTAACACATGTAGATATAACTTCATCCTGAAGTGTTGTTATATGTTTAACCTTTTGGGGAGAGGAGAGGTATATCCTATGTTTTTCAATAATAACAGCAAGGGATTGTGGTTCACCTCGGATCCATAGAGTAGAATTATCCTCATTCTTTCAAATGGTCTAAGAAGCATTCCACCAATTCATCTGATTGGTGATGAAGGAAGTAAATTCCCTTGGATGTATATCCCCTACATAAGGAACATGATTGAATCCAAGGTCCATGAAGCATTCTAAATCATGTAAATATAATTCACATAATAAATTTTGTCCAGGGAAATCACTCTGGGAAAAGGTATTCAAAAACTGAGGAGTTGTAACAAACTGATGGGGCCTCCCTTCCTTAAGAGTTTTTATCTTAAAAAGAGTCAATTGTTGATAAATGAAGACTGAATAAGATGGTGATGGGGCCCTACAAATTAATGGTTCCTGAATTAAATCATATATTTGATCCTTCTCTTGTTGCATGGCCTTAAACTTTCTTAATTCCTTCAGCTCCTCTTGCAATTTTTCCCAGCGAAACCCTTGTAAGGTCAATTCTTCATCCCATCTCTCTCTGAGGTCTTTAATGGTCTTCCTATGTAAAGGCAGGGGAATCATCCCTTCCTCACACATGGTATCCCGATATCTCCATTTACTTATTTAAAGCTTCAACAGAGAAAGTTCCTTTGCCACCTCCTGATCCTTTTCATCTTCTGTGTCATTTTCATCTTCTGTGTCCAACTCAATAATCTACGGAGGTTCCTGAACCTTTGCTTTACTTCCCTGGGTATAGGTTGGTCCTGAGTTGTTAGATCTTGATTTTTAGCAACTAATTATTGTGTTTCAACAGCTTCTTCTTCTTGACCCACCAGTTCTGAGACCTCAACAATTTCTTTTTGTGCCACTGGTTCTTGTGTTACAATGGATTCTTTCTGGGTCACTGGTCCTTGTTTTTCAGCGGCTTCTTCTTGACCCACCAGTTCTAAGACCTCGGCGATTTCTTCTTGTGCCATTGGTTCTTGTGTTATAGTAGCTTCTTTTGGATTGTTGATTCTTCTGTTTCAACACCCTCTGTTTGGGTCGCTGGTTCTTGTGTTTCAGCACCCTCTTTTTGGGTCATTGGTTTTGATATCTCTGCAATTTCTTCTCGTGCCACTATTTCTTATGTTACAATGTCTTCTTTTCGGATTGTTGGTTCTTGTGTTTCAGCAACCTTCAATTGTTGAGGCAATGTTTCCATTGATTCTTGCATTCCCTGGTCAGAAGTCAGCATTTACTGTGCAATAATATCCTCAAATTCCTTACCCAATAATTCTTGATTGTCCATGGTTGAAGGAGTCGCTTCCATGTTCTGATTCTTCTCATCATCCACCATTGATTCTACTTGTGTTGTCCCATTCTTTTCTTGTCTCAGTTGTCCAAGTCTCCATGCTGAATATTCCATGAGAGTGACCTTGTATCCTTTATTCTTAAAAATGTCCCCACATTATGGGCACATAAACTCATTGTGCTCCAAATTTTCTGAAAGAGAGGGTAGACTTCCCATTTGATCAGCAACTTCAACTAGTGTGCTCAATCTACGAACTACCTGATTCTTTAGAACTTCCTTCATCCCTTGCAGTTATTCCTGAGCACCTGCACCTCCTGTTTCAGCAAGTCATTTTCTAAGAGCAGAGTTTCCACTTGAATTTGACCCTCTCTTGCAATAGGTTCTTGTGGGTCGGCAAACTTCAAAATTGAAGTTGGGATACCCCTTGGTTCTTTTGTTTCAAGGAGTGATCGAGGCTCTAGAATTGGAATCTCAATATCTTCCTCGGTCATTTGTGTTGCCTCTGCTGCAACAGAAGCTCGGGTCCTTATTCTTTTCAATGGACTGGGTGACGGGTTCTGGGTACACGATCTCCTCTTATTTATTCATGGCATAGGGGGAGTGGAACCCTCCAAAAGTATTTCAACCTCCTCTAAGACAGAAAAAGGAGAATCATCCTTCCATGATGATTATTCCCTCAACTCACTAGCTCCTCCTAGTTCAACAGAAGATTCAATGTCCTGAATTATTTTCGTCCGGCTTTCAGTCCCCTCCCTAATTTCTTCTACATTGGCTTATGTCTGTTGGAATTGGATTTTGATAGGCTCTTGGGGGTTTATGTTTTGAGAGTCCTCTGCAGTCACAGCTTCCTCCAAATCCCTTTTTTGATCATTCCCTACTCCTTCAAATTCCCTATCTCTCCCCCCAACTCTATCTGATAGACTCCGCTTGTCTCCCTCTTCAATTTCATTATCGCTTTCTTCCATGGCCACACGGTCTATTGTAGCCCTAGCAACGAATTGCCCCAAGGATTGGTGTCTTTTCTCCAGGGCTCTTAAAATTAATAACTTAATGAGGCCATGGTTAGCAATGGAATTTTTGGGATATTGAGACCTTCGTGCATAGTGTGCCATGTTTTGCAGGGTCCTGAGAAGATAACAGGGCATACTAACTAATGTGCCATGACGCAGGTGAGAGAGAAAAACAAAATTATAGGAATAGACGAATACCTACCTTCGCATGTGATATATTTCTTCGAATACTACAACCTGGTCCCATGGGTGAGGCAGAGTTTCTAATGTTGTTCCTCGTCCCCTTGGTTAAAAAATTTCTCCTACTGCGAGGAAGTCTTCTCTTGCATTTGGATTGGGAACCTTTCGGACAAACCATCTCCTCTCGTTCCTAGGAAATCCTGTCACCTCTGCTAAAATATTTTTAGAGACCTCGACCCTCAATCCCCCAACTTCTGAATAGTCTCCTATCAAATTCTAGGCAAACTATAATGCCACTCCTTCATTGAACCCATTCAATTTTTCGAAATACATCGCCCATCCTGCTTCTTCAAAAATTATGAAAACCTCTCCATTCTGGCGCAAAGCATCCATTGTTTCAAGTTCATGTTGAACTGTGAAACCTCCCTTAATGTCCTTCTTCAGCAATCTCAAATGATGTAGGCAAGAATTTCCTAATTCGGATGTCAGAGTTGCAGCATGCAGAAACAACGATGAACAGTGGGAGAGTCTGTTGGCTATTTTTGGAAAGGTGGTGTAATTATGGAATAGGCTGGTGTTAAAATTTATTGCATGGATTGGACGAGATGGCGGCGGTCAATAAGTACGGGAGAGGGTGGTGGTGTGTCCCTCCGATTTGAAAGATTGGCTAGAAATTGCTGACAAAGATATGCAAAGATAGTATAATCATGATTACTTTGTCAATTTATGCCTAGTCATACCCGTGGTTAGAATATGTACCTTTGCGCTTACTGTGATGGATCGTCAGCACTCCGAGGTGGCCCACTTTTGTTGTCAAATCGATTGATGAAGGCATCCCTCATCGCATGGCTTCATAAAGTCGGTAGGCCTCTATCCAATAAGAGAAATGAATGTGTCCATGTCAGAATTAATTGTATTAGTGAGTGGAAGCTTTGGCAGATTTTCGGCTTTATTTTTGGAAAACTGTAGCAGGAATAATACTAATTATAAAACTGGCAAGGTAAGATTACTACCAATTCCATTGAAATATTCCTCGGATAATATTGCAAAACATATTTTAACTGGTTACGAGGAAAGCCGGCAAATTTCATAACTGATGTAGGCTGAAAATTGGAAAGATGGCGGTGGTTTAGCGTATAACGCAGAGATTGACAGTGTTTTAGCCAAAAATTGGTGGAGTTTCGGCAGAAAGTGGAAATATTGGCAGAGTTTTTGCCGAAATTTAGCGGAGTTTCAGCGGAAAGGTTGGAGGAATTTCGGAAAAAAGCGGAAATTTCGGCCGAAAGTTTAGCGGAGTTTCAACCGAAAGTTTAGCGGAGTTTCGACAGAAAGTGGGAAGCTTGGTGGAGTTTTGGCAAAAAGTGGGAATATAGGCGGAGTTTCAGCCGACAACAAAATTCAGCAGCGCTCGAATGAAGTTCAATGGACCTGACAGAAATCCACAATTCCCTTCGCCGATCCTGGTAAAGGGATTTCAGCAACCACAGAGGACCACCCATATTTTACAAGTCGATTGGCCCATTACGACTGCTCCTTTTCTTTTGGGTCCTTCGCATCTACTTCTGCACACAATTCCTATAAACAAACCATTCAAGTTGAACCATCAAAGAATCATCACACAAGCTATCAAACCAGTGAAATCAAAGCAAAAATTAAATCAAACAAGTTTATTTATGTACAAATTCCTTGTGGAAAATGCGCAAAAGATTAAAGAGTTTAAGAAACTGGAGGAGACTCTTGCTCTTGTACCAATTGACAGTTTTAATCAGAAGCAACGCATGAAGCAAATGCATCCTTCGAGAGTGGCTTATGATAGAATCATGGTCGATGACGGCTGGAAAATAATGGTGTCTGTTGTTCGTCAATTATGGTCAATCGAACAGTCCCATTATCAAACACTGCGTCCACTGTGTATGGTCCCAACCATCTGGTGCACAAATTCCCTTTAAAGTCCCTCTTGAATCGTGAATCGTACAATAAGGCCCAATCTCTTTCACGGAACATCTTCTTCTTAATAAACATGTCATGCCACTTAGAGCTTTTATGTTGAATTACTGAAGTCTGATGTACAGCAGATGCACGCTTCTCATCAAGCTCGTTTAATTGATTCAACCGATCCTTTGGGGTTTTGTGTAACATCCCCTCCCATCATACCAGTGCGATGGAGAGGACGTGATGCTAAAACTGGGCATCTAGCCCCATGAACTCTTAACTAAGCATTCACATAATATAAAAGAACATATGGAAATCTATAATTATAAGAAAACACAGCGGAAGTAATTTCAATAACACATCCCTCATACATTCAAGATATTCATCAAATAATAATTGCAAAGTTAACACAAGAGAATACTTATCTTAACAAAGTAGTCCCAAGCAACCAGCTATGCATCTGCAACGTTCCACCCAACCATAGGCCAGTTGTGCTTATCAACCTCTTGATACAACTGCCACCCCCGAGCTGGGCATGATTTCTACAAGGAACCAGGGAACAACAGACTCACACATAGCCAAGCATACACCAAGATGAGCCAAGCCAATCTACAATTGGGTTTATGAGGCTGCTAGGAAATGGAAAGGAAGAATTGCTAAGCTAGTGAGCTCAACCACAGAGCTATGAATACCTCTACAAGATCTATTTAGCTTGGCACCCACAATGCCTACACACCCCACTCAAGGAAGTATTCCCTTCACCAATTCACAGTCCCTCAGGCTATACCTTCCAATTCTAGAGTGTTCTAGGTGTGCATAGAAGAGTAGCCAGCCCTCTTGATCTTCTTGAGAGGTTATTCTCCCCACTAGGTTTATCAAGCCAATTCTGTCCACTACCACTCCAAATCTTTTGCTCACAGGTTCAAACCAAAACAGGGATGCACATAACAACAGAAGTATAAATGTTGGGCATGAAGAAACCTTTTTACAGTAAGATGCCCAAAGATGGGGTTTTCATTAGCTTCAGAAAAACGTGGGAAACCCAAAAACGAAATGGCAATTGGGAATTCAACCCTGGTGAGCAAAACCGTTTTCAAAAAAACGCCCATGGGTATTTTGGGGCAAAAACGACCTCCCTCACAGTCCCAAATCGTGGTCCTCCTCTCCCAACCACTGTGTAACACAAAAACGAGCTCCCAGCCCTGGAAAAATTCAGGAAAATGATGAAAAACATGATGGGGAAAGCCCAGCTAGCTCAGGCTGCGTGAGAGGGCAAAGGCCATGGGTTTAGAATGGCTTTGGGCACCATTTCATGGGTGTTTTCTTGCCCAAGGAGACAAAATACGATTTCCCAGGTTGATGGCTTGCCCATACACGAAATTGGCTGCCATACCTCTTCATTCCCAAGGCATTAACTACCTCAACCAATTTCTGGAAGAATTAAATGATTGGGTCCATAACCCAAAATGGGTAGTTGGTGGTTTATGGGTTTTCTCATTGACACATGGATTAACACCATTGGCTCAAGGGTTTGAATAATTTCCCTCCCTATTCCTTGTAGAATCATGCCCCCATCTCTTTGTTGCATTTCATAGCCAGTTGTGGGTTTTTCATTAAAATTCGTATTTACATGATGTCTTAATTTACATTGTGCCTATCTAGCACAAGAACCACATGCATCTATTTTTAATTGCCGATACATAAAACGCTAAATCAATGGTGGGTCCTTGGCCTTGAGCTCCTCACCATGATTAAATAACAATATTTACATCATTTACGATTTAATGCAAAAGGGGGTCAAAATGGGGACATTACATTTTCTCAAATCCAGGCTTGCTTCTAAAGCGATACTCAAAGTTTTAATCTCAAATTCAACAGGGAAGACAACATTTTTCCCGTATACCAATTCATAAGGAGAGAACCATGTGGTGTTACGCCATGTAGTTCGATACACCCATAATGCTTCAGGAAGTCTTTCATCCCAATCTCTACGATCACTCTTCACAGTCTTTGTGAGAATAGATTCAATAAATTTATTTGTGCTTTCCACTTGACCATCGGCCTGTGGATGATATGGTGAAGTTATTCTATGCTGGATATGGTATTTCTGAAAGAGAGATTCAATTTTATGAGATACAAACTGTGTTCCCCCATCTGTGACTATCTCCTTAGGCACCCCAAAGTGAGTGAAGATTTCTTCAAACAAGAAATCTACCATAGCCTGATCAGTAGCTCTCACCAGGGTTGTGGCCTCCACCCATTTAGTCATATAATATGTGCAAACTAGGATATAAAATTTTTGTCTTGAAGGAGGTTTAATGGATCCTACAAAATCCAGGGCCCACCTATCGAAACATTCAACCACCAATTGTGGTTGTAATGGCATTTCATCCAACCTATTAGGCTGGCCCATCCTCTAGAAGCTATTACAGGCTTCCACATACTTCTTTGCATCCTCAAACAAGGTTGGCCAAAAGTATCCCATTCTTAACACCTTGTGTCCAGTCCCTTTATCAGCAAAATCCACCCCACAAAGCTCATCACGCCAAACCTTCAGGATACTGTGGATTTCAACTTCCCTTACACATTGCCAAATTTCCAAATCTAGCCCTGTGTAAAAGAGGTATCCTTCTACCCAGCAGTACCTAGCACTCTATTGTACAATTGTTGATGCAACGACTATCGACAGGGGTTCACTTCACACTGCTGTCAACAAACATCGACCAAACACCCTTAAACACCAGCCCAAAAAGGTTTTACCCTTTCTAGCAACACTCACAGAGCAAGTGAAGTCTCACGCGAGATGATTAAGGGGGCTGCAGGAACCAGATTTCCGCAGTGGGGGGAGGACATGCATCAAATATCACTTTAATGCTACAGAGACCATAGATTGTGCCTTCGCATCATGCTAATAGTTCATGCATTCATTCATGATCTCGCATATTCAGTGTATAATACACATTCACATTTACATGGTTAAACTAATCATTCGCATCAACAGCAATTACAGAACCACAAAACCTTAAAAATTTCGCAAACACTTGCATTCATCATTTAACAAAAACAGAGACAAAAGATATAACCATAACCGAACATCTTCATGCATTCATCAAAACCTATGGCATAACCTTCGCAGAAACAGTTCAAAACACCTTATCGCGGATTCATACAAAATTGTCGAAAACAGAGCAAAACATAGGATGATGCTCAAAACATCTCATTCTCCGATCCAACTATGATGCTCTTAGGCTTACAGTCATACTCCTCTTTATATCAAACTAAATGGTTACAAAATGGTCCACATGACCCATTCTAACTAAACCAATCTTGCGCTTTCGTCAACTCCTTGTTCTCCGTGAATGGTCCTTTCTTCCGCGGATTGTCCTTCTTCGCTCCTGTCAGCTTCCGCACTTTATGAAGTCTAACCTCATGCCAACAAGCCCCCGACACAAACTTGTGGCTCGCCCTCGAGCCACCTCAGCTGGACACCTCGGGTGCATTCACCTACTACTTGAAATCTTCGTATGCATTTTTGATCTGGTTGACCACTTCCTTCGTTGATGCTCTAAGCTGTGTACATTCTTCCACCCACTGGTCTGTTCGGTGCTCACAATTTTTCTGTTGCACCTCCTCCAATTGTTGCTTGACCTGTTTTATTACTTCCATTACTCATACTGCAAGAACTTTTGCTTTTGTTTGGAGCTCTTCCAAATGTGTGGCCCTTCGTTGTTTCCTTTTGCGCGCCTTAGTTACGCATTGTTGCATGCCTTTTAATTTTGCAGCCTTCATCATCTGTATTAGTGGGGGCATCGCTTTGATCGACCCCTTCAAGGATTCCCGCTACGCTTTTGCTTTGCTGAGTTGGACCTTTAGCTCAGTTAGCTGGTCGTCCTGGACTACACTTCCCCAAAAATCTATGACTCCCTCGGTAACTGTCTGGACCGCCTTTTCCATCTCCAAGATCTCTATCACGGCTTCCTCGATCACAATCTCCTGACTCTGACTCTATTCTGGTGGTGTGCTAGGTATCGCTCTAGCCTATAGTTCCACATTCACTTTCCTTAGTTCAGTGATGGTGACGCCTAATAAGATGACTTGCGCTTATGGTGGTACCTCCTGATCTACATCCAAAGCTCCACATGGTTCAGCTATCTCTTGTTCTAATCGACCTCTATCTTCTAGAGCCTTCTCTTTCTTGACCATTGCTTTGGATTTCTCTTCTTGGAGACGTTGTGCCTCCAACTCGCTGGTAAGTAACTGTTGTTTATACTCCACCATCTTGTTATGCATTGCGGCCTCGCGGTCGCGGATCTTTGTATTTGATGAGACTTGAATCCGGTGTAATGTCAACATTAGCAGTAAATTGAAATTGACCATGATTAAGTCGGACTTCCGTAACTCGAGGTCCATGACCTCATCACCTATTCTCATGGAATTTGATTCCATTTATACTATCTGCGGTTGTGTGCCTACTTCTACTTCGACTCTTGGTGTCGACAGATTTTGTTGAATATCCCCGTGTGGTACACTTGAGTTTATTACTGCATCTGCTAGTGCAGATAATAGTTAGCCTATCTACTAGAAGTGTTCGGTTGAGTGTTGTGTAAACCTCGCACGGTTTTCTTCCACAACTTCTGTGATGTTCTCCAGGACTCTGTTAACCTGCTCTACAGTAAGACCACCCCATGTGTAACCTTCGCGTGGTTTTGTTTTTTTGTTTTTTTTAATACTGCATTATTCGATTAGTGACGCAGCCAGCTCCGCTTGGTCGATGCTTCGCACTATGTTTTCTTTTTCCTGCTTCTTGTAGTGGTCTTCTGTCACTGATCCCTTCCAATTTCTCTTGGTCATTGTTGTGTACTTCTCGAACTCATCCATTACTGGTTCTAGAATTCCTGCGTCCAGCATTCTCTCAAGTTCAGCTTGCACCCGCTCCTTGTACCTCGGATTCAACCTGTAGGGTCGTTGCTTGACTGGCTTTGCATCGGGTTTTAGGGGGATTTTCATTTCGTCTAAGTCTCCGGAAATTCCTTTCATCTCCGAGAATTTCGTTGGGAACAAATCCTGAAACTCATGCAATAGATCAGTCATCTTGGCAATGGTGGATTCATCCCAATAATTCCCAATACTCACGAACTTTGGATTCTCCTCCGACCTAATGTTTACTTTCTTGATTTTCAACAATTGCTAAAACTTGTCGGAAGGAATTTATGGTGCCTCGACACTGTGACTTCCTTCTAACTCTGATACATATCTAGCCCTCGGGTCATCCTCATCATCCATTTCTCCTGTGATGTTGTAGAAATCCATCAACATTTCTAGTGTCGCAGTCCACAAAAGTTCCATTGGTTGCTCTGTCGGGACTACTTCAAATACCTTCTCTCGAATCGCATGTAATGCACTGTGTATGAAGGGGTTTTTGTCGGAGAAACTGAACGTTTGGCTAAAGTCAATAGTTAGTTGTTCCCTAGAGGTTGCTCCGCATCACAATTCTGTTGCGACATACCAACTCCACAGTACTGCATCCAATGTGTGAACAAATGCATGGACTCATTCTTGTTTCGCCCGTGAGCCCCATTAGCTTTGAAATTTATTCAAATGTTCCTTAGGATCTCCTCTACAGTCATACTTCCTTCCGTGGTATCCTGCAGTGTCGCCGAACCTAACCTCCATTAGGTGTCGACATAGTGGCTATTTTGTGATACTTGACTTGTGCGTCACCCACCATCGTGCTGGAGTAGCCTTCAAGGCTTCCTCCAAGGCCAATAGACGTTGAAGTTATGCCACTTTTTCCTCAAATTCAGTGAGAAACGTAGTCAAGTTGGGAAACCCCTCGTATGTTGGTAGTGAGTACTCCTCTATGGCTACCCATCGCAGCGACTGTGTGATCCGTGCACACCTCCTGAATGATACTTCATGTAGCCGATTCTACCAATTTTCGAGCACCTCATCCGAATATGATGACGCCGAACTGACGTTGTGCCATCCCAACTCTCCATCTGCGGTAAGAATAATGTAATATTCGGATATGTTGTATATACTATCCCATCCCTCAGTGAATTCATCCCTTGTCGGTTCGACATAATGCTACCCTTATGCGGGATCAAGAGGTGCGACTACCCTTATCTCGCGATTTTCTAATGACATAGTCCGTTTCTTGAAGTTGATGATGGCCTGGTTCTCCATCGCCCAGTCTATCCCTAGCAACACTGGATAGGGGCTTTTGTTGTCAACAATATCTATTACATCAAAGTTTGCATATGTTTTGAGTCCCTCAATTTCAACTGGAAGCTGGCACACTCGACCAATTGGAGTAACCTTACTTTGATTCACTAATCGCAGCTATACTGGTGACCAAGCCAACTGTGGTTTTCCCATTGCTACCTAGGTCTATTTGGTTAGAATGTTTACGTCTGATCCCAGGTCTAATATGATTGAGTCGACATCAAATGCTCCAATTTGTGAAGACATCCACATTTATACTCCCGTCTTCCTCTTCTGTATGCAATTGACTATGTGATCTTGGCGTGCACCCTCCCGTCAATGCAACATGCTGGATATTTCTGCCAACGCGTCCTAATATCTTGCCAACTCCAGGAAAATTTCCAAGAAGGCTCTTAAGGTGTTATCCTTTCTCGTCGACTTCGTCGGGTCAAACGTCGGTGGCATATCATAGGTAACTTCTTCCTGAAGAGGTGACTGCCTCCTCTGTCTCATTGCCTCATGTGCTTTCAAGAAAACATCCCTTTCGACTTCCGCATCAAATGTGATGTGCTTCTGTGTTGTTGATCGGACAGTAGCCTGTGACCTAATGACTCCTATCACAGCTCCTCGTCAGGTTACTACTTCAATAGTCGCAGTGTGACTTCTGACCTCTGTTGATATCTTCTGCACCGTTGGTGGTGTATTTTGATTCTGATTCTATGGAGGTGGGGGCAGGTTCTTAGTTTTCCATTTTGTGATGAGTTGTATACAGTCTTTGACACCATGGTCCACAGCGCTGCAGTAAGTGCATTGTGGTGTTGGATTCAGGAAATCCCTCTGATAATGCCCCTACTGCCCACAATTGTAACATATAATTGGTCCTCGTTCACGTCCAACAGCTCCTCCTCGTCCTGCACCGGCACCTCGACCTCCTCGGAATCGTCCTCTAAAACCTCCATGCAGTGGCCCATATGGCGGGTACTACGGTTGTTGGTATGGTGGTTTCCCATACTCCGGTGGTTGATACTGCGGTTGCGGATATTGCGATTGGCCATACTGCGATTGCCCATATTTCTCTTGATCATACTATAGTGGTTGGTTGTAATGAGGTTGTTGTTGGGTATATTATGATTGTTGCTATACCGCCAGTTGCTCTTCCCCCTTCATAAAATATCTATCGGCAGTCTTGTTGGGTCCTGGAATTGTCCCTTTTTTACCACACCTATTACCACTTTTTGCTCTGTTTTGCCTTATTCCCATAAACCAGATATATGTCTTTCCTCAAGATTGAGCATGAATCCCGACAAGTATGATTTATTATTGCCTACTTTATTAATGCCTAAGATTGTTATGGTTATGAATTCTATCCTTCGATTTATGCTAACTTGTGTTGATTTTATTAAGATAAGCTCAAAGCATTAAGAGACACGGGTGTAGCAGCCCGCTAAGCACATGGAAGGAAGGTATGATTGGTGAAGCTGTTACTCCATGATCCCGATTCCACACTTTAATAGAAGCAATGTGATCATCTCTCCACGTGGCATCTGTAACAAGATTTCGCTGCAACAGACAAGAGCACTTCCCAGCCAGTTAGCCCGTTGATCTATTGACAACCAGAGTAACAACGCCCTTCACATCCAACGGCTTCATTCAAGTCTATTCACGGTTGTAACAGTTCGGTTGTGACTTAGCAGCTTGAAGATCAGAGATCTTCATGGCTACATGAACTTATTGGATCATGATTATATTATGCATGTATAAATATGGGAAGGCTTTCAGAGCCTGGGGTTGGTTGCTTATCAATTGTATGAGCTGTAACAGAGTACTGCGAATTACCATTTTTAATACAGTAGATTTCTTCATATCTTTGTGTTTTAACTTGTAGTAGTTCACGGCATCTCTGTTAGAAGGCCAGTTCCCACCTTCTCATAGAGATTGGCGAGTTAAGTAGGTGTTTTAGTTTATTTATATTGTGTGGTGTGGATTACAATAGATGCGTTTTACAGAGAAGCTGCAACAGTAGTAATTGATAATTGCTTTTTCCTTTGGTAGTTAATTGTTGCATTCTGAATAGTTGTAACTGTGTGGTGTGACAGTCGACTGTGTAGGTTAGTTCCTTTTATGCAATTGTGCTAGTTAGCTGTTATAGTCAAGCTCAACTCTAGTTTATTTATGTTATTCATCTTTCTTGAAGTTTATTGAATTAGTCAGATTATGATTGCACTTGGGTTTGATTTCTTACTGTCATTTATGATTTGCAGATTAGATAATTTTAGACAGGTTATGGTTAATGCATTGTAGTCTGATATCGTTAGGATTTAACTTCTTGAAAAAGTAAGTCTAGCTTAATTCTTCTTAGATCAGTGATTGTTGGAGTGATGATTGTAGGAAGCTAAATGTACTTTGAATTCTTAGATGGATAAATTAGATTAGTTTTAGCCATGAGATGAGTTTGATTGAGCAGATAGGTAGGATAATTTATCTCCATTTATTCAACTAGCTACTTGAATGTTTATGCATAGATTGTGCTAATTACTTTTGAAATAAAAAGACCTGCCTGGACAATTTATATTGAGCATCATGTGTGTTAGTTGTAATTGATTAGCATATAGGGTGACCAACAATTTTGGCGCCGTTGCCGGGGATGGTAATTGATAGACATAGACAGTAGTTGATTTATTAATTTCATTTTAGTTTTGATTATTTGAAGCATGCATAAATACAAGAAGAACAAATCGGGAACCCCCTCAAAATACCAACACTGCAAGTGGAAGAGGTTGTGGCCGTAATCAAGGTCTGGGAAGATAGACATTCATTGACGAAATAATTGCTAAAGTTGATTCTTCTACCATACTACCACGGACATATTTAGGAAGCGGAAACTCTGTTCCTCCTAATCTTGAAACATCTACATCAACTATGCAGAACGCAACGGGACCTTCAACTCCCGTTCTAGAGAAAAAACCTCCTGAAGACAAAGGAAGTGTTGCAGGTGCAGTAGGACAAGACGATATCTATCATATTAATGGGTGCAGAGTCAGTAAAGAGGAGTGGGTGGAATATCGCCAAGAAGGAGAAGAAGAAAGAAGGAGAGAGGAAGAAAGGAGGAGATAAGAAGAAGCAAAGGCAGAGGAAGAAAGAGTGAAAGAAGCATTAAAATTTTGGACCGACATGGAAAACGGAGAACGTGAAGTAAACAATGAATGCCATGAGGAGGAGGTAGAAGATAATCAGCATGGTGACACTATTGTCACACTCGAATTCCCTATCCTCCAGACACCAGGGGCGGCCCCTATGAAAAATATTTCACCCTCAATTCTTCCAAACTTCCATGGTAAGTCCTCTGAAGACCCGGATGAATTTCTTTTTGAGTTTGACATCCTCTATTGTAGTTACAACTATACCTCCAGTGCGCAAAAACTGAAATTATTCCCAACCACCCTGAAAGGAAACGCTCTGTATTGGTTCATGAGTTTGGGTCGTGAAACCATTACTACTTGGGATCAGATGAAACAAACCTTCCTTTCCAAATATCAAGAATACTGTAGAACCAGAGATAGGAAGGAAGAGTTGTTTAAAATGTTTCAGAAGGAAGAGGAGATATTGGAATATTTTGTTGAAAGATTGTTGTATAATTTACAGAGGTCTGGTCATACCGAGATTGGGAAATATGTACTCAAGATCATCTTACTATGTGGGATTAGAGAAGATTTCCTAGACAAGCTGAATTTGTTAGGGAAGGGGTATATCTCAAAGGAACCCTTTGAGAAGATTGTCGAGTTATGTCGGAGATATTCAAGAGGATCCTCTAGAACTAGCAATCGGGACAAGGAATGAGATTGATATGTCTTCACTAGGACACAGAAGTCAGCAAGTGGAGGAGCCACTCGAGCAGAAATAGGAAAGCTTCTGGAGAATTTTAAAACAGATATGATGAGCTCCATTTCCTCCGAGTCGGATGTCTTGAGAGCAAAACAGAGGCAAGCAATAAAAGATCTGGCACTTGGTGTATTATGTGCCAAATGCATAAAGAAGCACCCACTGAAAGAATGTCTGCTTGACAAGGTGGAGGTATGTCGGATATGTGAATTGGATCATGATACCAAGGGATGTACTTCATTACCCAAAGTCAAAGCAGTCCTGCAGGCATCTACTTCATATGTGGAACAAGCTTATTTTATTGCTCAGAAGAATCCTTGGCAACCTCGAAATCAAGGTATGAACTCAGATCCATCACCTTTTTGGAATAATATGAATGGTATGAATAATATGAATACACAATTCCCTTCACATTATTCTAACAACCAATGGCATCCATCTCAAACTTCAATTCAAAATCCTAACCGCTGGACACCATGGGCACAACAATCAAACCAGTAAGCTCCCTGGGCTCCCAACTGGAGAAATTCCTACCCAGGAAATAATTTTCCTCATCACCAGACTTCGTATCAACAGTATACTCCTCAACAGTAGCCTCACCAATAGTATCAGTAGCCACAACTACAACTCCAAAAAAATTATGCACCTATGAATGCACCATTGCGACCACAACTGCCTGCACAACCTAACTCCAACCCGAATAATAAAGCAGTTCATCAATTTGAGACTGCCAACATGCCTGCTTATTCCATTTCCCAAATTCCCTGAAATGACATACACTTACGATCAGGGAGGGTAGTGGAACCCATCGTCATTGAGGATGTTCCATCCTCAGTGACTGAAGCTAGAATGAATCAGCAATTTGAGAATAAAGTCAACTCAACAATCCCCATCCTTGAGGATGCTGACACCCATGTTGAAACACTAGCTGAAACTCAGGGAGAAACACACGATGAAACACAACCTACACAACTGATAAGAGAACCACCATATCCTAAATGATTGGCCCTACAAAAGATAGTGGAGCAACCTCGATTCAATCTCTTAGGAGAATTGAAGAATTTATATGTCAAAATTCTACTGTTACAAGCCCTCCATGACGTGCCCATTTATGCCAAGACCGTTAGAGATCTGTGTGTAAAAAAACCAGGCCGAAAACCTAGGGATCCTCCTACTGTCCATGTAATGGGAAAACTCTCTGAATTAATAATGGGGAATACTCCTTTGGATAAGTATGATGACCCTGGAAACCCTATTATTACAGTACACATAGGACACACTCAGTTACCTAACGTTTTGGTAGATCTATGCGTGGCTATCAATGTTATGAACATCGAAACTATGAAAAAAATCGGACTCGCTAATCTTTGGCCAACCCCTACCATATTAGAACTTGCTGACATATCAACAATAAAACCTGAGGGAATCCTGGACAACCTCATAGTCTCTATCAATTCGTGGGAATACCCTGTGGACTTCTTGGTTTTACAATCGAAGTCGCAGCTGGGGGGACACCCGCTGATCCTGGGAACACCGTGGTTAGCCACCGCAGATGCTTGCATAATCTATCGGTCGGGGTCCATGACTATCTCAGACAGGACTGACATTAAAAGCCTGACTTTATACCCTCCATCTCGACCAATATTAGAAGCTGAAACTCCACTTTGGGTGGATATGGAGGAGGAAGAAGGCGTTCAACCATTATTAATGATAGGGAGAGCCTTAACCTTTAAGGATGAAACAAAGGATGACACTATCGATAGTTTCATCATTGAGCCCACATCTGTCACTAAATATGCCTACCAAATTCTGAACAGTACCTTAGATGAAACAGGACAAGAAAATCTAATAGAAGAGACTCTAGTCAGTGATGCCAATATAATTCCAATACCTAAAAATTCAAAAAGTATTCCAGTGGAAATTGAGTCAGGAAAAACATTGAACATTAATCTGAATCTTGCGCCCAATGAGTTGGAACGCCTAATCACTCTGTTGAAGAAACATAGGGGAGCTTTCGCATGGGAATACATAGATATGAAGGGTATCCCCTCTAATCTGTGTACCCGCCACATTTACATCAAAAGCGACTCCAGGCCAGTGTGCCAACCACAATGAAGGATGAACCCGAATTTAAGGGACATAGTGAAGGAAGAAATCCAAAAACTTTTGGAAGCAACATTTATATACCCAATTTCAGACAGCAAGTGGGTTTCTCCACTCGTGATCGTACCAAAAAAAATGGGAAATGGAGAGTCTGCGTGGATTACAAAGAATTGAATAAAGCAACGCAGAGATACCGCTTTCCCCTACCTTTTATTGATCAGGTTCTTGACACCTTACCTGGAAAGAAGTATTTTTCCTTCCTGGATGGAGTCAGTGGTTACAATCAAATCCAGATCGTTCCAGAAGACCAAGACAAAACCACCTTCACCTGTCCCTAGGGCACCTTTGCATACAGGGTACTTCCTTTTGGATTGTGTAATGCACCGACCACATTTTAGAGAGCTGTGATTGGGATCTTTTCTGGGATGGTAAATGATTGCATGGAAATTTTTATGGATGACTTCACTCCATACAGTAGTAGTTTTGATGAAGCACTGAAAAATTTAGAAAAAGTTTTGGAACTCTGTGAACAAACCCAGCTATCTTTAAGTACTGAAAAGTGCCATATGATGATGAGCGAGGGTGTAGTTTTAGGACACTTTATCTTTGTTGATGGCATCTAGGTAGACCCATCCAAAATTAAGGTAATTGAAAATATACCTACTCCTGGAACACAAAAAGAGGTACGTAGCTTCCTAGGGCATGCCGGTTACTGTAGAAGATTTATAGAATTTTTTTCCAAACTAGCTTCTCCTTTTTTCACCTTGTTGATGAAGGATGTACAATTTGATTGGAATGATGCATACCAAACAGCATTTACTGAACTTAAGAAAAGGTTTTCCACAACACCTATCTTATGAGGGCCCAATTGGGCTCTGCCCTTTCATATATCCTCATATGCTTCAGATACTGCCATTGGAGCAATATTAGGATAGCAGGAAGGTCATGCTCCATATGCAATTTATTACATCAATAAGATCCTGGCCCCTACTGAACTGAACTACACTGTTACAGAGAAAGAGTTCCTTTCCATTGTTTATGCCATCAATAAATTTAGACACTACATTACTGGATATTCCACTTTTGTACACACTGATCATTCAACCATTAAGTACTTAATGAATAAACCGATCACTAATGCTAGAGTAACTAGATGGTTGTTACTGTTACAAGAATTTGACATCACAATTATTGACAAACCAGGGAAGGAAAACGTTGTTGTTGACTTTTTATCTCAACTTACTAACAGTGATGACAGTTTACTAGTCAAAGATTCCTTCCCTGATGAACATTTGTTTGTAGTTTCAGTTCATTCCCCATGGTATGCAGATGTTGCTAATTATTTGGCTATAGGAAAGCTTCCAGTACACCTATCTAAGAGAGAAAAAATAAAGATTATACAGCAGGGTGCAAGATACTGCTGGATAGATGGGCATCTTTTCTACACAGGTCCCGATTTGGAAATCAGAAGATGTGTAAGAGAGGATGAAATCTACAGTAACTTGAAATCTTGCCACGATGAGCCCTGTGGGGGACATTTTGCTAACAAAAGGACGGGTCATAAGGCACTAAGGATGGGTTATTTTTTTTCTGACATTGTTTAAGGATGCAAAAAAATATGTTCAGGCTTGTGACAGCTGCCAGAGGACAGGCCAGCCGAATAGATTAATGAAATGCCTCTTCAGCCACAACTTGTGGTTGAACCTTTCGATAGATGGGCTTTGGATTTTGTAGGGCCTATCAACCCTCCCTCGAAGCAGAAATTTTATATCTTGGTTTGCATAGATTACATGACCAAATGGGTGGAAGCTGTAGCTTTGGTCAAAGCTAATGATCAAGTTGTCATGGATTTCTTATATGAAGAGATCTTCACCCATTTTGGAGTACCCAAGGAGATCATTACAGATGGATGACCACAATTTGTGTCTCATAAATTGGAAGCCCTGTTGCAAAAATATCACATTCAACATAAGATAACCTTGCCATATCATCCACAGGCCAATGGTCAAGTGGAAAGCACTAATAAGGTAATTGAGGCTATTCTGACAAAAACGGTGAAAAGTCACCATAAGGATTGGGCTGAAAGACTTCCAGAGGCATTATGGGCATACTATACCACATGATGCAACATTACAAGTTACTCCCCATATGAATTGGTGTACAGTAAGAACGTTTTCTTTTCTATTGAATTTGAAATTAAAACTCTAAAGACAGCCATAGAAGCAAACCTGGATTTGATAGAAGCACAGAGGAATCGGTTGAATCAATTAAATAAACTTGACGAAAAGTGCACAACTACTGTGCATCAGACAACGTTAATTCAACAATAGCGTTCTAAATGGCACGACAGGTTCATAAAGAAGAAAGTCTTATGTGAAGAAGACTGGGCTTTACTGTATGATTCACGATTTAAGAGAGATTTCAAAGGAAATCTGCGTACAAGATGGCTAGGACCCTACCAAATCGATAAGGTGTTTACAATGGAACAGTCTGCTTGACCACAATTGATGAGAATCAGACTCCATTATTCGCTAATGGTCATCGGTTGTGATTGTATCATAAGCCGATTTCGAAGAATGCATTCATTTCGCATGTTGCAACCGATCCAGATTATCAGTTAACGCAAGGGTAGGAATCTTTTTCGGCCCCTGTGAATTTTTAAACTCCAATTTCCGCACATACATTTGTACATAAATAAGTTGTTGTTTTTTATTTTATTTCTTTCTTTTTACGATTTGATCCAGTTTTTTTTTTAAGAACTGTGTACAGGAATCAACTTGAGGAGCAACAGTCGTGACTGGGCCAGACGATTGCAGGTACCTTAGCTTATTTTCCTGTTATGAATAACTCCTTGAAGAAAATGAAGAATTCGAAAGCATTCATTAGTCAGCCGAAGATTTGCCTATTTTTCCATTTTTCGCAGCTGCAATTCTGCCATATTTTCCCTATTTGCGCAACTGTGACTGCCTATTTTCTCTATTTGCGCAGCTGCGACTCTGCCATATTTTGCCTATTTTCTCTTTTTGCGTAGCTGCGAATCCGCCATATCTTGTTCATTCTCCCTATTTTACCCATCTGTTACTCCGCCAGGAATTGTCCTATATCCGGTTGCGACTCTGCTAGACTTGGCCTATTTTTCCTATCTTTGCAGCTGCTACTTCACCAGAATTGTCCTATCTCCGGCTGCGACTCCGCTAGACTTGACCTATTTTTCCCATCTTCGCAACTATTACTCCTCTATATTTGTCCTATACCCAGTTGCGACTCCATTGGACCTGGATTATTTTTCTGATTTCCCAACCATAATTCCGTTAGATTCCTCTTATTTATCCGCTGCAACTCCACAAGATTGTCCATTTCTTGAACAATATTGTCGTTAAAGACTCAATTGGGCTCCAATTTAGCACTCATTTCACAACTCCAACCACAGCCCGCCAAGAACGAAAAATTATTGGACTTCCATGGGTGTCTGTCAACACGGATGTACTTGCCAGCTCGGTTGGAAGTGGCCAACTCATCACAGCACATACGCAAATTATGTTTTTATTAATGGATGTGATGACAAAGTTGGATCATTCTGCAAAGTTAAGGCTTGGATCATATTTGCAAAGGTACAAATTCTGACCATATACATGATTAGGCATAAAATTAATGTGGCAATGATGATTATGCTTTGTCTTTAGTCCTCGTCAGCAACCCGTACCCATTTAACTGCCAAGGAATGTGTCAGAATTAACACTTGGATCTATTACACAACCGTCACCTTTACCCAATCCGTACCAAAATTTTCCATAACTGTATCATCTTGTTGTGGGTTGATAATTGTGCCATCTTTCCTAAAATACCCAATTTCAACTTCGGTTGTTCGATGTCTGTATGCTGCAACTTCCACGTCCGAATTGGTAATCTCTGTATTCACCATCAGAATTACAAAGGAAAGGTGACATGGGTCATCAAGTCCGGCATGAACCTAAGAACACAGCAGCCTTGCGTGCAAACACGGAGGTTTTCACCATCTTTGAAGCAGCTAGATGGACTGTGTATTTTCAACGCTTAAATGGTTTTCACACAGAGACAGCATTATAGTTTGCTCTTAACCTTACTGATACTCATTATGAGGTTAGGGGATTGCGCATAGATGTCACAGAAGCAATTGTGGCGAAAGTTACTAGTTTGCCTCAAGTTAGGAGGAGATTTTTTGGATGAAAGGCGTCGAATTCGACTGCAGTGAGGGATTTTCTTGCAGTTGGTGAAAATGTTCATCCAAGAGGCCATGGAATAGCGTTGGAATCATTACCCCAGCCCTGGGATCAAGTTGCAATCTTCATAAAGAAATACATCTTCTGCGAAGGTAGGTACAAAATTGTCTATCTCTCTGAATTTCCCTTATTATCCCATTTACGCCATGGTAATCTAGTGAACATGCCATTTTCTCTTCTAAAAGCCATACATCACATGGTTGGTTACGTGAGAATAGCTCGGCATCTTGTTTCTTCTATCACCAATCATGGCTTAATTAAACTATTAATCTCAAGGTCACTAGCACAGCAAAACCAGACTTGGGCACAATTTCTTGCTGGGGCCGGTATAATTCGGGAACCTGCATTAGAGCTAGGGGGTATTGAAGTAGAGGAAGAGGACCAGAGTTCCTCAAATTCAGCTGGAGGGAGGGATAGAGCATCAGAAGATCAATTGGAGGATGAAGAGGAGATAGATATGGGTGAAGCTGCAACAACAACAAACCCTGTTGCAGAAGAAGACACGATGGAAGCTGTGGAAAATGAGGCTATGGTATTAGAAGCTGCGACAGCAGTAGACCCTATAGAAGAAGCAATAGAATCGATAGAAATAGCAGTTGGGGTGGTAGCTGAAGCAGTAGAGATGGCGTCATTAGCAACTGTAGCAAAGGACGCTGAAACTGGAGTAGCTGTAGAAGCTGCGACAGTGGAAGTTGTAGCTGCGAAAGTTGCAATGGAAGAGGAAGAACATCAATTAGAGGCAGTGGAAGAAGGAGACATGGACGTTCTGGATGTTGAATCCTCCCCCAAAATAAGGGGAACTATAATTCAGGAGGAGGAATTCACCCCTGTTACTGAAAATATAGAGACCCCTGTGTCACAGAAAAGAAGGAAAAGGTCATAGAATAAGGGCCAGACATCCACTCCGGTGAAAAAGAGAAGAACTAGATCTGTTATTGCAGCAGAAGCAGTACGCAGTGAAGGGCAGCCATCTGGGGTTGTAAAGAAAAGAAGAACTAGATCTGTTACAACAGCAGAAGCGGCATGTGCAATAGGGGTAAGTATTGAAATTCCCACAGAAGAAACGACATGTACAATCGGGGCAGACATTGAAATTCCCATTTTAAACCCCAAATCACCCATTGTTACACAAGAACCTACTGCAGAAGAACCCCAAATTGAAAATCTTCTTCTTGAGAATGAGTTGCTAAAAGAGGATGTACAAATGCTTCGGAATGAACTGGAGAAATGGAAAGAAGCATGTAGAAAATAGGCAGAGAAGATCTTGAACACATTGTTGGAGGCTGCAGGTCAGTTGGAAAATTCGCCTCTTGTTTTGGGGAATGAAGGACGGGAAGAAATGGTATGCCCAGAATGTGGAGATATATTCAAATTGGCAGGGCATAAAGTCACAGTGCTGGACTTATCGGCACAAAAATTTGTAAGAGCAAGGTAAGAAATGGAGGAATTCCCTACAGTGGACCCAATGGAAGGAAATGAGCCTGAAATAGACATAATCCCTGACCTTGAGTTAGGAGAAGATGAAGATATGCAATCTCAGCCGTCGGGGAACACTGAACCACTCCCGGGTCAGTCTCATTTGTCAGAATATTTTGAAGTAACCCAATGATATTCTCAGCAACCTAAAAGCATTGAATGCATCTCATAATAGGAGGATGCTACACAAGAACCAGCACTCCAAGAGCTTGTAATGGAGGCAGCAACTCAAACAATAGGCACCCCAAACCATTCTCAGGATTTGGATGTTGTTACACAAGAACCAACATCTTCAAAATTATTTATCGGGGCTGCAACTCAAACAGAGGAGAATGAGATTGGAACACAGGAAGAAGGTGTTGTTACACAAGAACCAGTACCTCTCGACTTGGTTATGGAAGCTGCAACACAAACTGAGGTAATTGAAACAAGGGATGATGTCACACAAGAACCAACATTTCCAATTTGGTTTGTTGATGCAGCCACACAAGTGGAAGGTGCTGTGACTGATGAAGAAGAAGTTTCCAATCTGTTGACTCAAGACAAGCCGGCTGAGACACGGGATTAGATGGTCCCAAGTCAAGTTTTGACAATGGTGCCTGGGACAGAAGAGGTGGAAGCTCAAGAGATCATTGAGATTGACTCTGATGATGAGAAAGAGGCAGAGGATAGAAGGATTCAACATTTGGAAAAAAAGATTTCTTTGTTAAATCTTGAGTTAGCTAAGTGGAAAAAAATACATTGATCAGTGCAAAGAAGGGATGGTCCCTCTCTATGAATATAGAAAGACTATCAGGGAATTGAGAGAGAAATGGGCCGAGGAATTGGTTTTCCAGAAATCCCAGTGGGACAGTGTTGAAAAAGAATTGGAAGAATTGAAGAAATTCAAGTCCATGCAACAAGAAAAAGATCATATGTATATTCTTTCTCAGGAACTGTTGAGTTGCAGGGATCCATCCCCTTCTTACCCTGTATTTCTTTATGAGCATAAAACTTTATTTAAGCTGAAAACATTGAAAGAAGGAAGACCACACCAGCTGGCAACTGCCCCCCCATTTCTTGGATGCTTTTGTGGAAAGTGATTTTGGGGATCAAAATTTGTTGTGTGAATTGTATTTGCATGATAAAGCATGCTATATTGACTCTCATTCTAATCCTATTCCCTATTTGGGGGATGTTCAACTGATAGCCTTCGCTTCTTTTGTCACCAATCACGTGCAATGGTGGGATGTCTCTCATACTATCAATAGGAACGAGGATAATTCTACTCTTTGGATCATAAATGAACCTCGACTTCCAAGAAGTCTCATTGCAAAGCATGCAAGGTCTCTCAAATCTCCTATGAAGACTCAGTACTTGGTGGATCTGTAAAAGACAGTCATTACTACCTGTGTCTAGACAATCTCCAACCAGCAACAGTATGACCTGGAAGGTAGTGAGTGCAGGTGGCAGGCTTTTTCCCTAGCTTTAAAGGAAAATGATCCATATTGTTTTGAGAATTTTAAACAAGCTCTTCTTAGAGTGCCTGAGTATGTTAAATGCATGAAAACATGTGGACCATTGTGGTTGGGACTGAGATTCAGGTTTCCTATCATATGGGTTCCTGTGAGCCCATACAGAAACATTTATGTTTTGACTAAGGAGGAGCAGGAACAGTGTTGGGAGAAGTGGGTTGCTTGTAATGGATTTCTGCAACCAGGGGAAGCACTTGAACTTGCCTTCAACCTCACCAATCTCCACAAATATAGTATGGATTCAGATTCAAACTAGTGGAAGTTGTTGCATGAAGACATGCAATCGGATAGTTGGGGGGAGATGTTGGGTCCTGGAATTGTCCCTTTTTTACCACACCTATTACCTCTTTTTGCTCCGTTTTGCCTTATTCCCATAAACCAGATATATGTCTTTCCTCAAGATTGAGCATGAATCCTGACATGTATGATTTATTATTGCCTACTTTATTAATGCCTAAGATTGTTAGGGTTATGAATTCTATCCTTTGATTTATGCTAACTTGTGTTGATTTTATTAAGATAAGCTCAAAGCATTGAGAGACACAGGTGTAGTAGCCCACTAAGCACATGGAAGGAAGGTATGCTTGGTGCCAAGTTGTTACTCCATGATCCTGATTCCACACATTAATAGAAGCAGTGTGATCATCTCTCCACGTGGTAGTTGTAACAAGATTTCGCTGCAACAGAGCATCACTACAACAGACAAGAGCACTTCCTGACCAGTTAGCTCGTTGATCCATTGACAGCCAAAGTAACAACACCCTTCACATCCAACGGCTTCATTCAAGTCTATTCACGGCTGTAAAAGTTCGGTTGTGACTCAGTAGCCCGAAGATCAAAGATCTTCATGGCTGCACGAATTTAGTGGATCAGGATTGTATTAGGATGTATAAATATGGGAAGGCTTTCAGAGCCTGGGGTTGGTTGCTTATCAATTGTACAAGCTGTAACAGAGTACTGTGAATTACCATTTTTAATACAAGGAGCAGAGTTCTTCATATCTTTTTGTTTTAACCTGTAGTAGTTCACAGCATCTATGTCAGAAGGCTAGGGCCCGACTTCTCACAGAGATTGTCAAGTTAAGTAGGTGTTTTAGTTTATTTATGTTGTGTCATGTGGATTACAATAGATGTGTTTTACAGAGAAGCTGCAATAGTAGTAATTGATAATTGCATTTTCCTTTAGTAGTTAACTGTTGCATTATGAATAGTTGTAACTGTGTGGTGTGACAGTCGACTGTGTAGGTCAGTTCCTTTTATACAAGTGTGCTAGTTAGCTGTTACAGTCAAGCTCAACTCTAGTTTATTTCTATTATTCATCTTTTTGAATTTTATTGAATTAGTCAGATTATGATTGCACTTGGGTTTTATTTCTTACTATCATTTATGATTTGTAGATTAGACAATTTTAGACAGGTTATGGTTAATGCATTGTAGTCTGATATCGTTAGGATTTAACTTCTTGCAAAAGTAAGTCCAGCTTAATTCTTCTTAGATTAGTGATTGTTGGAGTGATGATTGTAGGAAGCTAAATGTACTTTGAATTCTTAGATGGATAAATTAGATTAGTTTTAGCCATGAGATGAGTTTGACTGAGCAGATAGGTGGGATAATTTATCTCCATTTATTCAATCATCTACTTGAATGTTTATGCATAGATTGTGCTAATTACTTTTGAAATAAAAATACCTACCTGGGTTGACAATTTACATTGAGCATCCTATGTGTTAGTTGTAATTGATTAGCATATAGGGTGACCAACAAGTCCGTTCTTGGAGTAGGTTGTAGGCCCTGCACTCTTTTTCATTGTGGCCAACTGATCGGCAAAATTTGCAATATAAATCTACAAGCTTCGACACCATCTTCTGTAGGTACACACACTCTTTCGGTCGATGTCCTCTGGTCTGACAGATGCGACACCAAGGCATCCCTCCCTGACTGAGGGGTTTCGGTCCACCTTATTGCAAATATTCTTGAAATTCTGGGCAATTATCCTTATGGTGTCCTTCTGTTTTACATCCACTGCACCATATGTCTTCGCGGACTTCTTTCTCCTTCTTCATATCTTGTAGTTGAAGTGTCAAATTTTCCAACTGCACTTGTATCCTATCCATTCCTATGCCCGCTTCACCAATTGGTGAATCCTCCAGCATCATCCCAATCTCCAGCGCTTCGGCTTGAGTTGCTACCTTCTGTTGCATTAGTGGTCCACGGATGTGCGGCACCAATACTACGATAAACCACTCCTTGTGTTGCATATCATTCATCCCGAAACTCACCTTTGCCATTAATGTTTTATACCGTTGATCAAATTCTCATACCGGCTCATTCGGGTATTGCTTGATTTCTTTGAGCTTGGTGACGTACTGTGACTCTGATTTTGGTTCCTTAAATTCATCAATCATTCCCACCTTGATTTGTGCCAATGTTTTACCTGGAATCCTTGTCGGTACCTTGGTAAACTTCATAAACCAATCTAATGCACGGCCCCTGAGGGTCATCACTAGCTGTCCATTTTTAATATCTTCATCTTGGACCTGCTTCACAGTCTATACCACTTCGCACAGGAACCAATACTGCTTAGGATCTTCAGTCACGTTCCCCTGGAAAGTGGGAATTTTTGCTTTGTCTTCCATTCTTATGTTCCTACTATTATTGTTTATTGATGTGCTACGTCTACCGCTGCACGTAGGACAGCTCTACGAATAACTTGTATTTCTTCTTGTGAAATTCTGGGTAGTGAGTGGGGTTGAAGGTACATTGTAACTTATATCCATCCCTCTTCTGCTTCTGTGGTAGCCTGGTCATTGTCTTCTTCGTCGTAATAAGTTCATTTTGTCCCTTGTGGTCTTGTTTCACAGTCTTCTGTTCTGGTCCCCTCAGGAGACTCTCTCTCAGTCGTCCTCTTCTTCTATGGTCACGGAATATCGCCCCACTCCTCAAGGTACCACAATCTTCCTCAGCCTCCCTTAGAAATTCGTCATCACTCATGTCCATCTACCCCACATCTTCATATCGGATCTGCATTCACGCGATACCCCCAACCTACACACACTGATCTTCTACTCGTCGGAAGTCATCCTCAATATGCCCTTTTCACATACAAGCATCTTAATCCACAACTTGAGCAATAGTAGGAATCTTCCTCTAGGTCCGTTGCAAAATTTCCTTTCTGCGTCGCTATATGATTTGATTGTGTCGACTGCGAACTCAGTAATGTATCCCTCTAGGATACTATTCACCCAAAAGTCGACAGCCCTTGATACCTTATTGTCAACTCGTTTTAGCTGTTGAACCAGTTCTGGAGTCCAATGGTCAGGCTCATTATTTTGGAAACGGTTCTTCTGAAATGTCAGATGCGCCAACCACTCATGCAGCAACGCCAGGAATTCGCAGAAAAATAATTCGTGGATATCTGAATAGAAATGATTTTGCAACCGACTGCTTACTGTCTGTCCAGGGTTTCGATTTTCTCCTTCCGCGAATTCTCTTGTCTTCTTATCAAACCACTCTTGAATCTCTAGTTTCGTCGGGTGCCACAGCATGTCCTCTTCTTTTCCTCTTCAGGGTCTCGGCAACGGAACCATTTGTTGACACAGCGACTGTTGACAGGGGTTCACTTCGCACTGCTGTCAACAAACATCGACCAAACACCCTTAAACACTGGCCCAAAAAGGTTTTACCCTTTCCAGCAACACTCGCAGAGCAAGTGAAGTCTCACCCAAGATGATTAAGGGGGCTGCAGGAACTAGATTTCCACAGTGGGGGGAGGACATGCATCAAATCTCACTTTACATCTACAGAAACCAGAGATTCTTCCTTCGCATCATGCTAACAGTTCATGCATTCATTCATTCTCTCGCATATTCAGTGTATAATCAACATTCACATTAACATGGTTAAGCTAATCATTCGCATCAACAACAATTACCAAACCACAAAACCTTAAACATTTCACAAACACTTGCATTCATCATTTAACAAAAACAGAGACAAAAGATATAACCATAACCGAACATCTTCATGCATTCATCAAAACCTGCGGTATAATCTCCACAAAAACAATTCAAAACACCTTATCGTAGATTCATACAAAATTGCCGAAAACAGAGCAAAACATAGGATGATGCTCAAAACATCTCATCCTCCGATCCAACTATGATTCCCTCAGGCTTACAATCATGCTCCTATTTATATCAAACTAAATGGTTACAAAACGGTACACATGACCCATTATAACTAACTAAACCAATCTTGCGCTTTTGTTGGCTCCTTGTTCTCCGCGAATGGTCCTTTCTTCCGCGGATTCTTCTTCTTCGTTGTTGTCGGCTTCTGCACTTTATGCAGTCTAACCTCGTGCCAACAGGCCCCCAACACAAATTTGTGGCTCGCCCTCGAGCCACCTCAGCTAGAGACCTCTGGTGCATTCACCTGCTGCTTGAAATCGTCGTATGCATTTTTTATCTGGTCGACCACTTCCTTCGTTGATGCTCTAAGTTGTGTACATTCTTCCACCTGCTGGTCTGTTGGGTGCTCACAATTTTTCTATTGGCCCTTTGTTGTTTCCTTCAGTGCACCTTAGTTACATGCTGCTGCATGTCTTTTAATTCCATAGCCTTCGTCATATGTATTAGTGGGGGCATTGCTTTGATCGACCCCTTCAAGGATTCCAGTTGTGCTTCTGCTTCGCTGAGTTACACCTTTAGCTCAGTTAGTTGGTCATCCTGGACTACACTTCCCCAAAACTCTGTGACTCCCTCGGTAACTGTCTGGACCTCCTTTTCCATCTCCAGGATCTCTGTCACGGCTTCCTCGATCGTAATATGTCGACTCTGAATCTGTTTCGGCGGTGTGCTGGGCATCGCTCTAGCATGTAGTTCCACATTCGCTTTCCTTAGTTCAGCGATGGTGACGCCTAATAATATGGCTTGCACTTCTGTTGGTACCTCCTGATCTACGTCTGAAGCTCCACATGCTTCAGCTATTGCCTGTTCTAATCGACCTCTATCTTCTATAGCCTTCTCTTTCTCGGCCAGTGCTTTGGCTTTCTCTTCTTGGAGATGATGTGTCTTCAACTCACTAGTGCATAACTGTTCTTTATACTCCACCATCTTGTTATGCATCCCGGCCTCGCAGTCACAGATCTCTGTATTTGCTGCGACTCGAATCCGGTGTAATGTCAACATTGGAAGTAAATTGAAATTTACCATGATTAAGTCGGAATTCCGTAACTTGAGGCCCACAACCTCATCACCTGTTCTCATGGAATGTGATTCCATTTCTACTATCCGCGGTTGTGTGCCTACTTCTACTTCGACACTTTGTGTTGACAGATTCTGTTGAATATCCATGTGTGGTACAATTGAGTTTATTACTGCATCTGCTAGTGCATATAATAGTTGGCCTATCTGTTGGAAGTGTTCGGTTGAGTGCTATGTAACCTTCACACGGTTTTCTTCCACAACTTCTGTGATGTTCTCCAGGAGTCTGTTAACCTGCTCTGTAGTAATACCACCCCATTTGTAACCTTCGCATGTTTTTTTTTTAATACTGCGCTATTCAATTAGCGATGCGGCCAGCTCCGCTTTGTCGATGCTTCGCACTATGTTTTATTTTTCCCGCTTCTTGTAGTGGTCTTCTGTCACTGATCCCTTCTGATTTCTCTTGGTCACTGTTGTGTACTTGTCGAAATCATCCGTTACTGGTTCTAGAATTCCTGCATCTAGCATTCTCTCAAGTTCAGCTTGCACCCACTCCTTGTACCTCGGATTCAACTTGTAGGGTTGCTGCTTAACTGGTTTAGCATCGGGTTTCAGGGGGATTTTCATTTCGCCTAAGTCCCCGAAAATTCCTTTCATCTCCGAGAATTTCATTGGGAAGAAATCCTAAAACTCATGCAACAGATCAGTCATCTTGGCAATGGTGGAGTCGTCGCAATAATCCCCAATACTCACGAACTTTGGATTCTCCTCCGACCCAATGTTTACTTTTTTTATTTTCAACAGTCGCTGAAACTTGTCGGAAGGCATTTCTGGTGTCTCAACACTGCAAATTCCTTCTGACTCTGGTACATATGTAGCCCTCGGGTCATCCTCATCATCCGGTTCTCCTATGATGTTGTAGCACTCCATCAGCATTTTCGGTGTCGTAGTGCACCGAAGTTCCATTGGTTGCTCTGTCGGGACTGCTTCAAATACCTTCTCTCGAATCGCATGTAATGCACTGTGGATGAAGGGGTTTTCATCGGAGAAACTGAACGTTTGGCTAAAGCCAATAGTTAGTTGTTCCACGTCGCAGTTCTGTTGTGACATACCAACTCCGTGGTAATTCATCCAGTGTGTGAACAAATGCATGGACCCATTCTTGTTTCTCCCGTGAGCCCCATTGGTTTTGACATTTATTCAAATGTTCCTTAGGATCTCCTCTACCGTCATACTTACTTCCATGGTATCCTGCAGTGTCGTCGAACCTAACCTCCATTAGGTGTCGACATAGTGGCCAGTTTGTGATACTTGACTTGTGCGCCGCCCACCATCGCACTAGAGTAGCCTTCAAGGCTTCCTCCAAGGCCAATAGACGTTGTGGTTCTACCACTTTTTCCTCAAATTCGGTGAGAAACATAGTCAAGTTGGGAAACCCCTTGTATGTTGGTAGTGTGCACTCCTCTGTGGCTACCCATCGCAACGACTGTGTGATCTGTGCACACCTCCTGAACGATACTTCATGTAGCCGATTCTTCCAATTTTCTAGGGCCTCATCTAAATCTGACGACGTCGAACTGACGCTGCGCCATCCCAACTCTCCATCCGTAGTAGGATTAATGTAATCTTCGGATATGTTGTATAGACTGTCCCATCCCTCAGTGAACTCATCCCTTGTTAGTTCGACATAATGCTGCTCTTCTGCAGGATCAATATTTGCAACTACCCTCATCTCGCGATTTTCGAATGACATAGTCCGTTTCTTGAAGTTGATGATGACCTAGTTCTCCATCGCCTAGTCTATCCCTAGTAGCACTGGATAGGGGCTTGTGTTGTCAACAATCTCTATTACATCAAAGTATGCGTATGTTTTGAGTCCCTCAATTTCAACTAGAAGATGGCACACTCGACCAATTGGAGTAACCTTACTTTGATTCTCTAATCGCAGCTGAACCGGTGACCAGGCCAACTGTGGTTTTCCCATTGTTTCCCAGGTCTATTTGGTCAAAATGTTTACGTCTGACCCTAGGTCTAAGATGATTGAGTCGACATCAAATGCTCTAATTTTTGCATACATCTGCATTTATCTTCCCGTCTTCCTCTTGTGTATGCGATTGACTATGTGCTCCTGGCGTGCACCCTCCTGTTGATGAAACAAGTTGGATAATTCTGCCAATGCGTCCTAATCTCTTGCTAACTCCAGGAAAATTTCCAAGAAGGCTCTTAAGGTGTTAACCTTTCTCTGCGACTTCGTCATGTCGAATGTTAGTGGCATATCATAGGTAACTTCTTCCTTAAGAGGTGACTGCCTCCTCTGTCTCATTGCCTCCTGTGCTTTCAAGGAAACATCCCTTTCGACTTCCGCATCAAATGTGATGTGCTTCCGTGTTGTTGGTCGGACGGTAGCTTGTGACCTGTCGACTCCTGTCACAACTCCAACAATCGCAGTGTGACTTCTAACCTCTGCTAATATCTTATGAACCACTGGTGGCATATTCTAATTCTGATTCTGTGGAGGTGGGGAAGGTTCTTAGTTTTCCATTTTGCGATGAGCTGCAGACAGTCTTCGACACCATGGTACACAGTGCTACAGTAACTGCACTGTGTTGTTGGATTTGGGAAATCCCTCTGATAATGCCCCTGGTGACCACAATTGTAACATATAATTTGTCCTCGTCCACGTCCAGTAGCTCCTCCTTGTCTTGCACCGTCACCTCGACCTCTGTGGAATCCTCCTCTAAAACCTCCACGTGGTGGCTCATATGGCGGGTATTGTGATTGTTGGTATGGTGGTTTCCTATATTCCGGTGGTTGATACTGCGGTTGCGGATATTGTGGTTGGCCATACTGCGATTGCCCACATTTCCCTTGATCATAATGCGGTGGCTGGTTGTAATGAGGTTGTTGTTGGGTATACTACGATTGATGTTGTACCATCAATTTCTCTTCCCCCTTCATAAAATATCTATCGACAGTCCGTTCTTGGAGTAGGTCGTAGGCCCTGTAGTCTTTTTCGTCGTGGCCAATCGATCAACAAAATTTGCAATATAAATTTATTGGCTTCGACACCATCTTCTGTAGGTACACACACTCTTCCAGACGATGTCCTCTGGTATGACATATGCGACATGAAGGCATCCATCACTGACTGAGGGTATTCGGTGCACCTGACTGCAAATATTCTCGAAATTCTGGGCAATTATCCTTATGGTGTCCTTTTGTTTTACATCTACTCCACCATATGTCTTCGCAGGCTTCTTTCCCCTTCTTCATATCTTGCAGTTGAAGTGTCAAATTTTCCAACTGTGCTTGTATCCTATCCATGCCTATGCCCGCTTAGCTGATTGGTGAAGCCTCCAGCTTCATCACAATATCCATCGTTTTGGCTGGAGTCGCTACCTTCTGTTGTATTTGCAGTCCGCGGATGTGCGGCACCAATCCTGCGATAAACCACTCCTTGTGCTGCATATCATTCATCCTGAAACTCACCTTCATCATTAATGTTTTATACCATGGATCAAATTCCCATACCGGCTCATTCGGGTGTTGCTTGATTTCTTTGAGCTTGGTGACGTACTGTGACTCTAGTTTGTGTTTTATAAATTCAACAATCATTACCGCCTTGATTTGTGCCAATGTTTTGCCTGGAGTCCCTATCAGTACCTTAGTAAACTTCATAAACCAATCTAGCGCACGGCCCCTGAGGGTCATCGCTAGTTGTCCCTTTTTAATATCTTCATCTTGGACCTGCTTCACAGTCCATACCGCTTCACACAGGAACCAATACTGCTCGGGATCTTCAGTCTCGTTACCCCGGAAAGTGGGCATTTTTCCGTCGTCTGCCATTCTTACGTTCCTGCTGTTATTGTTTACTAATGTGCTATTTCTACCGCTGCACGTAGGACAGCTCTGTGAATAACTTGTATTTCTTCCTGTGAAATTCTGAGTAGTGCATGGGGTTGAAGGTACGTTGTAACTTACGATCCATCCCTCTTCTACTTCTGGGGTATCTTGGTCACCGTCTTCTTCGTCGTAATAAGGTCGCTTTGTCCCTTATGGTCCTATTTCGCAGTCTTCCATTCCAGTCCCCTCAGGATACTCTCTCTCAGTCCTCCTCTTCTTCTCTGGTCTCCAGAATATCGCCCCACTCCTCAAGGTACCACAATCTTCCTCAGCCTCCCTTAGAAATTCGTCGTCTCTCATGTCCATCTACCCCACATATTCTTATCGGATCCGCATTCACGCGATACCCCCAACCTCCTCACACTAATCTTTTACTTGTTGGAATTCATCCTCAATATGCCCTTTTCGCATACAAGCATCTTAATCCACAACTTGAGCAATAGTAGGAATCTTCCTCTAGGTCCGTTGAAAAATTTCCTTTCTGCGTCGCTGTATGATTTGATTGTGTCGACTACGAACTCAGTAATGTATCCCTCTAGGATACTATCCACCCAGAAGTCGACAACCCTTAATACCTTATTGTCAACTCGTTTTAACTGTTGAACCGGTTCTGGAGTCCAATGGTCAGGCTCAGTCTTTTGGCAATGGTCCTTCTGAAATGTCAGTTGCGCCAACCACTTGTGCAACAATACCGGGAATTCGCAGAAAAATACTTCATGGATATCTGAATAGATATGATTTTGCAACCAACTGCTTACTGTCTGTCCAGGGTTTCTATTTTCTCCTTTCGCGAATTCTTTTGTCTTCTTGTCAAACCACTCTTGAATCTTCGGTTTTGGTCGGGTGCCACAGCATGTCCTCTTCTTTTTCTCTTTAGGGTCCCGACAACATAACCATTTGTTGACACAACGATTATCGACAGGGGTTCACTTCTCACTGCTATCAACAAACATCGACCAAACACCCTTAAACAACGGCCCAGAAAGGTTTTACCCTTTCCAGCAACACTCACAGAGCGAGTGAAGTCTCACCCAAGATGATTAAGGGGGCTGCAAGAACCAAATTTCTGCAGTGGGGGGAGGACATGCATCAAATCTCACTTTACAGCTACAGAAACTAGAGATTGTGCCTTTGCATCATGCTAATAGTTCATGCATTCATTCATTCTCTCGCATATTCAATGTATAATCAGCATTCACATTAACATGGTTAAACTAATCATTCACATCAATAGCAATTACCAAACCACAAAACCTTAAACATTTCACAAACACTTGCATTCATCATTTAATAGAAACAAAGACAAAAGATATAACCATAACCAAACATCTTCATGCATTCATCAAAACCTACGGTATAAACTTCGCAGAAACAATTCAAAACACCTTATCGCAGATTCATACAAAATTGTTGAAAACAGAGCAAAACATAGGATGATGCTCAAAACATCTCATTCTCCGATCCAACTATGATGCCCTTAGGCTTACAATCATACTCCTATTTATATCAAACTAAATGGTTGCAAAACGGTCCACGTGACCCATTCTAACTAACTAAGACAATCTTGTGCTTTTGTCGGCTCCTTTTTCTCCACGAATGGTCCTTTCTTCCGCGGATTGTCCTTCTTCACTGTTGTCGGCTTCCGCACTTTATGCGGTCTAACCCCGTGCCAACAACAATCCTTCTCCTTTCCCTTTTTGAAAGATGCGATGGAAGCTTCCCTACAACAAGGTAATTAGCATAGTCTGCATACCATGGTGAGTGAACTGATACTGCAAATAAATGTTCATCAGGAAAATAATCCTCAACTGGTGAATTATCAACATTATTGCTTAGTCGAGAAAGAAAATCAACATCAACATTCTCTTTTCCTAGTCTATCAACAATAGTGATGTCAAACTCTTGTAATACCAACAACCACCTAGTCACTCGAGCATTAGTAATAGGTTTATTCATTAAATATCTAATGGTCGAGTGGTTAGAATGCACAAAGGTAGGGTACCCGGTAATATAATGCATGAACATGTTGATGGTGTAGATGCTAGAAAGGAATTCTTTCTCAGTTACTGTGTAGTTGAGTTCAGTAGGAGCCATATTCTTGCTGATATATTAAATATCATACAAATTATGACCCTCCTGTTGTCCCAACACAACCCCAATAGCAGTATCTGAGGCATCAGAGGAAATATGGAAAGGTAAGGCCCAATTAGGCCCACGCAAAATAGGTGTTGTAGATAATATTTTCTTTAATTCTATAAACGTTGTTTGGCATGCATCTGTCCAATTGAATTGTGCATCTTTCATTAATAAGGTAAATAGAGGAGATGCTAGCTTAGAATTTTTTTCAATAAAACGTCTACAGTAACCAGCATGCCCAAGAAAAATACGTACTCCTTCTGTGTTCCAGGAATGGGGATGTTCAAAATTACTTTTATTTTGGCAGGGTCTACTTGTATTCCTGCAGTAGATATAAAATGTTCGAGGACGATACCTTCACTCATAATCATATGACATTTTTCAGTGCTTAGGGACACATGAGTCCGTTCACAACATTTTAGTACTTTTTCTAGATTTTCCAAAGCCTCATCAAAACTACTACCATAAGGGGTAAAATCATCCATGAAAATTTCCATACAGTCATTAACCATATCAGAAAAAATTCCAATCACGGGTCGTTGAAATGTACTTGGTGCATTGCATAATCCAAAAGGGAGCACCATATACACAAAGGTCCCCCAAGGACATGTGAAATTAGTATTTTCTTGGTCTTCATGGGCAATCTAAATCTGATTATACCCACTAAAGCCATCTAGAAAAGAAAATAATTTCTTCCCAGATAGGGTATCCAGAACCTGGTCAATAAATGGAAAAGGGAAATGGTCTTTTTATGTAGCTTTATTCAGCTCTCTGTAATCCACACAGATGCACCATTTACCATTTTACTCAGGCACAATTACTAAAGGAGAAACCCATTCACTGTCTGAAGTGGGATAGATAAATCCTTCCTTTAGAAGTTTATGAATTTCCTCTTTCACGATGTCTCTCAAATTTAGATTCATTCTGCACCGGGGTTGACATATGGGTTGGCAATCATTTTTAATGTAAATGTGGTGAGTACACAACTTAAAGGGAATACCTCTCATGTCTGTGTATTCCCATGCAAAGGCTCCCTTGTACTGTTTCAACAGTGTAGTCAGACATTCCAACTCGTCAGGTGCTAGATTGGGATTAACATTCAAGGTTTTTCCAGGCTCAATCTTGATTGCAACACTCTTCGAATTCTCAATTATGGGAACAGTTTCAACGTTAAATGTTTTAGCCAAGGCATCCTCAGTAAGTTCTTCTTGATCAAATTCACTCGTGGCACTATCTAGGATCTGATATGCCTGTTTGGTAATCGTCGTTGGTTCACTAATGAAACTATTGATGGTGTCATCCTCAGTTTCATTTTTAAAAGTCAAGGCCCTCCCTATAGTAAGAAGAGGCTGAGCACTTTCTTCTTCTTCCAGATCTACCCATAAGGGAATTTCAGCATCTAGACTTGGTTTAATTGGAGGATATAGGGTCAAGCTTTTGGTATCGGTCCCATCAGATATTATCATGGATCCTGATCTACAGCTGATGTATGCGTTTGCTGTAGCCAACCAAGGTCTTCCTAGAATTAGTGGATGTCCCCCCAACTAAGATTTAGGCTGTAGAACAAGAAATTCTGTGGGGTACTCCCATGAGTCAACAGAGACTACCAAGTCATCCAAAATCCCCTTAGGTCTAATCGTGGATCTATAAGCCAATTATAATACCGTGGGGGTTGGTCTAAGATTAGTGAGCCTCAATTTATTTATAGTTTTGATAGTCATCACGTTTATTGATGCCCCCAAATCAACTAAAACATTGGGGATCTCAATACACCCGATATGCACTGTAACAGTGGGTGTTGACGAAATGCGACCTTGGTTGACAGGGGTTCGCCTCACTGTCGACACATACTGCAGTCTCCCTGGGCACCGGCCCAGGCAAGTTCAAGCCCACCCAGCAACACCCGCAGAGCGGATGAGGTCTCACCCGAGGCGTCCAGGAAGAGTAGACGGAACCATGTTTCCGCCGAGGGAGGAGGCAAGTTGTGGCTACACGGATGGGTTCTATTGCAGTACTTAAACAGAAACTTTAAACATTCGACATGGAGTTATAACATATTACTTAATCGCAGCATTTCTCATCATAGCGCAGTAAACAGATATTGCATCAAGAAAATATAACAACACTCATATATCGCAACATTGCACAAGGAGCATACCAAAACATCATCATTATATTACTGTCACAGTCGTATACCAGAAGCAAAAACACAGATCTCTGTCTGCATACATCTCCTTTTCACTTCTCTTGCCTCTCTCTATATATCTCTGTCTGTCTCCTCCCCCTTAACACTTACAATTCTCATCTATTTATAGGCTTTTTCCATTACAATGTTTGTCCACTTTCTAGTGACTTCCTAACCGACACTATGGACAATTGACCCAATATCTAATTGACTTGATCCAAATGACCCAAAAACCCGCATACCGCGGTACAACTGACTCAATATTACATACATGTGGTTTAAGTGACCCAAAAACCCGCGTACCGCGGTATACTTTAACCCAAAATATTCCTTCCGTGACCTCATCCGATGTGTCATAGTGTCGGCAGTACTGCGACATTTCCTCATCGAACCGCCTGCCAACAGCCCCCCAACACAATCTTGTGGCTCGCCCTTGATCCACGTCAACTGCTAGACATCGTACACGTCGTTGTCTTAACTTTGAAGTCCTCATATGGCTGTTCGACGTTGCTGCAACTGTTCTTGCTATCTGGATCATGCGGTGTTGTCCTGCTCCTTCTGATACAGTGATCATCGACTTGCTGTCATGTACTTCTCACCCGACAGTGGTCATCGCCCAACTTGCTGTCATGTACTTCTCAAACTCATCCTCGAGTCTCTGTGAATGGTATAGAAGGGAAGGAAAAGAGGACGAACAGTACCAAGGTGCGAAATCTACAGATGACTCTGGCACATTTGTTTCGCACCAGCAAACGGCTCCTACTATGGTCACGGAGCTACCATCCCAACCATCTCATTGGTGAAGAAGAGCACAAGCCTTCGAACAACTACCACGTACTTAAACATGCTGGACCGACCCTTGGCTTGGTCATACCACAGTGTGAATGCACCCGCCATATCAAGGCGCTCAAGGACACTCGTCGTTCAGGTTCACAGGGCCCCTGGGGTGCTGCCACGGGAGATGAAGTGAAGCATTTCCACAGCCTCCTTGGAATTCCTCACACCTCAACTCGCAAACTGATCTAACAGCATAACCACACTATTTCGAAAAGACTTCTTTGTAATGAACTATCGTCGGCCTCTGCTACTTATAGCCGGATCATTCTCGGGTCATGATGGTGGGAATGATGCCCCATTACCTCACATCTGCGTGCGTGAACCCATTGACTGATGCATCGGGTGGCGACCATGCTGCCACCAAAGATCCCATGTGTCGACGTGTGAGCAATCTCCTCACATCCTTCTGATCGTACCAGCCCAGTGTGCCATGTGCAAAACATACTGTCGTTATGTGGTAACCAGGCTGAATCTGGCAGGCGCAATCATGTATAGGGATGATGGCACAGGGTTGCAAGATGTTAGCGAGACAGTAGTCACAACACTGCCCCGTACTCCCAAATCCTCCGTAATCATTATTAACTCATGCACTAACTCAACCAAATCCTGTATTACTGACGCAAATCCGTCGTCAATTCCGTTCACGGATCGGGCGGATCCGCCATTAATGCCCATCATTCGAACAGCACCATTAATTAACTGTCTAAAATTTTGGCATTTATTACTGATTTGACCTGGTCGCAACGTGGCCATGTGTCTCCGACTATTCCAACTTGCAGCACAAGTCTCCCTGCTTGCGCATTCCTTCTTCTATTGGTGCGCCAGCGGCTACCAAGCAACCTGCAATATACACTTTTTTTTTTTAATGCGACTCAGGCATCGCACTATTCCAAGCCCAATCGATAGGGCTTCAATCTGTGACCATTTACCAGCTCGGGGAGAAGCGCCCCATCCAACTGCTGCAACTGAACCGCGCCAGCTGAAGTAATATTACTGATGCGATAGGGACCCAGCCATTGCATCTGCAACCTCCCTGGATGTTTCATAAACTTGTTGTCGTACAACAGCACCAAGTCGCCTTTCTGAAACTATTTCCTTTTGATGTGGCGATCATGCCATGCCTTCTGGCGATCCTTCTCGACCCCTTGGTGGAAGCCAGCGATAAATCGATATTCTTCGAGCTATACCAGTTGCGCCAGACGTTCATCTAATGCTGCCACATCGTCCATACCCATAACATCCGCAACCCGCAAACTCGGAACAATGTACTCCATGGGCATAATCGCTTCTTTCCGATATACCAACCTAAAAGGTGTCTGACCAGTCAACCTTTTACATGTGGTGCGATAGGCCCACAACACTGCAGGGATTTTCATATCCCAATCGTCGTGGTTCGCATTGCACACCTTTGTCAGTGCATGCTCCAAGACCTTGTTAAATGCCTCCACCGTCCCATTCGCCTGTGGGTGATAGGGTGTACTCTTCTTATGCTATATATGCAACTCCTCCGTCAATGCGTTGATGGTGCGATTAAGAAAGTGGCTGCCTTGATCACTCAGCAATGTCTTGGGGCAGCCGAAGCGAGTGATAATGTGATCAAACAAAAATCGAGCAGCCGTCGCTGCGGAACAATCAACGACAGGTGCTGCCTCGGCCCACCGGGTCAAGTACTCTGTCCCCGTGATGATACACCGCGCACCTGTGCGTTTCCCTGGTGTATTGATCGGTCCTACAAAATCCATGGCCCATTTTTCAAACGGTTGCAATGTAATTTGAGGCATCAGCAGCATCTCATCGCATCGGGACGGTTTGCCAATTCGTTGACAAACATCACTAGACCGCACATAGTCTGTCGCGTCGTAATGTAATGTGGGCCACCAAAGCCCTGCATGTAGTACCTTCCTGGAAGTCGCCCGACCGCCATAGTGTCCTCCTACAGCTCCTCCATGTGCTTCCGCCAGTATCAGCGCTTGCTCATGCGGCAAGACACATCTGCGCAATATCTCATCAGCACCCAGTTTATACAACTCTCCTGTGATGAGCTGGAAGTCTACACCCTTGACTAGCAATTGCTTCTTCTGACCGGTGGTGAACTCATCTGGTGCAATACCCGTTGTCAGAAACTGGATGATGTCATCAAAATAGTCATCAGCAACGTCAACCTTAAATAGTTGGGCGTCCGACAACCCATCTTCGATATTAGTTGGTTCCTCCCCTGTATCAATCCGCGATAGATGATCAGGACCAGTATTCAATCGGCCTGGCTTCACATTAACTTCAAAATCAAACTCTTGAAACAGAAGTAGCCATCGACATATCTTCCCCCCCAACACAGGCTTATTGATTGGGTATTTCAATGCAGAATGGTCAGTGAACATCTTAAAGTTTCCACCCAACAAATAGTACCTGAACTTCTGCAACGTGTAAACCATTGCCAGACCTTCCCGCTCCGTGGTAGTGTAATTTCGTTCTGCAGAGGACAGCTTCCGACTGGCAAATGCAATGGGATGATCAAGGTCGCCTTCTCCAGGTTGAGCCAACACAACACCCAATGCAGTTGATGAGGCATCAACATGGACATGTAATTCCTTACTCCAGTCCGGAAAGACCAAGATCGGTGCCGATGCCATCTTTGTCTTGAGTGTTTCGAATCTATCCTGACATTCCGGGCTCCACTGGAACGCCGCATCCTTCTTCAACAATTTTTCCATAGGGGCAGTAATTGCAGCATAACCCCCAATAAACTTGCGATAATAGCCCGTATGTCCCAAAGTCGCTCGCAACTGTTTAATGGTGGTTGGCGGTTGTAATCCCAAAATGAGCACAATTTTGGCTGTATCAACCAGCAATCCTTGTTTACACACGATATGACCCAGCAATATCCCAAACAGTACACAAAAAATACATTTCTTCAAATTCAGCGATATCTGGTGTTGTCGGCATTACTCAAGCATTAACCGCAGATTGGCCAGATGATCACGAATCAACCCATAAACTGTCCAATCATCCATATATACCTGCAAAAATTTCTGAATAAAATATTTGAACACAGCAACAACGACCCTGGAGAATACCGCAGGTGCATTCTTCAACCCAAATAGCATTACTGTGTGCTGAAAGCAACCCCATTCAGTAACGAAAGTTGTCTTATGGCGATCTTCTTTGGCAATGCGAATCTGATGGTAGCCAGAGAACCCATCGGTGAATGAGTACATCTCCTGACCGCCCACCCCTTCAAGTACTTCATCAGTAAACGGGGTCGGAAAAGGGTCATGTAAGCAGGCATCATTCAACTTCCGCAAGTCGATGCAAATGCACACTTCACATGTTTTCTTGTTTTGCACCACCATAGGACTGATCCATTCGGACTCTTCCATAGGTTCAATGATACCAGCATCCAACATATGATCAAGTTCCGCCTTGACCTTTTCCTTATGTCGTGGATTCATCCGATAAGGTCGCTGTCGGACTGGCTTAGCATCGGGTTTTAAGGGAATCTACATCTCTCCTAAATCACCCAAGATTCCCTTCATTTCGGAAAACTTCGTGTGAAACACATCTTGAAACTCATGAAGTAACTCAGTAACCTTACTCATCATCTCATCATCCCAATAATCCCCAACATTAGCAAACTTGGGAGTAGCCTCTGTGCCGATATTCATTTTGCAAGGCTGCAATGGTTGACCGAACGGAGTACTTGGCGCAACAGGCGGTACCACATCGTGACTTCCTTCAGATTCGGGAATGTTAACATTCCGGGGATCATCATCATCCGTTGGCCCTCCATTGATGTTGAAGCACTCCATGAGAGACTGCATCTGACAGTATGTGTGCGGGTCAACTGGGTAGGCCGTCGAAACAACCTGAAGTACCACGTCGCGGATGAGCTGTAACGCGTTATTGACATCAGGGTTGGCATCTGCAAAAGTGAACGTATGAGTAAAACAGGCCGTCAGTTCCCCCCATGTTGTAATTTCTCTGCACAATTCGGCTGCAGTATACCACGAGCGTGGCATCTCATCTAATCTATGGATAAAAGCATGGACCCACTCATCTCTGGGTCGCGCTACCATAACCGTTGGCATTCTATCACATGATCACCAGGATTCTTCCGGCCATCATACTTGCCAGTGTGGTAAACGTCAGTATCACCAAACCGAACCATCATCAACCTCCGACACTGTGACCAACCATCAATGAATTTCTTGTGTGTCGCCCACCAGCATGCTGGAGCAGCCTTCAGTGCTTCCTCCAATGCCAGCAACCGCTGTGGTTCTGAAACCCGTTCTTCAAATTCCGTCAAAAAGTTGGTTAAGCCAGGAAACCCCTCATAGATAGGCAATGTGACTGTTTCTGTCGCAACACGACATAAAGACTGCATAACTAAGCCACATTTTCGGAGCGGTACTTCATGCAACCGGTTCTGCCAAAGTTCGAAGGCATCATTGGAGTCGGAAGACGCAAAGCTCTCGCTGCACCATCCCAGCTCTCCGTTGGCAGTAGGGTGAATGTAGTCCTCAGAAATATTGAATGCATGGTCCCATCCAGCGGGATCACCATCTTTTACAGGCTCAACATATCAGCATCCTTTAGCCGGATCCAATGGAGCTATGACCCGAAAATCGCGATTCTCAAAGGTCATCATGCGCCTCTTGAAGTTGATTACAGCTCCACTATCGTTAGCCCATCCAATCCCCAAGAGCGTCGGATAAGAGATTCCTCCCTCAACCACTTCAATGACATCGAAGTCCGCATAAGTCTTCATACCCTCAATATCAACCATTAGCCGCGGAACCTGTCCAATGGGTGTTACTTTTGCATGGTTAGCCAACTGGAGCTGCACAGGAGACCAACTCAATGGGGGACTCCCCATTTTTTGCTACGCCTGCTTGGTTAAGATGTTAACATCCGAACCAAGGTCAAGAATAACAGAGTCAACATCATATTCACCAATCTGAATATTCATTCTCATCTCCTTGCCAGTCTTCCGTCGCTGTAACGAGTTTATTGCAGACTCCTGCCGTCCTTTCGGAAATCGCTGCAACCATCCCTCAATCTCAACCAGGGAAACCGGGTCTTGGGCAAACAACATACAGCTTTCAAGAAACTTGTTCAATGTCCCCGGTGGTGTTGGCGGTGTAAGTTTTAAACCTTAACAGTGAAGTACAAACATATATCGATTCTTAAGCATTTACAGACAATACACAATGGCACACACATTACACAGAGATTTTCACCTGGAAACCCTTAACCGGGAAAAACCAGCCAAAACTTAGAGCCGCATAGCCCCTTTTTCATTATATGTTTATTTTACATGTACAATACAATAAATGGTATTCTGCAGCATCTAAAAAACCCTAATTCGTTTACCCGAATTAGGTTACAACCCTAATTCCTTTTACCGGAATTAGATAGAGTACAATGGGTCGAAAATCGCGAAAAAGCAAAAAGCAACCCAAAAAAAAATTGCGCTCCGCGCGGACTCCGGGGGCCTAACGGCCCCCTCCGTGTCGTTTCGGAACCTAACGGTCCGAAACGAAGGGGGTGGGCCCTGTCGGGCTACCCCCCCCCTCTAAACCCCCCCCTCCGGACGCGCCCGGCGCAGGCGAATCGAAGGTGCCGTAGGGATCGTGTTGTACACGCAGCGACCATGTGAAGAGATATAACATACCCAACATTCTCCCACTTGTTGTTCTCTTCACATACAGGAGAAATTTATGACTTCAACAATTCAGGGCAACAATGCCCATGTTCTCTTTGCACCAAGAGAACTTCTGAGTACTCACAGACTTTGTCAAAGAGTCTGCAACATTTACCAAAGTGTCAACCTTTTCCAGCAACACTTTGTTCTGTTCAACCATGTCTCTGACGAAATGGTACTGCACATCAATGTGCTTTGTCCTCGAGTGATAAGCAGGGTTCTTTGCCAGAAATATTGCACTTGAGCTATCACAACCAATTTTTACTGCATTCTGAACAAAACCAATACCTGAACACAATCTTTGCAACCATACAGCTTCCTTACTTGCATGGGTAGCTGCCATGTATTCAGCTTCTGTAGTTGAGAGTGCAACTACAGCTTGTCTTCTACTCATCCAACTGATTGCTCCTCCAAATAGATTAAAAACGTAGCCACTTGTAGATCTTCTGTGATCAAGATCTCCAGCCCAGTCAGCATCAGCAAATCCTTGTATATCTATCTCTCTGTTTAGACCGGGTCTTCCTTGGTAGCAGATTGCAGAATCTGTAGTGCCACGCAAATACCTGAAGACCCTTTTTACTGCAGTCCAATGTTCCTTTCCTGGTTTTGACATGTATCTACTCAAAACTCCCACTGCATGGGCTATATCTGGTCTAGTACAGACCATGGCATACATCAGACTGCCAACTGCACTAGCATATGGAACATGAGACATGTCCTCTACCTCTTCTTGTGTAGTGGGACACTGTTCTGCAGATAACCTTACACCTACAGGAATGGGCACCTTCACTGGTTTGCTTTCCTGCATATTAAATCTCTTCAATATCGTTTCAACATATTTCCTCTGATTTAACCAGAGTTTCCTGTTTTCACGATCTCTTTTTATTTCCATGCCCAAAATGAAATTTGCAGCACCAAGATCTTTCATGTCAAATTCAGATGACAGCTGATTCTTGACATCCTTGATGATTTCTTTGTTGTTTCCAATTAGCAACATATCATCAACATACAATATTACATAAATAAAATGATCACCAATTGGCTTAAAATAAACACAGTGATCAGCTTTGCTTCTTGAGAAACCAAGTCCCAGTATATAAGTATCAAATTTTTGATACCACATTCTGGGAGATTGTTTCAAACCGTAGAGAGACTTTTTCAGCTTACAGACAAGCTCCTTTCTTCCTTTCACCACAAACCGTTCTGGTTGCTTCATATAGATCTCTTCATTAAGATTTCCATGTAGGAAAGCCGTCTTTACATCCATCTGTTCTACTTCAAGATCAAAAGCAGCAGAAATAGATAAAAGAAATCTAATAGAAGTCAATTTTGCAACAGGTGAAAAAATCTCACCAAAATCGATGCCCTCAATTTGGGAGTAACCTTTCGCAACTAGTCGAGCCTTGTACTTCTCCACTTTACCTGCTGCATTTAACTTCTTCTTGAATACCCATTTGCTTCCAATAGGCTTTCTTCCTTCTGGCAACTCAACCAGATCCCATGCCTCATTTTTGTTCAAGGCATCCATTTCTTCTATCATGGCCTTCTTCCATAGTTTACTATCTTCTGAATCCATTGCCTCTTTAGCAGTTCTAGGATCATCATCAGTAATAGATAACACAAAATTAGAACGAAAATCAGGGGGACTGTACCTTTCAACTTGCCTTCTTTCTCGGTCAGATCTCCTCAATACCGGAGTCTGTGGATCCGCCTCTTCATCTGATTCAGACGATTCTGCCTCCTCATCTGATTCAGACGAATCTGGTTCCTCAAAAGAGTCACCTCTTTCATCCTTGATATCAAAGTGTAGCTTCTCTGAATCCTTTTCCTTTGGTACATCCTCAATCCTGGAAGTGCTTTCAACTTCTCTGAAGATCACATCTCGACTATAAACTGTTTGCCTTTTTACTGGGTTCCACAGCTTGTAACCTTTCATTCCATCCTTGTAACCAATGAAGATACATTTTTCCGCCTTATTATCCAACTTGCTCCTTTTCTCCTTTGGAACATGTACAAAAGCATCACACCCAAACACTCTGAGATGAGAGAGAGAGGGTTTCTTACCAGTCCAAACCTCATGAGGTGTCTTGTCAACCAACGCTGATGTGGGTGTCCTATTCACTAGGTAACACGCAGTGTCAACAGCTTCTGCCCAGAATTGTTGTGCTAGCCCTGCACCACTGAGCATACTCCTTGCCTTTTCCATCAATGTCCTGTTCATCCTTTCTGCAACCCCATTCTGTTGAGGTGTGTATGGAGTAGTCTTTTGCCTTGCTATTCCACACGTTTTACAGAACTCCTCAAATTCACTTTCACAGAATTCTCCACCGTTATCTGTTCTGAGTACTTTTATTTTCTTCTCAGTTTGATTCTCTACAAGAGCCTTAAATTCTTTGAATCTATTAAAAACCTCAGATTTCTTACGCAGGAAATAAATCCAAGTTTTCCTTGAGAAATCATCTATAAATGAAACATAATACACAGATTTACCAAGTGATGGAACAGGCACAGGTCCAAAAACATCACTGTGTATTAACTCTAAGATTCCTTTAGCTCTTACAACACCAGATGAGAATCTTACTCGATTCTGTTTACCATATAAGCAATGTTCACAGAAATCAAAATCTAATGTGAAATCAGACATGCCTTCAGCCATACTTTTACCTTGTAATAGTCGAAGACCCTTTTCTCCAATATGTCCCAGCCTTCGATGCCATAGCGATGTCTTCTCACTAGAGACAGTAAGGACTCTGTCTCCTTCATTTTTACCCTCAGAAACAATAGTGCTGTTACATCCATTTTTGAAGGTGCTTCCCAACAACTTGTATAGAGTTCCAATCCGAACTCCCCTCATCAGCACCAATGACTCTCGAACCATTTTGCATGTGTTCTTTTCAAATAGAGTTTTCACACCTGCATCATCCATTTTACTTACAGATATAAGGTTTCTAGCCAACTTTGGAATGTGCAGAACCCCGGGAAGAGTTTTAACCCTTCCATCTTTGAGCAGTAGCTTGACCTTTCCTCGACCTATGATTTTCGCTACCGAGTTGTCTCCCAGAAATACATCTCCTCCATCATACTTTTCATATTCAGAAAACCAATCCCTGTGGGGAGTCATATGATAAGACGCACCTGAGTCAATCAACCACGAATCATGCTCTGCATGTGTACTTGAAGATGCCAGATACACATCTCCTCCTTCCTCTGTAGATTCTTTCCCATCTGCGGATGGAGCGTCATTAGGTCCTCTACTTTTATCAGTAATTTTCGATTTACAATCCTTCTTGTAATGCCCAGCTTTTCCGCACTTCCAGCATTTTCTTACAGAAGGTCCTGGAGATTTAGATCTCCCTCTAGATTTAGATCTACCACCTGAAGACTTATTTTTAGATCTATCTCCAGGGCGACCTCTTACAAATAAGGCATCCTTGGCTGAACTATCTATGGATTTCCGCCTCATTTCCTCCGATAGTAGGGATGCAACCACATCATCGAAGTTTAGCGTGGTTGCATTACTCCCAATAGCTATGACCAGATTATCCCATGAATCTGGCAAAGAGCACAACAGACTAATACACTTTTCATCATCATCAAGTTTAATACCAACAGATGTCAACTGACTTACCAGAGTATTGAAGGCGTTTAGATGCTCTGAAACAGAGTCTCCATCAGTCATCCTCAGAAGGTACAATTTCTTTCGCAGAAATAACTTATTTACCAGGGACTTTGACTGATACAGACTTCCCAGTTTATCCCATAGCTTCTTTGCAGTGTCTTCTCCAGATACGTTCACCAATACCGAATCTGCAAGGCAAAGACGAATAGTGCTCCTTGCTTTCCTTTCCAGCTTTTCCCATTCTTCTTTTACCGCACCAGAGGGCATGGTACCTGGATCTACTGCGATCCATTGTTCTCTATCTACCAGAAGATCTTCCATCTTGAGCTTCCATAGCTCAAAGCTATGACCATTAAATTTCTCAATCTCGAATCTAGAACTGCTCGCCATTCTTTAAACAAGGAATAAATCACCGCTGCAAAGCTCCCACTGAAACCAGGTTTATCACAAATCCAAGATCGAGCCAAACCCCTGGAAACAAAGGCGTCCCTCTGAACCCAAAATTGCTCTGATACCAAATGTAAGTTTTAAACCTTAACAGTGAAGTACAAACATATATCGATTCTTAAGCATTTACAGACAATACACAATGGCACACACATTACACAGAGATTTTCACCTGGAAACCCTTAACCGGGAAAAACCAGCCAAAACTTAGAGCCGCATAGCCCCTTTTTCATTATATGTTTATTTTACATGTACAATACAATAAATGGTATTCTGCAGCATCTAAAAAACCCTAATTCGTTTACCCGAATTAGGTTACAACCCTAATTCCTTTTACCGGAATTAGATAGAGTACAATGGGTCGAAAATCGCGAAAAAGCAAAAAGCAACCCAAAAAAAAATTGCGCTCCGCGCGGACTCCGGGGGCCTAACGGCCCCCTCCGTGTCGTTTCGGAACCTAACGGTCCGAAACGAAGGGGGTGGGCCCTGTCGGGCTACCCCCCCCTCTAAACCCCCCCCTCCGGACGCGCTCGGCGCAGGCGAATCGAAGGTGCCGTAGGGATCGTGTTGTACACGCAGCGACCATGTGAAGAGATATAACATACCCAACAGGCGGACCGCCTTCCGATGTGGTGTCAAAGACAGGTGGCATATCGCAAACAACGGCCTTACCGCGATCTTTCTCCAAGGTGTGACGTGCCTCAAAGAATGTCTCCCACTCTGTGTCAATGTCGAAAGGTACCGTCTTCTAACCAGCTAACCGAATCAGTGGTCGCGAACTATCTTCCCCAGTCATCTTGCCTCCATGAGTGACAACAGCCATCGAAGCATCTTATGGTCACGGTTCTGCAGAAATGGTCGTGATATTTGCACCCTACATCTAGTTCTGCTGCAGATTCCCCGGTTGATTGATATTTTGATTGGTGTTCAGTGGTGGTCGTGGGGGCTGGTTATGTACTGGTTGTTGTACTTGATTATGTACTGGTTGTTGTGGTTGGGCCTAATTCTATAGTTGCGGAGTGTTCTCAGCCTGCCATCATGCAATCAACTGTGGACAATTCTCAACCGTGTGATCATTACCAAAACAGAACGTACACTGATTTTGTAGTAGTGGGCAGTCGCACTGATAATGCCCCCATACCACACAGTGGTAACATTGAACAGGTCCATGACCACCTCGGCCTCCTCCTCCACGACCAAATCCACCACCGCGTCCACCCCTGTATCCTCCTCGTTAGCTGCCCTGCTGCTGGTACTGAGGTTGGTTAAACTGTTGCTGCATCGGTGCTGGTGGTATCCCTTGCCCTTGTGGTGCATACTGCGGTTGCTGTACATACTGTGGCTGTGGGGGAGTCATCTGCATCGGAGTATATTGCGGCATGAACTGCTGCATTTGCTGTTGCTGTGGTGCAAATAGCATCTGCGGTTGAGGCAGCGGCTGAGCTACCTGCGGTTGCAGTTGTGGTTGTTGCACGGCACGCTGATCGTCCTTGACGTAGAACGCATCACACATTCTCTCCTGTAGCAACCCATATGCATGACAATCCTTGTCATTGTGACCCACCAACTTGCAGAATGTGCAATAAAGATTTCGCGGGGTTGTGACCATTTTCTACATATATGGGCAATTATCGTGACTGTGCCCAAACATCTAGCAAACACGACACCACGGCATACTACCGCCATTCAACGGGTTTCGCGCACCGAACACCAAATAATTACGGAAATCCAGGTAATTGTCCTTCGTATGCCCTTCTCCTCGGCATCACGTACACCATACTTCATCGTGTTGTTCCTTGTTCCTCTTCAAATCTTGCAACTGTATAGTTAGGTTAGCAAGCTGTGTCTGTATCTGCGACATCCCGACTGCATTATCTCCAATCAGTGAAGCCTCCAATTACATTGCAATCTCTAGAGCTTCGCTAGGCGTCGATATGTTTTGCTGCATCAGCGACAGTCGAATGTGGGGTAGCAGTGCCGCAATGAACCATTCTTTATGTTGGACGGCACTCATATCGAAACTAACCTTTGCCATCAGCGTCTTGAATCGCTAGTAGAAATCCCATACCGTCTCATTGGGATACTGCTTAATTTCCTTTAATTCAGTAATATATTGAGCCTCCGACTTAGGCCACCTAAATTCAGCAATCAGCCCATCCCGAATCTCATCCAGTGATTTTTCTGGGGCTACTGTAGGGACTAGAATAAACTTCATGAACCAATCTAATGCACGACCTCGCAGAGTCGTGGTTAATTGTCCTTTCTTAGCATCAGCATCAGTGATCCGTTTCATGGTCCAGATCGCTTCACACAAAAACCAATACTGTTCCGGGTTGTCTGTTGCACTTCCATGCAACAACGGTAACTTAGCATCATCGCCTGCCATTCTGGGCTATCTTCCTCTTGTCGCTGTACTAATACTAATTAACTTCCGTGGAATTGACGAACTTGGCAGTGTTGAAGTGGTATTTCTTGTTGTTTGTGAGTCAGTGAGCGGAGGTGTGGGTATGTTGGTGTCGGGGTTTGGTCCTGCCTCTATCCTGGGCGTAGCCTGGTCGTCCCTGCCGATACTATGAGGTTGCTTCATTCCGTGTGGTATTCCTTCGCGGTTTTGCGGTCCGATCGCAGTAGGACCTTCTCCTGTCCTCTGCCTCTTCTCCTGTCGAAACCTTGCTCCTCCTCTTGGAAGACCACTCTCTTCCTCGGCTTCGCTCACAGTCTCCTCATGGTCTGCACCCATCTACCCCTTACCATTCCATATACCGTTCCCTAGCAGTCGCAGTACCCACGGCCTCTGTCCACCAGGCTGTCTACTGGTCAAGATGCATCTTTAATATACCCTTTTCGCAGACAAGCATTTTAATCGATAGTTGGAGCGACAACAGAAACCTTCCCCTTGGTTCGCGGAAGAAGTATCTTTCAGCTTCACTATAGGATTTCTGCATGTCGACCGCAAATTCAGTGATATCCCTCCAAGATGCTATCGAGCCAAACTTCGACAGCCTGCAATGCCTTATTATCGACTTCCTATAGCTCCTGAATCAACTCCGGGGTCCAAGCCGTCGACTCACCACCCTGGAAATTCCTCTTCTAGAAGGTCAGCTTTGACAACCACTCGTACAGAATGACCGGGAATTCACAGAAAAACCATTCGTATGGACTGTCGTGAATATACCTTCCCAGCTAGTGATCTACTATTAGTCGGGTGTTTCGGATTTCTTCTTTAGAAAACTCCTGTAATTTCTCATCAAACCAACCCTATATCTCTGGCTTCGTCGGGTGCCACAACATGACCTCCTTTCACTCTGCACACGGTCCTGACAACGGAACCATTTGTTGACCAAACGCGACCTCGGTCGACAGGGGTTTGCCTCACTGTCGACACATACCGCAGTATCCCTGGGCACCGGCCCGGCAGGTTCGAGCCCGCCAAGCAACACCCACAGAGCGGATGAGGTCTCACTCGAGGCGTCCAGGAAGAGCAGACGGAACCATGTTTCCGCTGAGGGAGGAGGCGAGTTGTGGCTACACGGATGGGTTCTATTGCAGTACTTAAACAAAAACTTTAAACATTCGACATGGAGTTATAACATATTACTTAATCGCAGCATTTCTCATCATAGCGCAGTAAACAGATATTGCATCAAGAAAATATAACAACATTCATATATCGCAACATTGCACAAGGAGCCTACCAAAACATCATCATTATATTACTGTCACAGCCGTATACCAAAAGCAAAAACATAGATCTATGTTTGCATACATCTCCTTTTCACTTCTCTCGCCTCTCTCTATATATCTCTGTCTGTCTCCTCCCCCTTAACACTTACAATTCTCATCTATTTATAGGCTTCTGCCATTACAACGTTTGTCCACTTACTAGCGACTTCCTAACCGACACTATAGACAATTGACCCAATATCTAACTAACTTGGTCCAAATGACCCAAAAACCCGCATACCGTGGTACAACTGACTCAATATTACATACATGTGGTCTAAGTGACCTAAAAACCTGCATACCGTGGCATACTTTAACCCAAAATATTCCTTCCGCGACCTCATCCGATGTGTCACAGCGTCGGCAGTACTGCGACATTTTCTCATCGAATCACCTGTCAACAGTGGGATTTCCTGGATCGTCATATTTAGCCAAAGGAACCTTTCCCATCATTAATTCAGACAATTTACCAACCACGTGAACTGTAAGAGGATCCTTAGGATTTCTACCTGGTTTCTTCACACACAGATCTCTAACAATTTTATCATAGATGGGTACATCATGCAAGGCTTGCAATAATGAGATTTTAACATAAAGATTTTTCAATTCCCCTAGAAGGTTGAAACATGGTTGCTTTGCTGCTTTCTATAAAGCTAATCGCTCAGGGTATGGTGGATTTATCGGAATTTGTACAGGGGTATTTTTAATGTGTGTTTCAACTAGTGTTTCAGCAAGTGTTTCAACATCCTCAATAATGGGGATTGTTGTACCGATTGGGCTCTCAACCTGTTTATTCGTTCTTTCTTCAGTCACAGGGGATAAAAGATCCTCAGTGACAATAGGTTCTACCACCCTACTAGATCATAGATGTAATTCATTACATGGAATAGCGGTGATAGAGTAAGCTGACATGTTTGATGTTTCAAATTGTTGCACTGCCTTATTGTTGGGTTTAGGATTAGGCTGAGTAGGCAGCTGAGGCTATAGTGGTGCATTAATTGGTGCAACGTTAGTAGGGATTTGCAATTGTGGTTGTTGATACTGTGGATGAGGAAACCAATTCCATGGATAAGGATTTCTCCAACCTGGAGGCCAAGGGGTTTTTGATTTGGTTGAGGTTCCCATGACATCCATGGAGTAGGATATTGCATTGGAGATTGAGTAGATGGATGCCATTGAGTATTGGGACAAGAATATTGTGGAGGAAATTGATTGTTCATATTATTCCAAGAATTAAAAGATGTGGCAGGATCTGGATTCATACCTGGAGCACGATCTTTCCAGGGCTTCTTTTGTGAAATGAAGTAGGTTTGTTCCACGTCCACGCTTGATGCCTGAAGGACTGCCTTAATTTTTGGCAGTGAGGAGCAATCCTTAGTGTTGTGATCCAAATCACATAGACCACATACATTGAACTTGTCAAGGGGGCATTCGGCTCAATGGAAGATTCTTTCTGCATTTTGCACAAAATATGTCTAATGCCAAGTCTACCTTGGCCTGTCTATGCTTTTCTTTCAAAACATCCAATTGTGAGGAAATAGAACTCATCATATCAATTTTAAAATTTTCGATAAGATTACTTTTTTTGCTCGTGTAGCTCCACCACTGGCTGACTTTTGTGCCCTTGTAAGGACATGTCGATCTCTTGTGTTGGTTCTAGAAGACCCTCTAGAGTATCTTCAACACAAATCCACAATATGATCAAAATATTCCCTTGAGATGTCTCCCCTTCCCATTAGATTAAGCATATCCAGATAGTCTTCTCTAATTACTCGCAATAAGATGATTTTAAGAACATCCTTTCCAATATCAGCATGACTAGATCTTTGTAAATTATATAAGAGTCTTTATACAAAATATTCCAAACTCTCATCCTCTTTTTGAACCATTTTGAACAAATCTTCCCTCCTATCCTTGGTTCTGCAATAATCCTGATATTTAGCAAGGAATACTTGTTTCATTTGGTCCCGTGCTGTAACAATCTCACCCCCCAAACTCATAAACCAACGTAGGGCATTTCCCTTTAAAGTAGCAGGAAACAATTTTAACTTTTGTTCACTGGTGGTATAATCATAAATTCGACAGAGAATGTCAAATTCAAAGAGAAATTCATCTGGATTTTCAGTAGACTTACCATAAAAGTTTGGCAATACCGAGGGTGAAATGTTCTTCATGGGAGCCACCCCAGGCGTTTGTCGAATGGGGAATTCAAGTGTAGCAACTGTCTCACCATGCTGATTATTACCATTATCCCTCATCTCTTCTTCATGATCATCAGGGTGCCCCCGATGTTCTCTATTCTCTTCGTTATTCATATCTCCCTTGTTCTTATGCTCTTCTCTCCTTCTTCCTCCAATTTCTGTCGATAATCCAACCACTCCTTCTTAGTTACTTCCTTCCCGTTAATTCAATAAATCTCCTTTGGATTTCTTGTACCCACAACACTTCCCTTATCTTCTGGAGGTCGCTTTTCAGAATTGGGAGTTGAAAATTCCGTTAACTTCTCCACAGTTGATATTGATGATTCAAGCTTGGGGAGAAAAGATCTTCCTCTTCCTGAAGATGTTTGTTGAAATAGAGTTCTAGTAGAGGAGTCAGATCTGGCGATTAGCTCATCAACAAATGTCGCTCTTCCTAAACCATGATTACTTCCACGACCTCTTCCACCTGCAAAGTTAGTGCTTTTGGGGGTTTCACGTTCTTTTCTTTTTGTATTCATACAAGCTTAAATAATCATACCTTGTTTTTGCGGTAGGAACCCGTTCAGTCTGCCGAAGGATGCGTATCTCTTCACTACGTCTTATCACCCCTGCAACCTCAAAAATCAAGATAGCTAAGAAACAACTTAATCAGCTACACTCTATGTTTACCAATTACTTTACCCGACAACGACTCCAAAATGTTGGTCACTATAATTTCCTATTAATTAATAAACAAAGTGCTCAATATAAATTGTCAACCCAGGGAGGTCTGGTTATTTCCAAGGTAATCAAGTATAATATATGCATAAACATTCAGTAACTGGTCAATCAACTAGAAGTCACCCAATCTACCTAATTACTAAGTCTATGCTCTTCTCACTGCTCAATCAAACTTCAAATACTAATTCGATTTCCAAAGATTAAGAGAGTTCACAATCCTTCTACTGTATCAATTCTGGAAATGATTGCTTCAAGAATGAAATAGCTAAATTGCTTTTGCAAGAAGTTAAATCCTAAACCATCATCATAAAAAGGGATCCAATCCACAATTGCAATACTCAACCATAAAGGAAATCAATCTTCATGTTATGTAAATCCATATGCCATCTACCAGTTTCAGCAGTTCATGAAAGGAAATAAATAATGATAAAATGCAGTGGCAGAGCACAGGTGTAACAACAATAATCAATAACACACTTGCAAAGAGAAACTATGCATTATTCAGTCGACTGTTTCAGCAAACAAAGAAAAGCTATAAATGGAAAATCCTACCCTTAATGCTCACACCGTTTCAGCAAACCAAGAAAGACTATAATTGAAGAATCATACGCTTAATGTTCAAACTGTTTCAGCAAACCAAAAGGAAATCTAATCGCAATTCCACACAACACAAGGCAAATAAAATAAGCAGCTAACTAACTAGGCAACTCTGAAAGAAGGTGGGCCCTTGCCTTCTAACAAAGATGCCTCTAAACACTACCATAAATCAATACACAGTAAATCAGGAAAATGCTGCCAATTTCATTAATAAGATGAAGTTTCAATTACAGAGTTCTTCCACTCCTGTTACAAATTCTTTTCAAAATAAGCCTAACCTCTTTTAACCATCATATCCTCTTTTAAATACTACAACAAGGCGAATCAAATCCTTATAATTCAGGCAGCCATGAAGATCAAAGATCTTCAGGTTGTCGAGTCAATACCCCAGAATAGAAACAGTTACAATCATTATTACATTGAGATAAAATCTGTTTCATAATCATTCATGCTCTCACAACTTGAACTGATCCAACGCCAAGTGAGTTTCAGCTGGCTGAGTGGGAGGATAACTTAGACTACCTTGCAATAATATGAACCAAAGCCCTAAAAGGGTGTAACTGCTTGCCAAGTACTTCTTCATCCACGTGTATCAACTTGTTGACACTCGAATTCCCTGTGGTCTCAAATTGCTTTCATCAATCCATCACAAGTCAACACAATTAGGAACAAAATCTATAAACACAGGCAAACTTTAGGCATTAATATAACAAAGTAATAATAAATTATATCTGCTCAAGTTCATGCTTTGCCTTAGGAAAGAAAACAACTTGGTTATAATAATAAGGAGAAAGAGGGAAAAAGGATCACAATGGAAGTGAGCAAAAAGGGTCATTTCTGGCACCCAACAGTTTCCAGCAGTAACGCAACCCTATTCAACAACAACGCACCCATTTCTGTGAAAACATAGTATCACTCACCTATTGAATCGCCACGACAAGGACCCTGGAAAAGGCGGAGATGAATTTTTTTGTCAACGGAAAATGCAAACCAACGGACAACCGAAGCATGCAAACAAATGAGCACCCACGAAGACAAATCGTTGTTCGGTTGTTCAACCCACGTTCAGGAAAATGGGAAGGCGCACCAAATCACCGACAGACACACCAATCACAGAAGACAACAACGCCTTAGAGAACCAGGAGCAACATAAGACGACCCCGCAACAACGTGTTGAAGAAAAGCTGGAGCAACCACGAGTCCAGAAAACAATGCGTTGAAGCATGGAAATCTCCAGAACCAGAGACGACGCATGGAGAAATAACGTTTTCCAAAACCTGCAAAATGTAGACGCCCATACCCAACATAGTACACCGTTCCATCACCAAAAAATAAATGAGGAGGAATAACCTATTCTCCATTTGTGTAACACCAGGACATGCAAACACACAAGAACATGAAAGTGGAGCTACTCATAGGTTGCCTATCATATCAGTGTGACAAGGGCATTAAGCGAGGGCACAACAGACGCAAACACCGGAACTTGGAGGTTGTCCTTCACTCCCCACAACAGACGCAAACACCATACCACAATAAACCAGACAACCCATCTGCCACACCGAAATCACAATCGCATTAAACCCGAACACCAACTGCATTTACAATGGATGAGGAGATGCTGCTGCCGAGGCCTAGGGCACACAAACCCAGAACGACGTCCCCACAGAAAAACCACGTATTAAATAAATACAAAAAGTCTCGAATAATATAACCTCTATAGAAACTTTTGCATTCAAAGTTCGTTTCCTCTTGCGAGCGCAACTAATGTCCCCAACCGAAAACTTACTCTCGAGAACATAATAAATAAATAGACCACTCCATTTAAAAATAATTTGTTATACATGTGACCATGACCACGATGACCAATAAAATAACCCCGGGTAGAATCCAATACAATAAAGGTCTAACACTAACACTGATACGATGGAGATACACGGCGCAGGCAAAACGGACTGGGCGAAGACCGCCGCCGGAGGAAATGCTCATCGTGCACAGAGAGATTGAATTATATATATAGTGAAAGAGGGGGATGATATATTATATACATCAAGGGAGAGAGTGGGTAGGATATATATTAATCGGATTGGTCAAACACAGATCTCATCCTCATCCGCCGGAGGAAATGCTCATCGTGCACAGAGAGATCGAATTATATATATAGTGAAAGAGGGGGATGATATATTATATACATCAAGGGAGAGAGTGGGTAGGATATATATTAATCGGATTGGTCAAACACAGATCTCATCCTGCCAAGCTCTGTCATATGCCAAAATTTGAAACTGTGTAAAATTTTGTATTTCAATGGCGGCCGTTGCAGCAACGTCAGAAGAACCCTTAACGTGTGAACAAATGAGAGAATTGCTGGATATGCAACCCCATCCTGAAGGAGGGTTTTTCAAGGAGACATCGAGAGACACCTCCGTGGCCCTATCTAAATCTATCCTTCCGCCTCAGTGTAATTCGTTAATCCAACTCAATTACCCTTTTCATGTTTCATTACCTTCTATATATGTTTACGTATATCTTTGCTTCGTATAATATAATATATTTGCAGTTTTATGGGATTTGGGGGTTTCGGGTTTGCGCAATTACTGTTTTTGGGCCATGGTTTGATGATGATATGGTATTGCTACTGGTAATGATATTTATATTTTATGAGATTACATGACAGCAGGGGCTAACATAAACATGGATGTGTTTGTGTTTAGACAAAGTAGATAGACCCATAAGCACTGCCATTTTATTTTTGCTACCATCTGGAAGCGTGTCCCATTTGCATCGAATTCCCTGCGCCGAAACGTGGCATTTCTACTTGGGAGAGCCTCTCACGGTTAGTAAATTCGAATCGTTTTTGAATTTATATTTATCAAGATTAATAGCTATAAAAAAAAATTATTCAATCTTTTGCAGGTTAATCTTTCTGCATGTTTGATAAAATCTAGATTTAAGATAAATTTAATTTAATTTTTTTATTTTTAAGGTTAGAATTAAACGGACAACTTATACTGTTGCATAGATTTATTTAAATGTTTTGTTATCACAATCATTATAGAATAGCACTGTCAGGTATATTTATGATAAGCCCTGGGTTGTCAAATTTCAGATCTTTGAACTTGACCCTAATGGGGTAATGAAGCAGACTGTGCTGGGTCCTGATCTGAGAGCAGGTCAAACATTGCAGTACACAGTGCCACCATTTGTTTGGTTTGGCTCATACCCTACTAATGATATTGAGAGCTTTTCCCATGATGGTACCCTGCTGGTTAAAGCCCCACCAAGAGATTCCGAGATGCACTGCTCATTAGTTGGTTGCACATGTGCACCCGCTTTCCAATTTGAGGACTTTGAACTGGCTAAGAGATCAGAACTTCTGTCTATAAATTCAGCCTCCAAACCCTTCATTGAGTACCTAACATATGCCGATTGAAGATCCATGTACGAGGTTGGTTATGGCAGGCTAATTCTAGAATTTACGTATCTTAATATGCGGTTTCAAAGGAAACAATGCATCATCTGGCAATATTCAGGGGTTTGATGTAGGTTTTTATGATATCTTCACTTAGAATAGAAAGTCCATGCCTGAGTATGTGAACTTGAATAGAGAGTGCATGGCACAGCTTGCTAACTCGACAGCTCAACTCGAAGCATATGAAATGTTTGGATGAACTGTTATGCCTTCGATTGATTTTCATCAGATGTAAGCTTCTATTACTGTAAAAGTACTTTAAAATGCAACTAGCATTTCTATAAACTAGACAGTTACATATTTTTAAATCCATATGAGCTTTCTCAGGGTTTCTATTGTTTGGGTGTTTGAAGCTTGCGGTGCATATGCACCTATTGTTAATGTGTTTTTAAGGCATTATAGTGTGTATTTCTGAATTCTTCTTGCAATTCTTGTAAATCAGGACTTCTTAGACAATTTAAAGTTTGATTCGCACGTCTCCATTCCTAATGTCATTTATGTAGGTCATTATAGCTTTAACTATGCATTCAATTGACGTTTGAATTTTGTCGCATAAGTGACTTGATTCAATCGTGACTATCAATGACGTATAATCTAATCAAGATATTACCAAATGTGCCTTGTTAATAATCTCCAATCTAATAATTTTAGAAACATGGTCATTTATGTGCCTACATTGTAGAAAGCAAGTGTCTCATTGGTTCTCAAGTTTCTGCAGAATAATTTTAACAAGGGTTTCTTGCTTCCTGTCATTTTTGTCTTCAAAACTTAGTTTAACATGTTTTAGAACTATATGCTGCCTTTTCTGTTATTTGCTTCCCTGAAATTATTCTTCAATTTCCTTTGTTTGTGTCTGACTCATTGTTTCCTTCTATCATATTACAGTGATCAAATACCAACACAAAATTTTTATGATTTTGTTTAACATAATTCTGATTACAACCTTTCTGTTTCTAGTAGGATTTGAAATTCCTAAATTCAGTCTTCTCTTAGTACCGACTCTGAGTTCAATATTATGTAAGTACAAAAATGTCTCCTGTGGTATTATTTGTTTATTCTTTCAACTGTTTGACAAAGGTTTGATTGATTTCTCACGGGATCATGTATAGAAAAGGAAGGGTTTAACTGAAATTGATATTAGTTTGGCAATAGGTATTTTTATAATATGACCATGCTATAAAAATACCAAAAAATAGTCTTTTCTTGTACTGTTGCATTTAGTCAATGTTGTATAATAATATGTTCTTCAAATATTAGTGTTCTAGTATTATCATTACGCAATATTAGTGTTTTAATATTATTATTACGCAAGTATGTGAACTTGCTGCATAGTTCAATTATTTTGATTTTGATCAATTTTCTTACAATAATTTTTTTGTATACTATGGAAATATCTTCCAATATTCTGGACACCTCCATATTTCTTTTATCTCAATTAGTCTATTAGATCATTGACACAAATTTCTTTTAACTCAGTGATGAACGGAAAGCATAGCAGCTGAAGACCTCTGAAGGGTTATTTTACAGATCAATTTAACAATTTAAACATGTACCATTACTTTTAATTCTTTTTGGAGGTTCTATTGATGATATATAAACTAGCTAAAGGGGGATTAGATTCAGATACTGATATACCCATTGTGAGATAGAAATGCAATCATACAATTGAAGATGGATTTTATGTCTAAATTTAATGTTGAATGCATAGAAAACATAAATCACCAAGAATTGCAATACACACTTTTTGAAAAGAACTATCAGATCGTACAGGAAAACCCAAAACACAAATTACTCATCATACAAATGCCTACACTTTGAAAAGCCCAACAAGAATTCTTGTAGTGTATGATGTTAAACAAAACTCTTTTGCTCTGTTTGTATTATGTCATTTCTTGAATGCAATTTCTGCATTGATATTGAGTTGGCCCTCTGCTAAATTTGAGCAATTGTCATATGACATATAGTTGATCTAAATTTTTAGCTGTGTCTAACTTTTATATATTTCACTGTAGTGTTAAGTTTAGAATTGTATACAAAATTTGGAAAAGGAAATCCAGAGAGCCTATTTTTTTTATCAAAGGATCTGGGGAGGATAGTTCAACTTTAGGACAATTATTTTTATTATAAATATGTTTCTTTTGTTTTTCATGAAAATAATAATATATTCGATATTTCGAAAGAGAAATCAGAATATACATTTAAAGATGCCTTTCCAAATCGTAAATCCAACATTTCTGCTTCTTCAGTTCTTAACAGACCTGAAATATCCTATCAAATCAACATTTCTGCTTCTTCAGTTCTTAACAGTGTTGGATTTTGTGCAACTTCTGAAGATATTTTTCATTATATTTTATTGTACTTTTATTGTATTTGATTGTACCTCCTAAGGGAGATGAACTGGATGTAATTATTTATGTAATCACATGAAAGAGTCAATGTAAACCTTGGGGTGCAAATAAACAAAAAAAAATTATTTATTGCCCCTAGATGAAGTTGGCCCAGTTAGGGAATTTCTGGTTTTTGCACTTGTATAAATAGGAGGCCAGTGCACCTCATTATCTCATTCTCACACTTAGCAAGTGCGCATCACTTGGAGGAGGCTGATTTCGCATCACTTGAAGGAGGAAGCTTATTTGGGGCATCTACTTGTGAAAGACACTTTCACATTCTTTCTCTTTTCTTATTTGTACTATGATCTCGGAATTATCATCTCTTTGCGAAGGTTGTTGGGTTTTCTCCCATTTGGGTTTCCCAGGTCAAACTCTATGTTGTTGTTTTGTGCTTTGTCTTGCTTCTAGTGATCTTGGTTATGCATTTATGTTTTATACTATGAATGTATGAAATTTAACATGGAATCAGAGCATCATATAACATGGAATCAAAGCAGTTCTAGAAGAGGCCATTGCTGAAGCATTGTCGGAAACCTGCCGGAATTAGGGTTTCATCTTGTGAAGCCTTCACCCACCATTTTGAAGAAAAAGAGCCATGGGAACTTCGTTTTTGGCAAGGCGAATCTATTGGTGAAGACGAAATTCAATTCCGAGAACTTTCAATTTTTGACCTAACTCTGTGGCTGCAACATAATTAGGGTTTCAGTTTTAACTCATTTCTCTCCATAGATTTGGACCAGCCCACCCTCCATTCAACTCTCCTTGGCAAGGCGAATTTATCTGTGGGTTCAGTTTTTCAAATTATTAACTTTCATTTTTGACCTAGCTCCTGCTAGGGTTTCTGAACCATATCTGCAATCAAGATGATTGGGATGAAGGTTGAAGATCGTTTGGAAGGAGCCTCCAACTTTATCTCCTGGAAATCTAGGGTTCTTCTACTCCTAGAAGAAAATGATCTCTTTCTATATGTAAATGAGAAGGTCCCTGAACCAGAAGCCGAAGAGGATAAATCCCGATGGAGAAAGAATGATGCTAAAGCAAGAAGAACTCTTGTGGATTTAATGAGAGACCGTTTGGTTCCTCAAATCTCAGGAAAGAAGAATGCTAAGAAAATGTTCAAGACCATTATGAAGCTGTTTGAACACACTAGCCTAAATGTATCCATGACTTTGAGAAACCAGCTCTCAAATATGAAAATAGCAAAGTCAGAATCCATTGCCTCATACTTATGAGGATCGCACAACTCAAAGACAAGCTCAGCACCAGTGGAGATCCTATTGGCGATAAGAAACTTGTCCTCCACACTTTAAATGGTCTTCCACCATCATGGGAGTCCTTTATCCAAAGCATAAGTGGTAGATCCAAACTACCAAAGTTTGACAAGCTTTGGGCAGATTGCTCTCAGGAAGAGACAAGGATCGCAGCACGTCAAAGACTCCATGGCCATGGCACTCAACTTGAAGAGAACCAAGCTTTTGTTTCTCATGCCACGAAGGGTAAGGGAAAAGGTAGGAAGTTCCATAAACACAAGCGCCAAGATAGGAGACCAACTCCTCGCCCAGATCAAAAGGAGAAGAAGGACATATCTCAAGTTCAATGCTATAGGTGCAGAAAATATGGACACTACGCAAATAGCTGTCGAAGCTTAAGTAAAAGGAAGCATGAAGCCTCAACTGCTGATGTAGAAGAGGATCATCATCGCAAGAAGCAAAGGGATGATGATCGTTCGGAGTTCCTCTTCTAGAAGATCCAGAATGCAAGAACATAGATCTCTTATGGTTCCCACAAGAAGGCAGTGGGGGCCCACACACCAAAACAATAAGAGATAAGTATTTTGTTTTCTTGCTTACATAGATATGTTTTTGTCTTATATGTTTTTTTTGCAGATCTAATGTGTTGAGCAGTTGATATAGTTTACCCTGTTAGTCTAGATGATATCTCCCTTCTACATGCTTAGGGTAGTGCACACTCTTGATGGCATGTTCTAATGGAGATAACAAACATCTAGATACTTCCTAGAAGTATTTGATGGACATGTTCATGATTGTTGTGATAAAGTATTAGCTAAGATGCCTATGTAAACTATTTGTTTTTTCATTTGATTATAAAATGTCACTGATCATCAGTCGAGATTTGACTTGTAGGGAAAAGACCATGTGATTTGGCCTACAAGAGAAGACTTGTTCCTATGGACATATGAATCCTGTTGATGTTCAGCAAGAAGCTTCCTGGAATATGACTCTCAGCCTAGAAGGATGACCTCGGAGGAAGCTTTCACAGAAGTGAAACCAGAAGTAAGCCACCTTCAGATATTTGGCTGTCCAGTCTTTATACATGTGCCCAAGTTGGAACCTTCAGGCAAGAAGGGAACCTTTGTGGGATACAGTGAGTCTTCAAAGACTTACAGAATCTATATCCCAGGGTCTAGACAGATTGAAGTCAGTAGGGATGTGACCTTTGAAGAAGAATTAGCTGTCAGGAAAGGCAGAGGATTAGACATGGAGATCGATGATGAAATGATAGAACCAAAGGAGATGAGATCATCTCCTCCTCTAGTTCAAGAGGGAGTTAGCAGAAAAGGATGAACCTATCGATTCCATTGATCCAGTTGATATCCCCAGAAATGTTGCAATAGGTCGGAAAAGACCTAGATGGGCACAACAAACTTAGCATGGAGCATATGGGAAATACAAGGCCATATTTGTTGCCAGAAGATTCTCTCAGAAAGAGGGAGTCGATTATGATGATACATTTGCTCCTGTGGATCGAGATACTTCCATTAGATCGATCATTGCTATTGTTTCAGCTATGAGATGGAAGGTGCATCAAAATGATGCATACCCCAACCTTTGCTTCAAGGTTGCAGATGATGAGTCACTGATTTTTGTATTGTATGTCGATGACTTATTTCTCACAGGAAATGAGAAACTCATTGTATGGTGTAAGAAGAATCTCGCCTCTGAGTTTGAAATGAAAGATCTTGGATTGATGCACTACTTCTTAGAAGTATGGCAGAGGTAGAAAGAGATTTTCCTAGGACAAGGAAAATACACCATTGGCATATTGAAGAGATTCGAGATGTTGGACTGCAAGTCCATGGCTACTCCGATGGATGCGCATTGGAAGAAGTTGAGAGATTCTACTTCAGATTCTGATTTGATTGATCCCACCATGTATTGCCAGTTGATTGGGTCATCGATGTATCTGACCAACACCAGACTAGATATATGTTTTGCTGTGAATGCCCTCAGTCAGTTCATGTAGGAACCGAGGCAGATTCACTGGATTGCTGCAAAACATGTGCTTAGATACTTACGTGGCACTGTGGGATATGGATTGAAGTATGCTTCAGATGATGACCTGATATTACAGGGGTTTACAGACTCAGATTGGGTCGGATGTCTTGCAGATCAGAAGAGTACTTCTGGATGTTGCTTCAGTTTGGGTTCTGCAGTTATTTCCTGGTGTAGCAGGAAGCAGAACTCGGTAGCACTCAGTACTGCAGAGGCCTAGTACATGGCTGCTAGCACAACAGCTCGAGAAGCAGTTTGGCTTCGTAAACTCCTGGCAGGATTGTTCGGCTAGATTCCAGAGCCGATCGTGATTCACTGTGATAACCAGAGCTGTGTGCAGATGTCAATGAATCCTGTATTTCACGATAGGTCGAAGCATATCGAGATTCGATATCACTTCATTCGTGATATGGTGTAGAAAGGTGTGGTCGAGTTACAGTACGTGCCGATAGATGACCAGACTGCAGATGTTCTCACCAAGGCTCTTCCTAGGATGAAGTTCGAATACTTTCGCGGAAGACTTGAAGTCGAAGAGAACGTATCCCTCCTTGAGAGGGAAAGATGACATTGAGATGCTTGCCCTGCTATGCCCTGGTGCCTTCTGTAGTCCGGTTACTCAGCCAAATATGGGAGAAATCCCATAGGCAGATGAGTAGGACAGTCAGCAGTTGGTCGGGCTCACCCTGGTGCCTTCTTCAGTCCGGTTACTCAGCCAGATATGGGAGAAATCCCATAGGCAGATGAGTAGGACAATCAGCAGTTGGTCGGGTTCACACTGGTGCCTCTGTAGTCCGGTTACTCAGCTAGATATGGGAGAAATCCCATAGGCAAATGAGTAGGACAGTCAGCAGTTGGCCGTGTGATTGCACTGGTGCCTCTACAGTCCTAGTACTCAGCCAGATATGGGAGAAATCCCATAGGCAAATGAGTAGGACAGTCAGTAGATGGTTGTGCCCATTTTTGCTCGTACCTAGGAAAGTGTTCCCCAAGTGACAATTGCCTAATGTCACTTAGAAGGGGGGAAAAAGGTGACCCTCACATTAATTGCATTTAATGAGACTTTATAAAATGAAAGTCACTTTTTGATTTAACTTAAGTGGGTGAGTGAATTTTATTTAAGTGATTGAAATAAAAGTGATTCACTCTCATTGAATCTCATCCATCAGATTAGATCTATTCTCCACCGTTGGATTAGAACTCACTTAGGGTTAGACAAAAAGGCATGAGGGAGGCATATTCAACTCACTTTTGCATTTTGGAAAGTAGAGTGGAGAGGGTAGAGAAGAAGGGCACGATTTCCAAGGAGAGTTTTTCTGCACAGAAATCGAGGAGAGTTTAGCATTTAATTCTGGGCACATTTCCCAAGGCAGCCGTATAGTACGGATTTGGGCACATTTATTGAGGCAGCTTGCATGCAGATCGAGGTCCGTACAGGCAGCATTTATTGCTGGTCGTACAACACGGGTTTCAAGGTGCTTGCTGGGCACAAATCCCGAGATTCTCCCTGCACAGATTTCGAGGGCTTGACTGGGCACAAAACCTGAGGTTGACTGCACAGAAATCGAGGTGTAGTACAGGGCACGGTTTCCAAAGCTGACAGCACGGTCTTCAAGGTGAAACAGCACGAATTTCGAGGAGTAACTTGCACAGAAATCGAGGCACAGACTTCTGGGTTATTCATGCACAGATTTCGAGGTGTATTTACACAGAAACTGAGAACCGTATAGTGGTACGGACTGTGTTTTTTTAGCACAGATTTCGAGGTATTTTTGGCATGCATTTCAAGGCTGTAGGCACAAAAATCGAGGTTCAGTTTGGTGCACAGTTTTCAAGGAAGATTCTGCTGAGTGGTGAAGATAAGTTAATTTTTCATTGTAATGCTGTGATGAATTTTTTGCTGAAGAAATAAAATCTCTCTTGTCTTACTGGTTTTCCCCGTGGGGGTTTTTCCAGGGCACAGTTGCCGAAAATACTGAGTCTATCTTTTATGGTGTGAATGTTTAAATTTGTTTTTCAGCCTGTCATTGTGATTTTACTGCGTGTTTAATTGTTACAGTAAATTTCATAAGTAGTTTGCAGCCTATGCAAAACCGGCTGCAAATGAAAAACACTGAAATGTTGACATAAACCAGCAAGCAGTAAAACCCATAAAATCTACATGGTATCAGAGTGAGAGGGCAGAAAACAATGATATTTTGCAAACACACAGAAATTTCCAGAACTCAGAAATTTTGTGATTTTCTTCTGTTAGTGATCAGCATTCTGTTGGGTTTAAGTTGAGATGGCTACAGGTCTTATGTTGGAGGATAGGCTGAATGGGACAGAGAATTTTGTGCCATGGAAGGCCAGAATTTTACTGATATTGGAGGAGAATGAACTATGGGTGGAGGTGGTGATAAATACTACAGCTAACCCAATTACCATTCCCACTGCTACAGATGCAGCAGCACTATCAGCCTTCAACAAGGACTGTAAGGCTAGGAGGATTATCCTTAATGCAGTTAAAGACTACATAATCCCTCACATTTCTGGGAAGACTAGGGCACATGAGATGTGGAGTTCCTTGACCAGTTTATATGAGAGTTCCAATGAGAATAGAAAGATGGTTCTCAAAGAGAAACTGAAGAGTATAAAGATGAATGGAGCAGAGGGAGTCACAACATACCTCACTAGGATTTCTGCAGTTCAGAATGAATTGGCAACGGTTGGGGAACTGGTATCTGCTATTGAGCTTGTATGTACAGCAGTGAATGGGGCTTCAAAGTCCTGGGGTGCATTTGTGCAGGCCATAGTGGGTAGAGAGAACCTACCGTCTTGGGAGAGACTGTGGGATGACTTTGTGCAGGACGAGACCAGGAGAGGTCTTGTACAGGGCAGTTCATCACAGAGTGGGGTAGATGAGGAGAACGTGGCTTTGACAGCTAAGGGGAAGAAGAAGAAGGGTCCCAAGAAGGGTGGGGCCAAGAAGCAGCAGCAGCAGGGTGGATAGAAGAAGGACTTGAGTAAAATCAAGCGCTATTGTTGCCAGGCGTTTGGGCACTATGCTTCACAGTGTCCAAGCAAGAAGAAGAAGAAGGGACAGGAACAACAGACAGCAGCCTCAGCAGAGGTTGATGACTTTGGAGACAGGTTTCAGAGGGAGTTTTCTCTATATCCTGGACAAATTGAGAGAGAGAGGCTCTTTAGGCACCAGCATAGATATGGATATGGAGAGTGAGCATTCATTGTTGGTAGGCCATCAGACAGGTCCATCCACCACTAGTACGTGGTACATTGACAGCGGAGCCTCGAGACACATGACAGGTACTCGAGAGTTGTTCTCCGAGCTATCACAGACAGTTAGAGATGTGGAGGTAGTACTTGGTGACAATACCATTGTTAGAGAAGTTGGTCAAGGGACCATTACATTTCAGAGGGAGTCTATGAGTCCCATGATTCTGAGGGATGTGTTGTATGTCCCTGGGCTTAAGAAGAACCTTGTTTTAGTTTCCACTATTGAGGACAGGGGTCTTGGGGTGTGTTTCTCAGATGGGAGAGTGCAGGTTTTCCCCAGGACCACAGGTGTATCTACTCCCATGGACATTGGGGTTAGATGTGGAAAGTTGTACAAACTATTGTTTCAGCCACAGCATGCTCTAACACACAGCAGCAGCAGTGAGCTATGTGAGCTATGGCATCGGAGGATGGCCCACCTACATCACCCAGCTTTGAGATTGTTGAGGAGCATGGTTACAAGTTTACCCAAGTTCAGTACTGAGCAGAGTGATGTGTGCAGGGGGTGTGCTTTGGGAAAGTACACCAAGACTGCTTCTCCAAGCAGTGACACGAGAGCAGCAGGAGTGCTTGACTTGATCCATTCTGACATTTGCGGTCCTATGTCTTCAGTATCTTTGACTGGTCATGAATACTACATTAGCTTCATTGATGACTACTCTAGGAAGACCTGGATCTACTTCTTGAGGAGCAAGAAGTCACACTTAGTTTTGAGTGTCTTCCAAGGGTTCAAGCCCTTGTGGAGAAGCAGACAAGCAGGAAGATCCGGATGTTGAGATCGGACAATGGGGGTGAGTATACCTCAAAGGAGTTCGATGCTTTTTGCAGACAGGAGGGTATACAGAGACAGCTGACAGTTCCCTACACTCCTGAGCAGAACGGAGTAGCAGAGAGAAAGAACAAGTCGATTGTGGGAGCAGCGAGAGCTATGCTTCATGATCAAGGGTTACCGTTCTTTCTATGGGCAGAGGCATGCCACACTGCAGTATATCTACAGAACAAGAGTCCTCACTGTGCTTTGGGGAGGATGACTCCAGAGGAGATGTATACAGGCAAGAAGCCTGAGGTGAGCCACTTTCGGATATTTGGTTCTTTGACTTACTCTCACGTCCCTTCTGAGAAGAGGACGAAGTTTGGGCCCACTGCAGAGAGAGGTATCTTTGTGGGTTACGATGAGACTTCGAAGGCATATCGACTTTACATTCCTGGCCATAAGAGAGTTGTAGTGAGGCAGGAAGTGAAGTTTGATGAGGAGAGAGCCTTCAGGAAGTCGAGAGAGATGGAGCAGAGGGAGCCATCAGCTCCCACACCTCAGTTGACACAAGCTTCTTCGGTACAGGTTTCAGGTCCACAAGTTTCTGGAGTGACTAGATCACAGGGTACAGGCACAGCTTCTACAGGTTCAGTGTTTCAGGTGATAGGTACTTCAGGGACAGGTTCAAGGACAAGTTCAGGTACAGGTACAGGTTCAGGTTCACAGGTTACAGGTTCTTCAGGGACTGGTTCATCAGTCACTGGTCCTCGGGGTGTTGGACCTTCTGCTTCTGGGAGTTCCTCAGATGAGGATAGACTAGTTTGGGAGGAGCCTTCAAGGAAGAGGAAGCCTAAGTGGCTTCAGGACACCTTGAAAGAAGCAGAAGCATTTGGTAGACCTCAGGAGGCAATCAGGACAATAGTTGAGCCAGATAGATATGGGATGGCTCTTGTTGCGAGTCTTCGTGACTCTGAGCCTTCCACATTTGAGGAGGCTTCTCAACATCAGGTATGGAGAGATGCCATGATGGAAGAGTATCATTCCATCATGAAGAATGATGCTTGGGAGATAGTGTCGAGACCTGAGGGGAAGTCAGTGGTGACTTCCAAGTGGCTCTACAAGATAAAGCATGCTGCAGATGGCAGTGTGGAGAAATTCAAGGCTCGGTTTGTGGCTCGGGGGTTTTCACAGGTTGAGGGAGTTGACTATGATAAGACTTTTGCGCCAGTTGCTCGGTATTCTTCCATCAAGGCAGTGATATCTATAGCAGCAGAGATGGGTTGGAAGATCCACCAGATGGATGTGAAGACCGCATTTCTCAATGGTCTTCTGCAGGAGGAGGTGTACTTAGAGCAACCACAGGGATTCGAGATTCATGGGAGAGATTCTCATATGTGCAGGCTGAGGAAAGCCTTGTACGGACTAAAGCAAGCTCCTAGAGATTGGTACTCCAGGATCGATGCATACTTTTCGATGGGCTTTCAGAAGAGTGAGGCTGATCCCAACCTTTACTACATTGTGGTTGGTGGAGATCCTCTCATTCTTCTGTTATATGTTGATGATTTGTTTATCACTGGAGATGAACGTCTCATTGCACAGTGCAAGAGAGACCCTGCAGCTGAGTATGAGATGACTGATATTGGGCTGATGCATTACTATTTGGGGATGGAGGTTTGGCAGGAGCCTGGACATATTTTCCTAGGACAGGGGAAGTATGCAGTTGATATTTTGAAGAGTTATCGGATGGAGGACTGCAGGCCCATGTCTACACTGATGATCACCAACTGGAAGCAACTTCATGCTTCTGAGGGTAAGTTGGTGAATCCCACACTCTATCGTCAGCTCGTTGGATCGTTGATGTATCTGGTCAACACCAGGCCAAACTTGTGTTTTGCGATGAACACTCTTAGCCAATTCATGGTGGAGCCTAGGAGTGTGCATTGGACTGCCGCAAAACATGTACTGAGATACCTAGTAGGTACAGTGGATTATGGTTTGGACTACAGGGGTTCGGGTGGAGTCAGCTTGGTTGGGTTCACAGATTCAGACTGGGCAGGTTGTGTGAGGGATCGAAAGAGCACTTCCGGTTGTTGTTTCAGCTTGGGCTCGGTAGCAGTGTCGTGGTTCAGTCGGAAACAAAAGTCCGTTGCATTTAGTTCTGTCGAGGCTGAGTATATGGCGGCCAGTCAGGCTACTTGCGAAGCACTGTGGCTTCGTAAGTTATTGGTAGATTTATTTGATCAGCAGCTTAGACCTACGGTGATCTATTGTGACAATCAGAGTTGCATTCAGCTCTCTGAGAATCCGGTGTTCCATGACAAGTCAAAGCACATCGAGATCAGGTACCATTTCATCCGGGACTACGTCCAGAGAGAGGCAGTTGAGTTGCGGTGTATTTCCACTGATGAGCAGGTAGCAGAGATCCTGACAAAGTCTTTGGGGAGGGGGAAGTTTGTCTTCTTCAGAGATAAGTTGGGAGTGGTGCGGAACACCTTCCTCGGTAAGAGGGAGTATTAGTTTTGTACCTAGGAAAGTGTTCCCCGAATGACAATTGCCTAATGTCACTTAGAAGGGGGGAAAAAGGTGACCCTCACATTAATTGCACTTAATGAGACTTTATAAAATGAAAGTCACTTTTTGATTTAACTTAAGTGGGTGAGTGAATTTTATTTAAGTGATTTAAATAAAAGTGATTTTCACTCTCATTGAATCTCATCCATCGGATTAGATCTATTCTCCACCGTTGGATTAGAACTCACTTAGGGTTAGACAAAAAGGTATGAGGGAGGCATATTCAACTCACTTTTGCATTTTGGAAAGTAGAGTGGAGAGAGCAGAGAAGAAGGGCACAATTTCCAAGGAGAGTTTTTCTGCACAGAAATCGAGGAGAGTTCAACATTTAATTCTGGGCACATTTCCCAAGGCAGCCGTACAGTACGGATTTGGGCACATTTATTGAGGCAGCTTGCACACAGATCGAGGTCCGTACAGGCAGCATTTATTGCTGGTCATACAACACGGGTTTCAAGGTGCTTGCTGGACACAAATCTCGAGATTCTCCCTGCACAGATTTTGAGGGCTTGACTGGGCACAAAACCCGAGGTTGACTGCACAGAAATCGAGGTGTAGTACAGGGCATGGTTTCCAAAGCTGACAGCACGGTCTTCAAGGTGAAACAGCATGGATTTCGAGGAGTGACCTGCACAGAAATTGAGGCACAGATTTCTAGGTTATTCATACACAGATTTCAAGGTGTATTTGCACAGAAACTGAGAACCGTACAGTGGTACGGACTGTGTTTTTTTCAGCACAGATTTCGAGGTATTTTTGGCACGCATTTCAAGGCTGTAGGCACAAAAATCGAGGTTCAGTTTGGTGCACAGTTTTCAAGGAAGATTCTGCTGAGTGGTGAAGATAAGTTAATTTTTCATTGTAATGCTGTGATGAATTTTTTGCTGAAGAAATAAAATCTCTCTCTCTCTTACTGGTTTTCCCCGTGGGGGTTCTTCCAGGGCACAGTTGCCGAAAATACTAAGTCTATCTTTTATGGTGTGAATGTTTAAATTTGTTTTTCAGCCTGTCATTGTGATTTTATTGCGTGTTTAATTGTTACAGTAAATTTCATAAGTAGTTTGCAGCCTATGCAAAACCGGCTGCAAATGAAAAACACTGAAATGTTGACATAAACCAGCAAGCAGTAAAACCCAGAAAATCTACAATTGCCACTTCTCTTCAATTTCTGCTTCTTCTTGAGTTCTTAATTCATTCATCAGCAACAGGGTAAACCCTGGCCTTGCTATATACAAAAAGATTACATAAAAAGAAACAAAAGAAAACGTCTGCCCATTGATTTCAACTTCTCTTCACAGGATGAATCATATTTTTTTGAACTGAAACGGTTGCTTTTATATTGATAAAAAAAGGTTGCGGCCGCATCGGTGTACATCTTTCTGCTTCAGCCTTCTATATAGTAAACCGATATGTTTCTTTACAAAATACACAATACCTGGTTCACACTAGTCAGAAACTACTAAACTCCTAGTTTTGACATCTATCTTACTGGTATAGATTCTGCAAAAGTCTCCAGAAAGGAAAAGATACTTGTATTTCATTACAAAAATTCAAAATAAAAAGGCAAGGCCGCTACAGGCTTGCTGTTTTGCTTACACCATCCATAGAAAGACTTGGAAGATCATCCTTGCTCATCTGCTCATCTTTAATCCCCTTGATTATAATTGGCTGGGTTTTTTCTTGATTATCCCTCGGTTCTTCATCTGGTTCCATTTGCATCATGTCTTTGTAATCTGGAACCCAATCCTCCTGAAGCGATGCTGACCCTTAAGCTGCATGTCCCGAAGCTGCTCTACATACTCAGAATTTTGTTTCTTAAGAAACTCAATCTCGACTTCAGCTTGAATAAGCCTGATTGTCAACTGATTAACCTGGGCACTCATCATAGCAAATTGGTTCTGCGTAATGGAAGAGTACTGGAAGAGTTACGCGCAATAATGATGCCTGCCAGATGTTTATCACCACCTTCCAACGTACAAATAGCCGGCAGTCCTGAGTCAACTTTGTCGACATTCAAATTTTCCATTTCTATGCCTATAACTCCCTTGAATTCATCTGAGTTCTCCCTCTGGTTCCTTTCCTGATCCTCTCCTCTCAAGACGTATTAAGACGTATTGAAGAACTATAAACTGAGAGACTGCTTGAAACCTTGAGATATTGTATAGCTCGCACAAATCTATGACCTTACAGGCTATAATTAAGAAATTATTCAAATGCACCCATGCACAAGGAGCAACAACCCTAAACAGAGTGCGTCGTTTAAACAGAAAATGAGTACCTATCTTATTTTCCAATTTAACAACTGAATTTCTTACCCCAGGAACAAGCCTTCTCTTATGACAGTTATAGCAGCGACTTCCCACAAGGTTCAAAAAGCCCTCAGGATGACAACTTCTCTTGCACCAGGGGCGTCCCTCAGAGTTCGATCCCGCTTCAGCAAGGCCAGTGAAAGAAGCTAACTGAGACCACCTTCCATAATCCACCGGGGTCACCTTAGTCAGAATCACGACAGCTGTGATGAGGCTTTTCCGACAATAGAATGCCAACTCAGAGAGTCTACCCACTATGACCAAGCTTCTCTTGTGATTTTTGCGGCAGGGATGATCCTCAGGATTCGAACGCAGCACTGCCTGAAAAGGGAGCTAACTGAGACCGCCTTCCATAATCCCACAAAGCTACCTTATTCATGCTCTCGACAGCTGAAAATCTGAAATCCCACAATAAGACTCGAAAGCTACTTAATTCACCCTTTAACATATCCCAAGAGATGACGAAATCTCTAATGATTTTCTTGTGCTGATTTATTACTTCAATCTCTAATGATTTTCTTGTGCTGATTTATTACTTCATGGCACACTGAAGAGCCATCATTTCCAGCTTGTTCTCACGCCCAGTCCATCTTTCCACACCATTTACCATATAATTCGTTAAATAAGCAGATCTTACCTTCTTAATTGCCTCTGATTGCATCTGATATATTTGCCACCTGTACTCCATAACTCGATTTCTGTTCATTGAATTAATTTTCCATGGCTTTATTTGCAATACCATTTTATGAAATAAAGATTTCACCTCCATCAGGGGATATCACAATGAATAATATCTTCCCCAAGGATTCTTAGATTGCCTTGTTCTAATTTGCAAGCCAAATTTTCCTGTTCAGCTTGAATATTTAGCTCTCTTAAGAACATGCACAGCTTTCACATCTTCAAATTCGGTAATCAGTTGTAGAATTCTCTACATTATTCTACATGAGGGTCCATCCTTTGGTGCCTTCTTGGAGATCCTTTGGTGCCTTCTTGGAGACTTGGAGACTATTTACTGGATAATTATCATTGAGTCCCTAACTATAGTTATTAGTCTTATATTATGCTAAGATGCTTGGGTTAAGCCTTGCTAAAGAGCCAAGGCTTCAGCTTGATTGTTTGAGGTCTCTCCCAATCCTCATGAGAAGTATTGCTTCGATTTTCCACTAGGGTCAAAAAGCACCCCCTTCACCTGCCAACCCTACACACGATGAATCATATTAACATATTATCCATTTTGAATTCCCAAGGCTAGTCATCAAGAGCACGTGATATGATTGGGGGGAGATAACCCTTCTTTACTTTAGTTATTTCCAGCGTCTGCATTTACAGTAACAGGGCTTCTTTGAAAAGCATATCAGCACTATTGTTCAGTTCTCTAAAGACACATTGAAATGATACAAATTCCATTTCGATCTTGTCTCTATTATTCTATCCATAAGTGGAACTAGTGAAAGGTTTCCCTGATTGTAATTTCCTTTTAGCCCATTCTATAATGAGTGAGTCACCTAGGATCTGCAAACAAGATATTCCTCTTTTCTTTGCAATTATTTTAGCAATATCCACAATGCAATGGAGTTCTGCTCTAATATTTGTCTATTCTCCAATACCTGATTTAACTGGGATGTAAGGATTTTCACTAAAATATAGTATTCATCCTGGCACATAGATGCTGGAGTTCCCTGACACGCTCTGTCAAACTAACCCCATGACATCGATTGATCTATATCGGGCTGTTTTTATAATTCTGGGTCTCTTCACCTTTTTAGGCTTCCATATCCCTCCATATGCAAAATTGATTTAATGATTTACCTATACAGGTGGGATCTTCTTATTTTGAAATGTCATTTCATTTCTTGCCAACCACAAAGTCCATGCAACTGTATAGGGAAAGGATTTATGTTCTGCAACTTTTTTGTCCCGATACCAATTTTTGAAACAATTAGAAACAGTGTTCCCTTCCCACTTTCCTTTTCCAGCTGTTAGATTATTAGCTTCATTCTATACTTACATGAACAAGGACAGTGTACTAGTAGATGATCAAGATTCCTCATCTTGTTTGGAAAGTATATATCTACCTGGTGCGAGTTTTATCTGTGTGGCTAGGACCATGCTCCAACTATGGCACCTTCTTCCAACAAAGTAGAGAGCAGCGGCGTACAACAGTTCCATACAACTTTCCTTCAGCAGTTCCCTACAAGTTCATAGAATATGCTCACTCATGACCAAAGGCAACTTTATTAGGTATTTCTTATTTGTGTAGACTTTTCTGAGTTAATTACGGTGATCTTTTGTATCCCATTTTTGGACAGTTCTTTTTGTCGTTAACCAAAGTTTTTGGGTTTAACTTCCAGAAAAATGGATTCCGATGATCATTCCAAGGCCAAAGAGAAATTACATCAGACTAATTGATTACATATTTAACAGTAGCTTGACAATTTCTCTAGTTTGTTACCGCTCAAACTAGCATCCCTTTTTGTGTTGGTGATGGTAAGCATACGAGAGGGGTTAGACTCAATGTTACCATGACCTAACTCCTCAACTTCTTTGGGTAACTCCTAAACCCAAGGGAGAGTCCTTAATGGAGGAGGAACATTAGCAAACACCAACACACTTACAAATACCCTTATACGAGCCTTATGGCTAAGATTAGTGCCTTATATGGAGTCAACAATGAGTAATAAAGACACATAAAACATATAAAGGAGTTAATTCAATCTATCAATCAACATCAATAGATATCATCAATTTAATACACTTCATGAGTCCCAAGGTAGGGTTTCACACTTCCCAAGGGACTACCTCAAAAAAGTGCACCTTGAAGGGCAAAAGATCAAGTGAACTTGGATGCACTTGATGATCCAGTTAGAATTGTCAAAAAACTTGTAGAAACCCTAAGTTGGGCAATTCATGTTTCCCAATGCACTAAGGCAAATGAGGATGCCTTTTAGGGTTTGTGGCTAAAACCCTAGGGTGAAATTTTAGGATGGACCATAGATACCAAATCACGTATAATTCACCAATTACAAGGTTATCATGTATCCCAATGCATATCCTCAAAAGAGGATGCCCTCTAGGATTTGTGGCTAAAAGCCTAGGGCGATTTTTTAGGATGGACCAAAAAAACAAGTTCATGGCTACTTTTGGATTTTTTGAATTTATTTAGATTTTTAGGGTTTTTCCAGCAACATTATATATTTTTAGGGTTTTTTAATAAATGAAGATGCATGTGAAATGAAAGGCACGTGAATTGATAACATAGAGATAGATTTGTTGAAAAGATAGGGCATATGAGTCTTGTCTCAATCCCTAGGGCATTGAGAGATCGATACCAACGTCCCTCTCTTAAGATGGCTTTCAAATCTTGCAACTAGGGCATCAACTAGCAACTTCAAGATTTAGTTAGAAGAGCTTAATTAGGGCAAGAGAATAAGTCCAAGGTCCAGTGACAATGGAGAGCTCCTATGAATGGAAGGTCTCCTCATGCAACGTTGACAAAATACTAGCAAGAAACCCTAATTTAGCCCAAAGCACTTCAAGAATGGCGGTAAACAAGGGTTAGGAGATAAACTTACCAACATTAACCAAAGAATGAGCAAGGAGATGCACCTTAGGTCATCCTTGAGCACGAGTTATCACAACTATTCTTAGCATCAACCAATAGCATGTGTAAAAGAAACCCTAGAACTTCATCACATCAACCTTTAAGAAGGAAAGATCATCCAAAGAGAGGTGTCCATAGCATCAAGAGCTCCAATATATCAAAAGAAGAAAATATCTCTTAATGGACCCATATTTTTTTTGTGTTTTCATAATGAGAGGAAGGCATTATTGCACCGAGAGAAACGAGGTGCTCTACAGCCCAGTATGGGGGAGAAGTTGTAACGTTTGTGATGTAATGTTTGTTACCAACAAAATAATTAAAAAAATTCATGTCGGCTCATAAAATAAAAAAATTATGGAAAGTACTTAAAAAAAATCCATGTCAGTTCATAAAATAAAATATTATGAAAAGTAATTAAAAAATAGATGTTCTTTTATAAAATAAAAACTTAAAACTTAAACCCGGATCTATGAATCAAGAGAGATCAAATTTCTTGAGTTTAAATTTTAAAAAAGAAATACACCTCAAGAAATTGGATCCCTCTCGGTGCTTGTTAGATACGGGTTTAAGATGGATCTATGCTGGTTTATATAAAACTAGTGTCACCTAATTTTAAGTTATTAGCCTGCAAGATAATGTGAAAATATAACACTTTTGGTTAGTGGACCCATAAATTTGGGGAATTAACCACACAATGACATAAAATAACAATAAAAATGTGAAATTAGGCTACACCAAGTGCTAGGTGTGCCAAAAGGAGGATGCCATGCCCCAACTAACCCCAATAGATGTGTGTCCACAACGTCCTCCTTCATTATCCTTGTAGGCTTCTGTTAAGTTTAAACCAAATAGACAAGCAAGATCACTGAAAGAAACACAATCACAAGATAGACACACAATATACCCTGGGAAACCCTCATGGGGTAGAAAACCCAGCAAAGCTTTCCTCAATAAGATGATCAACCAAAATACAAGATGTGCTCCTTCCTTCTTTGTCTCCTTAGCAGATCTCCCAGACAAGTGCGCACTCTTCCACAAGTGAGTGAATGATCTAATGAGGAGTTCACCTCTCTTATTTATACTGACTCCTAACTGACTAAAAGACCTAATGGGGCCGACCTCTCCTGGAGAAGTCTAATAACCCCAAAAATATAACCACAGGGCCGACAACCACATGGTGGGTCTAATAACCCTAGTTAATACAAACTCTCGGAGGAATAAACATCTCCGGATACATAATAGGGTTACCTCGGAGGGATGAAACATCTCCGGAATAATAAAGTACAAATATAATATTCTTTGAAGTTACAATATTCAACACTCCCCCTTAACGAGAAGGATATTATAACAGCATCTGCAGGAACAAGGAGTCACTATACATGATACATCTATAAATCATCGGAAGCTTTCTTCAATTTGTCTTCATCAGTAACTCAAACAGTTACTGGTACATCAATGTCAACATCAACATCAACATCACGATCTTCAGCATCGTCTTCACATGATCAGCAGCATCGTCATCTCACGATCAGCAGCATCGTCATCACACGATCAGCAGCATCGTCATCACACGATCAGCAGTACAAGTATTCATGCCAATACAAGTAACCATATCAACAATACGAGTATCCTATCGATACAAGTAGCCACATCATCAATACAAGTATCCATACCGATATAAGTAATCACATCATCAATACAAGTATCCTACCGATACAAGTAACCACATCATCAATACAAGTATCCTACCGATACAAGTAACCACATCATCAATAAAATCACTTTCTCGGAGACCATTCGTCTACGGATCAATTCAGGGACCGAAGTCCAAGGATGATACAATCCCCTCTTCTCGGAGACCACACGTCTACGGATCAATTCAGGGACCAAAGTCCGGGGATGATACAATCCCCATCACGTACATTTTGAACTAGTGGTTCCGGGATGATGCAATCCCCATCACTTTATTCTCGAAGACCATACGTCTACGGATCAATTCAGGGACCAAGGCCCGGGGATGATACAATCCCCATCACGTACATTTTGAACTAGTGGTTCCGGGATGATGCAATCCCCATCACTTTATTCTCGAAGACCATACGTCTATGGATCAATTCAGGGACCAAGGTCCGGGGATGATACAATCCCCACAACTGTCCACTAAGGACTTCATTCTCGGAGACCTCACGTCTACGGCTCTCTTTAGGACTGAAAGTCCAGGGATGATCCAATCCCCTCAACTGTCCACTAAGGACTTCATTCTCGGAGACCTCACGTCTACGGCTCTCTTTAGGACTGAAAGTCCAGGGATGATCCAATCCCCTCAACTGTCCACTAAGGACTTCATTCTCGGAGACCTCACGTCTACGGCTCTCTTTAGGACTGAAAGTCCAGGGATGATCCAATCCCCTCAACTGTCCACTAAGGACTTCATTCTCGGAGACCTCACGTCTACGGCTCTCTTTAGGACTGAAAGTCCAGGGATGATCCAATCCCCTTCTGTATTCTCATCTATACAGGTACAAATATCCAAGAGCATGTATCACATGTAGCATGTATTCTCACTAATACATCTAATCATCAAAACATGTATACATCACAACTAGCATGTATTCTTACTAATACATCTAACATCAAAACATGTATACATCACACCAAAACATGTATACATCTAGCATGTATTCTCACTAATACATCTAATATCAAAACATTTATCCATAAAAATAAAAGATATATAAGAGTTCTAAATCTAAATAATTGTAAGTAGCTAAGTGCAACAAAACAAAATTGTTATCAAATACTATACTACTCCCCCTTTCGAGGAGGGTCCTTCTGGACTATACCAAGCATGTCTCGGAAGTGTTCAAACTTTACTCGAGACAAAGGTTTAGTCAGGATATCGGCAATCTGATCCTCAGTGCTTATGTACTCGAGCTTGATGGCTCCTTTCTGCACCATGTCTCGTATATAGAAGTAACGGATCTCAATGTGTTTTGACTTATCATGGAACACAGGATTTTCAGTCATCTTAATGCAGCTTTGATTATCACACATAATCACAGTGGGATCCATTTCTAAGTCAAAAATTCCAGATAAGAGTTTCCGAAGCCACACTGCTTCATAGCTGGCAGAGCAAGCAGCTATGTATTTTGCTTCAGCAGTACTGAGGGCCACACTAGATTGTTTCTTGCTGAACCAGGAGATCATGGCAGATCCAAGGCCATAACATCCGCCTGAAGTACTTTTTCTGTCTGAGACACTACCTGCCCAATCAGAATCTGAGTAACCATGTAACTTGAGTTCATTACCTCCAAGATAGTATAGGCCAAAGTCCACTGTACCTTTTAGGTACCTCATTATATGTTTTGCAGCTATAAGGTGAACCTTTCTAGGTTCTACTAGATACTGACTTAGGGTATTTACAGCAAAGCATATATCCGGCCTAGTATTTGTCAAATACATCAATGATCCAATGATTTGTCTATATAGGGTTATGTCCACTAGTTCTGATGAATCATTAACTAATAGTTTCAGGTTGGAGTCCATAGGAGTGGCCATGGCTTTACACTCCAACATATCAAATCTTTTGAGAATCTCCACAGTATACTTACCTTGATTTAGAAAGATTCCTTTTGGCTCTTGCCACACTTCTAGGCCTAAGAAGTAGTGCATTAATCCGAGATCTTTCATTTCGAATTCTGAAGAAAGCTTCTTCTTGCTTTCAATGATTTGATTCTCATTTCCGGTTAGAAATAGATCATCTACATATAACAGCAATATAACAGGTTCATCATCCATCACTTTAAGATAAAGATTGGGGTCAGTTTTACTTTTGGTAAAGCCCATGCTTGTTAAGAAACTATCAATCCTTCCATACCAAGCCCTGGGAGCTTGCTTCAATCCATATAATGCCTTTTTCAGTTTGCATACATTGGTCCTTCCGTCTTTGACCTCAAAACCTTGAGGTTGTTCTATGTATACTTCTTCTTCAATTACACCATTCAGAAAAGCTGTCTTAACATCCATTTGATGTAATTTCCATTTCATCATGGATGCAAGTGCTATGATAGTTCTAGTTGAAGTAGACCTAGCAACAGGTGCAAATGTTTCTTCATAGTCAATTCCTTCCTTTTGAGAGAATCCTCTGGCTACAAACCTTGCCTTGTATTTTTCAATGCTACCATCTGCAGCATGTTTTATCTTGAAAATCCATTTGGAAGAAACTACACTTTTATCTCTTGGTTTGGGGACTATATCCCAAACATCATTTTTCATTATCGACTGATATTCTTCTGTCATTGCTTCTACCCATTCTTTCTTTTGAGCTGCTTCGTCATAGCTAGTAGGTAGTTGATCCACAAGATCACACATCAAGGCCATATAGTTGGACACTAGCTTTGGTTTCTTTCTTTCTCTAATGGAGCCTTCAGGAGCACCATATTTTTCAGCCCCTTGGATAATATCTCTAGCCCATGCTGGCCTTCTTTTCTTTGATAAATCTGAGATAGGAGGTTCTTGTGGTTCCAACATGTCATGATCCTCTGGGGGAATGTCTTCAGGGATGTGAACAGCCTCTGAGTTTCTAGAAGAAGAATCTTCTTCATAGATTTCTTCGAGTTGGCATTTTCTTGATTTCTTGAGAGCTACTTCTTCATCAAAAGTTACATCTCTACTGATTTCTATATGATGAAAGCCTGGTATGTAGATCCTGAAAGCTTTGGATGATTCACAGTAACCAACAAATATTCATTTCTTACCAGAAGGATCCAACTTGGTTCTCTTTTCCTTTGGAATGTGGATGTACACAGGACACCCAAATATTTTAAGATGGCTTACCTCGGGCTTCTTTCCAGAAAACACTTCTTCTGGAGTTTTGAAATCAAGAGCACTATGAGATAATCTGTTTTGAACATATACTGCTGTTCTGGCTGCTTCAGCCCATAGATACATGGGAAGATCCTGGTCATGTATCATAGTCTTCACAGCTTCCATGATGGTTCTATTTTTCCTTTCTGCAACCCCATTTTGTTGGGGATTGTAGGGAGTGGTTAGTTCTCTCTTGATTCCAGCTTCTTTACAGAATTCTTCAAACTCTTTTGAAGTATATTCTCCACCATTGTCTGTTCTGAGAATCTTGATTTTCTTTTCTGAGAGATTTTCTATTAGAGCCTTGAACTCTTTGAACTTTCCAAAAACTTCATTCTTACCCTTTAGAAAGTATATCCAAGTTTTCCTTGAATGATCATCAATGAATGAAAGATAGTATTCAAATCCACTTAGAGAGGTGGTGGGCATTGGACCACATACATCTGAGTGTATTAACTCCAAGATACCCTTAGTCTTTGTTTCACTCTTTGGAAAGGGGTTCTTGACATTCTTCCCTTTCCTACATCCTTTACATGAGCCATCATGATCAACCTTCAAATCTGGTAGTCCTATGACGACCTTGCTTACATAGGGTAAGGCTTTGTAGTTAATGTGAGCTAGTCTTCTATGCCATAGCTCACTGGGGCTAGAGGTTTCATGAACAAGAGCAGCTTCCGGATGACCCTTGAGTTTATATAAACCTCCTTCCTCTTCACCAATAACAATTGCATCCTTAATAGATTTGCCTTTGGACCACATTAACACTTGTCCATCAATGAATGCAACTCTATAGCCTTTCTTGTCTAAAGCTGAGATTGAAAGCAAATTCTTCTTCAATCCTGGAACATATAAAACTTCCTTCATCTTCATGGGAGTTCCAGAATCGAATTTGTAGTTTGCTTCACCAATTCCCTTAATGGGATATTGATAGTCATCTCCTAGAGATACCTTTTGGGGAGAAGTCTTTTCTTCAAGATTTGAGAGAGTCATTTTCTGTCCTGTCATGTGCTTTGAAGCACCACTGTCAATAAGCCATGTACCTTCTCCAGGGATTATGGATCCAGAGAGTGCGGAGAAGAGAACATATTCTTCTGCATCTTCTTCTGTATTTCTTCTTGACCTTCTTTTGAAGAAGGTCCTTTCTTCTTCTTCCTCTTCATCTCTAGGCCTTTTATTGTGAGACCTTTCTTCCTCTACTTCTTCTTCTTCACTATCATCTTCTGCAAGATGTGCTTGGTGTCTTTTGTAGTAAGTACCCTTTTTCTTCTGTAGAGGGCAATGTCTAGCAATGTGTCCTATTTTGTGACAAGAATAGCACTGGAAAGAAGAGTAATCCCTTCTTTGAGTAGATCCTCTTTTCTTATGAAATCTGTGAAGAGGATGAGACTCCTTGTGACTACCCTTCTTGGAGTAGGATTGACTCCTTCTTCTTTTGGTGTGGGTGGCCAAGGCTTGGTCATCCTCTTTGAGCAAGGCTTCTCGATTTGCAACCCTAGCCTCCTCTTGTACACAATCCTCCCAAACTACATCAAACTTCATACTTTCTTTTCTGGCACACATAGTTTGAATGAATGACTCCCAAGGTCTAGTGAGACCATTTAGAGCTGTCATCACAAGTTCATCTTCATCAAGAGTATCACCAATGGCATCTAGTTGCTCTTTGATTAGAGAGACTCTTGAGAAGTAGTCTTGAATGGATTCTCCTTTGTGCATCTTGGTACTCTTCAACTGAGTCCTTAGGTTCATCTTCCTATTGATGTTCTTTCCTTCATACATTCTTCCTAGGGCATCATATATTTCCTTTGGAGTCTTCTTGGAAGCCACTTGGGGAATCAAGTGGTCTTTAATAGAATCAGCTATGATTCTCTTTGCCCTAATCAAATCCTTCCTGTGTTTTTCTTTGGCTTCATCTTCTTCTGGTTCTACAACTTCCTCCTTGATATAATGAGCAAGATCATTCTCCTCAAGAATGAGACCAATTCTGTATTTCCATGCCCGGAAATTCTCTATACCTTCTAGCTTGTCTTCAATCTTAGTGTTTGGAGCCATCTTCTCTTGGGGGAGTCCAAGAGACAGAGTAGACTTACCTGGGAAGTTACTTTTCACTTTTCCGGAATCTGAAACAGAATTTTATCGCACTTTTGGTAGAATTAGGGTTTGACTTTCCCGGAGTTCTACCCAACCAAAAAGTTCGATCTATAGCTCAAAAGAATGCTCTTGAGAAGGGCTATCCATCCATGTAATCAGAATTAAAAAATTACAACTTTTTTCTGAAACCAAATTCTGACGTATCGCACTTTTGGTAGAATTAGGGTTTGGATTTCCCGGAGTTTTACTCAACCAAAAAGTTCGATCTATAGCTCAAAAGAAAGGTATTGAAAAGAGCTATCCAGCCATGCAACCAAAAATCAATAATACCAACTTTGGGCTGAAACCCTAACTTCACCAAAGAGAGAGAGAGAGGTATTCTTACCTTGTGAAAGATGTCCTATTCAGTCTAGCTCTGATACCATGTTAAGTTTAAACCAAATAGACAAGCAAGATCACTGAAAGAAACACAATCACAAGATAGACACACAATATACCCTGGGAAACCCTCATGGGGTAGAAAACCCAGCAAAGCTTTCCTCAATAAGATGATCAACCAAAATACAAGATGTGCTCCTTCCTTCTTTGTCTCCTTAGCAGATCTCCCAGACAAGTGCGCACTCTTCCACAAGTGAGTGAATGATCTAATGAGGAGTTCACCTCTCTTATTTATACTGACTCCTAACTGACTAAAAGACCTAATGGGGCCGACCTCTCCTGGAGAAGTCTAATAACCCCAAAAATATAACCACAGGGCCGACCCCCACATGGTGGGTCTAATAACCCTAGTTAATACAAACTCTCGGAGGAATAAACATCTCCGGATACATAATAGGGTTACCTCGGAGGGATGAAACATCTCCGGAATAATAAAGTACAAATATAATATTCTTTGAAGTTACAATATTCAACAGCTTCTACAATAAGGAAGTACAATTTACGAGTAACACAACCTAGAGGAGGGGTAAAATAGGTTCTAGTGAGCAAATAAGGTGTGCTAGATAGGGTGAAAAGCCCTTTACAAAGTGCTATCACTTTTTACATGGCAAATAAATGGGTGTGGTCATGTGTCCAAATTATTAGCCCCCCAAGGGCACCAACCCCTATAGGGCGAGCACCTCCTGGAGGTGGAAATCAAGTGGACCATCCATGGCATGATTAGGGGTATTTACCCCCAAATCAACACTCTATGCTTTAACTTGGCCTTTATATAAAAAAAAATCAACTAAATGTTGCAGGTACTCTGAGGTGTAACAACTAGTTCCAACTGCGGTACATGCGCTCTTCTCGGGAGTGTAATAGAACCCCCTAGAATCTCTTGGGTATCTATAGACCTTCACACACATTTAACAAAAAGTGACATCAAATGCATCATGATGCATACACTTTTGTCTTGCCTTCTTAAAAGGAAATGCAGTAAAATCAAAATGAGATATCAACAAGTGCAATGCATAGGTAACAGTAAATGTTGAACTCAAATGAAACTATACCTACCTACCCTAATTATGAAAATAGAAAAGGGTCAAGTAAAATCATACCACCCATATAGCCACCTAAGTATATTGTCAAATTTGCTTTCTTTGTCTTTGGAAACAATCCAAGACAAAACCACATCAAGGATGAATTGAGTACATACCATTATCTTCGTTAGAAAGGTACCATAATTATGGACAAACCTGGGAACTTGGAAACCTTCAAGTTTTTGCCATAGAGAATGGTTATTTTGCAAGCGTTATCTATCCACCCTTGTACTGGGCTCAGGTATACACTATCATCATCATATATCTGTTATGTGAAATTTGTCTACAAGGAATTGGCTATTTGATTCAGAACTTGGGGAATCACTTGCATAGATGAACTGTGTAAATTTTCTAGAGAATATTTGAGGGCCAACTATGATATATCCCTACACCTATTTAAGCATTCTTTTGGACATGCAAACACTTTCAATAATCTTAGTATCAATAATCTTTAAAAATTTGAAATTATCAACCACAAAATGTGTACCTTCAAGTTTTAAGCAAAAAGATAAATAACAGATATCGTGGTAAGAAGTAAATACTTGATCTTCCCACATACCTGCTTCGGTTATCATGTTGAAATGCATTATTGAAAACTTACATGTACTACCATAGAAATGGTTGCTTCTCATCGACAACGCTTCCTGAGAGACACTGTTGGAACTAATAATCATATCCCACCCTAGGAGAGGGAAAACCCATTGGCTCAATATCTGAAAAGGAATTCTCCGTATGAAATCCTACACCATCCTCGATGCTGGGTGAGCAAAGCATAATCAAATCCCGAGAGATCTCATCAGAGATTGATTTTCCAAGTCTTCCAACCCTTTATTATAAGGGGACAACTACATATGGTGGTCGTCTTCAATGGAAATTGTATCCACATCCTGGGGTGCTTCATCATCAATTTTACTTGCAAAGGGATTGATCCACTCTTGATAAATGGCGAAACCAACATAAGCTAAAATCATGTCTTCGATATCCTTTTCAATTGGGAGTACCTTTTCAGCAAAGACTTCGTCATATTATTTAGAACCTGTATGAAAATATGGCTCGACTCGATCCATACCAACCTCTTCTTCTTCTCTGAATGACAGGAAAGGTTCATAGACTTCTTCTTCAAAATATGTGCAATCAGAGGGCTCGAAAATAATACTACTATGTCTTGAAGAATCATAGATTGGTGGACCCATGAAATTCCAATAATCATCATCTTCAAGGATCTTGTTATTTTCCTCCTAGAGGCCCAAGATATCATAAGAAACTGCTACATGAGGGTAAGGAGAAGTCATTGTTTCATTCTGTTCCTCAATTTCTTCAACTAGGGCTTCTTGGTATTCATTTCTTGGAACACCATCATCTTCGTCTTCATAAGTACCTTCATCTTTGGACATAAGGCCAAGAATATTATCAACAGGATCTTGAACAATAGTTTCTTCAAGCAAGCTTTTTGAGTCTCGATCTTCATCGCAGATTTCTTCGACAAGGTCTACTTCATGTCCTTCAAGGATCGATACAATCTGATCATCTTTGCTATGTTCTTCTTCAATATCTTCCTCAAAGACTTGATCTTCTTCCTAGCTTTTTTTTGAATAAGCTCTTTGCTTCTTCGACATAGGGAATCCATCTCTTGTGTTTTTCAGGGTACCAATAGCTACAAAATGTCTCTATCAATTCTACAAAAGAGGATATTTTTCCTTGGGAAAGGCTTGCAAACCAAGCACGAGCCTTGCCTTCTAGGTGAAGGATGAATAACCTCATGTAGACATCTTCTTCCTTAATCCCATGTTCTAGAGCCAATAGCATAAACTTGTAGACATTGTCCTCGACATCATCATCATAATCTTAATCATGAAAAGATGACCAGAATATCTTTGGTAACTCATATGAATACCCTGGGAAGTTTGATAAATCAAGAGGAGCAAAACACACTTCCATTTCTGCAGTAGTCGATGGATAAGATTTTTCAAGTCCCAAACCTAAAGTGTCTTTTTCAACATGCTCATTTTTTGGAAGGGAAATTATGGCCTCAATAGTTTCTTCGTCAAGATTAGGATCCTCCTCTTTCCTGAATGCCTTGACCAAATGCAAGAGTGAAGGTATCCCCTTAGGAGGAAGCTCCGCATTCCAGTCTCCTCCATCTTTGCTATTCTGCAAATCAAGAGATATTACAAATAACTTCATTATGAGATCCTCCACCGTATCTCATGTCACAAGAAATTCTCTAAACGTCGTAATATTCTCTGCAACTATATCTTCATATTCATGAAACCTTGGGATAGACTTGAGACAACCACCTTTATCTGATTCATTCGGATATCTTGGAATGTTTGAGAAATCCAGTGGAGCAAAGGATGCCATATCATCTTCTTATTAATAGTTGAGGTTGGTTATTTTGAATTGCACTTCTTTAATTTGTTTTCTTCGATGGAGTCTCCAAATAGGACCTGCAAGATTAGCCCTTGACAATAATCACATCAAAGTACAAAGAAAAACTTACCTCTTGACTTGTTTTTGCAGAGTACCTCTTTAGTTTCTTCAGTGGGAGTCGCTAAGAGAGACCTATCAAATTATATCAAAACAAATCTCACCAAAATACTAAACAAGAACGTACCTGAAACACATGGTAGATGTTGTATGTGTTTGAATGATTCAACCTGGGAATCCCTCTTTAATAGAATGTTGTCACTTTTCTTTGAGGTCCCCGACAACAACACCAAAAATGTTAAACCTTTCTGGAAATGAATGATATAAACCAAGGAACACCTTGAATGGAATGCCGTCACTTTTTCTGAGTCCTCGACAACAGCACCAAAAGTCTTAACCCTCAAACTAGCAACCCTTTTTGTGTTATTGATTGGCTTTGTGTGTTTACTATTCAAAGTTAATTAGCATTATATTGATTGATGAATGATCAATTAACTCAGAGAAGCAGTAAATCTATTATAATTTTCATTAAATGCATGCATGAACAAGTTGAGTTTTTAATCAAACTTTTACACCTCTGTCTCTCTCTGGCCTCCCACTAGCGCACAAAGTTGTACTGGTCAACTCGTGCCTGCTGTTGTTGAAGGGTCTCTCATCCCTAACATATCTAATTCACATATAACATCGATCAATCTAAAAAATAGAAATAAAAAACAATAAATCTTTCATTAAATAAACGTGCTATTTATTAACATCAAATTATAATTGTTTTTTCAAAATAAATTAATTTGACAAGCGATGTGCCTAAATTACAGTAATGCACGGTGTGTGGCGCTCTTGTTACACACAAGCACCGTGAATGGTGTGCTACACTAAAACAAGAGCATCGTCTAATGTGGTGATTTTTTAAAAATATGCTTAGTTTGGCGATGTGTCCATCACTAGGGAGCATCGGTGCATTAAGGACAACTCATTGCACCGCGAACAGGGCACATATATTAATAGAGCGCACGGTAGTAGGGGTAGCTCTTTGTGAGTTTTATATTTTTTATGGGGATAACGATGTGCTTGTTACACATCAGTGCACCGAATAATTGGTGCAAACATGTTACGAAACTGCATTGGTTAACACAGTGATTTTTTAAATATGTATAGTTTGGCGATGCATCCATCAATAGGGAAAACCAGTGCATTTTGCACGTAATCGCACCGTTGAGGGTGTGCAAATATTAATAGCGCACACTGTAGTAGGAGCATCTCTATGTGATTTTTATAATTTTATAATGAGATAATGGTGCTCCCATTACACATCAATGCACCGAATAACCGGTGCTAACATGTTAACAAAGCGCACCTGTTAACGTGGTAATTTTTTAATATGTTTAGTTGGTGGTGCAACCATCAATAGAAAGCACCAGTGCACTGTGGACACATCATCGCACCGTTTACGATGCACAAGTATTGATAGAGCGCACCATAGTGGGTGCACCTCTTTGCGGTTTTATAATTTTTATGGGATAACAGTGCGCATGTTACACATCAGTGTACTAAATAATCTGTGCGGAGATGTATAAAAAAGCGCACCAGTTAATGTGGTATTTTTTAAAAATATGTTTAGTTTTATGATGTGTCCATCAATAGGAAGCACCGGTGCATTGAGGACATGTCATCGCACCGTACATGATGTGCAAGTATTGATAAAGCAAACCATAGTAGGAGCATCTCTTTGTGAGTTTTATTCTTTTTTTATGGGGATAACGATGCACCTGTTACACGTGAGCGCACCGTCCATTCGATGTGTTCTTGTTTACAATGCGCACAGGTTAATGTTGTGTTTTTTTTTAAATTTATTTAATTGGTACATTATGAATATTATAGCGCACCGTAAATACGGTGCGCTACACATACAAATACACTGTCCACGATGCACCTTGTAAATTTATAGGGTGCATCGTGAGGCGGTGCAAGCCGAACGACTCAAACACACCATGCAGGTTTTTTTATTTTTTTAAAATAAAGGGCAAATAAACCTCAATTCAAAATTTCAATCCATTAAAAATTCCAATTATGAAGTAACAAAGAGTTTACCTGGTCCATTGCGCGTCGGGGAGACATGGTTGCGATGTACACCAATTTTCAAATTTTGTCCACCGTTTGGAAAAATTCAAAATCCACACAACAAGCAATGGAAGCGAGCAATGCCTCCACATGGAACATGAATGGCAGATCATTTGAGCAAGGAAGGTATGACATCAATGCTCAGGGGGTCAAACACACTGCAAAGATGGTAAAAATGTTTTTTTTTTTAATTTGGTAATTTTTTGATCAACCATGTTACAGTGCGCCCGAAACCTAAATGCATCAATGCGACGGGTTAGCACTACCGCACCGGAAATAAAAATTAATATAACCAATGGTTTTTAAATTCCATTTTTTTAACCCTAGGGTGGTGTGCCTGAAACTATATTGTCCCTGTGTGTTTATGTAAAACAACCGCACCGACAATGGAAATAAAAAATAAAAAATTAATATTACAGGTTTTTCTAATTCGGTAAAAAAAATTCCTTAACACTTTACAGTGCGCCCGAACCTTGAATGCCCTAGTGCGGTTGGTTAGATTGACTGCACTGAAAATGTAAATTAAAAATAAAAAAAATTAATGTAATCCCTAGTTTTTTTATTATATATTCTTTAACCCTAATATAGTGTGCCTTAATGTTGAATGCCCCAGTGCTTTTATTTATAACTACCGCACTGAAAATGAAAATTTAAAATAAGAAATTATTGTAATATGGTGCCCTCCACTATCTATTTACCCTACTTTAGTATTTACAAATCAATTGCGAACTTGTGTGCTTGAGTAATGTTAACGCACCAGTTGTAAAATTTTAGTTTTTTTTTGCTTGATGGTGTTTCTAGCCATGGTGTCACATGATTTATGTCAACACCAGTGCATTCTTGTATTATACACACTGGTGCGTTTGCTTTGTATAAATGCACCTAAAAAAAAAAAAAAAGCCATTCGCTAAAACCTCCACCTTCTCACCTCTGCTATAAATGGATATTTGGGCTATTTTTAGAGGCACATCCTCTATAACCTCTACTACAACTACAAGGCCTTTTCATTGTAGTGATTGGTCTTCTTCTCCTTTATAGGCCTAGTAGTAAGGGATGTCCATTTTTTTGATACTCACTGCAAGTGTTTACCATGAAGGTTTCTCCAAGCAATTTTGAATCTGACTTCGATACCAGATGATCTGTAAACGAGAGGCTTATGGTCCACATGCCTCACCAACACAGATCATTGATGTGGAAAAAGTACCATTTCTTCTGCAATTATTGTTACACAAGAATATCTTCCACCATAATTAACTCATTAGAGTTAAAACACTATTTGAACCCCTCTATGTATGCTCTATTATAGCCACAATGAATTCTAGCTCTAAAGTAAAATAAAAACCATGTACATAACTAAAATGAATTCTAATGTGAATTATAACATGGCTATACTCAAGCAAATTGGAGCTATGGGTCATTGTGTATGGTTTCCATCCAATACACGAACAATTAATGTATGGTTGTGTGTAAAAAGTACACGGGAGTGAAGGGAATTGTCTAAACCAGTAAAACCACCTACACAACGTTACCAAATTCCTAGCAAAGCAATAACAATTTTTTTGGGCACCATGGATTTGCTTTTTACCATGCAAATAGAGGACACAAATCATTGAAAGTCAGCAATCAACAAAATCATGATTTTTCAAACCATTTACTTGTTGATAATGCATTGAAATGGAACAACAATTTAACAATTCATAGAACAATGACCTAGGCATTCACAACTATGAGAGGTTTCAATGAGTAGAACTACGCTCAACATTTAGAGAGGAAAAAAAACTAAAACTCACAACACGTAATACACACACATAAATTAATCAATGCGCATAGGATCTGATCACCGTAGACAATAATTTTAACGTGGAAACCCAAAATTTAGGAAAACCAACTATGTATGGTGATGCTCAATTTCTATAACTCAGCAATTACAAAGTGTTTGGCTCACTCTTGGCCTTTAGCAATTCACTTATAGGAATAAACCCAATACTCTCAATTTTTAGTTGAGGAACCCCTTATTTGTTTGATATGCTAAAGGATATAGCTTTGTTATTCTATGTTCAAGTAGATGGAAGGCCATGCATCCCTACCATATTGTTTCTCTTTCGACAATGCTCTATTTCCCCTTTTGTCTTTATTTTGTTATTTTTTGGGGGCTCTTATATGGTATTCCAAAGTTCCTTGCGGCAATTGGGTGACTAGATTTAAGTTAGCATGTGGTCATCATGCTAACAACTCAACCTCCTACTTCACTGACTTCCACAGCTTTGAACTATTATTTTTTAGCCTCTTCCTTTATAGCGATATTATTGACTCCCCTTCCATAGACTCTTCCTTTATAGCAATATTATTGACTTTGCTTCCATAACCTCTTCAATATATTCTCTATCCTTTACTTTTGTTGATTATTTTGCTTAGACTTGAGCCATGATCCATCCACATTTGTTTGAAATCATTTACCCTCTTTTGGGGAGATGTTTTCTCCTTTTCTCTTCTTATGACAGTTTTGTACTTGGGTAACTAGGTAGACCTCATTGTTGGGACCCAATTGTTCTTATGTTTACTCCCTACATTTCTCTTAAAGGGGAGTGTTAGTGTACATACAACTATTTAAGCTTCCGTAGGCTAGATTATCCATTAGTCTATTATGCTTATCTGCTAGCCTAGTACACCTTTTTGTTCGATTGGCATACTATCAAATTCCATGATGGGACTTACCAAATTTTTTATAAATAAACCTAGATTTCTCTTGTAATTTTCACAAGATAACAATATACAATTTATTGTTGTTATGTCAAGGCTCATCTATGATCCAGGTTGACCCCGGAATTCAACAATGCATGTACTATGGTTGCTCAACCAACTTTCAAAGTTGAATTTTAAATTACTAAATGTGTGGGTTTATTTATCCCAAACCCTCTTGGGTGATTCTTCCCTTGATTACTTTATTACAACAGCATAGTGCAATTGTTTTTTCAAGATATAAATAACCCAACCTAAAAGAGCCCCTAATCAATTTCAATGGCTATCAATCTTGTTGATCTTCCTAGGAAGAATATTGTGCATTTCACATTGAATTCGTGGTTGGTTTCCATAAGATTAAAGGTGTTGGGGAACCACTTCATATGAACCATAGAACAAAAAAGAAAATAGCAGAAGGGAATTGTATTCTAGGAAAAGAGGTGGTGTCTAAATACACCATTTAAAGCACTTAAGCACAATGCATTATGATCAGAACATCACAATGCATTCTTCAATATCAAACATAATTCGATATCAACACAAACCATAGGGTCATTCTTTTATAGTCTCCAGATCTAACAAACTCCCTTGAAGTGAAGATGATATGGTCTGCAAATAGGGGTTGTTGCTTCTAACCATTTCCACAAAGTCCACAATGTCCTATAGATTAGTCGGTTGTTGTAATCAAACCAACCATGGCCTCATCGACCATTCAGTCTACCGATTAGTCATCTGTTGACTCGAGCCTCCATTCGACTACTTTGCTAGTCAACTGTTGTTTATTGAATGATCGTCTCTAGAAGATCCAAGAGTGCGATGAACCTACATGACCTTTGGTTCCAACACCCCCCCATCAACACAATGCTCTGGAGATTTAGGAGATTAAATTATGTTCTATGAACACCCCCCATAATTGTAGCTACCTGAATCCCAAACATAGCCCAAATTTTCACAAACTTAGCTTCTGGTAGAGGTTTGTAAAGATATCAATGATCTGATCATCTATCCTACAATAAAAAAGCGAGACAACATTGTCATGTACCAGTTGTCGTAAATAATGAACGTGAAGTTCAACATGCTTCATTTTGTTGTGAGCAATAGGATTATCAACAACCTATATTGTACTTTGATTGTCAAAATGGATAACAGTCGAGGCCTGAACAGGAAAACCAAGCACTTCTAAAAGATGATGAATCCAAACTACCTCTATGCCTACAATGACAACTCCACGATATTTGGATTATGTAGTCGAAAGAGAGACTACCTTATGTTTCTTACATGACAAAACCAAAGGTCTAGAACTCATTCGAAACACATATCCAGAAGTGGACTTTCAATTGTCAATGTCACCTCCCTAGTTGGAATCGGTAAACTTGACAAACATTTATGTACTGTGACAATACTTAATACCATAATGATAAGTTCCTTTAATTTAACATACAATTCTCTTTGCAACCTTCCAGTGGATTTCTCAAGGATCCTATATGAACTAAGAAACCACACTAACAGCAAAGGAGAGATCAAGTCGAAAGTGAGTTAAGTAAATCAAGCTACCGACCAACTATTGATAAAGAGTGGCATCGCCTTGCAGACAGTCACAATTCTTCGACAACTTTACGCCTAACGGATAAGGTGTAGCACAAGACTTACAATCATCCATCTTGAATCGTTTTAAAATATCCAAAGTATATTTTTTTTAGAAAGAAATATACAGTCGTCCATCTGCAAAATTTTAATGCTCACAAAGAAATGCAATATACCAAGATCATTCATTTCAAAGGTATCTACAAGTTGTTGTTTCAAACCCAAAATTAGATTGACATTTTCATGGGGACTTAGAGACCTGTGTGGAGTTTTTGTTCTCAACGTGTTTCGGAATCCAGAGTTGAGTCCATCTTCAGGAGAAAGGTATCTCAAATGAAACTCCACGAATCTGCACTTTTATAAATATTGTTTGTTTGTTTTCCTCACTGTTCATTGGAAGATCCGACCTATTAATCTTTATCTATTATTATTATTATATTCTTATGTAGATTGACATTATTTCCTGTTATGACCAAATCATCAACATACAATGCCACAATCAAAGTATCACCATGAACATGAAATACATACATACTGTGATCAGATTCACAACATTTGAAGCCAATATTGATAAAGAAATTATCAATCTTCTCATACCAAGCACGGGGTGCTTGTTTCAAACCATACAATGACTTCTTCAGTAGACAAACAAGACTAGAATCTATCACAAAACCAAGAGGTTGCTCCATATAAAAAATTTCAAACAAATTTCCATGAAGAAAATCACTTTTAACATCCATTTGATGAAGTTCCCATCCATTTGATGAAGAATAAGTCAAACAGAGTTCATATTTTCAATAGGGGAAAAAGTTCCAGTGTAGTTGATGCCCTCTTGCTTAGGGAATCCATTGGCTACTAGACAAGTTTTGTGGCATTCAGCAGCACCGTTGGAAGTAAACTTGGTCTTGTAGACCCATCGACACTTCAAAACATTATTTCCTTGTGGTCAAGGAACGATTTCCCAATTTTGATTCTTCTTCAAAGAATCAATTTCAACAATCATAGAATTTTCCCATTTAGGAACTCCCTGAGCACCATCATAAGTGTCAAGATCACAGGTTTCAAGAACACATGCCACCAGTGCAACATTGCCATGTTGTTTCTGACTATGGGTTTGTCAACCAATACTAGCATCTCCAGCATCCAGTCCAGCGACTTCAATTGTTTTAGCAACCCACCGAGGTAGACAAGTCTACAGAGATTGAATTCGGTCATGATTAGTTGATTGAGCAGGGGTGTCTAAGTTATCAGTTAAGGTAGACCAACTACCAGTCGACTCAGGAGTAGAAACCATCAATCTAGTCGAATCTCCAAAGACGGGTACAATCGATCCAAATTCTTCAATAATATTAAAGGAGTAACTGTGCAATGGACCATAAGAGGAATTCAATGGCTTATTACTTGAAATATTCTCATCAAATATCACATTTCTGCTCAAATTATATGTTGTTTGACAAGGTCAAATAGTCGATAGGATTTTGACTCATCAGGAGAATATCCCAACATGATGCAAGCATGACTCTTTGCATCCAATTTCTTCCTGTAGTTATCACTGATATGTTCCCAAACAACACATCGAAAATTTCTCGAGTGTTCGAAAGAGGGTTTCCTTCCATGCCACTTCTTGATTGGATTCACGTCATCAACAACTCTAATCGGAACAAGGTTCAGGAGATGTTTTGAACAATAAACAACTTCTGCCCAAAATTTAGTTGAAATATCTTTAGTATGTAGTAGGCATCGAGCCATTTCCACCAAAGTTCGATTCTTCCTCTCTACGGCTCCATTCTTTAGAGGAGTGCAAGGGACAGATCTCTACTAAGAAATACCATTTTACAAGATATACTTTTCAAATTTTCAACTCACATATTATCCACCATTGTCTGATCTCAATCATTTGACAGGCCGACGGCATTGCTTCTTAGCCAATGCCCTAAATTCCTTGAATCTTCCAAAGACGTGATTCTTATTCTTCAAGAAATATAACAATGTAAATCCATATAAATCATCATTGAAGGTCAAAATATACTTCACACCTGCTAATGAGGGTTTTTTATGCAACAAAGATCACTGTGAATAAGTTCCAGTTGATTTTGTACTCGCTAGGCTTTCTCGGAATCAATGTGAATAAGTTCCAAGCACACATCCTCTACAAAATCCATCATGTGGAATAGTATTTGGAGACTAGTAACCATATTATGTGTTACGATCATCTTCAAAATTCAAAAGTTCAGATGTCCAAGTCATTCATGCCAAATTTGACTTCTATTGTCGGTCTGAGCAATGAGTGCAGTCGGTTCAATTGGTCGGAAATCATTCTTGGGAGCATCACAAACCTTGTAAAGTCCATCTTTGGGATCTAAATATATTTAAGCAAAATTTTCCCCCCATGCCCCAGATCCTTTACAATAAAGTGATCTGACCAAAACTCAATAGTCTTCTTAGTATGTGTAAGTTGTGCAATCGACAAAAAATTTGCGCTCAACCTAGGCACATGATAGACATTGGATATTTGACCATGTCAACATTCAACATCGTTTCTTCTAGTAACTGTGAGAGCATAATCATCAGCTACATAAAACTTTTGTTCAGAAGCTCCACTTAAGGAAGAGAACATAGAAGCATCCTTAGCCATATGATGAGTACAACCATAATCAAATATCCATTCTGTCTAAGTGGTATGGGCATGTGATGCCTGGGAAGTGCTAACGGAAAAGGTAAATTTTTCTGTAGGTTGACTGATCGACTGACCAGTTGATGCACCTTCTTCAAGGCGCTCAACCTTTTCCTGCAAGTCCATCTTCTTCCAACATGTTTTCTCCACATGTCCCACCTTTCCACAATAGCAACATGTTTTCTTCTATTGATTCTTCTTTCTCCATGTCAACTCCTCAACCTTTCCTTTAGTAGGTTGGTCGTTACATTATGGTCGACCACATTCTTTATAATTTTGCTTGACCTTGATTTTGAGCAAGCGAGCCTAGTGCTTGCTACCAAGATTCCCTTCTTCAAGCAACTTTTGTTGGTGTCTAATCAACAAATCACAAAAGACATCAAAGGTGAAGTCCTTACCATCTGGTGTTAGTGTGAAATGAGGAGCACAAGACATCATAAAGTGTCCTTAGATTCATTAGGAAAAATTCAATGAGTTGCCCATCCTTTTTTGGAAAATTCTTACCATATTCACCCAATTTCAACTGTAGCTCGGCTTCATGCAAGTTAAATAGTCCTCAAATCTTTCAAAGGAAAGAGGTTCCAGATAGATCGACCTTTTCTCTATCTACATTACTTGAATTTCATTAACCTTGTCGAACAGTGACTTCAGCTTACTTAAAACTGTATGAGGATGGTTGATCCCACTTGTATGAAAGTGAATTTCCCTTGAAATGTAGGTCGTAATGATCCCAACAGCCTCATCCTTCTTTCCATCAATGACAAACTTTGCTTGGTCATCCATTAGATATGGAATATCTACCTTTGTATATTGCCACAGTCCCTTGATTTTCAACAAAGTTTCGATGTATGGTTCCTAGATTGCATAGTTGTGCCCATTTAGAGCAATAGGTTCTATCTTGGAATCCATCCTTCTGATCAAACAAATATGATCTAAGTTCAAGGAAGAGATCTCAGTTGACAAGCTTTTAGCCCAGAATCAATCAACCCTAGAGCTGACTCAACAGGATCCACAGACTACATGCTAGGTCAAAACCAATACCTCTGATACCATGTTGGGGAAGCACTTCATAAGAACCATAGAACATAAAAGAAAATGGTAGAAGGGAATTGCATTCCAATTAGAAAAGAGGTGGTGTCTAAAGACATTGCTTATAGCACTTAAGCACAATACATTATGCTCAGAACATCACAATGCATTCTTCAACATCAAACATAATTAGATATCAACACAACCCATAGGGCCATTCTTTTATAGTCTCTAGATCTAACAAACTCCCTTGAAGTGAGGATGATCTGGTCCAAAAATAGGGGTCGTTGGTTCTAACTGTTTCCACAAAATTCGCAACGTCCCATAAATTAGTCAACCAACGTAGTCGAGCCGACCATGGCCTCCTCAATCATTCAATCGACCTATTAGTCATTCATTCAGTCGTCTACTTTGCTAGTCAATCGTTGTCTATCAATTGACTATCTCCATAATATTCGGGAGTGTGATGAACCTGCATAACCTTAGGTTTCAAAAGAAGACTAAAAATATAGTAACTAAAACTTTTGAGAATCTATTAATGGGTCTCTCACTACAAGAATTTATCCTTTTAGTGGCGGTTTAGGCTTACAGTGGTCATGGAAAAACCATCTCTAAAATCTATTTTTAAGGGCTTTCGAGGTGATTTTTAAAAGACCACCCCAAAATATAAAAACCCTCCTCCAAAACTTCAATTCTCTTGACTTTTGGGGGTGGCTTTTAAAAGATTGCCCCTAGATGTATTTTTAGGGGTGATTTTTTAAAAGTTGCCCCCAAAAGTCACGAGAATTGAAGTTTTAGAGTTGGTGTTTTACAAACCACCTCCAATACTTCAATTCCCATGACATTTAGGGGTATTCGTCAAAACACTGCCCCTAAAAATGGATTTAGCGATGATGTTTCTAAAATTGTCCCTAAAAGTCATGGGAATTGAAGTGTTGGAGGTATTTTATAAAACACTACCGCCAAAACGTCATTTCTCATGACTTCCAAGGATAGTTTTTGAAACTCTGCCCCTAAAACTATTTTTCCTAGTGTTCCAAAACTCAAAATGATTCTTATATTATATTGCTCATAGGTAAATAATTTTTGCAAGAAGACCTATGTAGTGGTGTAGGGCCGTATGAATGGCATATATGCCCTTTAATAAATAATTAGGACCCTTTTTTATGGCCTTATAAGTCCAAATCAATTCATTTTCCATTTGCTCATCTTGTTAATTGGCTCATTTTGTCTTGTTACTTATCTCAATAACCCAAATGTTTGAGATGGCCAAGACATAAACCATGTTGTCTCATATGGCCAGTGAGAAAAATTATAATATTTTTTTAGGGGATTCAAGCATCAAACTGAGATGATCAGATAGAATGCATAGAAAAAGGCAAGACTCATAGAGAATTGAATGAGCATGGTCGATATGAGAAATTCGAGAGGAGCCACATGATGATTAGTGATCTCCAAGAATCAGATCACATATATAAGGTAGCAAGACAATAATTATGTTGATGGTGTGTAAATAGGTTATATATTGTATACGTAGAAAAGATGTGGTGTCCTATAATACTTATTATCTTAAACTACTTCCACAAATGGTTTTGACTTGGTGATATTTTGACCAATCACTGTCGTCAACCACCACATGTCCTATAGCTGCAAACCAAGCACCAATATTTCCCATGCCTTTGATTTTCCCCCTTCTTGATTTTTTGTTGTCCAGCATAATTATAGAGGAAACACTAACTTGACCATGACCACCATGTTGAATTCTTTGGGTCTCATGGACCATGCGTAGAGACCCAAGTCCTATAAACATAATATTTCACATACACATGGGATATGGTGGTGATTTTGATATTTACAAAAACAATAATGATTTTTGGGGCCCAAGCCATGGTACTGCATGAGGGCTAAAAAATTAGTTATAACTCCACAACAATTGCCTTTATGGATCGTGGGCCATGCATAGTGCCCCATACCACCACATAATTGGCTTTACATAGAGAATATTTATTTTACAAGTCATGATGTATCACTGGCCATGTTCAAGATTGGTGCATCATAGATGGGACCATGTAATATTGGTTGATCATCAAAACCCCTTAAGGTCTAAGAGATAACATTTGTCTATTGAATATCATGGCCTAAACCATGGTCTAGGGCCTCACTACAACAAAAAGTGACATTGGTGATGAACAAGCATGTGATGAGCCTTTCACAATCATTGCCAAATCCACTTATGGAGACCCCGATTAAATGATCGCTACCATAAGTAGCTTTAACAATGATTAATAAAGGATTGTCACCATAGGTGTCTTTGGTGACAATGATGTGCGTTTAAAGACCAATGCCAATCCATGTGTTTCTAACTAAATTAGTTACACTCTTTTTAATCCCATCACCATTTCCTATTTTTCAAACTAAACTTAGTGATAGTACCCCAATGCCCATTTCCAAAACTCCCTCAAAATAATGGTAATAGTCAATGATTATCACCAAAGTCCTTGACCTAATGATGACAGTCACTAACTGTCACCAAATATCTTGACCTAGTGGCAACCATCACTAATCATCACCAAAAATCTTCACCATTGCCCCTAAATAACCCCTAATTATCCCTAATTGACCCCTAATCAATTCCTAATTACCCCATAATTTACTGTTACCACTAATTGATCCCTAATTATCCCACAATTACCAATAATTAACCATTGATTACCCTATAATTGACCCCTAATTAACCTCATAAGCGACCCTTAATTACCCCCAATTAACCCATAATTACCACTAATCACCCCTAAATGACCCATAATTACCCCTATTTGACCACCAATTACCCCTAATCGCCCCTATTATTTTCCAAGGAAATCCTCAAAAGGGAATCCAAGGGATGCTTCTAAACATTCATGGATGGCATATTCCCTGGTAAACATATTAGTGTAGATTAGTCCACTCACACAAGGAGATTTGAACTAAGCACTTTCCATCATGAAACTAGCCAAATGCTTAGCATCATTGGCAACAATTGGTTGATCAACTCACCCCTTAGGCTTAAATGACCCCTACTTACCCATAATTGACTCATAAATCAAGGGGATAACCCCTCTGTGCACCTTGGATGTGTTCATGAATGGGATTGAAAGTCGTCCGCCCTACCCTTGTAGTGCATCAAAACAAACCTTAGAGATATTTAAAGTCGGATGAGTAAGAAAAAAGTCCTACTTTTTCATTGCACCATGCAAGTTCCTCACAAATTAACCAATTTCATCATTTTTCATGCATAAATATGTATCAACTATCCAATTTCATATTTTTTTATTGATACATATGTATAGATTTTAAATAATTTGAATGCCTATCTTTATCTTAATTCAATAAATATTTATTACATAGTTTTAAATACAAAATTCTAAATTTAAAACTAAAAAATAAAAAAACATTAATATAAACACGTCTTATTTAGATTTTGTTTAACTCATCTTAAATAAGAATAAACAAATATTATAAAAAAATTGCAATATTAAAAACACCTTTCTAATTTAAATTTCACTTAATTGATTTTTAAATAAATTATACATAATTCTAATAATAAAATATTTACTTTAAAAAACCTTAAATTTTAAACATATAAGCACTTTTATAATGTAAACTATGAATATTATACGACATACTCTCACATTATACAAGTGGGATAATCAAATAAATCCAATCCATCTATCATTAGCGTTTTCCCAAAAATTCTACAAAGAAGAGTTAATAATAAATTCATATATATATATATATATATTATTATGTCTATCTCCAAAGGAAAATTATTGTTAAATCATACACATGAAAATTATTACTAAATCATAATCATACACATGAAAAGTATTACTAAATTATACAGATAAAGGAGAGTGAATTCTTAAAGTATGTTCTAATTTATAACTTAAATATTTTTATTATAAAAAACAAATAAAAATATTGATATTTTTTCGAGAAACTTTTTTGAACGAAATAAATAAAAATAAAAATGTTTTTTGATATTCAATAGAATCAAAGAAAACAAAAACTATACACTTCACAAAACATCTTTCAAAGAAAAGATGTCACCCATATGAGAAGCCACTCACAAGTTCCATAAGTTCAAGACAAAGACTACAAACTATCAAATAAATATCTCTCCTAATAGTAGTCACAGGTTTGATATCCAATATAGTGGATCAGCCTATAGAGCTACAACCAAAAAACAAACTCAAGTTAAACTGAACAATACATATTATACAGTCATCCCAAAAATAACAAAGACAACTTAAGAGAAAAAAACATGAGAGCCCTAAGAGATAAGGGCTTCCTCCAAGTATTCTTAAAAAAAAATGTCCCTTATGGACCACCAATAGCTTTTTTTAAAAGCTCATCAGCAATGGAATTGTACTCTCTGAATATGTGACTTATGGATAAATCAAGAAAAGAGGATAATATAGTAGTGATTGGCTGACACCTCTACTCCAATGATAAGACCTGCAACTTTGATAAACCTTTGAACCACCAAATACTTGAATAGATACAATACCATTAAGAGAGGCAAACTAAAGTAGCCTCCATAGGGCCAATAATTTCGCTCTCGAATTTGTACCTGTACCACAACTCATCCAGAGTCTCAAGTTATGGTCCTCATTATTTCTTAGGAACATCCCTCCACCACATTTACCCATCTATGCAGCACCATAAAAGTATTCTACAACATAATGAAAGGATATAGAAGGAGCAAATATTTGTCTTGGCCTCTTATATTTTTCCCATGTGTAAAATTCTTTGTATATGCCCAGAATTCTCATACTGCTGACATCAAAATTAGGAATTTTGTTTTCAAATATAGCATAATTTCTAGATTTCCAAATGCCCCAACATATAAATATTGGAAGAAGCTTGTGACTATGAACTTTCTCCATCCAATCGCCCCACTCTTGAGAAATCTACAATTCCTCATAAATGACCATCCAAATCTTTTTGCAGAAAGAACAGTGTACTAGGAGGTGATGCACGGATTCACCCTCCATTTTGCAATGTATACATATGTTTGGACCAGCCCATCCCCTCCTTATTATATTATCCCAGGTCAAGATACAATTTTCTAAATAGAGCCAAAAAAAGGATTTGAGTTTTAAAGGGATGTTCCACTTCCATAATTTAACATACCACCATTTTAACTCACCATCATAATTCAGTTGAGAGATAGTAGCATAAGCATAATAGCATTCACCGGACCAAATGTGTTATTCCATGTCCAAACTAAAGAATCATCTTCATCATTTAATTTGATACATGCTCTATTTAAGGAGTTGATATATGTATTCCAATCAACTTCCCACTACCCTTGCATACCCAAATCCTCAGCAAGCATCCAGTAAGAACCAGAAAACCTCAGCCAGTTTGGTATTATGATATAAGCTAGAGTACAGAACCCAAATTCTGCAAGATATTCCAGAAGGGAGGTGGAGGGAACATAAGGTTCCTCCCCCCCAATGAGCACCTGAGACCCATTTCCAATTCTCCAAGTTAACCAATTGCTTAGCCAAGGAAAGGTCCTTACAAAACCATTCCAGAAATTTGAAACCCCCTTAGTATATTTATTGGGATTCTTGAGCCATTGAACCATTGAATTGTCTTTAATATATTTAGCTTTGAGTACATCACTCCACAATCTTGCACCAAAAATACCATGCCAGAATCTCTTCAAACATAATGCTCGACTGAACCAATGCAAGTTTTTTATATCCCAACCCCCCATAGCCTTTGGAAGAGATAATTAATCCTATTTAACCAAGTGCATATTTTCACCCTTAACAGTGCCAAACCAAAGAAAGTTGAACATTTTTTGTCTACTCAGATTCAGAATTGAATGAGGCACTTTTGCTAAATATAACCAATGAATGAGAATCCCTACTAAAACAGATCAGACCAAGGTGAGTATGCCCCCTAAAGAGAATATCCTATAACACCAACTACCAATTCTTTTTTCAAATTTCTTAACCAGCCACATCCAATCTACAATCTTGTAATTGTTAGGCTTCAAATAATAACCTAAATATCTAAAACCACCCTCAATATCATCAGCTCTGAAGTGGAATAGAGCAACAATTTGAGACAAAGAGGCTTGAGGATCAACATTTTTGAGAAAGCATGATTTATTAGAGCTCACCTCCATACCAATAGAAGCACAAAATAAGGTTATGATCTCTGAGAATGTAACCCGATCCTCCACAATATCTCTACCAAATAAAACCACATAATCAACAAATAGCAAGTGTGTGATAAATTGAGAAGATGCAAGCTTCATACCTGACAGTCTACCTTCATTCTTAGCAGCAATAATCATTATAATTAGACCTTCAATAACCAGTAGGAAAAGTAAGGGTGGAATGCGAATCCCTTTCCTGAGCCCCCTGAAACATTTAAAGAACTTTGTAGGAGAGCCATTTATAAGGACAACAGAGCAAGCAAAGGATACACATGCCATGATCCAATCGGTCACTTCCAAAGGAAGACCAATCTGGTGGAGTAATAGTCTTAGAAAAACCTATTTCACCTTATCATATGCTTTTAGTAAATCCATCTTCAAAATTAATGCATCCAGTTTCTTAGTCTTGATGGAATGTAGACTCTCCTAAGTAACCCCAATGGCATCCAATAGCTATCTATTAGCCAAGAAACCAAATTGTTCCTTAGTCAATACCTCATCAATTCTAGTTTAATCATGTTGGAAATAATGTTTGTAATTATATTAAATACACGATTGCAAAGGGATATAGGCCTGAAGTTAGGAAATGACTCAAAATTGTCACATTTGGGTATCTTTAGTTTGAGATTTTTAATTAATGTAAAGGCTTAAATAAATAAACATTTGAGTGAATCTGCAATCCATTTTAACAAGATACCACATTATAGTGCATTTAACAACATTGTTGGCTCACTTTTGGAATTCCCTCGGAGCAGACAATGTCTCACCCGAAGCACCTATGGGAGCTGCAAGAACCAAGCTTCTGCAGCAATGAAGGGGATCATGCTATGTTTTAACGCAATATACATTAACCAGACTTCGACATAGACCTACTAATCCACAAAACCATTATCATGCATAAATCAACGATGTTGTATACCATAACAGATAACATTCACATTCCATTACAATAAACATTTATTATTAATCAACATTTCATAATTATCACAATCAAGCACATTCATAAACATTCACATACATAGGACACCATAGATTTTAATGTGGAAACCCAAATGAGAGAAAACCACGGAAATGCTTCTTTTATTCATAGATCACCTTATAGAAAGCATTTCATGTTCTTCTAGATATGTGCACACAGCTTGCAGATCTATCTCTCTTTTACAAAAGAATCTACAATCATACAAAACAATACATGGGATCCTCTTCTTCTTCGTCACATTCTTTTTTAAATTTATCAACAACCTATTCTACGCAACCCATTACATATTTATACTCTTCAGCATAGCCCCACATCCCACTAAGTGTACCCAAAATATAACTAACTTCCTAACTTACTTAACCAATTTCTTGGTTGACTCAATCAACCACTACCCTTTCCACTATTTGTGGGCACACTTTCCTTTATCCACTTCGCCATGCAACCCCTATTCACATCAGCATAAAACCGGTTTACAAAACAAAAAACCTTAGGCCCAATAGGCCCCCAACACTCACATGTTTCTCATCCCAAGCAACTCAAGCTTGCTCCGATGGTGACTTCCAGGATGCCAAAAACTCCACATAGATCTCCCTGGTCGCTTTAACTGTCCCTTCGAATTTATCGACCTACTCCTGTAGCTCTTCTACCAACTACGTATTTACTTCCACCTTTAATCGTGCTTCGGCCATCTGCGTAGCCTCCTGTATCTTTGTATACCCACCTCCAATGATTTGTGTGACTCTTATAGCTTCATTCTGTAATGTTTCGAGCCTTTGGCTCATGCACTATTGCTCCTCCCTTAGGTGACTTACAGCTCATGCCTCACAGCTCTTGATCATCCATCAACGCAACCCAAGCTTGTGAACTCTGATCAAACAACTTAGTGGATTCTGCCTCCAGATATTTAATATTATCCACAGGGGACTTCCTTGCGTCTACTCTTTGCTCCGAAACTTTTGGAGGTGTACTAGGTACTAACTACGCCTGCAACTCGATTATTTTTCCCCCAAATCCTCTGATAACTTCATTGAGAGCCAACATTTGGTCTTCTATGGGTGTTTTCTCATCTATTATACCAACATACAACATTCTTTCAATTTTCGTTTTTACTTTTTCTTTATATCTCGGGTTCAACCTATAAGGTCTCTACTTGACAAGATTTGCACCATGTTTCAAAGGGATTTTCATCTCTCCCAAGTCACTACAATACCCTTCATTTTTGAAGACTTGGTTGGGATTAAATCTTGATATTCATGCAACAAATCTGTAACTTTTCCAACAGTCTCGTCATCCCATTAATCCCCTATGTTAGCAAATTTAGGATTTTCTTCAAAACCAATATTCACTTTCCTAGTTTTCAAGTGCTATAAAAACTTAGCAGAGTTTATCTCAGGACCCCCTATGTCATGGTTCCCTTTAGTTTCTGGAATATGTAGTTACCTTGGGTCATTGTCTTCTCCAATAACGTTACAACATTCCAGAGCCTGCTTTAATGTCGCAGCCTAGTCTGACTGGTTATATATAGGTAACGATACTTCTTCAAAGATTTTATGCTTCATAGCTTGTAGATTTGTATCAACAGTCAGGTTTCCGTCTTCAAAACTAAAGGTTTTCTTAAAATTTATAGTCATCTCTTCCCAATCTGCTCTCCCACTTCGTAGTTCGAATTTCGTATACCAATTTATCGGAGTTGTATCTAATGTATGAATAAACATATGGACCCACTCTATCTTAGGTATAGAATCCCATGATGTAGTACACCCCCCTATGTGGTCTATTGGACTAGTCAACCCATTATATTTACACTATAGTGGTTAAGTTCCTGACCAAATCTCACAGCTAACAATGTTTTGCACTGTGACCATGCCCGTATATTCTTCTTATGAGTATTCCACCACCTTGTTGGGGTAGCCTTCAAGGCTATATCTAATGCTAAGACTCTTTGTTTCTTCAGAACATACATCTCAAATTCAGCAATAAAAGATTCTAAAATTGTTAATCCATCATACACAAGTGGGTTACATACCTCTTTTATGATCCAATGCAGTGACCTTGTGATACATGCACATATTCTCATAGATACCTCGTGCAGCCGATTTTTCCAATTCTCTAACCCCTCATCTGAATCTAATGCTCATGATCTAATACTTCACCAACTTAGGTTTCCATCCACCATAGGATTAACGTAATCATCTATTCTTGATGTCATTTTATAGATATTTTCCAATTCCTAAGCGGTGTTTTCTTCTTTAATAGGTTTAGCATATCTTTGTCCTTCTGATATCATAGTTTAGAAGGACGCAGACTTTTGTAGCACTTGGTCTAGAAGATGCGAAGTATATCCCAGCCAGTGTCGCAGGTCACGAAGCAGTGTAGCTTCTTGCAGGACTATTTGATTAGGAGATCAAATATCACTTCATCCGAGACATGTTGCAGAAGGGAGCACTGAAGCTCAAGTACATATCCACAGATGAGCAGATAGTCGACATTCTCACCAAGCCTATGTCTAAGGTGAAGTTTGTATACATTAGAGACAAGCTTTGTGTGATAGAGAATGTCTCCCTTAGTGAGAGGGAGTGTTGATGGTTCTACAGATGAGAAACATTGGGTAGACATTCACCCTTGAAGCCTGAGTCATATGGCTAGTGGTGAATGGCCCAGACACTATGATGGTTCTACAGATGAGCAGCATCGGGAAGACATTCACCCTCGGAGCCTAAGTCATATGGCTATTGGTGAATGGTCCAAACACCGTGATGGTTCTACAGATGAGTAGCGTCGGGAAGACATTCACCCTTGGAGCTTAAGTCATATGGCTAGCGGTGAATGGACCAGACATACATATGTATAGATGAGCAGCATCAAGTAGACATTCATCCACAGGAAATGGCCCAAGTCATATGGATAGTGGTGAGTGGCCCAGACATACATATCAACAGATGAGAAGCATCGGGCAAACATTCATCCACGGGAAATGGCATGAGTCATATGGCTAGTGGTGAGTGGCCTAGGCCCAGTCTTTATCCAGATAGCCATGATGATTTGGCTAAGAATGGAAGATTCGAAATGCAAATTAAGGACATTCTCACCAAGGAAGATTGGCGTGATGCAGAATGTCTCCCTCGCTGAGAGGGAATGTTGATGTTTCTCCAGGTTGCAGCATCGATCAACATTCATCCACAGAAAACGACCTGAGTCATATGGATAGTGGTGAATGGCCCTGGCAGGAGCAGACAATCTCCCATTATCCTGAGTCGTATGGTGTGGGGAGATTGGCCCTACGGTGATCTCACATTTCATACTATGTGAGGAAGTGCTCTATGAGGGAGTGACCTATTCTATATTAGAGTGGTTGATTTGTTTATTTGATAGGGTCCTTCATCCCCTTGTGGAATATACAAGTCTAGTCTAATGTTGAATTGACATACTAAGAAGTGTCTGGTACTTCTTAGTGGGTCTATTCAACATTAAAACTCTATGTGTGAATAGACGTGCATGTGAGGAGAAGAATAACATCATGGACAACTTTTCTATGAAGAAGAAATAACCAAAAAGACAAGTCATGCCATTGAAGAAGTCCCAGAAAAGATTGAAGACAAGAAGACAAATCGGCCCTAAAGATAAATGAAAGGTGAAGATCAAAAGTACAGGTTGGCCCCAATAAAAGGATAAGTCAGCCCCAAGAGGAAAATTATAGTGAAATGAAGTGTATAAATAATAATCTAACACTTCATTTTGTCACAACACAATCACATATTCTCTACTCAGCTAATGCACACTTTTCAAGGAGACCTAGTGAAGGTACAAAGGATCATCTTTTGAAGGTTCGCCATCTTGAGCTAGCGTTCAATCTTGCACGGTTCCTCATGAAGGAGGTTCATTGCCCTTGCTAGAGTTTCCTCATCAAAGATGTTTGCTATGTGCTAGGGTTTCTCTTTATGAATGGTGATGAACTTGAACCATCGGATTGATTTCTTCTAAGAAAATTTGGTTGGGTTTTCTCCCAAGTTTGGGTTTCCCAGAGTAAAATTCTTGTGTCTATAGTGCATGGCTGTGTTTCTATGATTCTTTTTTTCTCTACAATTTAAAGTTGAAATTTTCAATGTGCAATTATTCAATGAAAACTATGGAATGAAATGAGTGTTTGAAATAATTAGGTACTAATTGTCAAGATCTAAAAACTGTGAAAAAAAATTAACGCTTTGGAATTAGATCTTCTCAAAAAATACATAATGTTGAAGATTGAATTAGGAACCCCTAATGAAGACCATTCAAAATGTGTATCATCTAGAAAACCATGGTTCTTGCCTTCCCTTTGATTGGTAACTAGTTAGCTTGAAGGATAGGTAATGGAAAGAGAGATCACATAAGAGTTGATTCTTTGATGGGAAATGAAGATAGATCTAGGATAAAAGTTGATCCTTGGGTGGGTAGTGGTGATGCTTACTACTTGTTTGAGAATTTGATTAACCCACTAAAAAGGCTTGGCATTTTTAATCTGGATCATGCAACGTCCTTAGAAACATCTTCAATTTGTAGTCAAGAATGGAAATAAACAATGTTTTTAGTCTTATAAGGGAATGATAAGGAGCAATGGGAAGCATACATCATTAAGCTGAAGATGTGACATGTTTGTATTAAAGAGGTGCATGAAAACCTTGTATGGTCCAAGGGTCAGGTTTTGTACATGACCCTAACATTAGGATGTATGGACATGTATACCCCTAACAATCCCAAGGGTCCTCAATGATGCTGGAAGCCACTTTGGAAGATCATAGCACTTCTAAAATCAAGGATCTTTATGTGGCTTGGTATTATGAATAAAGTTCTTACATGGGATGTTCTACAAAATAGGGATAAACATGGTCCAAGCAAGGGCTATTTATTTGAGAGGAAAATATTAGCCACTTTTCCTTTGTCCATACTCTATGGAGGTCTAGACAAAAATGGAAATCTTGTGAGGAGTGTAGGATAACTAGTAGGGGGTATTATGATTGAATGTTTCAAGCATTGGCAGCAAAATATTGAACTAATAGAATTTAAGGCTCTTCCTTTGATTGCATTATGTATATATATAATATATAAATGGATGTCACTTAGATCTTTAATCCCAATAGATCGTTGTGTTTTCGATTCGTGATATGAACTCAGCTTAGTTGATCGCTGAGTTATTCATATTTATACACTGTATGGGTGATGCAACCTCAGTTCAGTGGGATGAGACGGCTCTGTAGTAGAGCTCGATCCCAAGAATCATGTTTATCGGGTTGTGTACATTACATAATAATTAATGGGATGGCTCTGTAGCAGAGTTCAATCCCAAGAATCATGTTTATCAATTGCGACTGTGATGAGAGATGAAAGGGACAGCTCTCGCAAGCTCAATTTTCTCTCAAGTATAACAGATTGTATATATATGTGTGTATATGTTAAGTGTGTTGATTGAGCGGCCCCATGAGGTTACATATGTTAAGTGTGTTGATTGAGCGGCCCCATGAGGTGATCTCAATCGGTTAAACATATTTCATTAATATATATGTTACCTCTGCGTTAATAAGGGAAAGGACGGCTCTCGAAGAGCTCGATCCCAATCTTATCACTCGACATGCTTGGTAAATTGTTAGTTATGTTTACTTAGGAATTGTTTCTGCATCTCTATTATTGGAATCTATTTAGTTATTAGAATAATCTCGAGAGCTCGGAGACCCCGAGGGTAGAGTTGACCCATGCGGGGAAACGTTATTGCTGAATGAGATCTTATAAAGATCGATCTGTGAACCGTATCGCTTTTTGTGAATACAATTATCTGTTGAGTTCAGTCAGTTATCTGTAAAGTATTTATTATATTATGGAATATCTCGACGTAGATCGACTTATGTCGATATCAACGTATTATTGGAGATGGTTAATCCATTAGACCTTCGTTTAAACGCAAGGAGTTACAGGTAATCTTAGTTCATGTTAGAAATACTTTGGGAAGGGTTCCCTATTTTACTTTCTCCCTAGTGGACTCGTGAATTAGCTTGGGGTGACCTTTCGGTGGCATAAATATACATCGAGTAGAGAGTCAATTGATTGGGAGGAAAGTTGCCGTCATGTCCACAGTCGCTTCTGACTTCTTTAATCAAATAAATATTCCTTATAAGTTACCATTGTAGTTAACTCATATGTAAAGATGTATTCTTGTAATGAAATGTTGTCATGCCTTATTAGTAATTGGTGATGTGATTTATATGTAAATTGGTCATTGAGATTTACATGATGTTACTTTGGGTTAAAGGATGAATATGTATTTTAACTAGCTATAAGTTTTGTATAATAATAAAGTGAGTGGATTACTTTACCCAAGAGGTGCATTATTTATTTAGTCGGTCAATATGAGAATATGGGATGACATGGGGTATGTACTTGTGCTTATAGTTGGTTGACCTTCACGTAATGATAGTGGGTGTGATGTGCATTACAACTCTATGAATGAATTTATATTGAATAAATGGCTTTATAAAGGAAGAGATGACAGAGTTAATATTTGTACGAAGATATTATCATGATGGCAAATTTATTAGCATGTTTTTAAATGTAAGGATAAATAGGCATTTTGATGTCAAGTAAATTGGAGGTATACCCATAGTATTTTAGTTAATAGAATATTATGTCATCATATAGGTTGCTTGTGGCTTAAAAGGTTCCTGTCACATCCCCAATTTTCGTAAAAATTTTAAAATCTTTCTAATCGTCATTAAATGCTATGCGGAAGATAAAATAAAAGCATCATTGTAATGTTTCATAACATTTTAACATTAATTATTTACTTGCCATCATTAATAACTTTACTTGTTGATACAAAAGCATTCTATATCTTTAGAAGCCACTCTAAATTTCAATACACAAACCATTATAATATAATTCATTCTAAAAGCATGGCTTAATAATGTTTTATCAAATGTCCTATCTAACAAATTCTTATTCTTTCTATTAGTTTAAACATTTATATCAATATGAACAATGCATTATACCCATACTTTCTTTAGCCATCGAAATACTTTATCTAATATATTCATCTTTATCCAACTTGAAGAAGATTTCTAGCTTAAATGTACATATCCATCATAATATACCTGGGACACATCCATTAGAGAAATAATTTACCCATATAAGTGTCTGGTTTATATAGAACAAGCGGTCTACAATGTACATTTATAAAATATTAACTTCAACTTAACTACACACGTAAACAAGAGACAATGATAACTAACAACTATGATAATGTTGCAAAATGCATAAAGTGCACATATTTAAGCAAACAGAAATTGAAGTAACAATTGAAACACAAAATCAATAAATATATACACGCAAGATAGTACATACTAAGGAGAACATTTTGACGTGGTTCACCCGCATCTTGGGCTACATCCACAAAAGAGTTGTTGTATCATATATTTATATAAAAACAAAAGGAGTTAACATCTGCAACACAAATGTTGCTTTTCTCCTTCTTAGGCTACTCTTATGGAGTGCATTTTCCCAACAATAGTAAATGTAGATACACTTTACTTATCCTATCGTTACTAAGGACATCTCGAAAAGATTGAATATCAACTTGGCTAACCTCGACTGCTTCTTTGAGACCTTCAACATCATTAGATTGATTTATATAGATATTCCTATATGGAGATATTTATAAGACTCCCGAAAATATTCCTTCAGATTCATATGAAATGTAACACCTAATGATTTGTATAAATATAAAAATATACATTGCATATATACATATAAGAAATCTTCACCAGAGTTTCCACCGAAATCCTAATAACCATAATACTCAATGACGTGAATATATATCTTTAATGTGCATTTCTATATAAGAAAGCCTTCATAAGTCTTCCATTCAAATCATAATAAACATAATATTTAATGACTTGAATATATATATCTAATGTGCATTTCTATAGAATAGAAAACCTTCATAAGTCATCCATCGAAAACATAATACTTTAATGACTTGTATGTATATATTTAATGTGCATTTCTATATAAAGAAAGCCTTCATAAGTCTTCCATCCAAATCATAATAAACATAATATTTAATGATTTGAATATATATATATATAGTGTGTGCATTTCTATATAATAGAAAACCTTCATAAGTCATCCATCGAAAACATAATACTTTAATGACTTGTATGTATATATTTAATGTGCATTTCTATATAAAGAAAGCCTTCATAAGTCTTCCGTCGAAATCATAATAAACATAATATTTCATGACTTGAATATATATATCTAAAGTTCATTTCTATATAAAGAAAAACTTTCATAAGTCTTCCACGATGTCCATCGAAATCATACTAGACATATTACTTAATGACTTGAATAAATATATTAACGATGATCACTCAGGTTCATAAATTTATGTACCAGAATTATACGACAGAGGCTTAACCCGGGATATCTTTTCTTAATCGTTGTCCATCAGTCGAAAAGGCCCAAATAATAATTAAAAGAAGATCTGGAAAAAAATAAATGCATTATTTATGCGAACTAGTCGTCGTAGAATCTCGGTGTAGATCGGCGGGGATCTACTATAGTTACGGAATTGGATAAACAGCAGGTTAGTCGTTTTATGGAGGTTATCGTCAATGCTATGTTGGATCTTATGGGCAGTTCGTGGAGGAGAAAATAAAATGCGTATAAGGGCTACTAGGTATATTTTTCCTAATCGATCCAACACAAGTTGTAGTCCCTAAAGTATCGACGTTTTTAGATTTAGCTGCTAAGTAAAGACAATCGACTCCTAAAGTGTTGATTAGGAATAAACAATGGTATCCAAGCCAACATGAGTTGAGGGGGTAATACCTTCATTAACATCTGCGTTTTCAGGCAGACTAGTAAGTAATGAAACTTACAGACATCATGTGATGATGCATCTATTACATCTACGAAATCTCTTATAGCGCAACTACAGGGACACTACAACATATATAAAACTTTATAGAACCTAATATATGCCAAAATTTCAACCAGTTAGCAGAGATATTTCTCTGATCTACAAAATACTTAACTATATAGAGCTCCAAATTAGCCTCAGACGAATCTCTATTCCAGAGATAAGCATGTACAACATTATATCAAAAACTTAATTAAATGGATTTCTCTATCCTCGACAAATCTCTACTATAGAGATATTGAACTTAATAGGGCTCACACTTGCACGCAGATTCACAACTTTCATAAACCATTTGCCGATATAAAACCTTTCCATATTTTCATACTAACATTCGGATATTTCTTTAATCAAGTAATATAACCAAATAAAAAATGAGTTTCCAGGGTTCACATTTGCACACAGCTTTCATAAACATAAGGTAAAACGTTTAAAATAGCCAGAAGTAAAACCCTCCAGAGTCAAAGCTTTTAAGACCTGCGATCTGCGATTCAATTCACCCAGGTCTTCTGCTATCCACTATCAATCTGATATCTATCTCCATGCGTTGGCAGAGATATAAATTGTGTCCCTCTTGTTGAGAGCGAACCTCCAATGCCTAAGATGATCCCCGCTCTTGCTCAGGATAGCTATATAAATAAATTTTCTTACTTTCGTAACCTCCAACTCTCCTCTAGTCATTAATATGCACAACATGGTTGGCAGTAACTCCACGCTAGATGGCGGTCCATAAAAATTGCATCCAAGCAAGTGGCGACCTTCTCCCATCCTCTCGACCGACCTCCTTAACTGAGAAATGACCCTTGAACACATGGCAGTCGACCTTAAAACAAATGGCGGCTTAACATTGTCAACCTCTCCACTATTGAGACAACTCCCCCTTAACTCTCCTCGAGAGATCCCTACATCGTGATTAACCTATTAATGTGTATTTAATATACACCAACTTACTTCCATCGTGAGTATGTCCATGCTATTTCTTTAATTTTAAAAATTCTTCCTTTTATATAATCCATCTTTTTGTTATTTTCTTTGATATAACAAAAAAGAATACATGAAATTATATGCTATATGCGTGTGTTCGCTCACATCAACAATGTAGCTAACAAATAGCTTTGTTAAGAACAAAATATTACTTCTTTGAAGTAAGTGCGACCTTAACACTGTGAAAATCTATATTTCTTATAGTGCTCCTCAATCTTTCCCTTTTTTGAGAATTTATAAATTCTGATTAGTAATTATATTTAAAACTTTTAAATTATAATCTTATAATAATTTTCATTTAGTTGATATAAGCAAAAATGCATGTACTTATATGATTGTATATTTATGTGGATATTGATGTTTGTATGATCGATCACTAAGGTTAATTCATAACCTTTTCCAAAATTTGTTCTCTTAAGAAAATATAGTATATATAATAATTGTCTTTACATGTATTGTTTCGATACATTACTATATAATGTATTTATAACAATTCAAGGCATTCAATCAATATATATATATATATACACTAGGTACATATAATATCCATTTAATCATTTAATTTATGTTAGATTCTCCTTAGATGTATTCTTTAAAACATGAATATCCCAACTTCCTATCCATCTTGTCTTTTCTTATGAATGAATTTTGTTACTTATCGTTTAGTCACATTACCTATTCTTAGTATTTTTAGGCTAAAAATAAAACTTATAATCATAACACTAGCTCGAGGTCCAATGGTGGGGCCTTGGCCTTGAGCTCCTCACCATGGCTATTTACAAAATTTATAATTGTATTTATAATAATAATAATAATAATAGGTCAATTTGGAGAGATGTTACAGTTCCGTTTATTATAAGTGTTGATTGGATGAAGAATCTTTATGATTGATGAAACGTATACATTTCCTTAAGAGTAGAGAAAGAAGAAAAGATAGATGAGAATATTTTGTGATGATTTGTGTTATAATGCTAATACATACAATTGGTTGGTGGTCAAAGGAAAAAAATTTACCCCATTCTCTCAAACTAGTACCAAGGGTTTTGTGTTCGTTACATGTGGTATAGAGTTGAAGTTACAGCACTCAGGCCTATAGGGGCTCAGCATGAAGGAAGCATGAAGGTTGTTAAACTAACAAATCGATTGTTTTGTTTTGTATGCATGGGAGGAATGAACGAAGGAATAAGTTATCCGAGTTAACCTTCAAAGTTCTCCAAGAGGTAACTAAAGAGATAAAGATGTGAAATTTTATGGCGAGGTATGTTATTACATTGCCCAACAAAATTCGTCGGATTAAAAACCGTAAGTATATGAGTAATACTTTCATTTTGTCTTTAGTATTATGTATTATGTTTACATACTGAAAAATGGAGGTTGGGCTATAATTTTTACTCTTGATACATTCATGTTTGGTAGAATTTTTCCCTACGGATAAGTCAAAATTCTCTTAACTTAAAGCAGATTCCTAACTGAATCTAAGGTAAGAAAAAAACAAAACAAATGCTACCTTGAAATTCCTGAACTAACTTTCACAACAAGATTACATGCATTCAGAAATAATGAAAGATATGACTCACCTTTCAATCTGACGTTTGTCCCGCTTCTAGCTCTTGATCCAAAAAGCTCCAATGTAGAACCTGTTGAAATCAACCAAAGAACAAACATACAAACTTCCAAATACCTTGAAGTAAAGATTAGATTCAAATCTAGATTAGATACATTCCATGCTAAGAACTTATGCTATACACATGAAATGGGAAAAACAAGACAAGTTATCTTATTACAAACTTGAAGAATGCTTACAAAGGTTGCTTGATGTCCAAGCTAATCCTCCAGCTCCAAGTGCTTCCTCCTCTAGCTATCTCCACAATGCTGCAAGATCATAAGTTTGGTACTTCTAAGAGTCCTCCCCATTTCCCATGGAATGCCTCTCTTTTATAGTGTATGGTAGGGTTAACCAACAAGAGAGATGGGTGGATCTAGGGAGAAGTAAGTGGATAAGGGTTTCTAATCACAGAAAATGAGTTGAGATCGAATCAGGGACCCCAATCTTCCAATATCTTCGAAAATTCAAAATCCCACAAGCCATGGAAAAAAGGCTATAAAAAGAGTACCGCGCCCTGAAATTTGAGCATCACGCGGTAGTACCGCGTGGCAAGCATAGAGCATAACGCGGTAGTGTGGACTACTGCGCACCTATAACTGAGCAAGGAGCGGTAGTTAGGGTAAATAAAGCCTCATCTGGGTGAAAACTTGTCAGGGTAAGTTTACCTTCAAGGTTCACTCATCATTTTTCTCTTCTGAGTGGTTTAAAGCAGTAGGGGAAGTGTCGTCAACTCTTTTTGTGGTGGAGATGCGACACTGTGTAATATGGAGGTATAACAGATGCCCCCTAAAGAGTGAGGTCAGAAGGGATTGATGGCCGAGAGACTTTACAAATATAGTGTGCAGAGATAGCATTGAGGAGAGCGACAAGGAGATGAAACAGAAACAAAGTGTTAGATATACCATCAAGGCGGGCATCCCCATGCTCGGAAACAAATGACTCAAAGCATGGTTGCCGACCAATACATTGCATATCCATGAGTGCTGAGATGATATAGACTGTGGACAGACCATGGCTACTATGAACAAGCGTAGATCCATGAGACAATAATGACACAGCCACGACCAATACAATAAGTGGATCTGTGTGACAATACAAAGGACATCTCCATCGCAACCTGAACGCAATCAAGATACAAAGGTGTGCCCAGGGTCTTCTACCTGATCACAAATGATACGAATCTAGCCATGTGATTACAAAGTGTTGAAGTCGAACATGGTAGAAACCATTTGATTACCGGTCAATGATGTGAACCGTTAACAAATGCGAGGGAAATCACCAATGATGACGATGATCCCCAAGGTATCTGAAGTACATCTCAACGAAATGCGAATAGATGAGTTGATGTCGAGCATTCGAGAGATCGTTCGATCAGAGATTAATGATGTAAACCTACTGTTGAACACGAGGAAACCTGTCATTGAGGCATGCAGGTACCAAGGTACTAATGGTTGATTCCTAAGTCCAATTCCCGGATAGTGATTTGGTGTCGACGGGAATAGACTCGTCGAAGGTGGGCCATAATGATTCCCACATCATCGACACGAAATCGGCACGAACGATAAGATGATGAAACAATGGAGTATGTACTGACACAGCGGAGGCCTGACACAATGAACGACTCTGAACAATGCAACCCTTTGAACATATAACGGCATGTAACAAGACTTGGCAGCAGGGATTACTGGTAGCAAAGGATAGACACGGAATGAGTAGGCTCGTGGCCAGGGAGACGATTCATGATGATGACCATTACTCAGTGAAAAATAGATACCCAGTATAGACAAGGGATAGACACATGCCATGTTCAAAGGTAATGACTGACAAGCTGCCATAACAAACTTGACTTGTTCCCCATATTCTCCCGACATGATAGACGAGTACCTCTTTGTTGTTTTTCGAGCTTGAAGAGGATAACAGATGCTCGGTGTAGCTCATCTCATGGATGAGTCTAATATCACATGTTTTACGAACCTGAGAAAGGAGGGGTTCGCCCCAACGTGGGTCCTTCGATGTTAAATTTTAACGAGCCCAAGGAAGGAAAACTCGGTAGTTTTTCGTATTTAGAGAGCCTGAAAAACTTAAACGAAGCTTTGCAATGTACTTTTTCGTAAATTTAGTCCCTCGATCCCGAAAAAGTGTAAAACAATTCCCGAGAGAACTATCCCAGTCAAGATTGACTGAGGTATACCTTTCTCGTAAATAGTCTTGACGGGCCGAAAAAGGGGTAACCTATCACCGAATAGACAACCTTTCAAATACTTTTACAAGTGTGAAAGAGTCAAGATCACTTGGCAATCTTTTCAATTTTAGGGAGTCTGAAAAGAGCTTAACTATGGACTCCTATGGTCTTTTTCGTAATTTTTAATTATTCTGGCCCGAAAAGAGAATAAAATACAACCAGGATAATACTTTCCTCATTGTTTAACGAGTATGAGTAAAGATGACCGTACTCGACACCATTTACTTGAGTTTGACAAGCACGACACGGGTGTAAAAGCGCTTGGAATCTTTTTCAAGTTTTAATCCAGAGCACGAAAAAGATAAAGTAGGCTCAAAATGAAGGTCAAACAATGAATAAACGCCAGTGTGAATATATCGCTTTTTGAAGGAGATCATGTCAATAAAGTGCTCATAAAACTGGATATTAACAATGTGAAATGGATTTTTATTTTAACCATATAAAATAATAATTAAAAAATAGGTGAAAAAGCTATAAAAGGATGGTTAAAAATAGAAATTTACCATTTCGTTTGTGTTTTTACCCAAAGAGGAGATTTTACCCATTTGAGGAGCAAAAACTTCAAGGATCCATATCAGGAGTTTCAGGACACCGTTTCAACAACCGTCTGCGCCAGGTAAGAGCTCTCAAACTTTTCTTTCATTTGATGTATGAATAATTTTCTTTCAGTAAGAAAAATTGATTTTTTGGGCGAGCCCTACTAGGCAAAAATCGCCCTTCATAGTACCCGCGTGGGGCCATATCGGGAAACGCGGTACTGTCGAACAGTATCGCGCTGTGTATTTAAGCCGAAACGCGGTACTGTGCAGTACCACGCGGCAAGATGTGCCCCAGGCACGATGAAGACGATTTTTAAGATGACAAAATCGATTTTTCTCAAAAATTTTGCTGAAACCAAGTTATTAAATAGTTACTAAATGTTTCCCCTGACCTTTTGCAGGAGTTTGCAATTTGTTTGGGTCAAAATGGTTAGTTGGAAAGAAAGAGAGCACGAAGTAGATGATTTGGCGACCGAAAATGACCTTCCTACCGTGACTGCATTACGGGAGTGTGGTTTGTTGAAATTCTTTAAGACCAAAGGCATTTGTCAGCAAGCCAAACTTCTTACCCATCTTATCCAATTGTGGGACTCTGACATTCAAGCTTTTCGAGTGGGAGAGCATGTTCTCGAAATTCAGCTTGAGGATATTTATTTCCTCACGGGCCTCTCGAAAAGAGGGGCCCGAGTGAACTTTACTGGATACACAGCCTCAGAGACAAGCATAGATGCTCTGATTGCTCGGTACTGCCGTCAGGGTTCGAGTAAGAAAAGTGGCAAAGTGGTCATAAAAGATGTTACAGAACTTCCTTTAAAAACTGTTTTGTTCACCATCACACGTACAGCAGGGAGTGTGGGTCCGCATTAGGCGTCTCGTACACAGATGAACCTGGCAGTGGATTGTATGGCTGGAACAGTATTTAATTGGTGTGAGGCGGTGTTGACCAATCTTAAAGAACAAGTGCACAAGTGTAGAGTTGGAGAGAACTCCCAATTTGGTTATGGGAGTATCCTGGTCACCTTCTTTTTGGTGAGGGTGCCATTGCTGCGTCCACAGATATCTATGCCCCGTCGTCCACCTACCGAGCCATGGATGGCTCGATGGAGTGATTATGCAGGGCGTCTTGGGGGACCTCAGCGGTTGGCGTTTGGTGAGGATTTCTTCTCCTGGCTCGAGGAGCAGATAGTTATGATCGATGACTACCCCTACTCAGGGGTGGACTTCCGCGAGGACATCGACTTGGCACTGCCAGAGGATGAAGATTGGGATAACTCGGGTATGACCTTCATGGATATATATTTTTTCCTTGAATATATAATTTTTATTGCTTTTTTAGAATGTGTAAAATATTTCTAATGTATGTTCGCATGCATGTCGCAGATAGTGGACCATAGAGACCAGCTGGGTACTCGCCCTTACGTCGCGGTGGTGTTGATCGCCAAGCTGTTCCTGACGAGGAGGAGGACGAAGACGAAGCAGGAGGCGTTCGGGACATAGAGAGGAACTTACAGGGGTTGACTCATGGTATCCCTGCTATGAGGATGGATGACGTCCCTTTACATCTCCAGCGGCATACTGTAGGTGTGCCTAGTCGTATTGGCTGACTTCTTCGTAGGGTGGCTCGAGCTGTAGTATGTTATCACCATCAGCGCGAGGAATCTGACGAGGGACGTGATAGATCTCCCAGATCTCCATAGATGGTTTTTTTGTTTTTTGCGGCATGTATACGATATGTAGGCTTTGAGAGCCAAATTTTTGTATGGGATTTGGTCCCAAATTTTGTCTTTGACACAAACTTTATGTATTTTGGAAAAACACTCTTATATACAGTGATATGGACCTATTTTCATGATCTATTTATTTACAATGACTTGTGCATTTTATCTTTTATGATGTGTTTATGTATGGGCAAGATGCCAATCCAAAATGTAGTTAGCCAATGAATCAGCTATACAATTGAATTCTCTTGGTACGTGTTGATATGAAATGAAATTAAATGATCGTTCCAAGAGGCGCACCCTCCGAAATAAATGAAGTAAGATAGGATCGTGAACTGTGTAAACACGGTTCAGATGAGAAACCACGAGCTGGGAGTCTAAAAAGACTGATAGGGAGTTAATTTCGAGTGAAGCAACCTCTGTCAAGAGACCAATAACTGCATGGTACTCCGCGATATTGTTGGTTGCACGACCTAAACAATTGGCTCCTGAAGAAATCAACTCGCCAGTGGGAGAATAGATTACCCATGCTGCGGAAGCCAGATTCCGGGTATGTCGGCTTGCACCGTCGGCGAATCCGAAGTAGGCAGACATCTGCACATAAAATCACGAGTCAAAGTAAGAGTGGATACATGAGGTCCACGCGCACACCAAAAAATGAGTAAAAGCAAACTAAGTACATTATGTACAACAAGTAACCCATGTAGGGCAACCTTACGCATAGAAGCGTTTGAGGTATAGCCCATTGCGAGGCCGTGCCAATGGCGTACCATCACAATCGATTAGTTCATAGGCTCCTTTTTCCAGGACACGTTTTACAACAAAGGGGTTGTACCACATAGATTCAAGTTTTCCTTTTTCGAGCTTATCGTGCATTTAATCATATGTAAGTACGAGGTCACCTTCATTGAAGATCCGAGGTTGAACGGATTTGTCATATTGAGCTTTGACGCGTTTTTTATGAGCTTCATTAGCTAAAGCAGCGTCGCGGCAGGTTTCATCTAGCTTGGCTAGGTATAGAAACCGTTCCTCTTCGGAAGTGGTGTGGGGAAGCAGCTCTATGGCTATCTTGAGTGATGGAATTTCACATTCAATCGAAAAAATGGCTTCTAGGCCATACACCAGTTGGAATGGTGTAAACCTAGTAGCACTTTTCACTGAGGTTCGATATGCCCATAGTGCTGAGAATAGAGCTGAGTGCCAATTGGATTTCTGGGTACCTATAATACGCTGAATCATTCGTTTCAGGACTTTGTTAATGGCTTCAACTTGGCCATTCACTTGTGGGTAATACGGGTTTGAGTTTTCATGGCGAAAACCCAGCTTGGCACTTAGTTCTTCGATCATATGGTTCCTGAAATGGGAGCCATGATCGGTCACAATAGATTGAGGGACACAAAATCTAGCTATAATATGATTGAATATGAATTGTGCTGCTATTTGCCGTTCTCGGCATACGTAGGCATCGCTTCAGCCCATTTTGTGAAATAGTCGACAGCTACTATGACATAGCTATGCCCCCCGGCTGAAGTGGGCTTACAGTGCATGAAATCTATGCCCCATTTGGAAAAAGGGCCGACGGCAACAACAGGATGGAGTGGAGCAGGGTGCGAGCATGCTTTACTATGAAAGAATTGACATGGGGGACACTTCTTGACTGTTTCAATGCAGTCTTTGAAAATTGAGGGCCAGAAGTATCCTGCTCGCAGTATTTTCTGGGCCGTAGCCATCCCAGAGAGATGACCACCACATGCTCCAGCGTGGCAGTCATTAAGAACGCGTTCCGCCTCATCTAAGGTCAAACAGCGTCGAAGAACGGTGTCGACACCACGTCGATACAGAGTATCGTTGACTATGAGGTAGTATTTTGCGTGATGTCGGATGTGTCGCCGTTCATCGCGAGTGAGGTCGGGGTGGAAGCGTTGGGTTTGGAGATATAATAGAATATCCCCATACCATGGATCAGACGTGCTAATGAGGAACAATGATTCGTCAGGAAGAGAATCAATGGGCTCGGATTGCTCAGTAGCACGGGGCAAGTTACAAATTAACTTTAGCAAAGACCAGAGATTTTTTGGACTTGGCTTTGACAAATTCCAAGTCGAACTCTTGAAGGATGACGATCCAACGAGAATATTTGCCCCCAAGCACCTGACGCGTGAGGATATAATACATTGGATTGAAATCGACTATAACGGTGGTCCGGCGGAGTAAGATGTAATGACGGAATCTCCGGACAGCAAATACTGTTGCCAGAGCCAGTTTTTCAACATGTGAATAGCGAGTTTCGGAGTCGAGAAGACTCTTACTGAGATAGTATACCACACGTTCTATGCCGTTGTGGTCTTCCTGGACTAGCACCATACCGATGGTGGAAGTCGAAGCTGCGAGATAAAGAATATAATCCCATGTGTAATCGGGGGGTTGGATCACAGGATCTTTGGTTAAGGCTGCCTTTAGATTGTCAAAGGAGCGTTGGGCTTTGTCATCCTAGATAAAGGGAATGTTCTTCTTGAGAAGCCTCATGTAGCCTTTTGTTATCTCGAAAAGATTACAGATGAAACGGCGTAGAAAGTTTGCATGCCCTTGCAAACATTGAAGTTCTGGAATGTTGGTGGGTGAAGGCAGGGCTAAGATAGCTGCTACCTTTGCAGGATCTAAACGTATCCCGCTTTTGGAGACTATGAAGCCCAACAGTTTTCCGGCTTCTACACAAAATACGCACTTATGCGGGTTCAAACGTATATTGTAGCGACGGCACCTTTCGAAAATGGCACTTAAGTGGTCTGGATGGTCTTCCCGGGTTCGAGAGTGAGCGGGAAGGTCATCAAGATATGGTTCTACAATATGTTTGATGTCGTGAAATGCGTATGACATCGCTCGTTGGAAAGTTGCCCCGACATTTTTAAGGCCAAAAGGTAACTTTTGATATGCAAAAATCTCCCAAGGGCAGATAAAGGCCGTTTTGTGCTGGTCGGCTGGGAGGATATCGATCTGATTATAGCCAGAAAAGCCATCCATAAATGAAAAGATGACACTTCTGGCACAGTTATCGATGATCTGGTCGATGAACGGAGTTGGGTAGTTTTCCTTTGGACAAGCCTTGTTCAAGTCGCGGTAATTGACACAGACTCTAATCGTTCCCTGTTTCTTGGCTACGGGAACGATGTTGGATACCCATTCTGTCAATGGGACAGGATAGATAAAACCAGCACGCAAAAGTTTTTCAACTTCTGCTTTAATAGCAGCTGCCTTACGAGGATGAACGGGTCGAAGCTTTTGCCGAACAGGTCGGGTGCTATGGAAAGTTGGAATTTCGTGGACCACGATTGAGGGGTCTATTCCTGGCATTTCTTCATAACTCCAAGCAAAAACATCGCAGAAGGTTTTGAAGTAGGCACTATAGAACTCCATTTCGAGGGGAGTACATGTTTTGCCGATATGAATGTTTTCCACGATACCAGGCTTCACTGAAATATCAATGGGAGTGGTTGCCATAAGGTTAGCCAAGTTTCCTTCGGAAAATACCTCGTCGAGGGAAGTGGGGAACTTGGTTTGAACCATCCCAAGTGAAGTACTGGGTTTTGTATCAGGCTCAAGTGGCTGAATGGTGGGGAATGAAGATTGATGATGAAAATCTCCCCATGGTGGCTCATCACCGCACATAACCTCCATAATTGATTCGTCAGTGGGAAAAATCAAATTGAGAGGATCAAAAAGTGGTGGGTATGGATGAGTCTCAGCCGAGAGTTGTGCCACGGAATGATGAGTGGAACAGTCGACCCAATCGGTGGCTGATTGGATTGCTTCGTATGCTGCAAGGTTTCTGTTCAAGGGCATGGAGTTGCCGTAGTCTTCAATCTGAGCGGGACTCGGAATCACCCATGAAATATTGGAAGGGGTGACATTCGATGAAATCATGTTGACTGGTTGAACATGGGTTCCCAACTCTGGAAAAACTCCAATAAGGGATGAATCCTTCATGAGACCAACACCAATGTCTTGGAACCGATACCGAGGTTGATCCAATAACGGGACGGTGTTGGCGGAGTTTGGATGGGAGTCTGGGATACAGTAATCCAGTTGATCAATAGTGACAATTTTCCCTTCATGAGGAAATTGCACAATCCAGAAGACTGTAGATGCTATGGTGGTCATGGCATAAAACCAGTTCTGTCCAAGTAGGAGATTGTAATCCAATGGTGCATCTACGACTTCAATGTGTACAGATAATGTTTTGCCCCCCAGTTTGACACCAATTGAGGGAATGAGTCCATAAGGTTGAAAACCGTGTCCATCAAACACCCTAAGAGTAGTGGGAGAAGTCGTAACTTCGGGTGAGCCTAAGGCTCTCCAACAGTTCAAAGACATGATCGACGTGGAAGCACCTTCATCTAACACAGTGCGATGGATGATATTTCCACGGATTTTTGTATGAACCTGGGAGGCTAACTGGTGGGAAATCCTAGGTTTAGCGTGCTCCAAGTTAAACATGATAGAGTTTGAAGTATCTGGGTCCATTGCCCCCAGTGCTGAAAGTAGGGTTCTACGCTGCATGGGGCAGTGTTGGAGAACCTCGAGAGTCGACATGGCGCAAGGTGCTTGAGCTAGATCCTCAACAATATTGTAATTTTGGGCGGCTCGAGCATTGGGATTAAATGTCGCCTTTCGTATGGTGCCCTTGGGTGGGCGTAGCACTGTATCCGTAAGCGGTCTCTCGATATGGAGATGGCTAGTAGGGGGGGGAATAGCAGTCGGATCTTCAACAGGAGATTTGCCTTTGGCTATCTCCGATTGTTTGTTTGAACTTGGAGGATTGTCATACGTCTTTGAACGAGTGGTTATATGAATCTCTTCATTACTCGTCATCAGGATTTTGTGGTTTGTGGATGTCTCTCCGCAGGTTGGATTGGTCGGGTTGCCCCCTTGTGGGGTTTCTTGGGAAACCATCTACTGTTGCTATTGAGAGAAAGGGTCATTTAACACTGCCGGGCGAGAGGATCCTTTAACAAATTTGTTGACTTTGTCCTTGTAGGGACAGTCATGTGTGTAGTGATCGTCTTGACAAATTAGGCAGGGAAACTTAGCCTTTCGACGTGGTTTCTGGTCATTCTGGGTGGGTTGTGGCTTGGGGTTCTCCTGCTGGTTTTTCTTGGGTTTACCACGATTGTTTTTCTTCTTTCCCCCGGATGTTTGTGACGTAGATTGAACTGTGTTCACTTCGGAGGAAATAGCAGGAGAAGTAGTTGTTTTTGAAGCAGCCTGGGGTAAAGCGGGGGAAGCAGAAGCTTGTTGTCCCGTCGAGTTGATAGTAGGCTGGGTCTTAACTGAACCGACAATACCATCAATGGGGGGTTCAGTGGTAGGTTTGGTTGGATCAATGTTAACGCGGGCGGCATGAGGAAGAAGTTCATGTAAAGTACCGGATTGAGTGTATACCAAATCCATGTACTGGGCTACCGAGATGGCTTGTTCTTTTGTAACCGGCCCGCTCATAGCGATATCTCTGGCTATGGGAGGAAAAAAGGATTTCGTGAACCAATCAGCGAGTAGCTGATCCGGAATGGGTGCCTTAATTAGCCTACGGCATCGTCGCCACTCATGGATGTGATCTTAAATGTGTGTAGAAGTGGTTTGACGCAATGAGGTTAACAGTTTTGTTCCAGTCTCATACCGGATGGGGAGTTGGATATGAGTCAGAAACTGCATAGCCAAGGTGTTGAAATCACGAAAAGAGTGTTGTGGCAGCTCGATGTACCATTTTGCTGCCGTGCCGGTAAGCTTACGTTGGAAGAGCCGAAGTCGAATGGAATCATCCATCAAGGAGTTGGATGAACACCAAAGATGGAAGGTCATCACGTGGTTCTTGGGGTCTTCCCCGGGCTTAGCATCGAACTTAGGAATGCTCGATGGTAGTTTGGCTGGAATAGGTGGCCAATGAGGTTCATGCCATATAGGATCGTTAATAAGCCTCGACAAATCAGGTAAATCAAGTGTGGCCAAAAAGGGAAGTTGACGGTTAGTCTGCGGGTATGAGTAATAACCATGTGGTGCAGAGAAACCTGGAGGCCCCTGCATAGCATACTACTGCGTGTTATACCCATATGTGTTTCGGGGGGGTACTGCTGAAAATTCTATGGATAGTAAGCCATCTGGTTAACCGGTTGAGTGTAGGTAATTGGTTGGTGGATGTTCTGCTGAGTGGGTATGGTGCCCTGGGGTTGCTCAAACCCAGGAATGGTTGTTGCTCCTGGTTGGGAATAAGTTCCTTGGAATTGTTGTGTTCCAGGAATGGTACTACCATATTGATTAAGTGGAGGGTTTCCCATAGCAGGGTTGGGGGGTGGCTGCGACTGTGGTGTCCATGGAAGGCTCGTTCCTCCTTGGGGAGCGAGTGGAAATTGAAATGATGGGTTCCATGGAGTTGTAGTAGCTGAAGGGTAAGGGAAGACATAATTCAAGTTGGGGGGAATCTAAGATTGCCCCCCAGCTTGGTTCCAGTTTCCAAAAAGTGAGTACCCCCCACTCTGTGGGATTTGAGATTCCCAAGAAGGAATCATACCTGACGGGGGAGGTTGAGAGTGAGGCCTGGTTGGAATGTCGGAATAAGGTTTCCCGCTGCCAGGTGTGTTGTACATACCATAGTGAGCAGATGATGCTGGTTGGGAGAGTTGTTGGATAGAACCAATGGGTTGTCCGCTAGCAGATGGGTTGGATGGCCCTATAGGAGGAGGCTGTTGACTAGGAACGGGGTTCGCAACAAAAGGTTGTCCTCCAACTAGTTGGGTTGATGGCCCTATAGGAGGAGGTTGTTGGCTAACAATGGGGTTCCCAACAAAGGGTTGTCCTCCAGCTGGTTGGGTTGATGGCCCACCAGGGGGGGTTTGCATGTTGGAGTTGGGGACCACTGCAGTCAGTTGTCCACCTCTTGAGATAGTGTAAATAGTGGCTGAAGGTGATCCTCCGGTCAAAATGGAAGATCCAGCAGTATGACTAGGTGTTCTTCCGCCGCTAGTCAAATATGATAGTGTGGATTGGCCAACGATGCCAAAAGTACCAATTTGTGGAGGGGCCATCCATATCTGACAGGCGAGGACGGAGAAAAAACTGGGTTATCCCTCATGGAATGTGCGCCAAAATTGGGTGATGGCAGCAAATGTGGGGAATTTAACCCAGGGGTATCGGCGTCGTCCATAGCATGTTCAATGATAGGAGGACCATCGAAAACTGGGTCCGAGTTCATGTCCTGAAAAGGGTTTTGGGGATCCGGTGGGAACCTAGGTATAGTAATGTCCGAAGGTCCGGAGCCGTCTGCAAAGGAGTGACGAAACTCTGTGCTAGACGAGATGTTGGGATGCCTATAGTCAGAAGGATGAGTAACGGGGGAATATCTAGACGCTGTCGAGAGCATTTGCTCTGTGTCGTGTCTAAACCGTGCCGATGCTAACGGGGAGTTCGCTAGACTAACCATACTAGACTGGATGGAAGCCATGATTTCATGTCCCGGAGGGAGGTTGGGTAAAGATATAGTACGAGGTACATTGCTAGAAGAACTTGTTTTCTGCGGATGAACACTGGGTGACGTAGTGATAACAGGCAGAAGCTCCGCCTGGGAAGTGATGAAGCCATAATCAGGTTCAAAAGGTGTGTCAGGAAGTCGAGTGTCTTCAATAACTTCGACATACCCGCTTGGGACTGAAATCAAGCCAGGTATATCCTGGTCGGACCCTTCAGTGGTGCCAACAGATCCGTCTGTGTCATCGTGAAAAATGTCTGATGGACGGGAGGTGTTGACATCAGGTAGAAGGATGACCTCTGGTCTAGTATTTTGGGTTGTACTAGATTCAGCCGCTGTAATGGTGTCCACTGTGGCAGATATATCTGGAACAACAGTGGGTGAAGTGACAGTGAAAATCTCAGATATGCTGGTAGTTGCAGAAGCTGCAAGAGATTCTGAGACTGTGCTGTGAGTAATAGTTGCAGGCGGCACTGATGATGTGGTCTGTATCGGCGGTGGAATGTTCCCTCGACCAGCACCGCGGCCGGGAGGAGCGGGAATGCGTGATGCAGGTGGACCAGAGGTCCGTGGCGGTGGTGGTGGTGGAGGGATCTTGTCCTGTACTCTTCGTGATCTTCGTGGTGGTTCTGACATGATGACAGGAAAATGAAAATCAGGGGCAGTTTCGTAAACAAAGAACTCAAAAAATCTAATGCAGCCGAGTGTGCAGAAGAGGAGCTAGAAAAAGCAAGGCTCGCAGGCCAAAAAAAAAGCTCTAAAATCTATACTGAGACTGGTGTCTCAATAAGCGAGCTGATCAAAAGAATGGCCAGAATGCCAACAAGCAGTCCCTAAAAAGAAAAATGACCCTCTACAAAGATGAGATAACAAGCAAACTCCTAACTAAGAGCTGGAGACCTCAACAAGCTGTATCCTTCGCAAGGTGATAAAATCCAAGTCGAACAATACAACGTGACAGACCGATATAAGAAGGATATCCCTCTACCGAAAGGGATCCTGGGTAAAAGAGCCCTAGTAGAATAGTCACTAAGCTACCTCGTTCATGACACGTTGGAAAAGGTTTTGGGCACTTCAGTCTTCCGAGGAAGACAATGATCGATGTTGCCTTAGGGCTAAGTGGAGTGCGGCATTCCACAAAGTCCGTCCGGTTCTCAATCTCGCGGCCGTTTATCCCCTGAAAGTTAGAAACAGTCAGGAGGCCCCTCCACAAATTGGCTGTGACTGTGTCAATAAATACTAGAGGATTTTAGTTCCCTAGAAGACAACAACTATGTCTCAGATGAAAACGACAAGGGGGAATTATTTTGATGCCTATCCCCGGTGTCCTACCTAACTACCAAATTCTTTTGATTTCCTCAAGTGAGGTTAATGTTGGTTTAATTAGGGAGATTAATTTTAGTGGTTGTCTTACTCAATCAGGTAATGGACGTGAAACTTGATGGTGTTATGACGACTCAAACCATACAAATGAGAATGAATAAAAAATAAGCCTTTGTCTTCGATGAAATCTAGCTATGGAAGAGAGAGAGTTCTTCGATAAAAAATGCATGAAATTTTTCACAAGCAATTAAAAATCAAAGCAAAAGATTTTTTCTTTTCTTTTTGTAAATAGAGCCAAACTGAAATAAACACTCTCTTTAATGCACTGATCCTACAACTAAGATGCTTCAAATATAAGAATTTATGTGGCAAATTCAATGGTTCATTTCCTAATGCACAATAATGCTACTAGACTTTTTCAATTCAAACAACAAAATTGTTCTCAAATGATAATTTTTTACTTACTGAAAATGATGAAAATAATGTGACTGTAAAAGTTACAGGATTCAGTAAAAGAGAACAGTAGTGTCGGGTTGGTTGTGATGAAAAAATCAAGCCAATGCAATCAAACTGGAAAAGTGACCCAATATGCCAAAAATGCCACTAATTCAAACAATAATCAAGCTCACAAACAGGGAAATAAACACACCACACAGACTGTAAAATGACCAGGATGATAATAGGCAACAACAAACACTACCTAAGGCAGAGAAAGGCTCAGGAAACCAAGCAGGGAGAAATTTTTTTTACAGTATGCAGACATTACCGCGGGGCAGAATGAGGCTAAAGCGCGGTACTGCTAAACTACCGCTCTGGAACTAACTCAGGGGACGCGGTACTACCGCGCTGTAATCAATTCAGAGGGCACAGTACTGTGGCAAGGTAAGAAAAAAGCGCAACTTGAGAAAAGAAAATGGAGTTTTCAGGGTTGTTGCTAACCCAGGGGACTCAGTGATCATACAAGGAGACAAAATACAGCGAGGAGGGGTGAATGAAGGCCAGAAAAGACCAAGATTCAAAACTGGTTTGAAGTGCAATAAAAAATCACAATCAAAAGATGGATGACAGTGAACTGAATCAATCAAGCAGAAATCAAAACCAGCAAAGTCGCCATTCTTGTTTGGTAGAATTTTTCCCTACGAATAAGTCAAAATTCTCTTAACTTAAAGCAGATTCCTAACTGACTCTAAGGTAAGAACAAAACAAAACAAATGCTACCTTGAAATTCCTGAACTAACTTTCACAACAAGATTACATGCGTTCAGAAACAATGAAAGATATGACTCACCTTTCAATCTGACGTTTGTCCCGCTTCTAGCTCTTGATCCAAAAAGCTCCAATATAGAACCTGTTGAAATCAACCAAAGAACAAACATACAAACTTCCAAATACCTTGAAGTAACGATTAGATTCAAATCTAGATTAGATACATTCCATGCTAAGAACTTATGCTATACACATGAAATGGGAAAAACAAGACAAGTTATCTTATTACAAACTTGAAGAATGCTTACAAAGGTTGCTTGATGTCCAAGCTAATCCTCCAGCTCCAAGTGCTTCCTCCTCTAGCTATCTCCACAATGCTGCAAGATCATAAGTTTGGTACTTCTAAGAGTCCTCCCCATTTCCCATGGAATGCCTCTCTTTTATAGTGTATGGTAGGGTTAACCAACAAGAGAGATGGGTGGATGTAGGGAGAAGTAAGTGGATCAAGGTTTCTAATCATAGAAAATGAGTTGAGATCGAATCAGGGACCCCAATCTTCCAATATCTTCGAAAATCCAAAATCCCACAAGCCATGGAAAAAAGGCTATAAAAAGAGTACCGCGCCCTGAAATCTGAGCATAACGCGGTAGTACCGCGTGGCAGGCACAAAGCATAGCGCGGTAGTGTGGACTACCGCGCACCTATAACTGAGCAAGGAGCGGTAGTTAGGGTAAATAAAGCTTCAGCTGGGTGAAAACTTGTCAGGGTAAGTTTACCTTCAAGGTCCACTCATCATTTTTCTCTTCTGAGTGGTTTAAAGCAGTAGGGGAAGTGTCGTCAACTCTTTTTGTGGTGGAGATGCGACACTGTGTAATATGGAGGTATAACAATTCAGGAAGAAATGTAGAGGTTTTCTAGAATTGTCGCTATGTATAGATATATATACATAAATGTTTAAGTAATAGTCTTGTGATTTTTATGAAGACGCAAGTTGAAACATTTGAGTTGGTAAATGGAATAACCATTGGAATTATTGGAAAGGTTATAAACCTATCAAGGGGGTAAGTTGTTATACTTCATGAGAAACCATAGTTAATGAAAAGAGAACAATAAATGTTATGTGCTAACATTGTAGTTTTATATCCATGAGGTATGATTGATGTGTATAGAGATATTTAAAGCAAGAGTAATAGTAGAACCTATTGTTGATAGATTGATGATATGAGCTTGCGACTAACTATCCTATCTATGAAGTTGTAACATATTCAAAGAACTTGGCAAGGGTAGTGAAGCCACAATAAGTACCAAGTCTATGTGTCGCAAGTAGTCAAATCTTGTGATTGACAGTAAATGTGGACATAATAATAATAATAATAATAATAATAATATGATCATGGGTAATGAAGGATAACAACAAGTGGCAGAATTGATGATCAACTCTACTTTGCTAAAATAATTTTCTTGGACTCAAGCAAGGGAGCTTGAGTGGAAAAAATTTCATGGACTCAAGCTAGGGGGCTTGAGTGGAAAAGAGAAAGAGTCGGTGATCATCAATGGCAAAGACCTAGGCACACAATTTTAACATATGGAAGACAGGACGTTGTTTGATGTTTTTTGAGAAGGAAAACTTTTGACTAGCAATAAAAAAAGGAGTAATCTCAAAAGCTTAAATCCTCTAAAACCGCACATAAATTGGTGACAAATCTCGAGAGAGAGACTGTGTTCAGCATAGTGTTGTTGAAGTTCCAAAACCCAGAAAAGAGTTGTGTTCAACAAACTGTTGTTGGAATCTTTCAATCCCCATGATGTAACTATGAAACATATGTTAAGAACTGTCAAGTAACTAGGCTATTAACTTCCCTAATGTTTGAATATTATGAGTGCAAATAATACTTAGGTAATGCAAAAACTCATCCAAGGATGGGGACGAACGTCAAGTTGAGGCTTATTACTTGAAGATATATGAGATCAATGCTACTAACTTGTGAATGAAGGTAATGTCTATTGCAAGCTGAGGACTAGCTACAACATCCAAGTATTGGAGGTAAAGGACATCCTCCAAAAGATAAGCAAAATATCGCCTTACCTATACATTCTTTTGAGTTATATTGAAAGATGATAATATAGTATGTCGTTTTATGGTGGAATATTTTCCATGGATGATGAAAATAACATGTTGCAAAAGAGCTTACAGCTTACGTTCTGATTTAAATTGAAAAATAATAGTATGTTTATGTTGTATTGAAAATTGTTAATAGACCTTCTGTAGATTGTGTAAAGTGCATACTATGAAAATAAGAGCAATAACGGTATGAAGGAAGTGCAGAAGCTCGAGGATGACTAAAGGTTGAATGTAAAGAAATAAAAGGCTACCAACACCAAGGACGGTGTTATTTTTAAGGGGGAGAGGATGTAACATCCCTCATTCACCCCTTACTCGTTTGTAATTGAAAATGTAATTATGTGTTTGTTTCCGGTGAGGAGCTCAAGGCCAAGGCCCCACCAGTAAACCTCCTAAGTTTGGTTATTTATTCTTAAGTTGTAAATCTAAGTCTAGACTTAGGAGGCTGAGGACATGATGCAACTTAAATGAAGAGGTCACGAATCCACTAGGTAGGGGGGGGGAGAGAGGTTGATGGCTAGGAAGCCGCGAAGAGTGAGTTACCGATGACCGGTGTCTTCGTGATGCCTTAGGAACCTGAAGAAAAAGGGGAACCTATTCACTTGAGGGTTTAAAAACTCTTAAGGATCACCCTATAATAGAAGTAAGTCTTGAGTAGACTTAGTTACCTTTTGTCGCTAGCATTTTAGTGAACCTCTTTGATTTCTTTATTAAGTGAAAAGGTTAACTGTTATTATTCTAAATGATTATCGTAATAATCGTATAAATTATAGCATCAAGTTCCAAAGAGTTCTCGTAAGTTGAGGGGCAGTCTAGTCACCTTATTTAAAGATGAGAGAAAAATACATATAATGATCATATGCCTATCTCTCTCTCTATACATACATATTAGGCCAATAAATAATGGGTGATTACCTAAGCTTGTTCCTTATAGAGTAAAGATGGGAAGGTAATAACTCAATTATCTTTACAATAGCCATATCATATTAAGTATTAGCATAAATAATTATTATAATCTAAATGTAAACGTTAATAGAATGTGGAAGAAAACACATCGAGTAAGGATCGGATTTACTTGAGAAATATATGGGACTTGTCTCCTTGTCTAGAAGGAACATTGAAGCATCTAGGCGGATTGTATATGGTTGGTTAAGAAAGCAAGTTTTTTTTTAAGATGGATTTATTCCTCATTTCCAATGTGTTGCTCAAGCTAAATCTATTTCCTCCAATTATAAATTTCTTCCTAAGATTACTCCTCATAGGCAACTCTCGCATCCTCCTATAAACAAGGGGTTTGGAATTGTACTTTGATGTTCACAATGAAGGCAAGCCCCTTGCTCTAGGACAAGTTGCATTTTATAATTAAATGAGACCCATTCCATTAGCTTTAATAACAGGGGGCTAATAACTATGTTAATTTCATTTCCTTGAAGATTCTTCTTAAATTGGACACTAAAAAATGTGTCCAATCTTCAAGGGTTTGGAGATTCTCCAAGTGGTAATACATTGGATATATAGGAAGAATAGGCTGTACAATTCATTTCCTTGTCCTATTTTCAAGGAGCTGAGAAAGTCTTTAGCCATATTTAATTCAATCTCATTTGCTAATCTTTTCAAAGAGCTCAATGTTGATGTTGACACCCTCTAGAAAGGACTCATTCACTTCAATGAAATCAAATGATAGATCGCTTGTACAGAAACACATCATATCTATCTTTCTCTTAGTAGTAGCAAATTCTGGTCTCTCTATGGTTGACTTAATTTATGATCTGGTTTAGTGACCTACTATGGGAGATGAAAGACCTTGTTATAGGCTATGGAAACTTACAAAACTGGGTTTGTTGCTCTTTCAATCACTGGGTTTAGTATTTTCCTTTTTGAAAGTCCTTGGATAGATGTTTATGTATCAAGTTTGCCGTTATTCTAGCAGGTTTAAATGATAACATTAAATGATAATATGTAAATGAAAAGTACAAATATATTTCAAAAAAAATTGTATAAAAACTCTTCTAGCACCTATTTAGTGTTGCATATATATCTTGTTATCTTTTCGATCATTGTGTACACTACTCAAAACAACATAATGTAACCTCTTTTCATTTGGAATAGAATTATAAAATATATATATATATATATATATATATATTCCTTGGGCATTAAGAAAGAAAAAACTGTAAACTTTCTTTATATGTTTTTTTCTTATTTTTTGGATGGGATATAAGAAATTTTTACTAATTTAAATGTTTTTTTCTTATTTTTTTGGATGGGATATATATATATATATATATATATAATGTTCATCCTATCTCAAAAATGAGAAAATAAACATTTGATGATGGTTTAAGACAATTACTATGTACATGATGTACATTAAATTTCAAAAATTGAGAAAACCCATTTGATGATGTTTTATGACTATGACCATCCACTAGTGTACAGGTCATGACTTCCCAAATCTTGTATCATATTTTCTCATTAATAAAGTTTAATAATTTAATTATGAGAGTTTAATCTTTTTATTTATGAAAAAGGAAACACCTGTCCAAACTGTTTAAAGATAAGTAACAGGGAAAAAAAAACATTTGGTTATATTTTATGACCATGTCCATCCCTTAAAGATAGGTAACAGGGAAAAAAAACATTTGGTTATATTTTATGACCATGTCCATCCCTTAATAAATAGGTCATGACTTCTCAAATATGATATTAGTAGATAGGTCATGACTTCCCAAATCTTATATCATATTTTACCATCAATAAAGTTTAGTATTTTTAATTATGAAAGTTTAATATCTTTAATTATGAGTTTAATATTTTTAATTATGAAATCATCAAGACAACACCTGTCCTAACTGCTTAAAGACAAGTTTTGTTAATTTTCAGTGCACATATTATTTATTCGGATAGCCAAATGGCAATTGTAAAGAAAAAACAAATTGCAGTGCATTGATAACATGAACGAATATCGATTTGAAAAGGAGAGATTTGAATACATACATAGTTAAAAAGGAGAGAGTTGATTACATAGAGGAAGAAAGTAACTATGATGCATTATGCATTGTTAACAAATACAAATGTGAAATGAAGAGACTCGACTGCGTAGAGCCACAAGAACCCATAAAAAAGCAATGATCAATGGACTTAGTAGGGAGATCAAGGTCACCATGATGGATGATAGCACCCAATCCAAGAAATCTAAATCCTTTACATTGGGCAAGACTCAGTAACTAACAAATTTTTATTTACAAGCCTTTTCATTTGTTGCTCTCTTGCTTTTAGTATTCTCTTTGATCTCTTTCACATAAGGAAACACTCATATCTAAGTCAATCCCGCTGCTGTCATTCCCCTTGGACATTCTCACTCCTGTCGTTCCCCTTGGACATTTTGCTTATAGCCCATTTTTTTTAATAGTGTTCACAATCTACACCCTTGCCCATAGCTCTTCAAAATCACTGCATATTAACCCCTAATTTAGGAGGAGCTTGTGGCCTTACTCAAATGCTCATGTAGTAAACATCTAAAGACAAGTTAACAGGTTAAAAGTAATAAACATCAAAAAAACAAATTAACAGGTTAACAGAAATCTCCAGAAAAGTGTGACAGATAGAATTCATCTAACTCCAAGGGTTGAAAACATGCAACACCTTAGTGTCAACCAAGGATTCGCAAGGTTAGAACTAGATTTGGAGTGGATGGACAAAGATGGGAACATAATAGGATGTAAAAGCATTGACAGATTCCTCATTACCACCCATCTTTAAACTCAACAATGCTTTGCATCTGTATAACAATGAAGTATTTAAGTCACCATGAATGGATGTTGTCAATAAAGAGAAGCAAAAGAGTAAAAAAATTATTTAAAGCTCTTACAAGGAAAAGGGCATCCATTGTCCATTGGTTGTAGCTTGGGTGGTTGGGAGGAATGATTGTTACCCTTCACATCCAAGTTCAATTCTTGTAAGTGACATGATGCTCTTGTTGAGCCCATATTGTAATGATTGTATTTCTGACCATACCTTGATTCTCTACCTAGAATAGCAGGTGTTGGCATTCTCCTGGTGGACTGGCCCTCTAACAAGCAATGAACCACCATTTAAAGGAAAAAGGCATCCAACATTATTAAGTAAATAGGATTTGATCAACATTACTTATACTACAGCCTATGTCTCTAAAAAATCAAAAACACAATGTCATCTTTTTTATGGAAATTTTAGTTAACATTTCAATTTCCCATTAGAAACCACAAAACTAAATCAGCTTCCACTTCAAATTTAAATTCGCCTTTGATGCCCAACAAATATTTCAGGATTCTGAAAAAAGAGACTGGTGACTATTGCAATGCTCAGAAAGCTACCAATCTTAGAACAGGGCAGATCATATCTTCTCTACTGAAATCGTCATCCAAAATTTCCAAATACATCCATATGTATATCAAATGGGTTATATGATTTTTAGGTTCCCTCACTGATCTGGAATAGACCAATAGTAGAAAACTACCATATGAATGCCATGACGACCAACTTCCAAAGTTTTAAAGTCCTCGAGTTATGCAAAGCAATAGGAGCAAAAGCTTGTCTTGGTGTTCCCCAAAAGTGACCGAAAAAAGCCTGCTATCAGACAGCATAGAGTGGAAAGTAAACCATAAGGTAATGTAAACATTCCCTAAATGGTCCATGAGACCACATGCACGTGAACACTACTGTGCTTATTATGTTCAGGACAAGTCGAATTCAGAAAATTGCAGCTCCTGACCTGAAAAGCTAGAACTTAAATTACAGAACCATAAAAATCGACTGACACTTGAATAGACCACATCTATGCTGTCTGTATCCGGCGACTTTAGATTCCAATCTTAGGAAACAAATATACCATGTGCAACTAAGAATCAGCCGGCAATTGCTGGTAAACAAAAGACTAGGAATCGTATCAAAAAGCCATAATTCAAAACTAACTAAGGGAGAATTCTTGTTTTATCGGATGCCCTGTAATTTTCAGTATAGGTTCTGTATTTTAAAGTTTAAAAAATGTACTAGATAGACATAGAAATGGAATGTGGTCTCCGAATATCTTTATAGCAACCTCAGCATGACCCAATACCAACATGAACCCCTAGAGGCTATGTTTATCACTGTCCACTCACAATAGCTGGGCTCTACAAGTAAGCCTAAGGCACGGAATGACAATCATAACAACGAATTTTTTCCTTATCCTCTGGCAGTACACTTACCCAATAGCTGAACAATTAAGGCATTCTCAAAATTTATAAAATGGACATCATAAAGAAGCTAAGTTGCATTATCATAACAAAGGCATCTCCTGTGACAATTAACCAAACGAGGGAAAAATTTAGAAACCAAAATAGTTTCCAATTTCTGTTTCAAAAGAAAATAGCACCCTTGTAAAACCAAGCAGAGACCAACCTGAGTAAATATACTAAAAGCGTGAAATAGTCCGCCAATCTAGATGGAAACAATAATACTCCGGACTTATTCTCAGAGAATCCAAACACATAGCCTTTCCATTAATATGTCTTCTTTACAAGTTAAGGCATTCATAAGCTATCCATTAAATGCAGTCCATGTAACAGAGCATTCTAGATGCTAGTTTTACATACGACTCTGATAACATGTTTTTCAAGAAAACAAGACTTCACCCACATTATGAGCAACCGATATAGAATGTTCTAATGATGATCACTTTGAAGTAGCATTATATCACAATCGGGGTATTACAACTGTTCTAGTCCACAGCCACTCTCAATTCTCTATTTTCTCTAATTTCAGGAGAGAATGCTGATCAACGACCTGCATGAATGATAAATAAAGTCAACATGCATAAGGGACAAATTTTTTGAAGCAGCTAAAGAAAAATCATGCATAAATCTGATTGCAAACATAAGTGAGACAAAGAACTGTTAAGGAAAATTATTTTTTCCTTTGACATGTCACAAAGTATAGCATTCACCTTGTTTACCTTGATTCTGATTTTCCCTTCGCCTGACGTATCTTGTTCTGTCATTGTATCTGGGTCTATCATTGTTCCGCTGAGGAGCAGGAGTGACACGTCGCTGTCTTTCTGGAGATCTCTCAACTATCTTCCCATCAACTAATAGTTCCCCTGAAACACCATTCAAAAAATATTTTTAAACAGCCAAATCTAAATTGAGAAAAAAGAGAGACAAACCACTGAGCTAACTTCCACTTCTGACCTCCATAATCCTTATATTCTGCATCCACATACGAATCTGGCAGAACAAAGACCACTCCAGGAAGCCCTGCAATATGCAAAGAAAATTTCAACTTCCAATAAAGCCAAAAACTGCTAGTATCCTTAATGAGGCAACAATTGAGTCCACAATGCCCAAATGCATATAGATAAAGGTGCCGAAGTAACAAAATATTAAACAAATTATTGATTGCTTGATGCAAGTGTCAAAAACCCTGCATGAGTAAGAGAATCATTCAAATTTCATGGAGCAAATGATAAACCCAGAAGAAGCTTAGCTAATTAGCAATTTAGCACACAAGAATACAATGTTTCTAGAGAGTAAAATTTTTACCTCATTGAGGTTTTCACCACTATAAACCCCAAGAGTCTTTTTTGGTGAATGTTTTTCCTTTTATGGGCCAGTGTAGGAACTATGTGTGATCTATATTGTAAATTTAACTTGTATTAGATCCACACTTGCAATCAATTTAATTATCCTTGTAGCACAATACTCTATACACCTGTTTGAGGAAAATTGTGAAAGATTTACATGTATACACCTGTTTGAGGAAAATTGTGAAAGATTTACATGTAGCCTTGTTGCCAACCTCTGCTTGTTTTGTTACAAGTCAAGAGATTGTCATTCATGCGATTGGGTGCTCATTAACCTCTATGTCACAGATGTTATCCATGTGGGAATAATCACAATGCACACACACACAAAATTAGAGCCTAACACATACACAAAATGTATAAACAGTATGGACCTATGTCAAATAACCAACATAATATAGTACTTAATATATGTCATCAATATACGTTTCAGGTCCTGTTCATCCCTTGTCTTACAAAAGTTTGTGTCTTGCGAGGGCTGTAGAGCCAATGGAGGACCCCATACGGCATGAGCCCTATCATTTATGCCATAGTTTTCTGCATGCATCATGCCTTGTAGGCCCATAGTGTCAGCCTAAAAGGAAATGTAGAGCAACAGAAGTGGACAAACAAAACCCAGTTGTTTAGCTAGAGTGGCTGAGTGCTGGAAATTTCAAGCACGAGGTCTCGGTCAAGTCCCTGGGCTTGCTACCCCTGTGATATCATGTGGGCCTCTGTCCTTGGCAGGTTAAGCACCAAACTGCACCAAGCCGGTTTACCCTGGGTACCATCCACAGAATGAGGGGAAGTGTCAAGTGGGTTTCCCTGGAAAGTGTAGTTCACAGATATTTAAAATTAATAATTAACAAAAAAAGTGGACAAACAAATTATTGCTACATTTCAATGTACGTATCTAACTACTTTAAATATAAATATATATCTATAGCAGGAAACGGAACAGAGAAGCAGTGAGAAGAGCTAGGGCTGAGATGGTCTGAGGAAGATCTCCTGGCTTACCTCAAGGAGAAAGCAGCAAAGAATTTCAGAGATGGGAAGCCTAGCTTGGATTGTTTGAGAAAAAGTGAAAAACCCTCTGAAATGTCAAGAGAACCAATGAAAATTGCATATCTTTTATCCCGGCTCAGATCGAATGAATAAATTTGCAAGTTCATAGGATTCTAGCCCTCAGAGAAATCTGTATGCCTGGGAAAAGATAAATTGGAAGTGTATAATTGGGATCTTGATCCTTGGGAGAAGCTAATGCTTAGCCATCTTCTCACTTGAGAAGTGACAGATCTTCCATATGAATTCTGGAATGAATGTTGACTAAAATAAAATAGTAGATAGTCTGGGTTCCTTTGTCAAAGTCTCAAAAATTACACATGCAGCTTACACCAAAATCCGTAAGATAATTTACTTACGCAAACCACTTCCAGATAAAATCACATTGAAATTGGGGTGAACTCCATACCCAAGATCTGGACTACAAATGCATTCCATTTAGAAGCACAGATTGCCACAAATATGGCCATCTGGAGAACAAATGTAAAAAAAGAAGGCGGAGAGCCAAGGTCCAAAAATCCAAAATCCATAAATGAAGACCAAAACGCTTAGCAGTTCCAAAGAAAAAAACAAAGAATCTTTGGAAGGTGTAGCCAATCCAAGAAAAGAATAAATTTGAAAGCTTAGCCAGTATTCTGTAGGATCCAGGTAACTCTAACCCTAATCTTGATAATTCAGTTTCAGAATCTTGAAAGGTAGGAGAGGTTCAGTTTCCAGTCCCAAACAAATACTCTTCCTTGGAAAAGTCCCTGCCATCTTAACCCATTCAAGGCAGATCTCCCAAAGAAGCCTCTCCTAAGGGGATTCCAAAACAACTGTCCTTGCCTCCCAGTCCCATCAACACAACTCCATTCTTCCAATTATACCAGCATTGTCTCAAAAGAAATCAACAAGAGGCTGGTGGTCCCTATCACAGAGATAAGCTAAATGAAACAGTCTTTTCCATAAAGAAAGCTTAGTCCCCAGAACAAAACAGATTATGTAATACCCCAACTATGGCCCCTAGGCTAAATAAAATCCGTGAATAAGGTGTACATGTGTATGCTAAATCCAACTAGAACAATAGGCACTCATTAGTTAAAGTCATATTGGTTGGAATCATTGTATAAAGCAATGTCAGAAGGCTAGGGTTTCTGCATAATGGTTGAAGACATCCAGCTAGTGGATCCTACAGAAGGAGTGGACATTTGGACCCACTAAACAATTGGGTTTCTAGGTCTAAATTCTTGACGTGACAAGGGGAGATGTTTTGGTAAGGAGATAGGAACATTAGGGTTGGAGACAAAAGTGGGTGACAAGGCCATTTCACAATCTTTCTCAGGTGATGCCAAAGTCAATGACTGGTTCGGTAGCAAGGGCTTGCTCCTGGAGGCTGAGAATTCATGGTTTTGAATTTAGGCAATGAATCTAATGTCAAGTGCATTGAAGGAGCTAAATACTCTCCTTGCAATCCAGATGGGGCTTTGTCAAAGGCAGCTTTTGTTTCAAAGTCGAGGCCGAAGGCAGGGTTATCATCCTCCAATTTGGAGAGTAAGGAACTTTTACCTTCAGAGACCTGTAGAATTCCAATGTCCTCATCACATATTAGGGCCAAGGTAACTCATGACCATGAGGTGAACTTGATCAAAGATCAAGTAGAGGTGTCGAAGTTTAATGAGTAGTCATTCAGAGATCTGGGTTTAAAAGAGTAGGGTTTGTAGGAGCAACTTAGACCTGGAGTCTTTGTGTGGAGGTTTTAGAGGCAAGGAGAAAGGAGTTGAGACTCATAAGGGAAGGAACCCTAAGAGACAAAGGAGGGTTATCGGGACTTTTTTCAATTAAGGGATAACGAATTGTAGATGGATTTTTTTGTTGCTTCCTCGTTGTAAGCACTGCCATTAAAAACAATCAATCATCAAACAAGATAGATAAACCAACAAGGCCTCATTGTAGAGAGATGCAAATACCCTTACCTTCCGAAAACCTTAGTGAGGGTTTGGATATAGTAGTCGATCGGTTACTTCTTGGTGGCCTTGCCCTCATTGAAAGGGCCCATGACAATGAACCAATGCTCAGACTTGCAGCCAAGGAAAAGGGACACAACCTCCACTGTCGATCAGTCACTCCAATTCAGCAATAAATTAGAGAGTGGGGCATACCCTGAATTGTTTGTGACCTTGCAGCGTAGTGTAAGTCGGCTCACTAGAACCTTGGGTGCTTGAAAGACTCTATGGGCATGGAAACCAAAGAGTTGTCGAACAATGGAGAAGATAGAGGGGCAAAGAGAGAAGCTATTGAGTTGTGAAGACTCTGATGAAAGTCTCCTAGCAGAGGAGGAGAATGTCATAACCAAGCACAGGCGAATAGCTCAAGAGAGAACGAGAGGCATGGCGACCAATGCATTAGAAGACGTAGAGTACAAAGTGCAGGCGACCTCTGTGATGATTACAAAAACCAAAGAGGGTTGAGGGTTTGTGGGATAAAGAGAGAATGGGGTGGAGAGGGTTTAAGAAGGGTCCTATAGGGTTAGGATTTTCTAGAGGTTTTGGATATGCAAAAGCAACAACAAAGATACAAATCAAATGGATTTTACATATATTTTGCAACAACAAGAAAACACTCTATTGTATTAAGGCCATGGGAGCAACAATATTTTTAGGATTAAAATGGTTGAGATTCACTTCAAATCCAACTCGCATAAAGTGCTATGGAATATAAGTTGCTTGAGCTTGATGGTCATAGATCATGTTGCCGAAGCATGGGAGGGAAGCGGGAGCGGGAGCGGGAAGCAGGAGAGCGGGTGCGCATTTTTCAAAAAATGGTCGGAAGCGAAGCATCTCGGAAGCGTTTATATATATATATATATATATATATATATTCAAAAAAACATGTAGAATACCAAACTAGATGCAAAATTTATGACACATGTATGTTTGTACTACTTCCAATATATGAAATGCCATCTAAATTCCATAATTCATGATTCCATTATAAACATGCCTTATCATGCCATCTAAATTCCATAATTCATGCCTTATCTCCCCTCTCTAACCCTAAAAATGCCCTAGGCCCCACCCAAAGAGCAAAAAAAAAAAAAAAAAAAAAAAAGAAGCTTCCTGTTGTCCGCGAAAGCGCTCAAGAAGCGTGGTCGGAAGCGAGGTCGAAGCGAGGTCGGAGCGAGGTCGGAAGCGAGGTCGGAGCGAGGTCGAAGCATGGAGGGTAGAGCTCGGAGCGCTCGGAAGCGAGAAAGCTTCGCGCAATGGCACGAAGCATTTTTTTCCTGCCCGAAGCGAGCTTCCAAAAACGCTTCGGCAGCGCTTTCGCTCAGAGCGCAAATCTGGAGCCCGAACCGAGGGGGGGGGGGGGACGCTTCGGCAACTAGGGTCATAGATCAAAATGAGGTATTAATTTAATAACATGAAAATTAAATATTTAAGGGCTAAAATGGTTGGGATTCAATTGAAATCCACCTAGCATAGTGTGTTATGGATTATAAGTTGATTGGGTTTGAAGGTCACAGATTGATATGAAGTATTAATTTAATAACATAAAAAGAATATATATTTAAGAAACTAAAATTCATTTGTTTATTTAATTTCACGTCGTAAGGAATTTATATCATGGATGTTATGTTTGATTGCAATGGGAGGGCACAACACAACCAATGGATCAGTTTAATGATGCTCAGTGCGACCTCAAACAAACATTAGATATGTTCAACTATGGTTAGTGCGAACTCTCTTGTTAATTTAATAAAATGAAACGAAAAAAATTAACTAAAATTAATTCATTTATTCATATTTACGTCCTAAGGTGTTTATATTACGGCTTTTATGTTTGATTGTGATATCAGGGGAGGGCACAACTGTGTGTCCAATAAATGGTTAGTACAACCCCTATCATCCATCTTCATTGGCCCTAAGCCAATATGTAAATGCCAAAAATCATTGATCTCTTGTAATGATTTGCCATGAATATGGTATCTTTCTTGCATTTTTTCATCTCGCAATTGTTTGTCATGCATCGGGGTTAGCGTCTCTTTGCCATAAATGCTTGGTTGTTATGCGTAATCATCACATTGTTGTGTTGAGAGTCTTCAATTCCAATGGCTCATGTTCACCTCTAAGTCATTCACGATGTCTATAATTTGGATGTGAGGGCCATGGTAATCGTGGAAATGGATCATGCGCCCTATTATTTAATGACCAAATGGAGGATGACAGACTATGTCACAGGGTTAGCCGAATTTGAACCTTAAGGTTCGAAATTCAACGAACCTCAAAAAAAATTCGAGGTTTGTTGAGGTTCAACGATGAAGTTCGTTTAAAAAAAATGACCACGCGTTAACCCTGAGTCTGTCGATGTTGTCTCGATTTTCTGTCGTACCCCGAGCTGTTAGAGTATGGTAACTTCGGGATGTCTTCCATGATTCAGATGCCTTGCATGGAGGTACATTAGTTGTATAGCCATTAGTATGGAGTAGAGGGTGAGATACACTCTACTCAGTGGCATGAGTCCAGTGGTCGCTGCATGCGGACCTTCCGGAGTGTTTTGACCTTTGCATGCCCTGCCAGCGATCATTGGATGCATGCAAAAGTGACTTTTGCGTGCACCAAGAATTAGGGTTTTGGTAAACCTAATTCATCAGTGAGATTATTTATAGAGGCAGGGAGTCACCGGATGAGGTTGCTCAATTGTATTATCAAAGAGTGACAGTGTTGGAGAGAGGAGGGTGAACTTCTGCATGCAGGGCGACTTTCTGAGAGAGAGAGAAGAGTTGCTGCAGGAGCTAGGGTGGTCAAATCTGAGCTGGATCAGTGACCATTAGCTCCAGAGGCACTAGTCACCCAAGACTGTGAGCTGAGATAGCTCATCAGTGGGATTTCTACTCAGTTTATAGGAGGATGTGTTCACTTGGAGGAGGGCGCATTTCCCAAGGAGGGAGATCGACCGATTCAGAGTCTGAGACTTCCAGGATAGCCTTGCCTCAGCATTCAAGGAAGGTTAGGGACGATCAAAGCTCAGATCTGGTGAGATCCGATCCGATAAGAGCATCACAAATCTAGAGGGGAAGGCGCACTTCTGCATGCAGTGGAGGTCGCATTCTTCAGAGGGAAGTCTTCAAAGAGAGCAGATCAGAGCAGAGTGATACAAAGAGGCAGATCAATTAGAGGCACCTGCAGAGATACTCAAATCCAATTTACCAATTAGGGCTTACTCTTCCAGTGCATGCGATACAAAGAGGCAGATCAATCAGAGGCACCTGCAGCGATACTCAAATCCAATTTACCAATTAGGGCTTACTCTTCCAGTGCATGCATCAGCTGATGCATGCAAATCTAGAGTCTGTCCGGTTCAGGGATTGAGTTACCTTTGAGGTAATACTGTATTGTACTTGTCCATTTATATATATGCTTTGGGCTTGAGAGAGAAGATAGCCCCATAGTTTGTTGGTTTTCCCCGGTTGGGGTTTCCAGGGAATATTTAGTGTTCTTTGTGTGATTGCATGTGTTTCAGTTTGGTAATGAGATCTAGTTGTTGAGTTTATATTTATATGAGCATGTATTGATATCGAGACTGAAACTGCTTGAGATCTCAAGGTGATTCAGAGGGAGTATTGATCTCTGAATCAAAGTTTTACACGAGCCTTGTCGCTGCAAATTTTGTTGCCGTGAGTCCTGCCAGTGCTATCTCTGCCACACCACGATCCATTTTCCCCATGTATTTTTTTAAGGTTTGCATTAACGGCTTCTTCCATGGTTATCGACTCGACCGCAAATCTCTTTTTTGAAACTTATTTCTAAATCCCTGTAAACTAGCGTCGGCTCAACTCGATGGTGGTAGGTACCTAAGGTTTATTAAAAATACATATTGGCTCAGCTCATAAGTTGGGAGCCCAAGCCCTAGCCTAAATATGTATTTTTAAATTTTAATATTGGCATTGATTATTATGCTTAGGGATTAATAGATCATTTAGGTTTATTAAGTTATCTGTACGTATTTATTCATATTATGGTGATTTTACTTATATATTGTTAATTTATTTTGTTTCTTTATATTTTATTTTGAAGTTTATAAGTTTATAAATATAGGCGAACTTTACGGTGAACCTCATCTCAAACCTCATTCGAAAATTTGAATTTCGGACCGAACTTAATCATTGTCGGGCTCGAATACAAACCCAAACCAAGTGACATAGATCGCAGATACCTCCGCAACAACAATTGCTAACATTTACCCATGTTATGGGGACATTCTTCATTAATTTAAGGTCTACATGATCTCATGCTTCTTTGCATTAGGATTTTATTACCAGGGCCTCATTCTTTCCCTTGATCTCTACATTTTACAATGTTCAATTACCAAGTCAATTCAAAGGTTTTCTTCCAAGTTCAAGTTGATTCGGGTTGACTTTTCTTCTACAAGAGAACCAACCTTGCATTATCTTATGCAATGTCTACAAACTCAACCACCCAACCAACAAAGAAAAGCCTATTTTGAGAGGGAATAAAAACACCATGGAACAACTTTTGTATGCAACAAAAAAAAGTTTTCATTCAAGGTTCCTATTGCTATACCTCGTCCCAAGTAAAAACTTTGTTGGTCATTTACCTTGTCCACAAATCATTGTCCAATATGCTTCTAAGTATCATCATGATTGCAAGGTTGCAAAGTTGAAGTTCAACATTAAAGCAAAGCTCTAAGACTAGGAAGAAGCAGAGTATATTGATTCATGTATCGCAACCTGCCCAAACCTCTATCTAGGATTTTTATTTGTCCAATCTCATGGTCTACCCTTTAGTGGAGCCTCAAGACATGACTCCAAACAAAACATCCTTCTTCAAGTTGGAGACCAAGATATCGACATACAAGTGGATTTTGATAATGATGGGAAGTACCTAATGGTTGGGTTGGGGTCTATCTCATTCCGCATGCTAGACAAAGAAATTTTGGATCTACATGAGGTATTGTATGTTCCTGGTATGATTAAAAATCTCATTTTAGTTTCTTGTTTAACAAATTTGAAGTGTAGGGATGAGTTTAATGATTAGGAAGTGGTCATCAAAAATCAAAACCGTAATCTTGGTTGAGCATTGGTCAAAAAAAGTCAAGGAGGATGACCTTTACAGACTGCTAACAAATCCAGTGAAGCAAAGGGCTTTGTTTCCCAACAGTGACAATCTATGCAAACTTTGTCACAGAAGATTTGGTCACCTGAACTATGGTTTTGTACCTCTTCTAAAGAACACAACGGTTGGATTCCTTGGATTCAAGGTGGAGAAGAGAGGAGTGTGTAAGCAATGTGCACTCGACAAGCATGCCAAGGCTAGTTTCCCAAGTAGTGAGCACGGATCAAGAGGGATCCTTGATCTAATTCATTCAAGATGTATGCGGACCCATCTCATCAACTTCAATGATGGGTAATCTTTATCATGTTACTTTCAATGATGATTCTTCAAAAAAGACTTCAATATATTTTATGAAGACCAAGAACAAAGTCTTTAGCAAGTTCCAAGAGTTCAAAACTCTTGTTGAGAACCGAATAGGTAGGGATATCAAGGTACTGAGTTCAAATAAAGGAGAAGAGTATAACTTAAATGACTTTCACTTCTTTTGTAGAAAAGTTGGAATTAAGAGGGAGTTGACAATATTGTACGAACCGCATCAGAATGGGGTTGCTGAGAGAAAGAACGGGTCCATAGTAGAGAGTACTAAGTCTATGGTTCATGAGTTAGATGTGCCCATGTTTCTTTGGAAAAATGCATGTTGTATTGTAGTCTACATACCAAACAAATGTCCACAAAAGGAGTTGAGGGGCAAGAATCCAAAGGGCCTTCAAAAGGGCGAAACCAAATGTTTCTCATTTCACAATGTTTGGGAGTCTGATTTACATTCATGTTCCAAAGGAGAAAAGGACGAAGCTTGAACCCTCCAACTTGAAGGGTATTCTAGTTGGTTACAGTAAGTTCTCTAAGGCTTAGAAGATCTATGTTCCTTCTCATAGGAAGATATTAGTAAGCTGGTATGTGAAGGTAGATGAGGATCCATGGCCTTTGAGATCCCAAAAGCCCCCGCTATTTATTGAGGAGGCGACAACACTTGCTTCAGCAAGGATTGTTCCATATGTTTCGAGGAGTTTAGGTACAAATCATACAGGTTCCAGCATAAGTATAGAAACAACCTTACCACCCAATACATCCAAGAGGCCTAGGTGGCTTACATAGACATTATAGGAGTTTGAGGAGCATGTTGGTGCTCCAAAGGCTTTCTTTGAGGTAATCCATCACCCTAAGAAATTTCCCAATTATGTTGCACTAATGTCTTCCATCCTTGATACAAAGCCTTCCAGTTATGAGCAGGCAGTAGGTGTGCAAGTATGGCAAGATATCATGGTGTGTGGGAGATAGTGTCAAGACCAAAGAGTGAACTAGTAGTGGATTCTAGGTGGTTGTACAAGGTGAAGCATGCAACGTATGGTGGCAGCATTGAGAAGTATAAGGCTAGGTTTGTAGCTAGAGGATTCTCCCAAAAAGAGGGAGTTGACTATGAGTAGACTTTTGCTCTAGTTGTAGACTTGTAGTGTACATCTATCAAGACCATTAAATCTTTAGCATTTGTTTTTGTTGGCAATTATATCAGATGGATGTTGAGATAGCCCTCCTTAATGCCCTATCGCCTGATTGAGGAAGTATACATAAATTAGTTGAGAGGGTTTGAGGTGCATGGGTGTGAGACCCATATGTGCAAATTGAAGAAAGCCCGTTACTGGCTTATGCAAGTATCCCATGCTTGGTAATCTATGAGCAATGAGTACCTATTAGATTTGGGCTTCACCAAAACTGCTGCAAATCCTAATTTTTATTACTTTTTTTATGGATCTGATTTATTTGTTTTGGTCCTGTATTGTACATATTTGATATACTTGAAAGGAGTTCAAAGAAGCTCATTCGAGGGTGCAAGGCTGAATTGGCACAAGTGTTTAACATGAAAGGCATTGGATTGATACATTAATTTTTAGGTTTAGAGGTGTCGCAGGGTACAAGTGAAGTCTCCTTGGGCAAGGTAAATACACAATTGAGATCCTGAAAAGGTTCCACATGATGGATTGTAAACCCATGGCCACTCCTATGATATCGAATTTAAAGATGCATGGCAACTTGGATTCAAATTTGGTAGATTCTTTGATGTATAGAGACTTGATTGGATCCTCAATGTATCTAGTTAACGCTAGGCCTGATATATGTTTTACAAGGAACACCTTCTATAATGTACCCAAACCCAGATCTAGGTACATTGACTCAAAACTGACTAGTTTCTTGGCTAGAAGTTAAAAATTAAGTCTCTAACGCCCTTAGACCTCTACAAATTCTCCAAGGAGGGCTCTTAGGATCTGCTACAAACTAAGTACATCCTACAGCATCCTTAGACAGACACCCAACTTCGACAGTCGCACATTTTTTGGGTACATCACCCCTGGGTAGACTCCTTTGGCTAACTCAAAGGCTTCAAGGCAATGGCCCCAGAGCTTATGTGGAACCCAATGGCTTCTGGTGCAGAACTGGAAGTGGTTGGTCTGTGACTACCCCAACCTGCTATGAAAACACTGATTTTGACAATAGGACTGAATTTGGCAAAGTTTGGAAGCTAGGAGGAAAATTGGGAGTTCAGGACAGCTCAACTAGGAGATTTATAACTCAATTCGAATGGTGCCTGGGGGTCACGAATTTCAGATCTGAAGGCTAGGATGAGTCCAATTATGTGTATTCTTACTACAACAACTCACAGAAAATGATTTGGAGAGGTGGAAGTCAGGTTATTACAGCAATCCTGAAAACTAGTTAGATTTAGCATTAAAAAGAGCATAGGAGTAGAAATTCAATAAAGAGAGATAGAATTTGCAAAACAAGAAGCAACTTCATTACACTGATTGACAGAAGAATTCATTTACATTAAATGGCTACAGATACAGCCGCAAATACCCATTCAATCCCCTTTCTGTTTTTTGGTCTTAACAAGGAAGCAAATACTATGAATACAAAACACATTATGAAACTTCATGCCTGAGTATACAAAATATTAATTGTTATAATTAGATGACCTGGCCAGCTTATTGGAAACACTATTGGACATGTCTTTATTATGACATACCTAGGTGTCAAAGACCAGCATAGGAATACCTATAAGCTTTCTTTTGTAAAGTTGTGCTTGGGGCATACATGCGCTCCCTCATGAAGACAATGTGCCCTCAGAAACAGGGAAGATGAACTATGTAAGCTTTCCTTGTACCGTGTCACCATAAGTCCTTTCCATTCAAATTTTTATCATGTGAAGCCAGTATTTGACAAACCGTTGAAGTTTTGACAACATATATACTAATAGATGCATAATAAATATATGCACAATATAGTACAACTATTTATGCATATTTGTAAACCCTTAACCAATACAATCTATTATGCTTGTCACCATACATATTAAGGTATTCAAGGATAGTGAATATAACAAAATTAAACAAAAAAAAGAAAAAAAAATTGCATTGTGTTAATAAGCACTACATATCCACTCTGATCACCTGATTTAATTTTCATCGACAAATTCACCATAACTCTAACTAGCCTCCGATACTTTTGAAAATATATCTAAAATGGTACCTAAAAATATATATATATAAGTAAAAGTTGTATCACAATTCAACAACCAACCCTATATTCAGAAGAGGGGTAAATTTTTAACATGAATATGCAGCAAGACAGACCATTTTTCAATATCTTGCCATAAATATTAAGGGAAATATAGCCCAGTGGGATAGCTCATCCAACGAGAGTCCAATCCTTCAGGGTGGAAGTCTAAGAGTTTTAAATAGGCTTCCAATTAGAATAAAATGCGAGTAAATATCTAATAGGATAAGAGAGGAGGGCCTAAAACAGATTACATATTATAATACACTCTATGAAAGTTAGTGGGTGGATTAATCATAATAGATATATTGACTCATTTTGCTTTTCAAAATGCAAAAACAGAAGCAGAAAATTTATAACTGAATGGGCGTTTGCATGCGAACGACGCATGAATGGATTCATTTATTTTTTATAATGCCATAACAGTGTAAAGATAAATATTTGAAATACCTTCGACATAGGAATTATACGCTTATACATTTATGCAGACAAAAAGATGGTAACTTTCCCTTGTATTTTATTATAAGACTGTAAACTCAAAACGATAAATGGAAGCAACAGAAAATTACAACATACCGACAAGTTTATTGGAGGTTTCCTCATCTATTTGGCATCCAAAGCCAAAGTATCGTTCGCAAGACACATTGTAGATAGACTTTTTTGCTGCTTCCTCGCTGTAAGCACCGCCATTGGAAACAATCGATCATCAGACAACACAAATAAACCAGCAAGTACTCACTGTAGAGGAACGCAAATACTCTTACCTTCCCAAGACCTTGGCGAGGGTTTGAATATAGCAGTCGATCATTTCCTGTTTGGTGGCCTTACCCTCGTTGGGAGGATCCATGACAATAAGCCAGTGCTCGTAGTCGCAGCCGGGGAATAGGGGCGCAGTCTCCACGGGCGGCCGGTCGCTCCAGTTCGGCGACGAATTGGATAGAGGGGAATACCCTGAATTATTTGTAACCTTGCAGCGTATTGTAAGCTGGCTCACTGGAACCTTGGGCGCTAGGACGACTCCATGGGAGATGGCGACCAAAGGGTTATTGAACAGCGGAGAAGACAGACGGGCAGAAAGGGAGGATATCTGGTGTGGGGATTGCAATGAAAGCCTCCTCGCAGAGGAGGAGGAGAATGCCATAACCGGGCGCAGGCGAATAGCACGAGAAAGAACGAGAGGCATGGCGGCTGATGCGTTAGAGGACGTAGCGGAAAACGAAGCGCAGGCAAGCTCTGTGCTGATTACAGAAACCATGAAGGGTTGAGGGTTTATGGGATAGATAGAGAATGGATGGATGGGGTTTATTAGAATTGCTAGAATATTGTTATTAGTTATATGTTATCTAAGTGTCCTCTAATAAGGACTCACGACGATAGAATTAGATGTGGAGTTAATGGACGAAAGGATAGGAGCCATATAAATAGTCAATTTAAGAGCCAACACATTGTTATACAATTACTTTCATGTTATAGTGTGTAAATAAGTTGTCACCATGTAAAAACTAGCACATTGTATAATTTGCAGTCAGTTTGAACGTCGATAGGGATCAAACGGTAGATGGACTCTTTTGGTGATAGTTTTTTAGCGTATATCACTAAAAGTGAAATTAGCGATGGTTTTTTAATGCTCGTTACCAAAACACGAACTGCATTAAGTAGAATTAGGATTGATGACGACGAAGAATCTTCGCGAATTAGGACTTTTGGAGATCGACCTCCATCCTACAAATGTAACACCTATTGGCGTAAAAATATTGTGCACTGCAAAGAAAGGAGAATAACACAAGTTGGCACCCTGTAAAAAATATATTATAAGTCACAAAGAAGGGTGGATGATTAAAGAGATTTTAAATGAGGAAAAGGTCGTTAATCCAAGTGGAAAGCAAAAGCCAACCACATTGAACAATGACAAGGAAAGGAAAAATAATAATGTTAGAAATGTAATTGCAAAGATGGATTGTAATTAGACCTCTCTTAGAGATGGAATTAGGTGATGACATATTACATGATAATCTACAACATACCATAACTAAATGATAACCACGAACATCAGTGAATCATGGATTTAGTGAATCCACTCACATAACAAATCATTTGATAAGGATTCAAAGTAAGAAAAGAAAGTTAGAAGCATACCATGCAAGAAAAGAGTTATATATTTGATATGTAAATTGTCATAGATATTCCACTATATTGTCATAGATATTCCAGTATAAACAATTCATCACAATAGAGCTTCTAATATTCTACAATCTCTTATTATGGAGAGTTTTACTTTAGAATACATACGTAATATACTAACTTGATGTTGAAATAAATTCAAACTAAGATGAAAGAAATAAGCAAATAACGCATCATTCACGCAATGAACACAATATGTACCCTAAGAAAAACCCAACTAGAAGGTGAGGCATATGCTCTATTTTTTTTTGTCTCAGTTATGAAATGCAAATACAAAGAAAGGAGCACTCACTATGGAATTGTCATGGACACTATGGCCAATATGGTTGCTACGTAATATTCTACTTCCCCTATTCTGCTCCAAAACCCCACTCCCAAATGCTCTACTCAACTATGGAACAATAACAATACAAATGAAATGGAACATGTTCATTTCCTAGTAACCCGATATTTAACAAAGTCTGATAATAGTATAAGGTTAGGGTTGGGGTTTTTGCATGCCTCAAGCCCCACTTAGTGTTAGGGTTTGGACCCTCTATAAACTTCTTAATAGACCACAAGTGACTAGATCCACATGTGTGAGTAATGGAAGTTGGCATGACATCCACTACGTACAATGGTGGATGACAGGATAGGTCAAATTTTGAGAAGCATAACTTCTATATATGAACTCTAATTGAGGTGATTTTTACACCATTGGAAGGTTCTCAATGTGTAGAACAACGTTGATAGGATGGGAACTAAGCATGCAAAGCTTTGACCCCAAAACGCTCATTTGAGACCTAAAACAAGCTTTGAAAAGTTTTGGACCCCAAATCACCAAACTGGAACCTACCGTTAAAATGGGCCCTGCAAGGTGAGCTCTAACATTTCCACTCAAAGAGTACCAAAATAAATGGCAAATTATATAATGATACATTTCGGATCATACATCCCCTTTTCAAGAGGATTTTGGTCCCCAAAACCTTTTAATACATGAGGTGATGAAATTTTTCCTTTACCTTTTCCCTAGAGTACCATTTGGGCTTGCCTAGGAGTTGTCCTCTCAACTAAACCTACCAGAGTCCATATCGCCCCCTTCTAGTTTTTATGGACTTTTTCTACAAAATTGTATCTTCTAGTAACTCTACTTGAGCTTCTAGTATTGAGTCATCTATGGTAGTTACCACTTGCTCATTAGTTTCATGGTCCAACATGGAAGGCTCATATAGTTTTAGATTCTCCACATACACTACTAGGTAAATGTGCATATGTGAGGGTAGTTTGAGTCTGTAGGCATTATTACCCACCTTCTCCAACACTTCAAAGGGAACATACCACAAAGCCTTGATCTTCTTACCAGAAACTTGTAGTCTTTCCTTATTCAAATGGATCCAAACGCTATCTCCCACCTTGAATGTTTTTTCAATTCTATATTGATCATGCATGGGTTTGTACTTTTCGTGTGACTTATTTAATGTCTCGTGTACTTGCAAATGGATATGTCTTATCTTATCAACGAAATTTTCTACCTTTGATGCTTCTCATGTGGTGGTCCTCCCTCACTCCTCTTTATTTTCCATATACAACATCTGAATGTGAAGGTGGCAAGTACCCTAAGCAAGTTTCAAAAGGGAACTTAATTGTAGAAGTGTGGACTACTATGTCATAAGAGTACTCAATCTAAATCAAATTTTTATCCCAAGTCCTTGGATGCTTGATTGTAACCCCTCAAAAGTTGAACTAATGCCATATTCATTATTTTTGTCTACCCATCTACTTGTGGATGGAAAACAAACAATCTCTTAAACTTCATGTCAATCTTCTCCCAAAGTGCAGTCCAAAAGGCATTGAGAAATCTAGTATATCCATCTGAGATGATGCTCCTTGGTATCCCAGTGTGCATCTGAACCTTTTTGAAGAACATGTCTGCTACATCTTGTCCCTTGATTATATTTTTACAAGGCATAAGAAAGCTAATCATGATAAACCTATCAACTACCATAAATAGATAGTCATGTTTGTTCCTAATTCTTGGGAAAACCACCCATGAAATCTATGGAGATGTTCTCCCATGGTCTAGTAGGTATGGATAGGGGATGGTATGAACCTTGTTTTTTGTTACTAGGCTTGATAGTAAAACAAAGTATGCATCATCTAATAAATCAAGTTACATATTGCATTCTAGGCCAATACACATACCTTTGTAAATTGGTAATTGTTTTACCAACACCAAAATGCTTTGTACTTTAGAGGTGTGAGACTCCCTAATAAGTTGCAATCTTTCACCTTTGGGAACACGAAGCTTGTATAATTTGTAGAGCAACACATCCTGAAGATGATAGTTAGCCTTGATGTCACCTTTTTCTAAACGACCATGGATTTGGATCTACTAAAACATCTCTTTGAAGTCATATTCTTCTATGTATGCATCGTGGGTGAAAGATTCTATGTGCATAATGTTGAATAAGATTGTCTTGATGTCAAAATCCAAGCATAGATGTATATAACTCCAAAGCGGTCCCCTTATGGCATATTAGTTACGCATGGCCTTCACAGGAAGACACTTTGAGTTGTACACAAATAGAGCAAGCCCTTCAAGAAGTCCCTAAGGTTGCTCAAAAGTAATATTGGTGTAAAGTGTGAAGAAACCCCTAAAATAATGGTGTTGGGTTCACATGACAATAATGATTGGTCCATATGACCATGAGAAGTAGCCCCTGAAGTAATAAGGATTGGTCCACAAGACCATGATGGTGTGAAATATGAAGAAATCCCTAAAGTAATGGTGATTTGGTCCACATAACCCCAAAAATAATGTTGTTGGGTCCACATGGCCTTGAAAGGAATAAAGAGTTGTCCACTTAAATATGATGATGAGGAGATGGCTCAAAATCCCCTTGATGATGTTTTGGAGTGATCTAGAAGGCAAGATGAAGTTCCATGTTAAAACTCTAAAAGTGATCCATGAAGTTGGGACTGATTCATCAGAGTCCCCCTTAAAATATGGAAGTCCAAGATTTAAGGAAAAGTTAATTTTGAAGTAACCCTTGAATATGGAAGTCCAATATTTAAGGAGAAGTTAAGTAACCCTTGAAATATGGAAGTTCAAGATTTAAGGAGAAGTTAACTTTGAAGTAACCCTTGGAATATGGATTTAAGGAGAAGCTAACATTCAAGTACCCCTTAAAATATGGAGATCCTAAAATTAAGGATAAGTTAAAGGTTGACCCTAAAGGAAGCTACAAGGTGACTTGGAAAGGTATAAATAGGAGAGGAAGCATTTCATTTCATCATCCAAACTTCTCTTCTTTCTCATGCGCACTTTCAAGGAGTAGAGCGAAATTTAGAGGAGGATCAATTAGTTTCACGAAAACTTGCATAACTTTCTCATATGGTATCGGAATTACAAACTTCTTGGCTCGTTGGAAAGCTTGCTGTAAGGGATATGTGATTACATGACATACAGTTTCTTTCTTGTTTATTTATCTTGGCAAAGTTATAGTTCTTTCTTATGGGCTTCTCTTGTGATGATACATGTCTTTCATGGACTAGGGTCCATCTTGTTAGCTTGATAATGGTATGAATCTTGTACACGTAATAGAGCTTCTCTATTGGTGAATCTTGTTGAAGCATAGATTATGATGATACTTGCATAGATTATGGTGATGATCTTGGTATATATCACGGTGATTATGGTGATGATCTTGGCATAGATTATGGTGATATTGGCATAGATTGTGATGATGACCTTTGCATAGATCATGGTGATATTGACATATATTATGGTAATGATCTTGGCATAGATAATGTTGATATTGGTATGGACTATGGTGATGTTATTGAAAAAACATCTAGGGTCCTCTCTTGGAATGACCTAGGGTTTGAAGCTGATAATGATGTTAAAAGTTTGAAGAAGAAAACAAATGAAGTATATGGATGATTGTTTCTAGCATTTGATCACAAACTTGAGAGGCACATTTTTAGTCCTATTCTAGAGGGTTTTGTGCAGGTTGACAGAGACAGTGATATAGGTACAGGTTGACAAAGACATGGATACAGGTACATGTTGACATAGATAGTGATACATGTACAAGTTGACAAAGACAGTGATACAAGTATAGGTTGACAGTGACAATGACAGGACTAGGGACACAGGGACAGTGACAGAGATAGGTTGAAATTCTTATCCACGTCGAGGTGGCAAGATGGGGAAAGGAAAGGAGATCGAATTCTCCTTCTAGTTGGTGATAGAGAAATTAGGGGGTTGGTGCCTCCTTCCAGTCACTGCTAGTAAATCAGGGAGTTGGAGCTTGTAAATCAGGGGGTTGGTGCCTCCTTCGAGTAGGTGCTGGTAAATCAAGGAGTTGGAGCTTCCTTTAGGTTGGAGCCTATAAATTAGGGGGTTGATGCATCCTTCTAGTTGGTGCTAGAGAATCTTGGAAGTTGGTGCTGCCTATGAATGTAATCTTGTTATTATATACGAAAAGCATGTTGTGGTTTTCTCTCATTTGTGTTTCCACGTAAAATCTCTTGTGCACTGTGTATGATTTTATGTGATAATGAATGACATTATTAATGGTTAATGTTACATGATGTGCTTAAGGTTAAAATTGGTAAAAGGTGCTGAATATTGATTCACCCCTCCTCTCAGTATTTGTGAGTATTCCAACACATAAGAGTTCATAAATTTGTGATCTTGGATGTGGTGGCCTTGAAAGCATGTCAGCCAACTTATTAGTGTTTTTCTTCTTATATTTTATGATTGAATGAAATTGTTGTAAAAACCACATCCACTTGTAGTTTTTAGTTTGCTAAAGCTGTCTTTGGGCTTGCAAATATTGTAGTGCCTAGTGATTATTGTGTATGATGGTCTCCTTTCCCATTTGATAGTGCTTCAATTTCTCAATAACTTGAACCAAAGCATAGAGTTGTTTGGCATATGTAGGGTAGTTCAAGACTCCACCATGAAACATTTCAGAATGATAGTATACCTATTTACATCCCTACATTAAGATCACTCCCATAGCATATCCACTTGCATATGTCTCTGACTTCAAAGTCTTATGCAAATGGGGAAATGCAATAATAATTTAGTGCTTGACTAATCATTCACTTAAGTTATTCAAAATCTTAATGTTGATTATTTCCCTAATGGCATAGAGTGGTGCATCCACAACTAAAAATGATGCTATAAACTTCCATAAGTATTGTGATACCCCAACAAAGCTCCTAACCTCAATCAAATTGGTGGGAGTTTGCCACTTTAGGATGGCCTCCATCTTCATGGGATCTATCTTCAATTCCTCTTCCCTGTTAACATACCCCAAGTACACAATTGTCTACTGGGAAAATTCACAATTCTTAAGGTTTGCAAATAGTTGATGATTTTTTAGGGTCTCTAACCCCTATATGAGATGTTAGATATGCTCTTCCCAAGTAGAGATATAAACCAATATATTGTTGGAAATTTAATCCGCAAGGATTACGGATCCATGTAATATTATGAATAGTTTTTCAATTTTTTATTGAGAAGACGAAGAGTCTTCAAGAAGTTCAAAGGACATATTGGAAGATGAAGTCCAAATGTCCCTCTCTATTGTACAAATAAAAGAGTTATGATCAATAAAATTATTCATTCGGGATTTATCCCATCAGTTATATCAGAGCTTGGAGATAAATTGCCCTAACTCCTAGTTCTACTCTGCTCCTTCTGTTGTTGTCAGGCCTGTGCTCTGCCTAGATTCTTTTGTGTATTCTAAGAAACCCTTTGCATGATTTCTCTCATTGTGGGCATTTCTCTCAGCGTAGTTTCCTCTCTACAAGAGATTGCTCCTCCTTGTACCCATGACTTGATGTGTTACTTCTCCTCACATACCTGCAAACCCTAATATACCTCTTCATGCGCACGTAGTCTAGTATCTCCTTCACATAGTTTTAAATCATTTATCTCATTCCTCACGTAATTGAACTTCAACGCTACGCCTTCGATCATCCTCACACTACCAATGACCTCTCCCCTTCATCAAGACTTCTCTCCATCTCTTCGTGCCTTCAAAACATGTGATCTATGCAACTGCCACCTTTGCATGGGCTCAAACCCACGACTCTCATCTCTAACTATTTTCCATCTATGTGCTCATATCCTCCATCTATCTTGCTTTCCTACTGGTATTGTCGTAAACCCCTAGCCTTTGTTGTAGACATCTGCATGGGCATCTCTTCCATCTTTAGCATTATCTATGTGTGGAGTGCACTAGATTTCTCTAGCATTCATTAGTGAGGAGTACATATGCAAACAACGATTCGCTTGGTGCATTGTTAATGCAACCGAGCATTCAAAACGAGAGTAAAATGCAAGCAAATTGGAAGCAAATACCCATTGAAGAAGAAAGAAAACCTATGGTAGAATCAGATCCTGAGTAGCCATGGCAGAAGCATCGGGTCTACACGACACAATCGAGAGCCACACCGATGGTTGACTGTAAAGTGGGAATTGCAAAGAGGAAGGAATTTCTATAATTTGTGACAATGTGTGTTGACAACACGTACACTAGAAAATTAACTTGAGTATTCACACAAATGGAGGTGTTGTGTTTCCAAGTCACATAAACCCTAATCCACCAAAAGTGTAGAATCTCCATCGAACTCAAAGGAGGTTTGCAACCTTTATCTAACATATTTTGATTATAGTTGACTCGCTCTACCAATGCATTCAGGACCGTGCACTAATATTCATTTTTATTCAATGGGAATGACTTATGTGTCTATGCACTCACCACCTTCTCAAACTTCTAGCTTGTCTCAAAGTATATAGTTAGTAGATTCAATAGATTGTATTTTAAGAGATCGTAAGTCTCTTACCAACTATTACAATAGAGTGTGGAGATTGAAGAGATTATTGTAGAGGTTGGATATAGATTATAGCTTGCATATTGAATGAAGTGATATTGTAAAAGCTCTTGGTAGAGAGTATAAACCTGCAAGGCTATTATTTTTGTAATATCTATTAGATTGAGTTCACTATTGCATATATTATTGTCGTGTATCCCATTGCATAATTATAGATTGTTTTGTAGACCACTTGCAAATTGTAAATCATGTCAGTGTGCATTCTCAAAGAAGGTGCAGAAGAAGGACTGTGAGAGGCAGGGGCAATGAGAAACTTGGTCTTCACTATGTTCGTTGCGGCAGAGATGGATATGAAGCAAATGCATACATAATTCCATGGGGGTAGATCACAAAGAAGAAGAAGAAGAAAGAAGCACAAAACAAAGCTACTGATGTGGGTAAACCTCATAAATATATTTGTTTTGTTGTTGCACACTATAATATTGGCATAAATGAATTTTTATTCAACACTTCATTTGCATCTTGGAGAGATACATGGTTGCTTGACATAGGTGCTGAAGTGAATCCAATGGGTTACTTCACACGAGAATCCATTATAACAAGGACAAACCCATATAATTCCTCAAGGGATAAACATTTACTATTTATTAATAACTCATATATGTCTTGTGATATAATGGACCTATATAAATACATGTACAACGATGATAAGTCATGTCCTTTGGTAAAATGTATGAACATTAATAATTACAATATAATAATTATTGAATATTACCCTAAATGATTACTATTATAATATAAATGTTTATATATTATTGTATAGATGTAATATACTTTAGGTATATTACATGTCTTCCTCCCTTAAAAATGCTTTGTCCTCAAAGCATGGTCAAGGAGACTTATGTTGATGGAATGAACATTTTGTTTGTAGTTGTTGTTGAATAGATAAGGTTGATGACATGCGCTGATATGATGTTTGAATTCTTGAACAATAGTGTCACATCGAAAAAGGATCAATCCATCATAGATGGAATATTTCTGGAAGTTCTTGAGATTCTAGAGATGATATTCTTTGTTGTTGGCTTTGAGTTGTATTGGTCCTCAAATGATTTGATATGTAAGAACAATGTTGGCATTGGTAAGTTGATTCTTGTGTGCTCCAGTTTTTGTAATTAGGGAGATGTTGTAATATCTTGATACATTGGTCCTTCATAGATTTTGGTTTAAACTTTCCATGATGTACTTGAGTTGACATGTTGAGATTTGACATTCTTGTTTTGATTGGTTTGACGATGTCTTTATTAATAGTATGTGATGGAACATCAACTCTCACTAAATATGTTGATGTCAACACGTTGTTCAATTGTTGCTTCAATTCAATTTCTGGATGTTCCTCCACTAATAAAACTTCTTCTACAACAACACTTTGAATTTGAGTTTTGATCCCTTCTATTGAGGTCCCTTTATCTACAGTTTCAACTTATGTGATGGAATGCCAACACTCACTAAATATGTTGATGCCGACATGTTGTTGAATTGTTGCTTCAATTCAATTTCCGGATGTTCCTTCACTAATAAAACTTCTTCTACAATAACACTTTGAAGTTGAGTTTTGATCCCTTCTATTATGGTCCCTTTATCGACAATTTCAACTTTTAAAATCTTATTTGATTCAACTGGATCAGTTAAGGTTCCTTTATCCACTTTTAAGATTGATATATCCTTACGTTTTAGTCTTTTTATTTTTGTAAGCAAAATTTGACTATGGTTCTTCAAACAATTAATCTCCTTGGCTTTAGCTGATAAGATCTTGTTAATTTTTTCCTTGATATACTTCCTCTCTTGCAAATCTTGGTCACATTGGATTACCACATATGATTTTTCAACTTTATTTCTATTCTCTAAATTCTTCGACTTGTTTCCTCTAAAACTTTTGATTTTTCTAACAATCTCTTATTAAGGTTATTTCAATTGGTATCAAAGTGGTTTTTCTCTTGACCTGTGGTCAATTTATGTTTTCCAGTGGAATAAAACAAAAACATCTATGCGGTTTGTGGCTCCATTCATTTACTAAATATTTGAAGAAAGAAAGGGAGCTTCTCATGGGAGAGAAGAAAAATAAAATAAGAAGAAAAAAAATCTCTATCTCAAGGCTCGTGGCCCAAAGGGGAGAAAGAAAAAAAAAGAAAAGAAAAAAGAAAGTAAAGATATTTACAAAAAGAATGAATGAATGATATTTACCACCCAAAAAGAAATAAAGAAAGAAAAGTTATTTTTATAGGTGTTAAAAAAATCCATTTTTACTGCAGTAAGAAAAAAAATCCATTTTTACTACAGTAAGAAAAAAACATTTTTTACTTCAATAAGAAAAAAATCTATTTTTATTGCAGTAAGAAAAAAAATCTATTTTTACTGTAGTAAGAATTTTTTTTTTTTACTATGGTAAGAAAAAAATCTTTATATATATATATATTCCAACCATGGATTTGTGGATATAACATAGAACAAGAATTGTTCAACATAGAATTGGAATTCTTCTAACATTAGTATTCGAGCAAACGTTCTGAAGTGAAAACTAGGCTAGTGCTTTCAGGTGTGACCATTCTACTACTACTGTGGTTTTGTCTTCCCTTCCCATGCACGCCACCCTACGTTACCTCCGCTGCTCCACTCTCCCATCCCTTTTCTTGCCTCATGCACAGTCCCGCATCCTTGTTAGGAACCCATGTCAACCCTTCTCTTTACTATGCTAGTATATTGTTGTTGGACGCATATGCTTTGTAAGTCGTCCCGTAGTATTTGTTGATCCATAGTTTATATTAGCCCATAGCATTGGACGCATATGCTTTGTAAGTCGTCCCGTAGTATTATATGTCCCATGGTTTTGACCCATAGTATTGGGCATAGACTTAGTATATAAGTGTGTGTTGAGGTCATTGAAGGCATCGTGAAGTTAATTGTATTGAGCTTGCTCAAAGGAGGTTTCCCCCTCGAAGTGGCCCGTGATCAATATAAAAGTGATTCTGAGTTCTATTATTTCTGATATCTCGTGTATTTGCATTAATTAATTATTGCAGGTTCATCACATCTGGTATCAGAGCACTTTCTTGGGCTCGTTGGGTGGAATTTCTGCCAAAATTTTTTTTCGCATCCGTTGCAAATTCAGATCTGGGGATAACCCCTATCCGCTTAACTGTGGGAAGTACTTGGGCATACGCCCTAAAACTCATTGTGAGGAGTACCACAGGAACCCCAAAGTAGCTGGCCCATTGAGAGGACCTGCTAGTGAAAAGGGCAACGACCCCTACCTGATTGACTAGTTCCCACCCGTGAGGTAAACCAAGAGCTGTCGTTTGTGGCAAAGCGGTTATCAGTTTTACCTGAGCCGTGGAGTGAGGGGTACTGCCCCAATACGCAAGCCGTCAAACAGCATTGGTGGCTGAGTGAATCCCCTGAACCGATAGGAAGCCGCACATACCTGGGGTCCATATCTATTTTTAGCTGAACTGCTACCGATCACTTCCGCTCTAGATCCAACCATTTAAGATCTATTCTGAAAGTCGTTCCAGATCCAGTCGCCATTTCAGAATCAGCCATTTTCGATCCCTTCTGCGCCATTGCAGATCCATCTGTTGTAGATCCCTTCAGCACCGCTGTTGTCGATCCATTTCTAAAAATAAAAATAAAAAAAATAAAAAAAACTGTTTTTCGACCATATCTCCCTTGTTTCAACTCTGTTTTCCCTAAAACTTCACTGACATCCCTACAATCCCATTCTGCATATTTCATTCCTGAAGACCCTATCCCAAATTCCACTTCCCAAGACCAGAAATCCCACATTTGTCTATTTTTAAGGTTTGCCATAACTCCTTCAATTTTCACCCAAATGCCTTCAAATTTTGCCACCGTGTTCCTTTCCTAATTCTGCTTCTTTGTGGCTCTCTACCAAATTTTCTCATTCTTTCACCCCGATTCTGAAATCCCCATTTTTTGCTTCCCTGTCCATCAGCAAGTGTCCAAAACCTAGTCATACCCCAATTACCCATCCGATTTTTTCCCAAATCCAAATCTTCCTTTACTAAATAAGCTTTTGTTTGTGTTTTTCTATCCATCCCCCCCCCCCCCAAAAAAAAAAACTCTTGGTTGTGGTTGTCACCCGCGCAGGAGCAAACACCATGGAGGAAGCACTTGCATCCATCCAAACCAAACTCCAAGATCTGGATGAAAAATTTCTCAGCCTCCATCTTCAGCATTCAGCCATGAACAATAACTGATAGCCAGAATCTTTTGCAGCCACCGGGTTCTCTTCTTCCAGCAATTTTCGTGGGCCGAAGCTTGATTTTCCTCGCTTCAATGGTACTGATCCGACTAGATGGATATATCGAGCAGAACAATATTTCAGTCTACATAATACTTTTGATGTCCAGAAAGTTCCACTTGCATCCTTTCATTTGGAACAAGAAGCCCTTCAATGGTACCGTTGGTACATCAAAGCTCATCCCGAACCAAACTGGACAGATTTTTGCCAACTCCTTTTGCCACGATTTGGTCCTAGTGCTTTTGATGACTTCACAGGAGCGCTCACTAAACTTCACCAAATTGGCACAGTGAGAGAGTATCAGACAGAATTTGAGAAACTGACCAATCACACAAAAGGATTGTCTGATGAATTCTACAGGAGTTATTTTATCAGTGGTCTCAAGGATGAAATCCGCTCAGAGGTCAAAATGTTTTGTCCCAACATAATGATGGAAGTCCTAGGGTTGGCTAAGTTGGTAGAGGACAAGATCGTAGCTCAACAACACTCCAAACCCACCTCTGTTCCCTTCAGAAATATGGGTTCCCAACGACCTCCCATCACGGCTGCTCCTCAACCAACTCTTATCAAGCATTTGTTTGAAACAGAGATGCAGGCACGCCGAGAAAAAGGGCTTTGTTATAATTGTGATGAGAAATTCACTCGAGGACATAGATGTGTTCAACAAAAGCTCTATCTCTTGGATGTGGATTCTCTGCCTGCCTCAGAACTTGATGAAGAAGCTCCAGATACAGTAGATGATCAGGTCGACATTCAACACCCACCTATTGACACCCCATCTCAAGACGACCCACCCGAGATCTCTCTCCATGCTGTAACCGACGTCACCACCCCACAAACAATGCGAGTCAGGGGATACTTCAAGAAGCTCCCTCTTACCATACTCATTGATTTTGGTAGCACTCATAACTTCATTGACCCTCGGATTGCCAAACAGGTTGATTGTTTTATCCATCCTTGCTCCAACTTTGAAGTCATGGTTGCCAATGGGGGCACCTTACCTTGCAAGGGGAAGTGTCACAATGTGTGTATCTCTATGGAAGATTATAACCTGCGCTTTGACATGTTTTCCTTGTCCTTAGGCGGATGTGATGTGGTTTTGGGTGTTCAATGGTTACGCACACTTGGCCCCATCTTATGGGATTTTGCAGAACTTTGGATGCAGTTTTCAGTCAATGGGGCACAACACAAATTAATGGGCTTACAACCAGGGTCTCTCCGCATCATTAGTTCACATCGCCTGGAAAAAATCCTTAAGAAGAATTCACATGGTGTCATCGCTCGGCTCCATTCCATTCAGATGCACCCATCAATGGTCTCCACTACTTCCTTGGATAGATATGCAGTTGTCTTTGCTGAACCAATGGGATTGCCGCCTTCAAGAGACCTTTCTAGTAAGAATTTAGTCGCATCTACCTATTAGCAGGACCTGATGGCTATTTTGCATGCAGTACAGAAGTGGCAGCCATACCTATTAGGGAATTATTTCTGCATAAAGACTGATCTCCAGAGTCTATACATTTTTTTGGAACAATGGGTCTCCTACCCAACACACCTGAAATGGGTTATCCAACTCATGGGTTATCCCTATGCGATCACTTACAAGAAGGGTAAGGACAATATGGTTGCAGATGCTCCTTCTCGCACATTTGATGACCCAGTTTCTCTTACAGCTCTTTCTCTGCTTGTTCCAAATTGGTTGCAATATGTTCAACAGGGCTATCTCTTCTATGAACTCCATGCTTCTTCATTAGCAGAGCACTCTGGGTTCTTCAAAATGTATGACCGGGAACAATGTAACTTCTTTTGGCAGGGACTGGAAATGACAATTCAACAGATGGTGGCTGATTGTGATACTTTCTAGGTCAACAAGGGTGAAACGACACTCCTTTCGGGATTGCTCAAACCCTTGCCCATCCTTACACAGCTTTGGCCAACTATTTCTATGGATTTCCTAGCAGCGCTCTGGTGGTACAATACCACATCTCAAAGGACACCATATGAAGCAATCTATGGACAGACACCACCAGTTCTTCTTCCATACACCCTTAGCAGCTCCCCAGTTCAAGAAATTGACTCGGTTCTTCGCAACCACGATCAGGTTCTTCTCATTCTGCAGTACAATCTTCACATGGCCAGAATTTGCCTGAAACAACAAGCCGATCAGCACCATTCTGAGCACATTTTCCACGTAGCTGATAGGGTTCTTCTTTGTCTACAGCCTTCCAAGCAATCCTCCCTAACACTCCAAAGGCGTCAGTGGCCCGAAATGCAACTCGAGGATGCTACTAGGGAACCACTCCTTCAGATTCTGCAGCAATTTCTCCAAGCAAAGCTTTGAGGACAAAGCTTTTTCTAAGGGAGAGGGGATGTTAGGAACCCGTGTCAACCCTTCTCTTTACTATGTTAGTATATTGTTGTTGGACGCATATGCTTTGTAAGTTGTCCCGTAGTATTTGTTGATCCATAGTTTATATTAGCCCATAGTATTGATCCATAGTATTGGACGCATATGCTTTGTAAGTCATCCCGTAGTATTATATGTCCCATGGTTTTGACCCATAGTATTGGGCATAGACTTAGTATATAAGTGTGTGTTGAGGTCATTGAAGGCACCGTGAAGTTAATTGTATTGAGCTTGCTCAAAGGAGGTTGCCCCCTCGAAGTGGCCCGTGATCAATATATAAGTGATTCTGAGTTCTATTATTTCTGATATCTCGTGTATTTGCATTAATTAATTATTGCAGGTTCATCACAATCCTCCATCTATACCACACCCTCGCATCCTTCCTCCACGTCCACCCTTCCACTATACCTGCATCTCTCCCACTTCTCCCTCCGCCATCTTGCCACAAGCCACACCTCCATGCATCAGCACATCCTTTCTCCATCAAGTCCCTGCATTCCACAACCCCTTTATTGAAACCTCCTCCCCACATCTCCAACTCCACAGCTTTGAAACCTCCCACATCACGATCACTTCCCTCCTCCTCCATTCGAGCACCTCCGACACTTCATACACGTCCTCGTATTCCAAGCTATATCTCTCCACGTATCCAACTCGTCAATTCCTCCCACCAACCCTCCAACATATAAACATTTATATTATAATAGTAATCATTTAGGGTAATATTCAATAATTATTATATAGATGCAATATACTTTAGGTATATTACAAGTGCCTCCCACCACATGACGTTTAGGAAAGATATTTTTGAAGAATTGAATGATAATGTAGATGGTGTAGTATATTTTGAAGATAAGTCTAGCCTCAAACTGAAATGAATTGGCACCATTAGCATTAAAGTGCCTGGATTCCGTGACTTTTTGCTGCATAATGTTCTCTATCTTCCAGAGTTGCAGAGGAACTTATTGTCCCTTGTGTAGATTTGACAACAAGGTCATGTCATCGATGTTTAATGGGATTGTCGAGATAAGGAGATCCTCTAACAACCAAGTCATCATGACCGGGTATGAATATGAGAAACTGTGGAAGCTGAAAGGGACATCTGCAAGAGCTTGAAATTTTGCCTACCTCTCTCAACACAAAGAAGGTACATTGTCTTCCAGTCTTTTGTGGCATGCTAGATATGGGCACATAAACTATGATAGTCTATGATTGTTGAAGAAGAATGGTGTTTATGGTTTTCCCACCATTCCAAATAAGTTGACATAGTGTGATGCTTGTATTCTTGGCAAACATAATAAGCAGCCTTTCCATGATTGCAATTACAGAGCATGTAGAAAACTAGAGCTGATTCACTCTAATTTGTGTGCCCTAGTGTATGTTGTTTCTGCCAATGGTAACAAACATATCATGACTTTTATCGATGATTACGCCAGGATGTGTTGGGTGTATTTGCTGAAAGACAAATCTCAAGCCTTTGAAACATTTAAGAACTTTCATGTATGGATTGAAAATGAAACAGAATTGCAAATTGGTTCCATTCATATTGACAATGGAGGAGGATATACATAAAATAAATTTGAATCCTATCTTAAATAACATGGGATTAGGAATCAAACCACGGCTCCATACAATCCTCAACAAAATGGTGTGGCAGAAAGAATGAACATGACTTTTTTGAATATGGTTCATTCCATGAATGGTTTTTTAAGAATGTAACTTTGATGCAGTTTTGTGTGTAATTTATTTGAGAAACAAAAGTCCCACTCATGATCTTGCAAACAAGACTCCATACGAAATGTGGTATGATTTCCTTCCTTCGATGAGGCATCTCAAGGTATTTGGTTCCACCTACTATGTCTTGATACCAAAGGAACAAAGAAACAGGCTCGGTGCACAGAGTTGGAAGTGCATTTTCTTGGGGTACTCAAACACCACCAAGGCATATCATCTTTGCGATGAGGTAAACAAACAGTTTATTCTTTCTAGAGATGTCATTTTTTTTAGATGAATAAAAATGACAAGTCTGTTGAGGTGCAACTTGATCATATAGATAAATTTACTTATGTAAATATATTTCATGAAGTTAACAATGAAATTCCACATCTTGAAGGGGGAATCCTTATCTTGGTTGAATCTTTGGAATCTCCTTTTTCAACACCATCACCCCCTCATGAAGAAACTCATAAGGAAGTCCATGCCACTTCACCATAATAAGAGGATCAATTGGATGATGCGATTGAGAGAATTGGAAGATTGAATCTTAAAGAAGATGAAGCACCACCATTTGAGCAACATGGACCCTCACACAAATTTCCAAAATGAGTCACAAAGACACTTAAAAGTGTCCATCCCGATGAAGTTGGAAATACTAAAACCAGAAGTTTGAGAAGACAAGAAGATGGAGGAGATGCACATAATTCAAACTCAGGTGATGTAGAAGATATGGATGTTTCATATGATTGTGAATTGAATTGATCTACTAACATTGAACCAACTTCCTTTGAAGAAGTTGTTGCTTGTGATGAGTGGAAAGAAGCCATGTAGAATGAGTATGATGCTCTCATTGAGAATGGGACTTGGAAGTTGGTGAACCCTCCATTTGGAACCAAACAAATAGGTTGCAAGTGGGTCTACAAGAACAAGTATATATCAGACAACTCACTTGACAAGCATAAGGCGAGGCTTGTGGCGAAAGGTTTTGCACAGAAGGAAGGCATATTTGACTATGAGGATACTTTCTCCCCCACAACAAAATGGGCTACCATCCGCACCTTATTATCTTTGGCTGCAGAGAAGGGGTGGAACGCTCATCAAATGGATGTGAAAACTATTTTATTGAATGGAGACTTGAAAGAGAATGTCTTCACATCTTAGCCAAGAGGATTTGTTATGAAAGGGCAAGAACAAAAGGTATGCAAACTCATCGAGTCATTGTATGGCTTAAAACAAGCATCTCACACATGGTACAAAAAGTTAACTGAGCATCTTCTGAAGTTAAATTTCAAACATTTTAATCTTGACGATGCAACACTTTTGTAAAGAAAGTTAGAAGATTTGTTGTATGTCTTGTGGTGTATGTAGATGATATTTCGATGATAGGAAATAATGAAATCTACATTGCATCCATAAAGAAAGAGTTGAAGAAGGGCTTTGAGATGAAAAATGTGGGACATATTCACTACTACGTGGGAATTGAAGTCACTCAAAATTCCAATTACATATTCATCTCCCAGAAAAAGTACGTTGGAGAGTTGTTGAATATATTTGGCATGACAGAGTGAAACCCTCTCTCTACTCCGATGGAATAGAATTTGAAGCTCATGTCTAAAGAAGGAAAAGAATACGAGGATGCAACCAAGTACAAATAGCTTGTGGAAATCCTTATCTACCTTACCACCACTAGACCATATATTTCATTTATTGTTGGGATCCTTTCAAGGTTCATGAAAAAGCCTTGTGAAGGACATTGGTCTACTGCCAAAAGAGTTCTAAGATACTTGAAGGGACTCAAGACTTTTGACTCAAATATTCTAAGGTGTATGCCTTCAAACTTGTTGGGTAGTATGATTCAGACTTTGATGGAGACAAAGAAATTGGAGTGTCTACTTTAGGCTATCTAATGAGTCTTGGATCAATAGTTGTCTCTGGAAGATCATGCAAACAATTAGTTCTAGTAGATTCCACAACAGAGGCAGAATATGTGGCTGCTGCAGAAGCAACAAAGGATAATGTGTGGCTTAGGAAAATACTTGAATATTTGCAAGAGAAACAAGATAACTCCACTCCCATACTGATCGACAATGCTTTTGCAATCAAGTTGTCCAAGAATCTAAGATTCCATGATTGAACCAAGCGCATCAACACAAAATACCATTTGATTCAACATCATGCAGAGGCCAAGACAACTCATTTGAGACATTGTTCCATGAATGAGCAAATTGCTGACATCTTCACCAAATCACTTGGAAGAGAAAAGATTGAAAAGTTCAGAAAGATGATTGGACTCACGAGCACCCCTTCGGATGAAGAGGGGGGATGTTGGAAACCTAATCCACGAGGATTATGGCTCCATGTAAATATTGTAAATATTTTTTCTTCTTCAGTTTTTATTGAGAAGATGAAGAGTCTTTAAGAATTCTAAAGGACCTATTGGAAGATGAAGTCTCTCTCTCTATTATTTTAATGGAGTTATGATCAATAAAATTATTCATTTGGGAGTTATTGCATCATATATAATCTAAGTACACTATTACAAATGAATATATAAAGGGATGCAATACATCGTTCATCAAATGCATAAATGAAGCTGACACATTACATAAACCAAAAAGCAATACTATCCATTCATATATACCTTTCCTTGTATTAAAGGTAGTCTTCCATATGTCTTCTTCTTTAACTTGTGCTTGGATGTATCGGAGTTCCAACATGATTTAGTACTCGGCTGGCTGCAGATGATCTAGCAAGTCATTGATTATAGGTAAAGGGTATCGACTCTTGGGGGTGATCTTGTTCAAATCTCTATAATCGATTCACATTTTCCATGTCCCATCCTTCTTGGGTACTATGATGATAGGAAACCCACAAGGTGAGGTGCTTGGTTGAATTAATCCTAATTCTAATAGCTACTGCAATTGTTTCTTCACTTCATTTGCTTCCAAGATGGACTATATATTGGAAATGGGGAGTTAAGCAACAGTTGTATCTCATGCTCCATGTTGTAACCAAATTCATACATATTACTTATCCTTGAACATTTTTAGAATGAATTCGATTTGTGAGCTAAAATCCATATTTAACTTGATTATTAGAATTGACTTTAAACCTTTCAGATTCGACAATGAGCGTTGGTATAGATTGTGCAATGGTGATACATTTCGGGCTAGAAGGTGCTTGATATTTAATGGGCACTTTTGAGTCTGAAAGATCGAACGACCTACGACCATCGTGATCCAATGGTCCACGATCATTTCGTGCGTGAGAATGATTGAACCATAACACAAAGCTTGGATCCCAAAATGTGTTAGGTGATGGATGACATGTAGTAACGAGAAAGGAGGTTTCTAAAAAAAAGAACCACAATAGTTAAATTGACCGAAAAACCACACTGGTTTTGAAGATCCATAAAATCTGATTTATGTTGAATTTGACTTGGCAATTGTAGTTAGATAAGTTGAATTTATTTTGAATCTTGAATTTATTTTGAATCTTTGTGCAATTAGACCATTTAATTCAAATTAATGAGGCTATAAATGTTTTATAATGTAAAAATGCATTTGGTGGGGTAAATGAGGCGGTTATTTTGCGTTTTCTACCACATGAATTGCTAACTTGTAACTTGCGCAAAGGATTATTAGGTTGATTCTATACCTATCGTCTGAGTAGGTAAACTTATTACCCATCATTCTTGGCATTTTTTTCCATAATTGCTAGATGTTAACATGGATTGTAGCATTAATTGTTTTTCAATGGCCCCAAAGAGGAAACACGCCTCTTCTGCTAGTTCAAACCCGTCAACCTCTTAGTTAGATAGTGTTGTATATCTTTACAAATATGTTTTTGATCCTAGATTGTATATGGGGTCAATGGAATCCATAAGAAATGATACTCGAGAAGCTAATTTGTTTGGTAATGATGGCCTATGATCCTAGTCAAGTGGACTCGCTCAGACTGTCGTTCCAATTACATTTTGTTCCTTTGACTTGTAGCTACTTGTGTTGATTGTTACAATCCCTTGACAAGAACAATGGTGTTTGTAGATGGAATAAGGGAAATCTTTTTTGTGATGACCAAGTCTTTGTATTATATGCTATGTATTCCCCAAGGGGAAGTGAATTTAAGTGAAGAAGAACAAGCCACTAAGTTTTATGAACTTCCAATCAATTCAAAATGAGAAATAGTCCAAATCTACCTTGCTAAAAGGAATTCTTCATCTTAAATTCATGTTCCATAAATCACACTTTTCATAGGAATCCCATAAAATGATAGCCATGCTTGTCTCTGTCTTTGGGTATGATGATGATTTGATGGTTGATGAACTAATAGTTGGGGTAATAAATTCAATTTCATCTAATACCAATCTATCCCCCATTAACTTTCGTTAGGTCAAATTATTATCACAATCAATTCATTAACATCTTTGTGGCTTTCATGAATTCACATTTTTGAGGTATCAGTCTTACTTGGTTTATCTTTTGTTGTATCATCAACCTAAATAATTTTAGCATACCATCTTAGAGAAGTTTGATAAAGAGGCTAATGCGTTCTCTATTGTGGACTGGACCAAAAAGATAATAAAGTTAGAGTATGGAACATGTTATAAAGACTTCATTGACCAATTTATTTCTCATGCTCACATTGTTTTTCATGGTAAAGCCCCTCCTAGGATGCCTCGAGAATTTCGAGAAACTCTTCAATTAAGTCTGAAAACTAGAGTTGGAGATTGGTTTATGTTTAAATATCACATGGTAATTAGGGTTTATGGTTTTGAAGAGTCTCCTTATCTTTTACCTATGTATATACCACATTGTTTATTTTCTTTAGAATTTATTAGACAAAGTATTTCCTTTGATTACTTACACTTTGTCTCAAAAAATCAAAAGTCATCCTTTAATCTTCTTGTACACATATTTTCCTTTATTGTGAAGAGTCAGTTTTCTCTTCAAGTTGTCAATAACATCTTAAATTCCTTTGATCTTGAAAAGGGACTTGTGTAGCACTATGATCCTTACCATTTGATTTCCAAACAAAGAATAGAATTGAAGTCTTCATCATATGTTCATCATATTAATACTAGAGATGAAATGCTTGCTAACAGAGATTCATGGGAGGAGGTATAGAGTTTAATGTGCATGTAGGATTCTTTAATAGACACTAAGCCTCAAATTACAAAATCCTTTCCAATTGGATTGGCGGAAATCTAGGACACCAACTTTGAATATAGTGTAGATATATTGTCAAAGATGTTAGTTATAGGCAAGGAAGCTACAGGAATTCAAGAACAAGGAGTAGTAGTATCTCAATTAACTCATTTATAGAAGGGAGAGATCACCAATAAAGTTACTAGAGAAGCAGGTGATCTTGATGTTGATTCAAGCAAGCCCGAGTTAAAGAAATTAAAGACTTATAAATATAGTTCACAATTAGTCTCATTTTCCTACAATGAGACCAAATCAGAAAAAGAGAACCTTTACAGTGAGGTGAGTGCAATTTTACAAGAGTTGGAGCCATAGACAAGTTAGGAGCCAATTGTTAAAATTACACCATCTACCACTCTAATGTCACAAGAGTTGATTTGGAGAGAATACATTGAACATTTAAAATCATATCAAGGTACTCAATAATTTCTAAGTGATGATATGGTAGCAAGATTCTTAGCTTCTACGGGCCATGAAAAGAATAAATTCAATTGATTAGTTCTGCATACTGATGTTGCATTGAATAAGAACGAGTACAAAACTACTGCAGTGTAGGTTGATCTTAATCAAGTGAATACAGTAGATATGATTAAGTGGCACAAGCAAATGGCATAAATGGTTTCAAGAAAGTTGATACAGTCCATAGTTGATGCTAAGAAGTTGTAGAATTTGGTTGTGAAATTCAACAAGCAACTCAAACATGAAATAATCATTAATGAGGCTAGGACAAATAGAACAAATGATCTTGAGGGTAAGCTTACCACTTTTGAAGTGCTCCTAATGCAACATACATCATAAAGAATATATCAGATTCCAAAGATACAAAAATCAAAATATTGAAATATAAACTCAAGATCCCTCAAGCTGAACACATTGAATCTGTAGAGCTTATTGAATCTAATGAAGAAAAGGAGGCTATCATATTGGAAAATGGTAAATTAAAAGAATATAATTCTCGTCTCTCTTCGAGAATTGATGAGCTTATAAAGTACTAAGATTAAGTAGGAGCATATAGGGAAAATTCAAAAGTTACAGCAAGAGCTCATCACAAAATGGTCTCAAAGTAGACCATTGCCATATTTATTTCAGATGCCAGATATAGTTTTATGTTGATGATAGATTGATGGATATTTCAAGAAATGAGGACAATGTTGATGACATGTTGGAAAAACCCACTATGTATAAAACTAAGATCATAGAGATGCCTGCAACAATCCAATTGTTAAAGACAAAGAAGAAAGAAGAAGAAGAAAAGGTGGTGAATTCACACGAAGTCTTAAAGGGAAGAGATAGCAAAGTTTAGTATTTGCAATCTCGATTGTTTAAAATAGAATCCAACATAAGGACATTAATGTTGAACGTTGGTTGTCATTGATGTCAATTGGTGTCAAAGAGGATTCGGTATTCCTTGTGCCAGTTTGAAGAAATATATGAAAGCCAGTTTCAAGAAGTATATGTAAGGAAGTTTGAAGAAATATATGTCTAAAGAAGTATATCCAGGAGTACATCAAGCATATCCAATTTGAAGAAGGACATAAGGAATACATCAGTACATATGGTACATGCAAAAGACATAATTCCACCTAGTCATGCTACCTCAAGGCTAAGTCAAAAGAATCGGTTGGACAAGGTTCGGGAGTGTGCAAGAGGCTTGAGAACAAGAAGCGGTCAATCAGTTATGCAAGCCTTGGAAGCGCGCAAGATACACCAATCAGAAGAAGCATACAAAGCTCTTGAAGCGTGCAAAAGTACCAAGAAGAGACTAACGGTTGAAGAATTCAAGTGCGCAAGTCCCACAAGCAACGGTACACCAAGGGCGCAAGACCACACCGCAAGGGTGCAAGTCCCACTAGCCAAGAGACCAAGTATAAAAAAGACCCAGAAGAGATGACACCTCAGTGGTGCAGAAGATGACAAATGGTGGAAGCGTAAATAAAGAAGAACAATGAAGTAGGGATGAAGGGATGCTATGACCAACTTGTGGACATCACCATCTGCGCGGATCAAGTATAAATAAGAAGCTGAGTTGGAGAATCAAAGTATGCTTGGAAAGTAAGCTTGTGAGTGGAAAGCTGGAAGATACAAATTTATCAAGCTTCTAATTCCCGAGGCATCAAGGGCTTGTGGTACCATAAAATATGATCCAATAGAGAGCCAAGTGCGCACAAGCAGAGGAATGGAATTGTTGACGTGCACAGTATGATGCAAGTCTATCTGTGACAGTTGCATGAAAATAGAAAGGAGAAAATACAGAGGATGCGCAAGTTCGTGAGAGCAGAATGATAGTTTCGCAGATAGCACAGATGTTCTTAGACAGATGCATGAAGACAGAGTTGAAGTATAGTTCAAAGTGTGTGAAGTGAAGAAGTATACCTGATGCATAAAGATATAGTTGCATCAGAGTAAAGGATGTGCATTATGATGAGGATGATCTGATACAAGTGCGCTAAACAGAAAGGCCATATCAGAGGTGATGCATAGTATGTCACAGATGATCTAAAGTTTGCTGCACCAAGACAGAATGGACATACCACTGAAGGTGTGCAGATGAAACTGATACTATAGCGCGGAGTCAGAACAACAGTACTACAGAAGATGCACAATATCAGTTGAAGTTGCAGATGCGTAGTAGCAGAATGGAATATTGAACCTTGGCGCAGACTGCAGAATATGATGAAGTGGCACATAGTTTGGGAAGTGCAAAGTCAGTAATGTTGTGAAGTATTGAGTGTGAAGTCAAGTAAGTATGCAATATTGTGATAGCAATATTACAGTATATCGAAGGTGCACATAGTAGAACAAACAAAAGTAAATATGAAGAGTGCACGGATCATAAGAACAATAAAGCAATATCTCTTTCTTATATGTCAAGGCGGTAGGACGGGACAAGGAGTAGGGTGTCGGTGCCTCCTTCCAGTTGAAGCTAGTAAATCAGGGAGTTGGTGCTTCCTTCAGGTCGATGCCTGTAAAACCAAGGGGTTGGTTCCTCCTTCCAGTTGGTGCTGGGGAACTTAGGAAGTTGGTGATTCCTTGAATGTAATATTTTATTATAAGAGAGCATTCCGTGGTTTTCTCCCGTTTGGGTTCCCACATAAAAATTCTGTGTGTTCTGTGTTTTTGTGCATATGTGGATGAATGTTTTATTTATGATGGATGGATAATTTAGTATCTGAATAATAACTAAGAAGTTAAAAATTGTTCATAACTACACTAACACCAATTCACCCCCCCTCTTAGTATTAAATAGATTCCAACAATTGGTATCGAAGTGGGTTTCTTCGGTAATAGCTTAACATCTGGAAGATAGATTCGAGTGCAGATATCGACAAGTAGGAAGGCCTATCCACCAACAGAGCACCAAAGTTTGATGGTACCAACTACATCTTCTAGAGGATTAGGATGGAAGTGTATCTACAATCCCTCGGAGCTGATGTCTGGTAGTCCATTATGGATGGTTATAATGTTCCAGCAATCGCACCAACTGATCCAATTGAAAGGAGACAATATGAATGCAATGCAAGAGCCAAAAACACAATGTTATGTGGGTTAAAAGACACTGAATCCACTAAGTTCATGCATTGCACATAATCTAAGGAGGTATGCAATAAACTTATAAATGTTTATGAAGGTGACGAGAAAGTAAAGAAGGAAAACCTGCATAATTAATCCGGTTTATTTGAATATTTGAAAATGAAAGATGAAGAAAATATTGCTTCTTACTTCTTGCAAGTTGATGAGTTAGTCAATGCCATCAAGAGTATTGGAGTTACACTAGAAGAAGAATCAGTACTGCAGAAAATACTAAGAGCTCTACCTCCAAGATTTGATGCAAAGGTATATGTGTTAGAAGATAGAGCCAATCTTGCATAACTAACAAAGGACGAGATTCAAGGGATCTTAATTGCATATGAGATGAGAATAGAGAAAGAAAATCCCATCATGCTTTCAAAGCTACTGGAAAAGCTAAGCATGAGCATGAAAAAGGCTCCTGTGATGAATCAGATGAGGAAGAATAAAATTTTGTGAGAAAGCTGAAAAGAGGACGAGGTTAGTTTAAGAATAAATTGCCTTTCAAATGCTTCAGATGTGGAAAGATAAGCCACTTTTCATCCAAGTTTCCATATAGGGAAGATGGAGATAGCGAGAGCGAGGAAGAAGCAAGCTCCCATGAACGAAGGATGGTGCGCACTCAGGACATACCTAATAATAGGAAGAAAATTCCAAAACATAAGAAAAGTCTATATACTGAGGAAGACAATAGTTTATCCAAAGGAAGTGATTGCGATGACAAGCCAAAAGAGGTACTATTCATGGCCTTTGTGGATGAAGGAAGCAGTGAAGAAAAGAAGAAGAGTTGTTCATTAGTAAAAAAGAATACACCAATTGTACAAAGTAAAACAGGATCACTAGATAAGTATTTATTTAGTGGATCCTTCAATACTCCTTCTAAGCATGTTGTATAGATTAAATCTGATAGTCAATCTGAAGAAGAAGAAGAAGTCACAGAGGTTGATTGGGAAGGAGAGCGAACTAGTGAGTGCCTTGGATGAACTGAAGAAATAAAGAAGGAAGAAAAAACTCTTGCAGGACGAATTGACAAAATATGAAGAATAGGTCAAGCAAGCTAACATGTCTCAAGAGTCTATTGAGAAACATGTTAGTAAAAAAGTGATGAACTGCGAGAAACAACAGGACTATGCAGTAGAAAAAGTCAAGATGCTTGAAGAAGAGAAATTCGTATTGAAGACTTCTTTGGAAGAATTGGCGCAAAAGAACAAATTGCTAACAAGCCATCTTGTGTCACGAACATAAATAAATATAAACTAATAATTAATTAATAATAATAATAATTACAATTATTTGTAAGAGGACACGACTCCTCTTGAAAGGTTCCTAACAATATATAAAAGAGGCCCTCAATGTAATATGTAATCAACAATTCAATTATTATTCAATATGTATTATTTATTATGAAGATGGATGTCTTCTTTATCCGGATACAGATTCTTCCATAACACACGCATTCGGTGTTACATTGGTATCAGAGCTTGGGTTTGGTTCACTTCCAATCATCCTCCACTACGCTGCTCCACCCATTTCTCTACCCACTCTAATATTCTCTCATCCCTGCTCCTTACTCCACCCCACTACCATTCGCTGCTCCATAATCCTGTACACACAACCTCTCACTCAACCTCACCTCCCCCATCGTAGCTTGCTCTCTTGCACCTTTCCTTTTTGTTTCACTCCTACATAACTCCCTCACTCCATTCTCACTCTCATTTCCCCAGCCCCAACCATCTCCACGCACCCCCTCCTATGTTCCACTTACTCCTTCCCTTAGCTTCTCTCACTCCCACCGCCGTGTCATTCCCATCATTCTCTTGAGCTACGCCCCATCTCCATTGTGCCCCCCCTTCTCCCAATCACCCATGCGCTACGTCTTCTCCTCTAATCCTATTCCCCACGTGCTACATTTTCTCCCTCTACTCATATTCCTCACAAGTGTCCCTCACACAAACCACCAACTCGACCTCCTGCTTGGCATTCTCTCGTGCCTCCTCCTTCCATACTCTACCACCTCCCTTCCCTTCTACACTATGTCCACTCCTCAATTGTTGCCCTTGATCCAACGATCCACCCTCCAGTTCACTCCCCTCTACCGTGTCCTCCTGGTAGCTTCAATCTTCAAATCGCTGCATTTCTATTTCAACCTTTACTCCATCTTGAGACCTTGCCACTTCTTACGTAACCCTAAATTTTTCACTTATTAAATAACATTATTATTTAATAATAATATTATTTAATCATTCTTTCTTAAAAAATTATTATAAATAATAATATTATTGTTATTAATAATTATTATTGTTTAAATATTTTAAACCCTAATTCTAATCCAATCTCAATAAATATATATAATATTATAATATATTATTATTATAATATTTTAAAACCTAGTTTCCCATTAAGTCTCAACCCTTTATACATGCACCATGAACTCATTCAAGGAAGAATTAATAACGCTTCTTGAGCAATTCAAGAGGGAGAGAGGTGAAACGGTCACTCCAAATCTACCCACACTCGATGACGATGAGAGTTATGAGGAGAAGAGATTGAAAGCCATCATCTCCCGTATAATTAGAATAGGAAGAGATGGCCTCAATGAATTCAAGCTAGTGTTGATGATAAGTATCCAAAAGATTGGGTCGCTCCTTATGATAACGACGATAGTTTTGAGGAGAAAATATTTAATACCTATGTCTCCCATAGAATTGGCATAGGAAGAGATGACCTCGATGAGATTCAAGCTGGTGTTGTTGATACATATCCAAGAGAAAAAATATGCACGGAATATGAAGAAGATGAAATAAGGAAACCCATGATAAAGATTGAAGAAAAAGACGACAACAATAAGGAGCAAGAAAAAACACTTGTACATCATTCCTGATCAGCTTTGTCGGATCAATCTATTGATCTGATTGTTGAAGTTGGAAGCCATGGAAGTAGTCAACATTTGCTTAAACATGTTGTAAGGATTGATGATGGTTCTACAAACACAAGTGTAGATTGTAATACAAATTTTGTGTCTTTTCCAAATGTCGCTTCCATTTCCAATGATGATGAATATGATAGTGGACCTAATGCTGCTAAAAAAAATGACATAGTATCTATTGCATCCACATGTCCAGGAAGTCTTATTCATCAAGTTACTACATATGAACAACATTTATGTTGCTCTCAAATTGAAGCTTTGGATTCAATCATGTGGGAATCAAGAATGAAGGCTCTTAAAATTCCTTTCGATGAAGAAACCATGGAGGCTATGATTCAGAGAAAACCGGTACAAGACCTAGATATTTCTGGTCAGGTTGACGTTAGTTCAGATGTGCATCATATCTATGACAACTGCCACACATCCTTGAAATTGTTAGAATTAAAGTGCACAATCACTAAGGCGGTAATATGGAAGCCATCTACAATAATATGGCGTGATGAAAGTGAGAAGGATCACATTGATGCCTTCAAACTCCAAACACTCAAGAATGACCATCACCTTGAATTCCAAGATCAAAGGGTATCCCTTAAAAATGCCTCCATTATTATGACATCTAATGTTGTACCCTCCACCAATACAAAAAGTGGAAGTAATATAATTGAATTCTCTTTTGGAAAGGAAGAGAATGAACATAGACCTTTAGCCTTAAAAGCAATCATCATGAAAGAATTGACACAACACAAATGTGTTGGTAATGAATATCCACAATTGCTCATAAATTGAATCCAAAAGACGATATGGAAAACAAATGATTCCAAGTTGTATTGTTTCAAAAAATCACCACTCAAGCAAAAAGGATTACAACACGAAGGTCCAAGCTCACATCCAGAGAAAGGAACCAATCTAGAATACACATCTCAAGTCAGTGCTTCAACACAAATCCAAAATCAATTCAATATTAATAAAATCATCTTTGATGATAAAGTTTCCCTTAAAGGGGGTGGCAATGTCACGAACATAAATAAATAATAAATAAATATAAACTAATAATTAATTAATAATAATAATAATCACAATTATTTCTAAGAGGACACAACTCCTCTCAAAGGTCCCTAACAATATATAAAAGAGGCCCTCAATGTAATATGTAATCAACAATTCAATTATTATTCAATATCTATTATTTATTATGAAGATGGATGTATTCTTTATCCGGATACAAATTCTTCCATAACACACGGATTCAATGTTACAGCTTGAATTGAAGGATAGAGAGATTTCTCGCCTAGAAGACAAGTTGATCAAAATAAAGGGAAAGAAACAAGTTCAAGATCACATCATACGTGATACTCTGAACTGCACACATCCAAGGAGTGACAAGGCAAGTCTTGAAAGTGAAGTGTTGAACAAGTTCAAAGGCAATACATCAATCCTGAATAAGATTATGAATGACCAGAGATCACCAGCAGACAAGTCCAGACTTGGCTATGACAAAGCAACTAAGAATGTCCACGACAGTGAACATCATCCAAATCAAAAGAGGTCATTCAGGTTTGACAATTCCTTCAATACCTATAATGCTTTTCGTTAGACTGCCAAAAGAAGGATCAATACAATAAAGTGCGCAAGGTGTAATTGCATTGGTCATATTGCAAAGTATTGTCAAACTGTGAGATGCTATGCATGTGATGGCTTTGGGAACAAGGCTATGTATTGTAAAAAACCAGTGAACTATCTAGATGAGTATATTCCATCTAATAGATGTCGCAATACAAGGACCAAAAGGGGAGACTGTCAAGTGCAAAATCAAAATGGAAGTGCACACATACAAATGTGGGTAAGGAAAACTCCTCAAACATGCGCAAAAGAAGCTGGCAAAGCAACAAGTAATTGCTGCCCATCTTGCTGATCTCCAAGAGATTAAGTGAGATCCTTGAATTCAACACGACAAATCAGGAATTTAAGGAGTGTGTTAGTGAAGTATTGCAGTTAGTGAATAGTTGAAGTTGGTTGCATTGATGGTATGTTATATATGCACATATATTCAATTAGGTGTTGTGATGTGTTGAAGTCAAGTTGTTGCACAAAGTACACATGTATGTAGCGGAACAAAGAAAAAGTTCAAGCAAGCATTGCTAAGAAATTAACATGACTCTATGCATATATATAACATAATTGGAATTATATTCAAATTTTGTTTTTACAAAATTACATGAGTCTTCTGTTGCTGAGAACATAGTTGAATTACAAAGAATGAAACATGCCAAGTCCAAAAAGGAAATTGAAGTCCAAAACTACAATGGAATCTGTATCAGCAAAATAGAGGATTACATGGGTAATTTAGAGCCTCAATTCAAGATCTACATCTGCGCCATTGTTGGGCAATGGTTGATGTGCAAGTTGAAGTTCCAAATCCATTGAAACGGGCTCATTGAATTCAGAGGTTGGTTGTAGAGGATATAATTGCAGAGTTGCAGACGACGAAGTTCTAGTTGACTGCTTTGTCCGAAGCGTGTTCAGCATGTTGAAAATCTGTCATTGTTGTTGCTCTAAAAAATCTTCTTGCCTGCTCGGACTGTACAATCCCTTAGCATTTCTATGGTTTACTTGCAACTAAGCATACCAATCTTTGAACTCGGACTCCTTCATCTGGCCTTACCAAATGCCCATATCCATTCTTAGTCGAGTGAATTTTGATTGCTGTGACTAAATAGCCAGATGAACACTATCAAGTGAGTCGCTAAACTTCTGAAAGAGGGAAGCCATGATTGAAGAATTTGAAAGACATAGAGGCAACAAGACATAGAGCAAAATAGATGACATAAGAACAAAGGTGATGAACCAGGCATTTTGCAGCTCTCTTACAGAATCAAATGGTATTTCTTTGCACGCACGAAAATCAAGTTGAAGAGACGGGGAGTAAATCACATTCAATTCCACACGATTCAAAGCTGGTTATGGAGTCATCAAAAGTAAATGCATGAGTTAATGAGTTTGGGAGAAAGGAAGAAAAGTGAAAATCTAATTCATTCTTCCGTGCGATAGGAATGTTGTTGCCCAAAAGGCTCAAGTACAAATGTGAAATGTCAAGATTTCCACATGAACTTGTTGTCACATCGCTTTATTGCCTATCTAGTTGACAGGTGGAAATGTGTGCAAAATATTTGGTTAGCGTGGTGAGATATGCAATGTTAGAAAAGGCAATGAAGATTGGTCACAACGCAGTAAATGTGACGAATGGGAAAATTAGATGCAGGAAGAAATCGACGGGAACACAGTGCAGAAACAGATGCAGATAGAATTCAACACGACGCAGTAAACACAACATGGATGATGGTATGGAAGATTGTGCAATGAATTATGGTTAACATAACATGAACAAAAGATCAAGATAAAAGGAAGATAGAAACTATACTAGGGGAGATTAACCAAGTTAGCTGCATAAACAATGTACAAATTGCAAATCTACACAAAGACCCCCAAAAAAGAGTGAAGCATGAAGACAGGGGGAGTAATTCAATAAAAACATATGTACGAAGGCCAACGCAAAACATAAGAATGGAGAACCTATTATTGTGTAGTAATGGTACCTCTCTGCCATTGATGTCAAATGGGGAGAATGATCATTAAGCATGCAAAGAGAAAGATCATGAAGCATGCATCTGTGCAAGAAAGAATGATCATGAAGCATGATAAAGATCATAAATGATGCGACCCGCGCAAAAGTGAAAGATAAGAGAAGAATACTGACAGTAGGAAGCGTAGATGAGCAAAGGATCAAACTGGAAAAGAACACAGGGGGAGTGCTGTGACAAGCACAAATGAAGCACACAACTTCATTAGATGATTATGCACAGCTTCATGAAGTGTTGACATCAATGCCAAAGGGGGAGATTGTTGAACTTTGGTTGTCATTGATGTCAACTGATGTCAAAGAGGATTTAGTATTCCTTGTACCAGTTTGAAGAAATATATGAAAGCCAGTTTCAAGAAGTATATGTAAGCAAGTTTGAAGAAATATATGTCTAAAGAAGTATATCCAGGAGTACATCAAGCATATCCACTTTGAAGAAGGACATAAGAAATACATTAGTACATATGGTACATGCGCAAGACCCAAGTCCACCTAGTCATGCTGCCTCAAGGCTAAGTCAAAAGCCTTGGTTGGACAAGGTTCGAGAGTGCGTAAGAGGCTTGAGAATAAGAAATGGTCAATTAGTTATGCAAGCCTCGGAAGTGCGCAAGATACGCCAATCATAAGAAGCATACAAAACTCTTGAAGCGCACAAAAGTACCAAGAATAAAGTCATAGTTGAAGAAGTCAAGTGTGCAAGTCCCACAAGCGACGATACATCAAGGGTGAAAGACCACACTACAAGGGTGCAAGTCCCACTAACCAAGAGACCAAGTATGTGCAACACCCACAAGAGATGACACCTCAATGGCGCAGAAGATGACAAGTGGCGGAAGCGTAAAGAAAGCAGAACTCTGAAGCAAGGATGAAGGGACACTATGACCAACTTGTGGACATCACCATCCACGCAAATCAAGTACAAATAAGAAGCCGAGTTGGAGAATCAAAGTATGCTTGGAAAGTAAGCTTGTGAGTGGAAAGCTGGAAAATATAGATTTATCAAGCTTCTAATTATCGAGGCATCAAGGGCTTTTGGTACCAGAATAGATGATCTAGTAGAGAGCCGAGTGTGCACAAGTAGAGGAATGGAATTGCTGATGTGCGCAGTATGATGCAAGTCTATCTATGACAGTTGCACGAAAACCAAAATCCAGAAATATAGAGGTGCACAAGTTCGTGAGAACATAATGAAAGTTTCGCAGATAGCACAAATGTTCTTAGATAGATGCACGGAGACAGTTGAAGTATAGTTCGAAGTGTGTAAAGTGAAGAAGTATACTTGACGTTCAAAGACAAAGTTGCAACATAGTAAAGGATGCGCATTATGATGAGGATGATTTGAGACAAGTGTGCTAAACAGAAAGGTCATATCACAGATGATGCACAGTATGTCATAGATGATCTAAAGGCTGTTGCACCAAGACATAATGGACATATCATTGAAGGTGCTTAGATGAAACTGATTCTGTAGAGCAGAGTCAGAACAATCGGTAATACAAAAGATGCGCAGTATCACTTGAAGTTACAGATGCAGAGTAGTAGAATGGAATATTGAACCTTGGCATAGACTGCAGAATATGATGAAGCTGCACATAGTTTGGGAATTGTGAAGTTAGTAATGTTGTGAATTATTGAGTGTGAAGTCAAGTGAAGTATGCAATACTGTGACAACAATATTACAACATACCGAAGGTGTGCACAGCAGGACGAACAACAGTAATTCTAAAGAGTGCACGTATCAGAAGAACAATAAAGCAATATCTTCTTCTTATATATTAGGGAGGCAGGATGGGCCAAGGAGCAGGGGGCAATTAAGGACACTTAATTGATTGAGTGTTTGTTGATTTTAGTATATTGTCCCAACTCCCTTGTATTATAAACTTTATTCGAAATTGGATATTGCATATAGAAATATATTTCACTTTGCTCATCCAACAAGACAAGCATGGAATAATATTCATAAATATAAATTCAAGTGAGAAAAATGACTAGATAAGGGAGCCTTACCTTCAAAATGACAAAGAAAATTGACTCGCAATAGATAGAAGTTGAAGACCAATGAAGGAAGAACAACAAGAATCGAAAAGCCTTCATTTGAAGCTGGATCTAAGATGATTATGTTTTTAATTTGTATAATTTTTGTTTGTTTGAATTGTATATTTTCAAGGCAAACAATTAGAGTTGGCTAACTAAATGACAGTTAGAACCTTTGGCTATTTAGTCCGGAGAATCTATCAAGGATGAGGTGCGATCCGAAAGAACTACAATTTTATTTTTAGTTTGTTGATAGTGTTTTTAAGGTATGATGAATTTGTAGAGACATTTTTGCATAGTTTTGAGAATGAAAAGGGAATTCATCCCTCTGTTTTTTCCATGTTTGTAACTCTTGTTTTTTAAATCAATGATCATATTTCTCAGTTGTTTTCACTATGTTTAAATGAACATGTTGGAAAGTTTATGGTTTTATCAATTGTTAACATGCTCAATGATTTACTTTGTAATTTGATTTCAAAGTTTCTTTGGAGTTCATATGATGTATGATTTACTTATGAACGATATATATTATCTCATGGTGCTATATTAGTTGAACTTTAAAAGAAAATATAGTCAATGGGTTATGTAGTGAATGTTTTCACTATGATTTGGTATTTAATACGCCATTGTACATGATCTTGGGCATTGATTTTTAATTATTATTATTTTTTTTTAATAATGCATGTTTGAATAGCTTCCATACTGCAATATCAATTTGATAATTGTAAGATTTTCCTCTAAAGTTATGAGTGCCTTGGACTGTCTTCCTCCCTTGGTATTTTAGCTTCTATTTGTTTTATTTTAAGATATTACTTGCTAGTATTTGAAGTTACTCCTTTATTTCTGCCATCTCTTTGATTTTGATATCTTGAAACACAGGGTTAAGGTGGCCATTTGAATTTGATAAACTGTGTGATTGTTTCTCTTATATCAATTCATACTTTTGCAAGATAGTTCATGCTTATTTTTATTTTCCTTACATAATATATAATGCATGATAATTACCCCCTTTGACTACTGTATCTTTCATCTTATCCTAAAGCTGGGAGGTAGGACTACTTCCATATGGTGCCTTGGCATAGTTCCCTAGCCAGGAACATCTTGAGGAACAACATTCCACTTACCTCTTGGGTGGTAACCCTTTAGGCTTATGGAAAACTATTTTGTATGATTGAAAAGCACCTCCAACTTACATTTATGCTCTTTAGTATATCCCTCCAAAAATGTCTGTGCTTTTACCAATTCATCTCCTAATTGATTCTCTCTTAAGAAGAGAAATACAAACTTCCTACTTGAATTGGTAAATGTCTTGTCTTGGTTGGTGCTTACCAAAGAGATCTTGATTTACCTTTGTTAGCATTGATGATGAAGGACTTCCCATCCTTGATTAGTTGTTAATTTTTTTCTCTCCTCATGAATATTACATCCTTTGTGTACATGTAGGGGATTCCAAACACTACACCACACACATCAAGTGGCACTATATCTGCCTCAACTTCATCAATATAGTTTGAATTTATAACAATTTTGATCTTACACTGCTTAGTCACCCTAATCTATGCTTCCTTATTTACACATCCCATTGGATATGGATGATGATGATCATGAACTTCCAATCCAAGCTTGCTAACCAGATATTCTACTATGGGGTTGGCAATATATGATGTAATATCCCGGTTTTGACCCTGTTGCATTAAAAATGCAAATGATGTAATATCGTTATAAAAATCATGGTGAGGAGCTCAAGGCCAAGGCCCCACCATCGATTTAGTATTAAAAAATTGATGCATATCGTTTGCGTGCTAGCCAAACACAATGGAAATCGTAAATATCATGTAAATATGCATTTTAATAAAATACCCACAACTAGCTATGCAATGCAATGAAATAAGAGTGTGGGGGCATGATTTTTGCAAGGAATTGGGAGGGAAATATTCAAACCCTTGAACCAGTCAATTCAGGCCAAGTGTCAATGGGAGAACCCATGAACTTTCAACTACCCATGCTGACTTTTGTACCCAATCATTTATTTCTCCCAAGAGTTGGTTGAAATAATTATTATTTGGGAAATGGAGAGGTATGGCTGTCTAAATTCGGGTATGGTCAAGCCACCATTTGTGGAAATTCGTGTTTGGCTTCTTGGGCAAGAAAAGAGCCATGAATTTTCTCCCCAAGCCATTTTTCATTAACCAATTTGGCTCTCTCACGAGCTTGAAGCTACTTGGGCATTTTTCTCCATGAAATTTATGTGTTTTCCTTCATTCTTAGCCAGGAGAAGGGCATTTTTGTGATATAGAACAGTGGGGAAGAAGAGGAATCCGTTTTGGGGGTCCTGGGAGGTCTTTTTTTCCCTCTGAATGCCCACATACTTGTTGGGGAACTCATTTTTGCTCCCTGGGGTCGATTTCCCTTCCCACAATTCGATTTTGGGTGTGCCACGATTTGGGAGATCCATGGACACCATGTGTTGTGCATCCCATAGTTGAAAACGTTTACCCATTCCAACAATTGTGCTTGTTGTGTGTGGAAAGAGTATGTTGGATTATGGGTATCCATTGCTTTGGTTGTGCATGAGCTTGAGTGTTCCCTTTCCTTGTAGAAATCATGCCCATCTCGGGGGTGGAAGTTGTGTTGAGAGATTGATGAACACAACTGGCCTATGGCTGGGTGGAACGTTGCAGTTGTGTATCTAGTTTCTTGGGACAACTTCACCATCAAGATAAGTATTCTCAATGTGTTTTACTTCTGCAAATGGTTTTAATTTGATGACTGCTATTGATATGCTGAATTCATGTGAAATGTGTGTGGATAGTTTAATTCCACTGTGCATGTTTATTTTGAATGGCATCTGCACACATGTGTTTTTATTTGCTAAGAATATGTTCATAATGAATGGTGCTGATTTTTTGTAAAAGCCCCATATTTTCAGTCATGTTTCCTTCCTTGCATTGGATCCATGGGAGGGGACGTAACATATGAGGCGAAATCAAACACAACATCAACCTTTTTCTTCTTGACATGGATCTTAATATGGAAGAGTCTAGTCATATCCTTCTCTTCCTTGGTATGGAGGCTACCTACATTCAAATCCTTTTGCATTGTGGTGTGGAAAAAAATCTTCTTATACATATGGGTTTCTCTCTACCTAGTTGCTTGAACCCATGGCTAGCATGTTCTTCTTCTTGACATCCTTCTTGCAGTTCTTTGGATTCAACTTAATTTTTATCTCCCAACACTTATCTTTGATGTGACCATCGACATTACAATAGTTGTATTTTTTGTTTGTATCTTTGTATTGATGTGCAGTGGTTTTTCTCTTATTATCTTTTCCTTTCCCCGTCTTCTTTCCCTCCTTGAAAACATCTTGGTGGTATTTTTGCTTGTAACTACTTGGTTGTCATTTAGTCTCACCCATATTCTCTAGATATTACGCTTGCACACAATCCTCACCAAATGTCCTAGTTTGAAGAGCATTACTTGCCTCCGCAAATGACTATGTAGGCCACCCAAATACTTTAGGAGTGCATCTAGGTTATTGGGATATATATCGAACATAATGACCATTTTTATGAAATCAATGGTGTACTCTTGCACACTTTGCACTTTCTTTTGTTGAAAATAATGCCAATGGATCCACTAGTCCTCTTTATACCCAATAGGGTAGAATTGGGAATTAAAAGAGGGTTTTAAGCTCACCCCACTTAATTACTTGGGAATTGTCCTACAACCTAATTGTCTTTATGTGATTTCCCCATCATGTTTGGGGATGGACCTCTAACTTCAGTTTGGGAAATGAAATATTTTCCTCTTCTCGTAAGTTATGAACACCGAAATAAAATTCAAACTATTGAAACTACTAATTCAACTTAACAACATCAATCTCACCTTGGTAAGGTTTGATGTCCACTATTGCCTCCACTTTAAACATAGATTAGGAAGAAGTGATGGCACTGGAACTTGGTCTCTCCTTCTCTAGCTCTTTTTTTCAATGCATTTGTTGGGTCTATGTTATATCCAGATTTCCAATCTAATCCACCTTCTTAATAAGAGCTACTAAACACCCTCGAGGGTTCAAACTTGTTCTCTAGAGATACCATGAGAATGTCCATGTTATGACAAATTCCATTGAATTCTACTTCCCGCTTTGAAAATCTCTCCTATAATTCATCCCATGGATTGTTATTATCGTACTCTTCTACCATGAATAGGGTTTTGAAATTCTTCCTCAAGTCAATTCTTGTATCCTACAACTTCCCACAAAAGCCTAAAGAAAATTGTGTTCAATTCCAATAAGATATGCAAATTTCCATGGATATTCCACTAGAAACAATTCATTACAAAAAATCTTATAATATTCTTCAATCTCTTATTATGGAATGTTTTACTTTAGATTGCATATTTAATATACTAGCTTAATGCCAAATAAACTAAAATTGAGATGAAATAAACAAGAAAATGACAAACCATCCAAACGATAAACATACGATACACAGGAAAATCTAATACATGAAAAGTCTAACTAGAAGGTGAGGCCTATGCTCTGCTTTTTTTCTTCTCAGTTATGCAATGCAAATACAGAGAAAGTAACATTCACTATGGAGTCACCATGGACACTATTTCCATTATTGTTGCTACAAGATCTTCTACTTCCTTTGCTATGCTCCAAAATCTCATTCCCAAATGCTTTGCTCTACTATGGAAACATAACAATATAAATAGAATGGAACCCCTTCCTTTCATATCAACCCAATATTTACATAGTCTAATAGTCATTTATGGTTAGGGTTAGGGTTTTTGCATGCCTCAACCCCCAATCAATGTTAGGGTTTGGACCTTCTAGAATATTCCTGAAACTCCACATGTGAATAGCTCCACATGTGTGAGCAATGAGAGTTGACGTGGAAACCACTCAACACCATGATGGTCAACATGATAGGTAAACTTGTGGGAGGCATAAATTTCACACATGAACCACGATTGCAGTGATTTTTGCATCATTTGAAAGTTCTCAATATGTAGAATATTCCAAGAGGCTAAGAACTAAAATCATGAATCTTTGAGCCCAAAACAAATGTTTGAGTTCTAAAATGGGATTTGGAAGGTGATGGACCCCAAATCACCAAAGTGGGATATACCCATAAAATGGGCCCTACAAGCAAATACTTCTAATTTTTCAACCCAAAAAGTAGCAAAGTAGACGACAAATTATATAATGAGCCATGTTGTATGATACCTCCCCATTTAGGGAGGCCTTTGGTCCCCAAAACATTTCACTAATCAAGGTGAGGAAATGTTTTCTCTTCCTTTTCCCTGGGGTACCATTTGGCTTTGCGTGAAAGTTATCCTTTCAACCTAACCTATCATAATTCATATTGCCCTCATGTAGTTGTTTTGAATGACTTCTACAAAGTTGTATATTTTCCTAACTCTAGCAAAGATTCTAGTGCTATGTCCTATATGGTGGGTAGGATTTGCTCATTAGTTAATTGGTCCAGCATGGAAGGCTCATAGAGTTTCAAATTCTTTGTACTCACTACTCAGTAAATATGCATATATGGGGGTAGATTGAGTCTTCGGGCATCATCACCTAGATTCTCTAACACTTCAAAAAGACCATACCACGGAGCCTTGATTTTCTTACTAGGACCCTACGGTATTTCCTTGTTCAAATGCAACCAAAATATGTCTCCCAACTTGTTTTTTTCTCAATTCTATGTTAATTATGTCTATCCTTGCACTTTTATTGTGACTTCTTCAATGTCTCTTGTACTTGCAAATGGATCTGCCTAAACAAAATTTTCATCCTTCGGTGCTTCTTCTCTGGTGTCTTCCCTCACTCCTCCTTGTTATCCATATACAACATTTAAGGGTGGAGGTGGCAAACACCCAAAACAAGTTTCAAAAGGGGACTTACCAGTAGAACCGTGGATTGTTGTTTTATAAGAACGATGGATATAAATCAAATTTTTATCCTAGGTTCTTGGATGCTTTTGATTGTAACCCATCCAAAGTTGAATCAATGTCATGTTCACTACTTCTATATACCCATTTGTCTATGGATGGAAATCAAATAATACCTTTAACTTGGTGTCAATCTTATCCCAAAATGTAGTCCAAGAGGCACTAACAAATCTAGTATATCTATTTGATATGATGTTCCTTAGTATCCCAAAGTGCACCCAAACCTTTTTATAGAACGTGTTTGTTGCATCATGTCCCTTGATAGTATTTTTAAGGCACTCAATTGCACATCTTGTGAAACATGTAACCTATCATAAATAGATAGTCATGTCCCGACTTGGTTCTTAGTAAGCCACCCACAAAATCAACGGAGATGCTATCCCATGGTCTAGTAGGTATAGGTAAGGGATGGTATAAACCTTTCTTATGTTACTGGGATTTCTATTAAATCAAATTATGAATCCTATAACAAAAATAGCTACATATTCTTACATTATAGGCCAATAGACATACCTCTATAAGTTGGCAACTGACTTTCAACACCAAAATGCCTTGCAACTTTCGAGTGTTAGAAAAACCGGATCGCAGAGCAATAACAATAAACAATATGCAAATATAGAACACATAAACACAATACAAGAGAGACACCAATATACTTGGTGCACCCAATTTGGGCTACGTCCATGGAGAAATTGCCAGTCCTTTTATTATACCATCCAACAAAATGAAGGGATACAACCTGCAACAGATCCGCTGCAATTTCCTCTTCACTCTCTCATTGTCTCTCTTACACAATCATAGAGATATTTACAATGCTATAGTACATAGCCGTATGACAATTCCTTCCTTTTAAAGAGGTATTACCATGGGAAAATATTATGGGACACCCAATACCATGGGCCCGTAAATCACCAATTAAGACCAAGTCATGACTATGAAATTACAACATTTTACAAAGTTTTTTTTTTTTTTTTCTTTGAAATTTTTGGTACAAGGGCACTGCCCCCGAACCCCCACTTGGGGGGGGGGTGACTATATTGGGGGGAAAGCATCCCCAAACCCCTCTGTCATAGGCTGGGATCCAGACATGGCTGAAACATAAACTCTGAATAAGGAAGATTAGGCTCCACAACCAACAATCCCCCACGTGGGGATTGATCACAACAACTTTACCGCTACTGCATCTGCTAGACTATGCTCTGAACCTTGGACCTGGAAAATTTCTCATCTTCACCTACATACTTGAAGGCCAACTGAAACCGAGCAAGAACTCAGTTTCTTTTTTGTTACAACCTTTGTCAACATGTTTGTAGGAGTCTAGCTAGTGTGTATCTTTTCCAACTTCAATAGTTCATCTTCCAGAACAGATTGTATGAAATGGTACTTGAGCTGTATATGTTTAATATTAGAATGGAAGTCTGAGTTCTTTTCAATATGAATGTAACTCTAGCTATCACTCTACAACCTTCTGTTCTCCTGCTTCTTACCCAATTCCTCCATGAACCTCTGTAACCAAATCATCTCTTTACTAGCCTCTATAGCAGAAACATACTCCGCTTCCGTTGTTGAAAGTGCAACAACCTTTTGCAGCTTCGAAATCCAACTCACTGTTGTTCCACCTACAGTAAATGCATATGTTGTGGTGGTCCTCTTACTATCTTTATCACCTGCCATATATGCATCAACATATCCCTGTAGAATAGTGTTTGAACCTCCAAAACATAATGCATGAGTAGTAGTACCTCTCAAATACCTGAGAATCCATTGTATTGCCTTCCGATGTTCTTTACCTGGATTGTTCATATACCTGCTCACAACTCCTACTGCATGTGCGATATCTGGTTGTGTGCACACCATGGCATACATCAAACTGCCAACTACTGATGAATAAGGAACATTGGACATGTAATCTATCTCTTCTTGTGTCTTGGGACACATATCCTTACTTAGTTTGAAATGGTTGGCCAAAGGTGTAATAACTGGTTTTTCATTCTGCATTCTAAACCTCTCCAACACCTTTTGTATGTACTCACCCTGAGACAATGTCAATTTGCGATTTTTCCTGTCTCTTGTTATTCTCATACCAAGGATTTTCTTTGCAACACCCAAATCCTTCATCACAAATGAATTAGCTAACTTCCTTTTGAGCACATTTATATCCTGCATGTTAGACCCTGCAACAAGCATGTCATCCACATACAATAACAAGATAATATATCTTCCATTATCTAGCTTCTTGAAATAAACACAGTGGTCAGAATGACATCTACTATAACCTTGTTCTGTCATAAACCTATCAAATTTTAAATACTAGTGCCTTGGAGCTTGCTTCAGGCCATACGAGCTCTTCTTCAACCTGCATACTAAATTCTCCTTCCATTTGACCTCATACCCCTGTGGTTGCTACATATAAATCTCTTCCTCCACATCCCCATAGAGAAAGGTTGTTTTTACATCTAACTGTTCAAGATACAAATCTTCTACTGCCACCAGACTTAAAATAGTTCTGATTAAAGTCATTTTAACAACATGAGAAAATATTTCATCAAAATATGTACCTTTCTTCTATGCAAACCCCTTTACAACACGTCCGGTATTGTACAGCTTCTTTTTTCCATCTTCTTCCTTCAACCTGTAAACCCATTTATTCTCCAATGCTCTTTTACCTACAGGCAATTGAACCAAATACCAAGTTTGTTTTCTTACCAATGAGTCCATCGCCTCATTCATGCCTTGCTCCCACTTCTTTCTAGTTTCCACCTGCATTGCTTCTTCATAACATTTTGGTTCACCAAAGTCAGTCATCAATAAATAATACATTGAAGGAGAGTATCATTCAAGGGGTCTACTTAACCTACGAGAGCTTCTAACACTTGCAGGAGTTTGAGGTACCTGCTGCTATTCATGATTTTTCGACACCTTTGGAACTTCATTTTCTTTAATTTCATCAAGCACTGTGTAATCTATGTTTTTCTTTTCCTGTTTCTTTCCCTGCAATTGATCTTTATACATGACATTTTCATTGAATACCACATCTCTACTGCTAATGATTTTGTTATGTTCATAATCCCATAAGCGATAACCAAAATCATCAACCCCGTATCCAATAAAGGTACATTTCTTGGATTTAGCCTCAAGCTTTGTTCTATTTTCTTTATCAATATGGACAAATGCTTCACAACCAAAATTTCTCAGAAATTAATAGTTTACCTTTTTACCTATCCATGCCTCCTCTGGAATATCACCATCCAAAGCGCTTGAAGGCCCTCTGTTTATTAAGTAAACAACATTATCTACAACATCTACCCAAAACTATAAAGGAACCCTGCATGCAATCTCATACACCTTACATGCTCCATGATCGTCCTATTCATCCTTTCTGACACACCATTTTCTTGTGGTGTTCCTGGGACTGTCTTCTCCCTAATAATCCCATGGTATGAACAATAACTATCAAACTCCTTGCTGTAGCATTCACCTCCATTATCAGATCGAGACGCTTCAACCAAATCTTTACATTTCTTAAAAGTAACAAACACATAATATTTCTATCTAATGCAATAAACCCAAGTTTTTCTAGTTGCATCATCAATAAAAGTAACACAATAATGAGAGCCACCAAGAGATTGTACCTAAGCCGGTCCCCATACATCTGTATGCACAAGCTCTAACTTTTCACTCTTCTTCTGTTTTCCAACCCTGAGAAATCTGACTCTCTTCTGTTTTCCATAAATACAGTTTTCACAGAATTCCAAACTTACCTGCTTTAGATCTGGCAGCAACTTCCTTGAGTGGAGAATCTGCATCCCCTTCTCACTCATGTGGCTAAGCCTATGATGCCATAATGCTGTATATGTTCCTGTGGAAGCTAAAGTGATAGAACAATCAGTATTATGAGGACATAAATACAACGCACCTATCTTGTCTCCTTTTTCTATCACCATTGATCCTTTAGTGATATTCCACCACGTTTCTCCAAACGTAGATAAACAACCACCATCTCCCAACTGCCCTGTTGAGATCATATTTATTTTCATAGTAGGAATATGCCTTACATCTTTCAGCAGCCATTCACCTCCATTCTTTAACTTTATCAGTACCTTACCCATTCCAACAATTTGACATAGCTCATCATCACCCAATAAAACATGTCCAAAATCACCTTGAACATAATCATAAAGAAATTTCTTATGGGGTGTAGGATGACATGCCCCTGAATCTACGACCCAATAATCACTAGTATTATCTAATGTAAGAATCAAAGCATTTTGTAACACATCACATGCTACATTTGCTTTCTGAGCAGTCTCCTACTGTCCACCTCCTTTCTTCTTTAGAGATCTGCAGTTTTTCTTCAGATGTCCTTTCTTCCCATAGTTCTAGCACTCTATCTTTCCTAGTCTGGACTTGGATCTGCCCTTCTCGGACTTGCTGTGATTACCTGGTCTCTTTCCTCTCTCCCTTTGTCTTCTACTGCTCTCCATGGTCAATGCATTATCTGATGTCTCACCTATGCTTTTCCTTTGCATTTCCTCGCTAAGAATAACACCAACAACATCATAAAATTTCAAAGTGTTTGAACCAGAGACAGAGTTAATTATAACCATGACCAAGCCGTTCTAGCTTTTTGGAAATGAGCACAAGATTAGAAGAGCCCTAACCTCATATTCAAAGTTCACTTTCACAAAACTTAGCTTATTTGCAATCGTATTAAATTCATTGAAATGATCGACAACAAATCCACCTTCTAGCATCTTCATATTAAATAAACGCTTCATTAGAAATACCTTGTTGGAGGTCGAGGGTTTTTCATACAGTTTACCCAATGTGCTCATCAAACCCTCTGTTGTCTTTTCTTTTGAGATATTAAAAGCCACTGACGAAGCCAGACACAGCCGTATTGTTCCCAGTTCCCTTCTGTCAAGAACCTCCCATTCTTCATCCTTCATAATCCCCGGTTGTTTTTCTTTTCCGCGCAACGGTAGGAATAGATCATTCTGATACATATAGTCCTTCATTTGCATCTTCCATAACTGGTAGTTTTTCCCGTTAAATTTATCGACCTTGAACATTCCTTCTTCTGCCATTGCTCTCACTCAAACTAGGAACCCTTCTTTCCTATGAGTTTATCTTCCAAATAGACCTTTTGGATTTGATACCAATTGTTAGAAAAACAGGATCGCGGAGCAATAAAAATAAACAAGATGCAAATATAAAACACATAAACACAATATAAAAGAGACACCAATATATGTGGTTCACCCAATTGGGCGACGTCCACGAAGACATTGCTAGTCCTTTTATTATACCATCCAACAAAATGAAGGGATACAACCCACAAAACATCCGCTGCAATTTACTCCTCACTCTCTCGCAATCTCTCTTACACAATCATAGAGATCTTTACAATGCTACAATACACAACCGTATTAAAATGCCTTCCTTTTAAAGAGGGATTACCATGGGAAAATACTATGGGACACCCAATACCATGGGCCTGTAAATCACCCATTATTGACCAAGTCATGACTATGAAATTACAACATTTTACAAGGCATTTTTTCTGAAATTTTCACTACAGGGCGTTGCCCTGACCCCCTCCAGGGGGGTGGCAACTATATTGGGGGGGAAATCCTTGCCAAACACCCCCGTCATGGGTTGGGATCTAGACATAGCTAAAACACGACCTATGAATAAGAAATATCAAGCTCCACAACCAACAATCTCCCACTTGGAGAATGATAACAACAACTCCACCACTACTGAATCTGCTGGACTATGCTCTGAACCTTGGACCTGTAAAATTTATCATCTTCACCTTCATGCTTGAAGGCCAACTTAAACTGAGGAGGAAATCCGTTTCTCTCTGGTTACTACCTTTGTCAACATGTCTGCAAGATTCTGGCTAGTGTGTATCTTTTCCAACTTCAACAGTTCATCTTCTAGAACAGATCGTATGAAATGGTACTTGAGATATATATGTTTACTCTTATAATGGAAGGTTGAGTTCTTTTCAATATGAAAGGTACTCTGACTGTCACCGTACAACCTTGTATTTTCCTGCTTCTTACCCAATTCCTCCATGAACCTCTGTAACCAAATCATCTCTTTACTAGCCTCTGTAACAACAACATACTCCGCTTTCATTGTTGAAAGTGCAACAACCTTTTGTAGCTTCAAAATCCAAATTACTATTGTTCCACCTACAGTAAAGACATACCCTGTGGTGCTCCTCCTGGTATCTTTTTCACCTACCATATTTGCATCAACATATCCCTGTAGAACAATTTCTGAACCTCCAAAACATAATGCATGAGTATAGTACCTCTCAAATACCCCATAATCCATTGTATTTCCTTCCAATGTTCTTTACCTGTATTGTTCATATACCTGCTCACAACTCCCACTGCATGTGCAATATCTGGTCTTGTGCACACCATGGCATACATCAAGCTGGAAACTGCTGATGAATAAGGAACCTTGGACATGTAATCTATCTCTTCTTGTGTCTTGGGACACATCTCCTTACTTAGTTTGAAATGGTTGTACAAAGGTGTAATAACTAGTTTTGCATTCTACATTCTAAATCTCCCCAAAATGTTTTATATGTACCCACCCCGAGACAATGTCAATTTGTGATTTTTCTTGTCTCTTGTTATTCTCATACCAAGGATTTGCTTTGCAGCACCCAAATCCTTCATCGCAAATGGATTAGCTAACTCCCTTTTGAACACATTTATATCCTGCGTGTCAGACGCTGCAATAAGCATGTCATCCACATACAATAACAAGATAATATATCTTCCATTATCTAGCCTCTTGAAATAAACACAGTGGTCAGAATGACATCTACTATAACCTTGTTCTGTCGGAAACATGTCAAATTTTAAATACCACTACCTTCGATCTTGCTTCAGGCCATACGAGCTCTTCTTCAACTTGCATACTAAATTCTCCTTCCCTTTGACCTCATACCCATGTGGCTGCTGCATATAAATCTCTTTCTCCAAATCCCCATGGAGAAAGGTTGTTTTTACATCTAACTGTTCAAGATGAAAATATTCTACCGCCACTAGACTTAAAATAATTCTAATTGAAGACATTTTGAACAACAGGGGAAAATATTTCATCAAAATCTATACCTTCTTCTGTGCAAACCCCTTTACAACAAGTCTGGCCTTGTACCTCTTCTTTCCGCTATCTTCTTCCTTCAACCTATAAACCCATTTATTCTGCAATGCTCTTTTACCTGCATGCAATTGAACCAAATCCTAAGTTTGGTTTCTTACCAATGAGTCAATCTCCTTGTTGGAGGGGACCCTTCGAGATCCTTAATTGTCATTAGTTACTTATGTAATAGTATAGTTAAAGAAGCCGTTGGAGCGGGTGCAACCGCTCCAACCAGATGTAAGATGTATAAATATACCTATCAAGATGAATATAACCAGTTGGATGCATTCGACTCATCTCTCTTGTCTTGATTATATCTATGTATATGCTTATACTCTCTGCTTGAATACAACATCTGGCGCTGTTGCCGTCTTCTTCTAGTTTGGGTGACAGCAGCAACAGAGGGAGTCGGTTCGAACCTGCAAAAGATCGTGAGGAGAAGGAATCCCTGCAAGAAATGCTCAGAAATGTTGATGCCGCGCTATGTTGCTGTAAAATAAGAAATGATGCTCGCTGAAGATCCTGCAAGAGAGATCATATACTACTGGTCGAACCTGTTCGAGGAGAAATTGAAAGAAACCTGCAAGAAATCAAAGATTGCGCTCTGTGTTCATTAACCATTGCTGGCTTGGAGGCCTCTACGTCCCAATATTTTGGTAAAAGCGTTTTATTTTTAATGATTTTTTTAGTGATCCAAATGCCCTCGTCGATATACTGTCTTTCTACCTCCACGATTGCTACAGTGAAATATTAATAATTCTCTGGCAATTTATCAACCGGAATAGTCGACACCCGTGGTTGGATTAAAAGATGAATATGCAGCTTCACTAAGGATGTGAATATTGTCGTCGAGTTTTGCCAGTCATTGTCGATTTTTTTGTTAACAATCGACCGATGCAGTCAGTTGATGCTCCTATTCTTTGAAGAAACCGGCTTGAGAAGCTTGACAACAGAGCACAAGCTAACTTGTCGGCTAGCAACTTGTCAGTAAATGTAACCTGTCGGCCAGCAACATGTCAGACGTGTTGTGCTCAGGAGGTTGCTCTGCTCGTCTATACGTATGGAGGAGTCGAAGAAATTTTCTCCCTTATGACCATTTCGACCAATACACCTGGTGACCTGTACACCAAAAGCTGTTGGCCGACGACGTTGCTCTAGTTGGGTTATGGACGACTCCGAATGAAATGGTGGATCGACCAGTGTACCGACGGAGAATTTAACCGACTGTCCAATATTTATCGACTGCTACATAGAGAGATTGCATGACAATTGGTTGCATTACAATTGAAGAGGATTTTAAATGCTTTCAACTTAATTTTCAACCAAATGCACAATTGACTATCATTGACAGACCATTCTCTCCTATTTTAAGTTCATCATAAATGCAATTGAACGAATTATGTGAATTATGTTTATAATTCTCTTTTGTAACTAACTTATAATCGAGTCAATATTTGGTCGACCTATTATCTATCGTTTGGTCGAAGCATTATGGTGGTTGACTCTTTGGTCGGTGATAGATGGTCATAAAAGTTTTGTCAATGCATATCATTTGTAAAAATTTTGGTCGGTCTCTTCTTGTCGGCGGCGGTTAACACGGTCGACATAATTGTATTGGGTGATACTAAAAGTGGTCGAAACTCGAAATAGTCGAGTCATTGGCCGATATTGTAAGTGGTCGAGTCTGTCGACCTTTTTGTATTATAATTTTGTAATTCAGTCAGTCTCTAGCCGACTTAATAAATCATGTCGAGTCAAGTAAGTCATGTCGAGTCAAGTCAAGTCGACCAATATCAGTCGGTATCGACCACAAGCAACAGCGACACATTCAAAACTTGCAGGAAGCATCACGACAGTTGAGTCTACGAAAACCATGTGTTCAAGCAGAAGACATCTGTAACATCTTGAAAAATATCGAAAAATTTAAAATTTTTAAATAGCAATAATTAATGAATTTGTTAATGCGGAACATATAAAAATAGTTAAATATTTTAACTAAGATAATTAATAAGATGACACGTCGAATGTTTCATAATAAAATATGATGTACTTGTATTTGCTATTTCCGATTTAAATGGATGCTAATCTCTTTAACGAAAGACATTTTATGATTGTAACACATGATTACAAGTTTCAGATCTGTTTAAGTTCTAAAAGTAACTACATGTCGTACATAGGTTGGTATCATTATAATTGTCTTGATAATGTGCTGACAGTTTGTTTTGTATGATGACGAAGGGGTCCTACGAGGTACGTTGAGGTTTACTTAGCTACGTTTAGCTAAGGCATTTGAATCTTGTTTCCATGTGTAGAACGCAGGTAAGAAATTCTACGACAAACATGAGTTAAGAGTACATGTGTCTTTCAATTCATCGTCAATGTAAAATGAAAATGCTAAGTACTTCCTTGCAAAACAGTTACTGGAGGTATGGATATTTTGGTTCCAATTCTAGTTTACGTGCTGGCTTACTAACTCTTTAGTGTTATTAAAATCACGTCGTCATTTTGTTTTTACATTACTATAATTATTATCTATGAGAAAACATCTTAAAAAGACTATTAATATTAATATCAAAATAGGGATACCAATGTCCAATTGTAACTCTATTTGAAATCTTGTGGAAATAGTGTTTATACTATTTCAAATGAAACTATCATTATAATTTTGCATCAACATAACTTATACTATTCTAAAGTCTCACATTTATCATTTGATTAACAATATATAAAATATATAGTGCTTATAGTGCTTATGCTATGAACTTAGTATTATATCGTGCATGTAAACTATACCTATAGTCTTACTCTTCTCAAATGATTTGGCAATATATAGCTAATGCATGAATCCATACAAACTTTACCTTATGTGACTTTACAAATACTATAAGAATGAATTATAAATAATCTACCCTAACTATGCATTTTCGCACTATACAATAGCATGCGATATTATTATTGTCACAATGTTTGAAACAATAAACCTTAGGATCTATTATATGATATGAACTAAGGCTCTAACAATGCAATGATTATAACGTTAATAGGGTATTAAAGCTCATACTTGGCATGCTTCCAACTGTCGATATCAAGCCCTAGCATTTACATCGCTCAACTGTTAAGTGATGTGGAAGTTCAGTTGTATGGTCTTCATGTGGTTGTGTTTGCAATGAGCACCAAATAATGTTGAGATGTGCCATGCACTAGCTCTCGGTCTGCTGACTTGGAAAATTGGTAGATGTAGCAATTAAAGTAGTATTGATTGCAATCGTTGCTCGAATATCAATGTGCCCGACTGGCAGCTAATCCACCGTTGATCTCTACAAGATCTAGGGCTTGGAAGAAACCCTGGTCTTGCGTTGGTAAGTAGCAATGTATTGCTTCCTGGCATTCATTTCACATTTTTGCGGTGAGGTTTGGAGAGCCGACCGTGTTGCTACAATATAGGGTTTAGAGTTTGCTGTGAGGAGGACTCCTTCCTCGGTTTTGAACCTTGGACCTGTGAGGGATAGTTGAAATGTTACAGGATTTAATATCTTGTGTAATGAAGTCACGATACAGCCATTATAGTTGTGAGGAGGTTCTTTTGCCAGTTCGTTGAATGTAAATCGATTTGGGGTTCGATTCTCCAATTCATAAACGGTCTTCTGAGTTTGAACTCGTAGTTTGTTGTGAATGCTATCAGGCTTCATCGTTTTGGCTGGTGTGGTGTGTCTAAGTCCAGGAGATTCAACGCAATGGTAAGTTTTCAATAATAAAAGCAGTAATACAGTAATACTTAGTTTTATAATTGCGTTTCTTGTTTTTAACCTTTCTGAGTTGTGACTGGCAGGTACCCACTTCGTTGGAAAGTTTCTATGCATAAGATTGGAAATGGGGATGCTGCAACTACTTCCTGGTAAGCCTTGGTGGTTCTTGCAACCTCATAGGTGCCTTTGGCACCGTTTAGCTGGTGATTACTGTGTGACGAGAGTTGGAAATATTCAACCCTGTTGGAGTAATGGCCAAGTGTTAAGTTTTAATGTTTTAAATTTGATCAATGTTGTAAAGAGGATAAACCCTTTGTATTTAGTTTTTATTCATATCTGTAATGTCTTGCTACGTTGTTTAGAAATAACCTTGAACTTATTTTAGTGTTGCCGGTTGTTAAGGGAAAAACCCTGTGTAAATTTGGAACCTCGATGGGTCTGCAATGTAAACTCTGTCAAATTTTGGTTATTCTGTTGAATGTGAAATTAAGAGCCGAGGGTTCAATTGCACTTGTAAGACAATGGCTCATTTTGTATTTAAATGTTTTGTTTAAAAATCATGGTTGAGAATCGTTTGTATAACTGTTGGTTTGGTTTTGAACAACAATAGTTGTCTCTGGCCGAGAGTTATGGTTTGCATAACTATTGATAGATAGTCCCTGTACTTCGTTATCATTTTTGGAACTCAAGTTCAAAATAATGATTTGGTAAAGTTTGGTCTTCGTATGTTTTGAAATGGCAATGCCATAAGGCTCGATCTCGTTTCAATGAGTGAAACCCTACCCTGTAGGTTTTGTTGGCAATCTTGCTTGTACTGATCTTTTGAACCCGAGACTGGGCCTTAACTTGTGCATGAAAAGGTTTCGACACTGTGTATGTTTCTAGTTAAGGTTGTAGGCTATTGTTAGACATTGATACTAAAATTGTACTTTCTGCTAAGTGATATTTAGTGTCTTGTTGGTAATCTCGACATGTATAAAATATGGTATGGTTATATAAAGTGTTGGTTAGGGTTTGGATAAACATGTCTGTTATAACTTCAGAGATATTAACAGTGTTTGCCATGAATGGCTTGTTATGAATTTTATTGAACTATATACTAAGTAAACATTCAGAATCTAGGGTTTGTGATAACATAGGGTTTTGATTCTATAGTGAAAGTATTTATATCTAATGATTGAAATCTATATTAAATATAGATGTGATAATTAGTGATGAAATAATAAGTGTTTACTTATCAACTGTAAGTAACACCCTGTATAGAGAATAATTTGTAGGTACTATATATTTCTAGAATATAATTGCTTTGAAAACATTGTATTTATAATATTGAAATGCATACTGTTACTATCTGAAATAGATGGAGTTGAAATGGAAAATATAGACCTGTGCAGAAATAAAATGTGTTTTTCTTTTATTTAAGAAATAGATGAGTGCTATACATCTCTGTTTATACTATGCTGTACTATTTCCTCCGTTTTAACTCATGATTGAAATGACAGAATTTAACAAGAAATACTACTATGTTCATCTTTTCATTCAAATGGCATTCTGACTATCACTCATCTCTATTAATTTTACTTTTCTGTACTAGAGTACTATACAGATAACAGTTGTTGATGTATATGTAACTTCAGAATGTATTTCATCTATGTATTTCATATATATTTATTGTACCCTTATTAGAGATGTGTTATTCCTCTATAAGGAAGTGTCGTCATGTGGATTGACAAGTGTCGCAAGTGTGTGTACTTGCCGATGGGTTATTAGACCACCATGTGTGGGGTCAGCCCTGAAATACATATTATATTGTGGATGTACCTAGCTAGACAAGTCGGCCCCATAAGGTCATTGGGCAAACAGGTTAGTATAAATAGAGATCAGGAGATCTCTATTTAGATCATTCGGAAAAGTATATCTCTCTCACTCAGAAAGTGGTGCACTAGTGAGGAGGAGGATCATCTGCTACTAGGAGACTATCTCAGTGTATTTTGGTTGTACTTTGGTTGAGCCATTGCTCTCTCTATCTTTGAGGAAGTTGTGGGGTTTTTCACCTTAGGGTTTTCCCCACGGAAACTCTGTGTCTCTTGTCTCTCATGCTTTTGATTCTTGTGATGCTTGTCATGCTTATTGTGATTGTTATGCATTGATATACTATATATGTTATTCTCTCAGTGAATATCCTAGAGTATTGTGAATTAATGCTCAAAATTTAACATGGTATCAGAGCTAACCTGAGAAGAAGACATTTTGTAGTGATGGAAACTTGAGTTTCTTGTTTATTGGGTTTCTCTCCACAGATTTTGGAAAAGCAGTATAGTAGATTGCCTCTACTCATCAAGGCGCATCTATCTGTCCAATCAGAATTCAATTCCGAGCATTTTTAGATTTGGCCCTAAAAATTAGGGTTTCCACAAAAATAGGAATTTCTGAAATCTGAAGACATAGCTGGAAGCTCCTTGCAAAAATCAAAGTTTAGAGCTTTGGATCGACATTTTTGGCTGGGTAGATTTCTGGGAAACTCAAACCCTAATTCAGGGCTCTCCTTAGTGAACCCGGGAGGACAAAAAGGAAAATCTGAAGGGTAAAGCTTTGCTGATCTCAAATTTTGAATACACCAAGCTGATCAGCTCATCAAGGCGCATCTTTATATCCTTTCAGAAAATTGAAATTCACATTTTGAATTTTTAGGGTTTTTTCGACAAACCCTAATCCGGGACCAGATCCAGTTTTCAGCATTTCAAGTGGTAAGACCTAAATCTTTTCTATTTCCATTTGAAGTACTCTTTAAGATGTCTCACCACACCAAGCTTGAGGATAAGCTTGAAGGAGCTGATAACTTCCGAGCTTGGAAGTATAGGATTGGGTTAATCGTGGAAGAGAATGAGTTGGACTCATATATAAAAGAAGACATCCCTATCCCAGAGGATGAAGAGGCCAAGGTATTACATAAGAAGAACTTGGTCAAGGCAAAGAGAATCATCGCTGATTCTATCAAAGACCATCTCATACCCCATGTGTCTTCTCTAAAGACACCCAAGGAGATGTTTGACTCTTTGACCAAGCTATTTGAAGGGAAGAACATAAATCGGAAGATGACTATGCAGAATCAATTGAAAGGGGTCAAGATGTTGAATGGAGAAACCATTCAATCTTACTTCTCCAAGGTCTCTCAGATCAAAGAGCAACTTGAAGCTGTGGATGAAGTAGTGGACAATGGTGAAGTTGTTATGACCACTCTGAATGGCCTACCTAGGTCATGGGACTCCTTTATTCAAGGAATCTGTGTAAGAAAGAAATTGATCTCTTTCAGTAAACTATGGGAGGAATGCTCTCAAGAAGAAGCTAGACTTGTAGCATGTGAGGAAAAGATGGGAGGTGAAGATCAAGCTCTTGCAACTCACACCAAAAGAAGCAAGCCCAAGAAGGAGCACTCTTGCTACAAAAGATCCTATCAAAAGAATAAGAAGGATCTAATATGCTTCACATGCAATGAGAAGGGTCACTTTGCTTCAGATTGTCCCAAGAACAAAAGGGATAATAACAACAACTTCAGCAAGAAGAAGAAGGGCAACAAAAGAAAGTTCCATGCTCATGCTGCCGAGGATGATGAACCTCCAAAGAAGAAGGCTAGGGCAGAAAGTGATGATGACTCATCAAGTGAAGAAGAGTATGTTCTAATATCTGCTCTCATAGGTACTATCTCCCATGGTTGTAATGATTGGTTGATTGATAGTGGGGCTTCCAAACACATGACTAGGTTTAAGGAATCTTTTGTGAATCTATCTGAACATGAATCACCCCATAAGGTGAAACTTGGGGATGATTATCAATATCCAATCAAAGGAGGTGGTGAAGCCTCCTACAACCTAGATTCTAGAAAATCTTTGAAGATGAAAGAAGTCCTTTATGTATCTGGGCTCAAGAAGAACTTACTCTCCATCTCTGCATTGGATGCAAAAGGTATGAGGGTTGCATTTGTGGATGGCCAAGTCCTAATGTGGCCAAAGGGAAAGAACATAGATGATGTAGTAGTGATTGGAGAGCAAGAGGGAGGTTTGTATAAATTGAAGGGACAACCTGAACATGCCATGGTACATGAATCCATGGAGCCAAGTGAACTTTGGCATAGAAGACTTGCTCATATGCACTATAGGGCACTTCCAATTGCAAGCAAGGCTATAGAGGGTCTTCCTAAGATCAAGACCAAACATGAAGGTGTTTGCAAAGGATGTGCAAAAGGTAAGAACATTAAGAAGGCTTTCCCAAGCAGTGAAAGCAAGGCAAAAGACATCCTGGAAATCATCCACTCAGATGTATGTGGTCCTATGTCATCCAGCTCTCTGAGTGGGTATGTTTACTATGTCTCATTTATTGATGACTTCTCCAGGAAGACTTGGGTATACTTCTTGAAGAGCAAAGATGAGTTGTTTGATAAATTCAAGGAATTCAAAACCTTGATGGAGAATCAAACTGACAAGAAGATCAAAACATTAAGATCCGACAATGGTGGAAAATTCACCTCAGGTGACTTCAAGAAGCTTTGTAGTGATTTAGGGATTAAGAGGGAGTTGGCTGCTCCTTATAATCCTCAACAGAATGGAGTTGCAGAAAGGAAGAACAGAACAATCATGGAAGCAGCAAGGGCAACGCTGCATGACCAAGATCTACCTATGCATCTATGGACAGAAGCAGCTAGAATAGCTGTATATGTGCAGAACAGAACACCCCACAAGATATTGGATAACAAGACACCAGAAGAGGTATTTTCTGGTAAGAAACCTGAAGTCAACCATCTTAGAATATTTGGTTGTCCAGTATACACTCATGTCCCAAAGGAAAAGAGGACTAAACTAGATCCTTTAGGAAAGAAGGGTATCTTTGTGGGTTACAGTGAAAGCTCGAAGGCTTACAGAATATACTTTCCAAGGTTCAAGAAGATTGATGTCAGCAAGGATGAATATAAGTTCAAGGACAGGTAATCCAGGAAACAAAGATCAATAGGGAAGCACACTCCAACAACTCCTGTAAGGATGCAGATTTTCAGAGGGAGTTGACCATCTTCCTACATTCCACAACATAAAGGTGTAGAAGAAGCTACTTCAGCAGCTCCTGCCAGGAAGCAAAGACTCAGAGGGAGTCCACCCAACAAACAAACAAATATAAGTATTTCAATTATCATTTCTTGCCTATTTTGTTTGTTTAAATAATATTATGCTTATGTTCCTAGACTTAGGAGATGTATTGTGCATATTAGAATGATTGCATTAATGAACAGTATACTACTAATATGCATGTGATGGGTAAGTGGCCTATGGAACAGTACAACATTCCAGTGCTACTTATCTAGAATGAAACTTCTTTGCTGACATGTTGGGAGTAGTGCAAACTCTTAACAATGTTCTAGTAGAGACTGGAAGGCATCTAGAAAGTTGTGGAAAATGGATAAATGTTGTATTGAAGCATTGGTTAAGATAATTGCATGACCACATGACATATTTCTTTATGTGTAAAGAATTTGTTCTGAAAATTATGAGATGTTTCTAATTATGCAATTTAACTTGTTTTGTAGGAACGACCGTATATCTTCACCTACAAAAGGACTACAACATTTGTTCCAGCAACAAAGATATCTATTGAAGATATTGAAGTTCCCAGGATATGGGATGAAGAAATGGAATGCCATGATCCGTCGATCATGAAGAAGATGTTTGGGATGCAGTCCCAAGACCTGACAGGGAGTCACATGTGTACAAATTGATTGCAGATACTAAGAGAAAGCTTGATGCTGAGTTCGATATGAGAGATTTGGGAATGATGCATTATTTCCTAGGTATGGAGGTGTGGCAGAGTGCAGGTGGGATCTTCCTTGGTCAAGGGAAGTACACAGTAGATATCCCGAAGAGATTCGGGACGATGGATTGCAAGGCCATGGCCACACCTATGGCATTGAATCTGAAGCTTCTATGTGATGCTTCATCTGAGCCGGTTGATATCTCTATGTATCGTCAGATGATTGGGTCCTTGATGTACATGACGAACACGAGACCATATATTTGCTTTGCGGTGAACACATTGAGTCAGTTCCTGACAGATCCGAGGAGTGTTCACCTGGTTGCTGTAAAGCATGTTCTGAGGTACCTGAAGGGTACAGTGGATTATGGGCTCAAGTATGAAGCGAATCAAAAGTTTAACCTACAGGGTTATGTTGATTCAGATTGGGCTGGCAGTGCTACAGATAGGAAGAGCACATCTGGGTGCTACTTCAGTATGGGATCAGTTGGTTTAGCAGGAAGCAGTCCTGCGTAGCACTGAGTACAGCTAAGGCAGAGTATGTTGCAGCCTATTCAGCTAGTTGTGAGGCAGTATGGCTATGGAAGCTACTGTTTGAGTTATTTGATCTCCCGTTGGATGCTACTGGTATCTTCTGTGATAACCAGAGTTGTGTGAAGCTGTCTGAGAACCCAGTGTTTCATGACAGGTCGAAACACATAGAGATCAAATATCACTATATCAGGGATATGGTGCAGAGAGGAGTTGTGAAGCTCCTGTATGTTGTGACGGATGAGTAGATTACAGATGTGCTGACGAAGCCACTAGCCAGGGTGAAGTTCGAGTACTTCAGAGAGAGGCTTGGTGTTCTTCAGATTGATGACACTTCGAGGAAGAAGTGATGGACACATTTGCTGAAGCCATTCCAAGCATGTTGGAAGGAGGATCCTTCACATGGCTGTGGATGTAAGCGCTGGATGATGAGCATCAGGATGATGTTCTGGTTTCTGCTTTGTATGATCAGTTGGATCATTTTCATGTATGTATGTATGCATCATGTTGGATGCTGGATATGATCAGTTGGATCATTTTTATGTATGTATGTATGCATCATGTTGGATGCTGGATATGATCAGTTGGATCATTTATATATGTATGTACGCATCATGTTGGATGCTTGGACCATGTATATGTATATGTATAAGGTGGATACATTGTATGATCAGGTGGATCATGTATGGTGATATGTATCATGTATTTGTGTAACATCCCCTCCTATCATACCAACGTGATAGAGAGGATCATGATGCTAAAACCGGGCATCTAGCCCCATGAAATTTTAACTAAGCATTCACATAATTGAAAGAACATATGGAAATGTATAATATATGAAAAACCAGCGGAAGTAATATCAATTACACATTCATCATACATTCAAGATATTTATCAAATAAATAATTGCAAGTTAACACAGGAGAATACTTATCTTATAACAAAGTAGTCCCAAGCAACCAACTATGCATCTGCAACGTTCCACCCAACCATAGGCCAGTTGTGCTTATCAACCTCTTGATGCAACCGCCACCCCTGAGCTGGGCATGATCTCTACAAGGAATCAGGGAACAACAGACTCACACATAGCCAAGCATACACCAAGATGAGCCAAGCCAATCTACAATTGGGTTTATCAGGCTGCTAGGAAATGGAAAGGAAGAATTGCTAAGCTAGTGAGCTCAACCACAGAGCTATGGATACCTCTACAAGATCTATCTAGCTTGGCACCCACAATACCTACACACCCAGCACAAGGAAGTATTCTTTTCACTGTTGTACAGTCCCTCAAGCCATACCTTCCCCATCTAGTGCTCTCAGGGTGTGCATAGAAGAGTAGCCAAAGCCCTCTTGATCTTCTTGAGAGGTTACTCCCTTCACTAGGTTTATCAAGCCAATTCTGTCCACTACCACTCCAAATCTTTTGCTCACAGGTTCAAACCAAAACATGGATGCACTTAACAACAAAACCACAATTGTTGGGCATGAGGAAAAAACGTTTTTTCAGTGGAATGCCCAAAGAGGGGGTTTCTACCAATTCAGAAAAACGTGGGAAGCCCAAAAATGAAATGGCAAATGGGGAACAACCCTGGAGAGCATAAATCATTTTTAGAAAAATGTCCATGGGCATTTTGGGGCAAAAACGCCCTCCATCACAGTCCCAACTCGTGGCCCTTCCCTCCCAGCTACTATACAATGCAAAAACGAGCTCCCAGGCATGGAAAAATGTAGAAAATGAATGAAAAACGTGTAGGGAAAGACCCAACTAGCTCAAACTGCCTGAGAGAGGAAAGACTGTGGGTTCCTAATGGCTTTGGGCACTATTTCGTGGGTGTTTTCTTGCCCAAGGAGACAAAATACGAATTCCCAGGTTGATGGCCTGCCCATACACGAAATTGGCTGCCATACCTCTTCATTCCCAAGGCATTAACTGCCTCAACCAATTTCTGGAAGAATTAAATGATTGGGTGCATAACCCAAAATGGGTAGTTGGTGGTTTATGGGTTTTCTCATTGACACATGGATTAACACCATTGGCTCAAGGGTTTGAATAATTTTCCTCCCTATTCCTTGTAGAATCATGCCCCATCTCTTTGTTGCATTGCATAGCTAGTTGTGGGTGTTTTCATTAAAATTCGTATTTACATGATGTCTTATTTACATTGTGCCTATCTAGCACAAGAACCATAGGCATCTATTCCTTTAATTTCCGATACATCAAACGCTAAATCAATGGTGGGGCCTTGGCCTTGAGCTCCTCACCATGATTAAATTACAATATTTACATCATTTACGATTTAATACAAAGGGGGTCAAAATGGGGACATTACAATTTGTATTTGTATCAGGTGGATACACTGTATGATCAGGTGGATCATGTATGATGATATGTATCAGGTAGATACTTGGTATGCATCAGGTAGATGCATTGTATGATCAGGATGATCATGGATGACGAGCTTCAGGACGTTGCTCCAGATGACATGCAGCAGGATGTTGCAGTGATGATGATCAGGATGATCATGTGTACATCAGGATGATGTATGGTGAGTATCAGGTTGATACTCTATGGCCGTGGATCAGGTTGTGCAAATGAGCATATAATTTGGCCCTGGGAGATTTGCAGATAGTCTTTCGAGGTTTTTCCTATGGCATATAATTTGGCCCTAGGATATCTGGCAAATGCTCTTTCGAGGTTTTGCTCTTGGAGGACATATAATTTGGCCTTGGGAGATCTGCAGATAGTCTTTCGAGGTTTTTCCTATGGCATATAATTTGGCTCTGGGATATCTGGGAGATGCTCTTTCGAGTTTTTGTCCTATGGCATATAATATGTCCCTGGGAGATCCGACAGGTTGGGCTGTGTGCCCGTAATAAGTCCTGGGATACTCTTGCGAGGTTTTGCCATGACCACATATAATCTATCCCTGGGAGATCCTATAGGTAGAGCTGTGTGCTCGTAACAGCCTGGGATGCTCTTGCGAGTTTTTGTGGTGACCACATATAATCTGTCCCTGGGAGATCCTATAGGTAGAGCTATGTGCTCGTAACAGCCTGGGATGCTCTTGCGAGGTTTTGTGGTGAGGTCACATATAATATGGCCCTGGGAGATCCTATAGGTAGAGCCGTGTGCTCGTAACAACCTGGGATGCTCTTTCGAGGTTTTGTGACGCATGTAATAAGTCCTGAGGATTCCACAGTATGGCCAGTAATGATGAAGACCTGCAGGTGGTGGGCCTACATCCAGTATGAAAAAGGACTGGCTCTGTAGAACTTCCTATGACGAGTAGAGTCAGAGATTGGTTGAGATAGCAGCAGCAGTGACGATGATGATGACGATGATCCCGAGAAGAAAACTTGTCTAGCAGATCTGTGTCGATAAATACCTTCCTAGTTAAGAGGGAGTGTTGATGTATATGTAACTTCGGAATGTATTTCATATATATTTATTGTACCCTTATTAGAGATGTGTTATTCCTCTATAAGGAAGTGTCGTCATGTGGATTGACAAGTGTCACAAGTGTGTGTACTTGTCGATGGGTTATTAGACCACCATGTGTGGGGTCGACCTTGAAATATATATTATATTGTGGATGCACCTAGCTAGACAAGTCAGCCCCATAAGGTCACTAGGCAAACAGGTTAGTATAAATAGAGATAAGGAGATCTCTATTTAGATCATTCGGAAAAGTATCTCTCTCTCACTCAGAAAGTGGCGTACTAGTGAGGAGGAGGATCATCTACTACTAGGAGACTATCTCAGTGTATTTTGGTTGTACTTTGGTTGAGCCATTGCTCTCTCTATCTCCGAGGAAGTTGTGGGGTTTTTCACCTTAGGGTTTTTCCCGCGAAAACTCTGTGTCTCTTGTCTCTCATGCTTTTGATTCTTGTGATGCTTGTCATGCTTATTGTGATTGTTATGCATTGATATACTGTATATGTTATTCTCTCAGTGAAGATCCTAGAGTATTGTGAATTAATGCTCAAAATTTAACAACAGTATGGGAAAAATACAGAAAAGAATTTAATAATTCATTTAAATTACTTAATCATTCTTGAAACATATCATCTTTAAGTCCGAAAATAAAATAGTTTCTTCTGTATAACTGTAATTAATAATTCTACCATGCATAAAACATTTAACTGTAAACAAAAGTAAGAACAGTAGAACTTGGTTGACTGTAGGAGAAACAAACAGCCCAAGGAACCTGTTCCACCCAACCTATTCCTGAAGACAGCCAAATTACTTGCTTTACGACCCCCAAGCCTGTTCACTGAACCACTAGGAGGAAGATTCTGTAGGAGCCTTAGAACATCAACTTGCAGTAAAATATAGATTATCCAGTCATAAAGACTCAGCAGTCAAAGAGACTTGCACCAGCACCTCTGGTTTTCCTTTTAAGAATAACTAGCAGACTCACAATTGCACTCTCACATAGCCTCCCTATTCGAATCTCTCAGTGATCACTTGATGCACTTGAGGAATATTTTTGCAGAAAATATTGTAGGGGCTGCCTGCCCAATTGGAATTTCCTTATCTAGGCTGCCTAGGCCTTTTAGTGGTTAACTGGTCATTAATGAGTTGACTTCTCTCTTCCACCCACCTAGGGGATAATGCCACAAATATAGGGGTAGTTGTCCCATAACCAACAGCTAGTGGTGGAGTGCAAATGCTGCCATCTGTCCCATGCCTTCTAACAACTTCCATTCCTCCTAGTGGGTCAGTGAACACTCATTTAACAGTTCCTTTGGGTGTTTGTCTCCTATTTTAATTTATTAAATAATAATAATCAATAATTACAATCATCCTTGACCAAACTTGGTCATAATTACAAAACTTTGTAATTATAATTTAACATAAAGTATTTTGCAAATAAAATAATATTCTCAAAATTTGGGGGTGACAACATCTATACCACACAGAGAAAGTGCTTCACGTTTAATAATGACAAAAGAACACTTAAATGGATCAAGCCTCTCGATACTAACACACATAAACATCTATTCAATGTCATTTCAGATGTTTTTTCCGGTAGTTGGTGAGTTGGTGCAATGGCAGAGTGTAGAAGCCCAGAAGCTCCTGGACCATGGAAGATGAATCCGGAAGGAAGGTGAAAGGGGTAAGCGGCTCGATTGGAAACTACCAGACTGTTGACAGAGACTAAAGGAATCGCAGTTCATGGCTGTTAATGTTTTCTTCGGGATGAAGAAAGATTTTGAGGTGGGGGAGATGTTGGAGGGGACCCTTCGGGATCCTTAATTGTCATTAGTTACTTATGTAATAGTATAGTTAAAGAAGCCGTTGGAGCGGGTGCAACCACTCCAACTGCATGTAAGATGTATAAATATACATATCAAGATGAATATAACCAGTTGGATGCATTTGACTCATCTCTCTTGTCTTGATTATATCTTTGTGTATGCTTATACTCTCTGCTTGAATACAACACTCCTCATTCGTGCCTCACTCCCACTTCTTTCTAGTTTCGACCTGCATTGCTTCTTCATAACATTCCGATTCACCAGAGTCAGTCATCAATAAATAATACATTGAAGGAGAGTATCGTTCAAGGAGTCTACTTAACCTACCAGATTTCTAACACTTGCAGGAGTTTGAGGTACCTACTGTTGTTCATGATTTTCTGGCACCTTTGGAACTTCATTTTCTTTAATTTCATTAAGCACTGTGTACTTTGTGTTTTCCTTTTCATGTTTCTTTCCCTGCAATTGATCTTTATACATGACCTTTCCGTTGAATACCACATCTCTACTGCTAATGATTTTTTTATTTTCAGAATCCCATAAGCAATAACCAAAATCATCAACCTCAGATCCAATAATGTTACATTTCTTGGATTTGGCCTCAATCTTTGTTCTATTTTCTTTATCAATATGCACAAATACTTCACAAATAAAAGTTCTTAGAAATGAGTAGTTTACCTTTTTACCTGTCCATGCCTCCTCTGAAATACCACCATCCAAAGCGCTTGAAGGCCCTCTATTTATGAAGTAAACAACAATATCTACAACATCTGCCCAAAACGGTAAGGGAAACCCTGCATGCAATCTCATACACCTTACACTCTCCATGATCGTCTTATTCATCCTTTCTGACACACCATTTTCTTGTGGTTTTCTTGGGACTATCTTCTCTCTACGAATCCCATAGTATGAACAGTAACTATCAAAATCGTTACCGCAGTATTCACCTCCATTATCAGATCTGAGACACTTCAACCTTTTTCCTCTCTCATTCTCAGCCAAATCTTTTCATTTCTTAAAAGTAACAAATACATCATATTTTTGTCTAATGTAATAAATCCAAGTTTTTCTAGTTGCATCATCAATAAATGCAACATAATAACGAGAGTCACCAAGAGATTGTACCTGATCCGGTCCCCATACATCTGTATGCACAAGCGCTAACTTTTCACTCTTCTTTTGTTTCCCAACCCTGAGAAATTTGACTCTCTTCTGTTTTCCATAACATAGTTCTCATAGAATTCCAAACTTACCTACTTCAAATCTGGTAGCAACTTCCTTGAGTGGAGAATCTGTTTGATAGTTACTGTTCATACTATGGGATTCGTAGAGAGAAGACAGTCCCAGGAACACCACAAGAAAATGGTGTGTCAAAAAGGATGAATAGGATGATCACGGAGAGTGTAAGGTGTATGAGATTGCATGCAGGGTTGCCCTTACATTTTTGGGCAGATGTTGTAGATATTGTTGTTTACTTCATAAGTAGAGGGCCTTCAAGTGCTTTGGATGATGTAATTGTAACTTCGGAATGTATTTCACATATGTATATTGTAGTCCTATAGAGATGGTATTATTCCTCTATACGGAAGTGTCATCATTTATATTGTAAGTGTCGTAACTTATACTTGATGGGTTATTAGACCACCTTGATGGGGTCGGCCCTGTATAAGTCATGTGGGTTAAAGGGTTGTTAGACCACCCTATCGGGGGTCGTCCCTGTCAGCATTATGGTAAGTGGTTAAATTGAGGCCGACCTAGAAAAGGTTATTAGGAAAGTCAAGTCAAGTATAAATAGAGTGCGGGAGGCACTCTATTTGATCATTCACTTTCTCACTCATACACTCATTGGAGAGTGGCACACTAGTGGAGGAGGAGAAGCTCTTGCTAGGAGACTATCTCTTATGCTTGGGTTTGTATCATTGCTCTATCTATCTCTGAGGAAGTTATTGGGGTTTTTCACCTTTTTGGTTTTCCACAAGGAAACTCTGTGTGTCTATTGTCTCTTGTGATTACTTGTTGTGATTGATATCCTTGATATGCTGTACATGTTATTCTCTCAGTAAAGATCCTAAAGTATGTCGAATTAATGCTAAAAAATTAACAATAATCCCATAAGCAATAACCAAAATCATCAACCCCAGATCCAATAATGGTACATTTCTTGGATTTAGCCTCAATCTTTGTTCTATTTCCTTTATCAATATGGACAAATACTTCACAACTAAAAGTTCTTAGAAATGAGTAGTTTACCTTTTTACTTGTCCATACCTCCTCTGAAATACTACCATCCAAAGCGCTTGAAGGCCCTCTATTTATGAAGTAAACAACAATATCTACAGCATCTGCCCAAAACAGTAAGGGCAACCCTGCATGAAATCTCATACACCTTGCACTCTCCATGATCGTCCTATTCATCCTTTTGGACACACCATTTTCTTGCGGTGTTCCTGGGACTGTCTTCTCTCTACGAATCCCATAGTATGAACAATAACTATCAAAATCCTTACCGCAGTATTCACCTCCATTATCAGATCTGAGACATTTCAACCTTTTTCCTCTCTCATTCTCAGCCAAAGCTTTTCATTTTTTAAAAGTAACAAATACATCATATTTTTGTCTAATGTAATAAACCCAAGTTTTTCTAGTTGCATCATCAATAAACGCAACATAATAATGAGAGTCACCAAGAGATTGTACCTGATCCGGTCCCCATACATCTGTATGCACAAGCACTAACTTTTCACTCTTCTTCTGTTTCCCAACCCTGAGAAATCTGACTCTCTTCTATTTTCCATAACACAGTTCTCATAGAATTCCAAACTTACCTGCTTTAAATATGGTAGCAACTTCCTTGAGTGGAGAATCTGCATCCCATTCTCACTCATGTGGCCAAGCCTATGATGCCACAATGCTGTATATGTTCCTGTGGAAGCTAAAGAGATAGAACAATCAGTAATATGAGGACATAAATACAACGTACCTATCTTGTCTCCTTTTTTTATCACCATTGATCTTTTAGTGATCTTCCACCACGTTTCTCCAAACGTAGATAAAAAACCACCATCTCACAACCGCCCTGTTGAGATCATATTTATTTTTATAGCAGGAATATGCCTTACATCTTTTAGCAACAATTCACCTCCATTCTTTAACTTTATCAAAACCTTACCCATTCCAACAATTGTACATGGCTCATCATCACCCAATAAAACATGTCCAAAATCACATTGAACATAATCATAAAGAAATTTCTTATGGGGTGTAGCATGACATGAATCTCTTGAATCTACAACCCAGTAATCACTAGTATTATCTAATGCAATAATCAAAGCATCTTGTAACACATCACCTACTACATTTTCTTCGTGAGTAGTCTCTTGCTGTCCATCTCCTTTCTTCTTTAGAGATCTGCAATCTTTCTTCAAATGTCCTTTCTTTCCACAATTCCAACACTCTATATTTCCTAGTTTGGACTTGGATCTGCCCTTCCTGGACTTGCTGTGATTACCTTTGCTCTTTCTTCTCTCCCTTTGTCTTCCCCTGCTCTCCATGGTCAATGCATTACCTGATGTCTCACTTGTGCTTTTCCTTCACATATCCTCCCTAAGAATAACACCAACAACACTATCAAATTTCAAAGTGGTTGAACTAGAGACATAGTTACTGTGACAACCATGTTGAGATATTGTAACTTCAAAGAATATTATAATTGTACTTTATTATTCCGGAGATGTTTATTCCTCCTTGAAGATCTTATTGTATATCCGGAGATGTTTATTCCTCCGTCAGAATGTGGTAACTTGGGATATTAGACTTCCCTAGTGGGGGTCGGCCCTATATGTGTTATGTGGGTCAAAGGGTTATTAGACCACCCTAGAGGGGTCGGCCCAGTCAGTCGTAGTGGGGTATTTAACCCATTGGTTAAATACGAGCCTACATGTCTTGTGTAAAAGACAAGTCGGAGTAGTGTAAAAATAGAGGAGGTGTATTCCTCATTTAACACACACTCACTCACTTGAGAGTGGCGCACTTGTGGAGGAGAGGTCTGCTATGGAGAAGGAGGAGCTTATGCTCAGGGTTACATCTTTGTATATTGCTAGTCATCTATATTGAGGAAGCTTTACTGGGTTTTCTACCCCATGAGGTTTTCCCAGGATAAATTTGTGTCTCTTGTGTTTATGCTGTGCTTCTTGTTTCTTCAGTGATCCTGTATATGCTATTATTGTGAAATGGAATGTAATGCTGCTATTTTCTGTCTTAGCATATTAAATCTTAACAAACCATGACCAAGCCGTTTAGATTTTTGGCAATGAACACAAGATTAGAACAACCCTAACCTCATCTTCAAAGTTCACTTTTATAGAACTTAACTGATTTGTAATCATATTAAATTTATTTAAATGATCAACAACAAATCCACCTTCTGACATATTCATATTAAATAAATGCTTCATTAGAAATACCTTGTTGGAGGCCGAGGGTTTTTCTTACAGTTTATCCAATGCGATCATCAGACCCTCCGTTGTCTTTTCTTTTGAGATATTGAAAGCCACCGCCGCATCCAGGCACAACCGTATTGTTCCTAGTGCCTTTTTGTCAAGAACCTCCCATTCTTCATCCTTCATAGTCACCGGTTGTTTTGCTTTTCCGCCCAACTGTAGGAATAGATCCTTCTGATACATATTGTCCTCCATTTGCATCTCCCATAACTGGTAGTTTTGGCCATTAAATTTCTCAACCTTGAAATTTCCTTCTTCCGCCATTGCTCCCACTCAAACCAGGAACCCTTCTTTCCTATGAGTTTATATGCCAAATAGACCTTCTGGCTTTGATACCAATTGTAATAAAAATAGGATCACAGAGCAATAACAATAAACAAGATGCAAATATAAAACACATAAACATAATACAAGAGAGACACCAATATATGTGGTTCACCCAATATGGGCTACATCCACAGTGAAATTGCCATTCCTTTTATTATACCATCCAACAAAATGAAGGGATACAACCCACAACACATCCGCTACAATTTGCTCTTCACTCTCTCACAGTATCTCTTACACAATCATAGAGATCTTTACAATGCTACAATACATAGTCGTATTACAATGCCTTCATTTTAAAGAGGGATTACCATGGGAAAATACTATGGGACACCCAATACCATGGGCTCGTAAATCACCCATTATAGACCAAGTCATGACTATGAAATTACAACATTTTAAAAGGCATTTTTTTCCTGAAATTTTTGCTACGGGGGCGCTGCCCCTGAACCCCTACCAGGGGGGGGGGGGGGGCAACGACTATATTGGGGGGGGAAGACCCCCCAAACACCCCCATCATGGGATGGGATCTAGACACGACTGAAACACGACCTCTGAATCAGGCTCCACAACCAACATGGAGTTGCGAGGCTCTTTAATAATTTGCAACATTTCACCTTGAGGAACACATAGCTTGTTTAGCTTGTAGAGCAATCCATCCTAGAGATGATAGTCAATCTTACTATCACCTTCTTCTAAATGATCTTGGCCTTGAACCTACTATAACATCTCTTTAATGTCCTCGTCTTCTATGTATGCGTCTTTGTATGCATCGCATATGAAAGACTCTAGGTGGATAAGAGTTCCCAAAGTTATGATCTTAGATGTGGGTGGCCTTGAAATCATGTTTGACAACTTACTAGTGTTTCCCTTCTTATATTTTGTGATTAGATGAAATTGCTATAAAACTCCATCGACTTGTAGTGTCTAGTTTATTGAAGCTTACTCTAAGCCTACAAATACTACAGTGGATGGTGATAGTGATAGTGCTTCCATTTCTAAATAACTTGAACTAAAGCATATAGTTCCTTGTCACATGTAGGGTAGTTTAATACTCCGCCATGAAACATTTCACAATGATAGCATGTTGGCTTACCTCCCTAAATGAAGACCACTCTCATAGCATATACACTTACATATGTATCCTGTTTGAAAGGCTTCTAGGAATTGAGAAATGAAATAACTGGTGCCTAACTAATATTTCATTGAAGTTCTTCAAAATATTTGTGTTGATTCCCCTCCCCCACTACAAACTCTTTTAGGTGACTATTATAGCATGGAGGGGTGTAGCCATAGTTGAAAAGGATGCTATAAAGTTCCATAAGTACCGTGCTACATTGACAAATATCCTCACCTCAATGAAATTAGTGGGATTTGTCCACTTCACATTGGCCTCTGTCTTGACATAATCTAACTTGAATTACCATCCACCAATCACATACCCCAAGTACACCAACATTTGTTGGGAAAATTCACTTTTCTTAAGGCTTCCCGACAATGATGCTTGTTTAAGGACTTTAACACCTACATGATATGCTAGATATTCTCTCCCCAGGTAGATCCATAAACCAATATTTCATATAAGTAGACTATTACAAATAAATCTAGAAAGGGATGCAACACATCATTCATGAAACACATAAATATAGTTGGTGCATTACAAAAACCAAAATACATTACCAACCATTCCTATAGACCTTGATTTGAATCTAGTCTTCCAAGTGTCTTCCTCTTTAACTCATACTCAATGGTATTGTGATTTGAGATCCAATTTGGTGAAGTACATGGCATGTCACAACTAATCACGTAATTCATTGATCTTGGGCATAGGGTATTGATTCTTGAGGGTGATCCTAATCAAAGATTTGTATTCAATACACTTTCTCCAAGTTCCATCCTTATTGGTTAGTATGATGATAGGAAACCCACAATGTGAGGTGCTTGGTTAAATTAATTCTTACAAAATAGTAGCTAGTACAATTGGTTCATCACTTCATCTAATTTCAGGGTGGACTATATGTACAACCCAATATTTGGCAATGAGGAGTAAAGCAACAAATGTATCTCATGCTCCACATCCCTTTTGGATGGTAACCATTTAGGCTCCTGGAAAACTACTCTATATGCATGCAGACAATTCTTCAAATGATGTTTTGCTTTTTGGTACATGCTTCTAGAGATTTCTTTACTTTTATTAATTCATCTTCTGAATGATTCTCCCTTAAGAAGATTAATACAAACTTACTACTTCAACTGATCAATTTCTTGGCTTGGTTATCACTTCCTAAAGAGATTTTGAATTTATATTCATTTGCATTAATGATGACGAACTTCCCATTATTGATCAGGCAACACTAATTTTCTCTCCTTATTAAGATTTCATCTCCCCTGTACATGTTCTTGAAAGTTATAACCAACATAATAACCATTTTTATGAACTTGATGGTGTACTCTTGCATACTTTTCGCTTGCTTTTGTCAAAGTTATTGCCAATGGACCCACTGGTCCTATTCCTAACCAATAGGGTAAAATTGAGACTTAATGAGGGTTTTAAGCACATCCAACTTAATTATTGGGGGATCACGTTGCAACCTGAGTATCTTTGTGTGACTTTCCCACCAAGTATAGGAATGGCCTTCTAACTTTAGTTGGGGAAATGGAATCTTTTTCTCTTCTCCTATGTTATGATCAATGAAATAAACCTCTAATTGTTACAACCATTGATTCAACTTAACAACATCAATCTCGCCATGGTACAATTTGATATCCACTTTTGCCTCCACATTAAACAAAGATTGGGAAGAAGTCATGGCACTGGAACTTGGTCTCTCCTTCTCTAGCGCTTTTTCTAGCTCCTTTTCTAGGTCTTCGCTATCTATATATTTTTCTGTCTAAGCTATCTTTTGAGTTAAAGCTACCAAATTCCTTGAAAGTTCCAATCTTATTTTGTAAAGCTTCCATGAGAATGACCATGTTGCAAGAGATGTTAGTGAATTGTGCTTCCAACTTTGAAAATATCTCATCTAAATCATCTCATGGATTTTTATTATTGAAGTCATTTCCCATGGCTAGGGTTCCAATACTTCCCTAGGCCAATTCCTAGATCTTGCAACTTCCCATAAAAACTCCAAAGAAAATTGCACTGATACCAACATGATCTGTAAAATGTTGTGGATATTCCATTAGAAAAAGTTCCCCACAATGGATCTTCTAATACTTTCCAATTTCTTATTATGAAGTGTTTTACTATAGATTGTAGATTTACTATACTTAGTGAATGTTGAAATAGATTGAAATTGAGATGAAAGAAATAACAAAATAACACACCATCCACACAATGAACACAAGATATACGATGAAAAAACTCAATACAAAAAAAACTCATCTAGAAGGTAAGGCATATTCCCTACTATTTTCTTCTCGGTTGTGAAATGTGAATACAAAGAAAGGGGCATTGACATGGAGTTTCCATAGTCATTGTGTCTAGTATGGACGATAAACAATCTTCTACTTCCTTTGTTATGCTCCAAAATCCCACTCCCAAATGCTATGCTTAATCATGGAACAATAACAATAAAAATAAAATGGAATCCCCTCCTTTCCTAGCAACCCGATATTTAACATAGTTTGATGGTAATCTAGGGTTAGGGTTATGGTTTTTGCATGCCTCAACCCCCAATTAGTGTTAGGGTTTTGACACTCTAGAATCTTCTTGAAAGTCCACAAGAGACTAGCTCTACATGTGTAAGCAATGAAAGTTGACATGGCATCCACTCGGTATAATGGTGGTCAACATGATAGTTCAACATGCAAGAGGCATAACTTCTGCATATGAACTTCCATTAAGGTGGTTTTTGTGTCGTTGGAAATTGGTCGATGCATAAAACATCATCAAGAGGCTAGGAAATGAAATTTCAAGATTTGACCTCAAAGATGACCATTTGAATTTTTGCATGGTCTCTTAAAGGTTTTGGACCCAAATCACCAAAGTGGGCCCTACCTATAAAATGGGCCTCATAAGCAAGTACCTCCAATTTTCCACCCAAAAAGATATAACTAGATTACAGATTATATAATAATCCATTTTAGATCATACCTCCTCATTTAGGGAGGCATTTGGCCCCCAAAATATTTTACCAAATGAGGTGAGGAAAATTTCCTCTACCTTCTATCTTGAGTAACATTTTACCTTGCATGGAATTGTCCTTTCAACCTAACCTTGTAGAGTTCATACTCCCCCTATTTTGTTATTCTAGAATACTTTTGAAAAATTGTATCTTATGCTAACTTTGCTTGATCTTCTAGTGCAATCTCCTCTATGGTAGGTACGAACATTGCTCATAAGTTTCCTTATTCAACAAGGAAGGTTGATAGAGTTTGATATTCTTCACATTCACTACTAAGTAAATGTGCATATATGGCGGTATATTGAATCTATAGGAATTATCACCCACCTTCTCCAACACTTCAAAAAGACATTATTGTAGAGACTTCATCTTCTTACAAAGACCCTGTATTATTTCCTTGTTCAAATAAAACCAAAATCTATCACCCACCTTGAATGCTTTCTCAATTGTAAGTTGATCATGCTTGGCCTACGATACTTTTCCTGTGACTTCTTCAATGTCTCATGTACTTGCAAATGGATCTACCCGATCTTATCAATGAACTCTTGAACCTTCAATGCTTCTCATGTGTTGTCTTCCCTCACTCCTCTCTATTGTCCATATACAATATCTAATGGTGAATGTAGTAAATACCCAAAGAAACTTTCAAAAGGGGCCTTACTAGTAGAAGCATGGATTGCTTTGTTATAAGAGTGTTGAGTATAATTCAAGTTTTCATCCAAGTTCCTTGGATGCTTCTAATTGTAACCACTCAAAAGCTAAATCAATGTCTTGTTTACTACTTTTGTTTATGTATGGAAATATTTCAATCTTTTCAACTTGATGTCCCTATTCTCCCAAAGTGTTGTCCAAAAGGTAGTAAGAAAACAATATCTCTATATTTGATGATGCTCCTTGGTATCCCAAAGTGCACCCAAACTATCATAAAGCAACATGTTTGTTTCATCTTGTCCCTTGATGGTCTTTTTAAAAGGCACATGAATTCACATCTTACTAATCTTGTGAAATACCATAGACATATAGTCATGTCACTTCTTAGTTCTTGGAGAACCACCCATGAAATCCACAGAGATGCTTTCCCATGGTGTATTAGGTACATGTAGTGGAAGGTATAAACCTTTCTTTCTGTAACTTGCCTTGTGGGTACAATAAAATAAGCATCCTTTAACGAGTTGAGCTACACCTTCTTGTATTCGATGCTAATACATACACCTCTATAAGTTGACAACTATCTTCCCAACACCAAAATGGCCAGCAACTTTGGAGGTGTGATCCTCTCTAATAAGTTACAATCTTTTACCCTTAGGAAAATTGAGCTTTTCTAGCTTGGAGAGCAACCCATCCTAGATATGATAGTTACCCTTAATTTCACCTTCTTTTACATGAACTTGTCCTTGTGCATATTGAAACATCTCTTTGAAATCCTCATATTTTGTGCACACCTCTTTATCTGCATCATGGGTGAAAGGATCCATTTGTGTAAGAGTTCCAAAAGGTATGATCTTGGATGTGAGTTCCCTCAAAAGCACGTTTTCCAACTTATTAGTGTTTCCCTTCTCGTATTTTATGATTAGATAAAGTTGTTTTATAAACACCATCCACTTGTAGTGTCTTGTTTGCTAAATCTTACTATGGCCCTACAAATACTACAATGGCTGGTGATAAGTGTGGATGATGGACTCATTTCCCATTAAATAGTGCTTTGATTCCTTAAGTACATTTTGAACCAAAGCATAGAGTTCATTGTCATATGTAGGATTGTTAAGGACTCCACCATGAAATATTATAGAATGATAACATATCAGGTGACCTCCCTGCATCAAGATGGCTCTCATAGCATATCCACTTGCATCTATATGTTGGTTCTAATACTGATTACAACGGGTTTGAAAATTGATTAATATAGTTAAACACATTAAACACAAGACAATGGCACTCAACACATTAACATAGAAATTTACCTGGAAACCTATCTCCTGGAGGAAAACTAGCTAACCAATGAGCTTTCATTCATCTATTAATCAAACACTCACAAAACAGGTGTTTACAACCATGACTTACTAGACCAAAAATCACACTTCATTGCATGATCATGCTACACACTACTACTCATTGTATGATATATCATGCATATCCATTACATCTTATTTATAGATGCAATATGACCAACTTCTCATTAATGACAATCCATAAGTTCCTACTCATGGGGTGTAGAATAGATGGTGAATGGGTGCACTATTAAGGCACTCCTTGTGCTAGGTCACCGGTTTGAAACTCTGTGGGTACTAGCTTAAAAGAAAAGACAATCCATAAGTTCCTAACCAATTTCAGTTATTTTGTTATAATCGACTTAACTAGGTCAAATTCGATCGATTTCCTGTTGATCTTTCAGTTGTTTTGTCGACTTCCCATTGACCAATCATTTGCCTTCGACCAAACAACAATTTCGGTCAGTCAACCGACTAGACTTCCCCCATCTGTCGCTTTTGACTCGAGTCAACTTATACCGGTTGACTATTGACTCTGCCAGCTAATCCACATGCAAATTATATAACATTCCCAACATTCTCCCATCTTCTTTGCATAAACATGAGATTTAAAACTTTAGTTCACATGGCTAGCAAGCCCATCATTTCCCTACACCAGGAAAAATTCTCTATGCTCATTGACTTGGTCAATGAGTTTGCAACATTCTTCACCGTGTCTACCTTTTCCAGTAACACCTTATGGTTCTCCATCATCTCCCTCACAAAATGGTATTGAACATCAAGTATTCGAATGATATGTTGAATTCTTTGCCATGAAGATTGCACATTGATTGTCATAATCCAACCTAATGTCATTCTATCCAAACCCAACATCTAAGCACAACCTTTGCAACCAAACAACTTCCTTACATGCATGAGTAGCTGCCTTGTATTTAGCCTCAGTAGTCAACATTGCAATGATTGATTTCCTTCTACTCATCCAACTAACTACTCCCTCAAATATCTTGAACACATATCCACTGGTTGATCGTATGTGGTCTATGTCTCTGGCCCAGTCGTAATTGACAAATCCTTGTACATTGATTTCCTTGTTGCCCTTAGGCTCTCCTCCATAACATATTGCATAATTTTTCATATTGCGCAGATACTTGAAGACTCTCTTGACTGTGGTCCAGTGCTCTTTTCCAGGTGTTCACATGTAATGGCTCAATACTCGTATTGTGTGTGCAATATCAGGTCGAGTACAAACCATAGCATACACCATACTACCTACAACACTAGCATAGGGAACACGTAAGATGTACTCTATTTTTTCTTATGTCTTTGGACATTGTTCAACATATAACTTGACTCCTAAAGGAATAGGGACGTTGAATAGTCTACTCTCATGCATGTTAAAATGTTTCAGAACTGTCTCAACATATTTCCTTTGACTTAACCAGAGCCTTCTACCTCCACGATCTCTTTGAATTTCCATTCCAAGAATGAAACTTGATGCTTTGAAATCTGTAACGTCCCCTTCCATCGTCAAATGCGGGGAAGGAAACATTAACAACACATCGGGGCTTTTGGCAGACTTAGCCCCAATATTACATTACTCATAAATTCATAACAATTAAAAACTTCTATATGCAGATTCATCTCAATATAAACACAGCGGAATTAAACATAATAGCAAGCACACAAACAGTAGTGCCTAACATATATATATATATATCACAGCGGGGGATGATTCAGCATATAGAGACTCAATCTCGTTACAATGCCATGCATGGATTCCAAATTAAGATAATAAACTCATTTCATTAAACATGGACAATTTAACATATTGCAGAACACAAAATGCAAATAATTTATAATACACAGAACACTTATCTTGAGAAGTAGATGTCCAACGACTGGCTACGTGAGAGCAACGTTCCACCCAACCATAGATCTCTTTTCAGCCTATATTCTTTCAGCTGAGAGATCACCCCCGAGCTGGGCTGTGTATCCACTAAGGAGGAACTAGATGGCTCACTCACAGTCAAGGTTCCACTCAAACAGCCATGCTAAGCCAACACACAGTTGGGTTTTTCAAGCATGCAATGGGAAATGGAGGAGGATGCTAGTCCCCTAAGCTCAATACCAGAGCCACATACACTTCAAGCTGGACTCAGCAATCCCATCCTCTGTTCATACATCCACACTTGGATTTCTCACAACTCTGTCACGAATAACCCCAAATCCGTCACTGATTTTCTGGGATGTTAAAACTGGGTTTTCCCATGGATTTCAGGGTAGCTAATGCTCCCAAATTCGCCCCAAGGTTCATACCAATGGATCCCCCATTGGATTTCACTGTCCAATACCAAATCTGAGCGTTTTTTGCTGTTCAAAACGTGGGTTCTTTCAAAGTCGCGATTTCTGGTTTTTCCCTCTGCTGGCAAATCGTTTTTGGATGGAAAATGGTGCTGGTAAGTTTCCCAATGGAATGGGGATGAGGAAGAAGCAACATCCATGAGGTAGAGTGGCTTGTGGTACAAGAAAACAGAGCCCATACTCTGCCATACGAATTTCTGGGCTGCCCATGCTCCATTGAAGCCATGGACTGAAATCCTCAACCACTTCCTTACAACAGAAATAAATGTCATCAAGGAAAGTCAAATGGGTTCTCAAGGTGACATATGGCAGCCTATGGTTCAATCCCTCAACCCCCTCACCACTCCCTAGTGGATACACATGGCCCCTTCTCATTCGTTGCTCCCATAGCCAGTTTTGGTATTTTATTGCATGATGTTTATTTACATCCTATTACAATTTCCATGGCTTAAGAGCACATGGGAATCAAATATCAATGCTTGCCTTTTAAATCAAAATTCAGGCTTTCACTAGCGGGGCCTTGGCCTTGAGCTCCACGCTAGGAAAAACATACATCACATGTACACATTATTTACATTAAATGCTAATATATCCTAAGGGTCAAAATGGGGTATTACAATCCCCTCCCCCTTAGAATAACACCGTCCTCGGTGTTCCAAGACTTAGGCATACATATACAATTTACACATGTCCAAAACTTCAAAAACTTTGCAAATCTGCCCTGCATTCTGTTCTTTACTTTGAACTTTCAGGACCAAGTCCTTTGATTTTCACGAGCTGCTCCTGCTGATTCGGATCTTCCAGCTCATCCATAAGTCTGAAAAATTTATGGCTGCTACCCTCTTGAGGTTCTCTTGTTGGGCAGTTGCGGAGACAATGATCCCCTCCACATTTCCAACACTTCACTGGTTGCTTCATCTTTACCTGCTCAATTTTCTTTGAGTCTTCCCACTTGGAGCGTTTCTTAATCGGACGATTGGATGAATGCTTCTTCATTGATCCACTTTTCTTTCCCTTGCTGATTGCTTTCATAATGCTTTTTACCTCTTTCTGCAGACGAATAGAGTCCTGCAAGACCTTGTGGTTCATCTCGTTCTGCTGCTTTTGCATCTTGAGCATCTCTCCAAGATTTTCTTGTGTCTTGGCAATTGTTTGAAGAAGACTTCCAGCCAATTCTAATAGCCTATGGTCTGCTGCCATGGTCATTGTGCACGGCTGGTTCTCACTTGGCTCACAAGCAACACTTGCTCATAGCAACTGCAACCAATTGATTTAATTTCCACCTGTGAAATTCATCATTACAATTCTTGTTAGACCAAGCATAATCTAAACACAATAAAAAAATCAGTCAATTGTTTTTCCCCAATTGACATGGAGGTCCCATGCTCTATTCATGAGACTTTCACACTTTCCATGCTTTTCCAGCATACACATGAATTCTTTCATGTTCATCCATTCACATTAAATTAACTACTTCAGCATTCACAATTTATTTCAAGCAAATAAACACACTCTACTTTTAGCCATACATGCATTCAACAATTTTCTGTGTTTATAAATGCATCAATAAAAAGGAAAGAGAGAGCAGTAAGAGTTTCTTCTCTTAGTCTTGTTCCATTCTGGAACCCACACCACCACGGTGGTTTTCATGCTCCTAGTCTCTTTCACCTCAACGTGAATGCTTGACCTGCCCTTCTTGGCTATGACACTTAATGTCTATGGTCTATTTCAGACCTCTCAACCATGGAGTCCCTCCACATGGTTTATCTACAACTCTTGGCTGCTAGGACTCACACAGTCCCACTAGCCCCATCTTTCCATTACTGCTCATGCTGAGCTCTTTAGGACGGTTACATGTCCACATGCATCCTTAAGATGCTTTCATAGTCATTGCTTCCAGCAATACCTACACTCAAACATTGAATTAATTCACATGTTTAGTTTATTTTCATAGGAAATCATAACCAAATCATATACACATGTATATTCATAAGCAAGAAATTACAAGATAACCAAATACTTATCTGTATTGTGCATTTCTTCTCTGGTCCACAGGGTCCTGCTTTTACTTTGTAAGCCTTGGGATCCTCCTGCGGACTGGGATGTTTGGCCAGCGCGCAGGCTGCTCCAAATCATCAAATAATCAACACCTTACCAGTACACCTTCACGTCGACTGGAAGGAAACTTCACTACGACCATTTCTAGGTCAAGGCTCTACTATGGAGCCATAGGCACATAATAGCCCTTTCATCAATACTTCACAACCCTTCATCAAAATCCCCACAACCTCCACAACATCCTTTTATTTATATTAACCCTTCCACCACAACCCCTCACAACATCCTTTTATTTATATTAACCCTTCCACCACAACCCCTCACAACATCCTTTTATTTAGATTCTTTAGTGTGTAACATCAATTACAATCTGTTTAGGCTGTCAACACAAGATGCATAAGCAAGTTCATTAGTATTGCTGCTCTAAAATGTAAACATATTTCATAACATTCACTATCCAACCTTGAAACACCAGGAATGCGTCCATTCCCTTAAGGCGTAGTCAATATTGGCATCCCTAACATAACTCAGCACCAGGAAGGCGTGCACTCCTTATTGATGTGAACTATGAAGGTACTAATCATACTTCAAGCAGTCTGCCATAATGGAAATAAAATCAAAACATGCTCTGCATATTAACTCTAATAATTAGACATGCATGTATGTATACATATATATATCAATCAGGGTTTATGGAACACTTATCCATTTGCAGATGTTATTTCTCTTCTTTAATGAGGAATGGGGGCTCCTTCTCTGAGTTGACAGTCCCTCGGTTTGCCATCCCAATTCCTTTTGATGTTACATGCCTCTCACATGTCTTACTGACATAATCTTCACCATCTCACTCATATTGTTTACCAATCATGTAGTGCAGATGAGACATTAATAATGTCTTATGGCGTTTCACCTGAAACCCACTTTCAAATCATGGAGTCCCTTCCCATGAAGTTTGGCTTCTGCAGGACCTCTCTCTCTTGGTCTTACTGCAATGTGTCTCCCTGGCACACTTATTAAACAGCCAAACAATCAGCAACATTTAACAATACCATTCAAATCTGATTGTTTCATAACCAATCCATGGCACTAATAATTAAATTTAGTATGAATTTGCAACTCTGTCTACTACAGAAATTGGTTTTCTTATCCATGAGGCTATCCTCATATTGTTTGGCTCCTGTAAGTGACACCACTCTGCCCGTTATGGTCTTATGCCCGCTGCCATACATGAGCATCTACTTACAGCATGTCCTCCTGACACATTTTCATGTAAGCCAAACAGTCATTAGCAATTATTAGCAAAATTTCAAATCTGAAACACTTACAAATCTGATATTTACAACTGTTCTTACTAACAGAACTTAGAGCTCTCAATCATGAGATTCCTTCTCATAAGCTCTAAATCGAATTCTCAAATCTGCTCCCTACAGAATTAGACTTGCAGCCATGATATTATTCTCATAAACTTAAATCAAAACATTTTCAGATCTGTTTCATGCATAAATTAAATTCCACAACCATGAGAACCTTCTCATAACCTTTGGCCTTTGCAAATGCTAGAGCTCAGTCTTTACTATGGTCTTATCCCCATTGCCATACGCAAGACATTTCTACCTGGAGTCTGAAACTTTCAATCAGCAAAACATGTTGTGAGTCCCCATGCATATAATATTTCATTTATCATTATTTCACAGTCATATCATTCATACAACTCTGTCCTTCCACAGAGCATTCTAGCAGCCCATCGATCATGATTGGGCTCTTCATGCACTTACTATTCTGCATTCATAACAGCCCATGAAATGATCCTAGAATTATCATCAATTCATCATTTCATTCATTATTTATTTTGCAATAACATATGCATCAGTTCTATGCATTCATACAATGCATCACAAGATTTATGAAATCTCTTAATGCACATCTACTCAATGCTACCTTGCATTGTTTCATGAGTACTAGGCATTCAAGCATATTATGATCGAAACATGACTATCTCATATAACTTGCATTACCATAATCAGGACCATTAGTCCTCACTTGCTTGGGTTATTAAGCACATAACCAACATATACATGGCATGATATAAATTCATATGAATGCATTGAGATTTCTAAACAATCATAGGGTGTAAGGATCATTTCCTTCACTTTCCCACACCTCACCAAGCTTGGCAGGTTAACAGTCCCAATCGGTATTCAATATCACATGCAAACTAACTCATCATAGCTCAAACATAGTTGAAGAGATCTTACCAAATCCTCTTTCAACATTCATGCAATTTGGCACCAATAATCATTACCTGCATGGTTACCATTAACATCATCTGATGTTACCTGATCAGTTGGCCTCTTACCAAGGCTGCTCAGTCCTTTTGCCAACTTTATGATCATAGATTTTTTTGCACCATCCTTTCTGCATAAGGTTGTTGGCTTCATGCAACAACATCCTTAGCACATTTAGCCATGCTCTTTCTTATCTTTGGTCCTACAACCAATACCAACATCAATAGTGATTATCAACCACAATATTCTCCATTAGTGGTTCATTGCATATGCAGACTTCATTATTCTACCAATATGCAATATCCCATTTATGCACAAGCATTTCCATATGCACTATGCAATGTTTGTTAAGATGCCATCTAGTGCATATACATCTATGTAATCCCTTACATTTTTAACATTTTTATGCCATATGACAATTTCATAATTATAAGTATGATAACAAACAGGGGTTTAAAGAATTCTTCCCTTTTTGATCCCTCACTGTAACATGGAATTCCTCTTCCATATCATGCAATTGTAGAAATTGCCCACATTGACAACAAAATTTGTTTGTCAAACAGCTGCTGGCACTCTTCTGCACTAAATATCTATGATATATGTAGACCTCATTCAAACTCTGGTCATGCATCATTGTTCCCTGCTGGACAAGCTTTCCAATGCATGTCTTCATGCTCCATTCCGACATCAGGTGCGGGAACTGCATCTCTTCAAAAATGACAACTTTTACTCCAATTTTGCACATTTTACACAGTTGTATTTTGGTCCAGAATGCCAACTTCAGCCACCTGTGGAAGAAAATCTATGAAGAATCGCAAAAACTTTTATATCGGGAAAAGTTAGTCCATATAACAAGGAACACTCGGCACCTCGCGGATCTCAATTTCGATGCACCATTCATCTTCTATGAAATTCTGGGTTTAACTACTTCTTACTTTTCACATTTTAACTCCCTTTGCAACCTGTGCTCCACCTGTGCGCCACCTGCGCACAACCTGCGCGCAATCCGCGCACTATCCGCGCGCAACCTGCACGCCATCTGCGCGCAATCCGCGCGCAACCTGTACGCCATCTGCGCTCAATCCGCGCGCAATCTGTGCGCGACCCGCACGCAATCCGCGCGCAACTGTGCGCAATCCGTGCACAATCTGTGTGCGATCCGCACGCAATCCACGCGCAACCCGCACGCAATCCGCGCGCAATCTGCACGCAACTGTGCGCGATTCGCGCGTAATCTGTGCGCAATCTGTGTGCGATCCGTGCGCAATCCACGCGCAACCCGCGCGCAATCCGCGCGCAATCTGCACGCAACTGTGCGCGATTCGCGCGTAATCTGTGCGCAATCTACGCACAATCTATGTGCGATCCGTGCGCAATCCATGCGCAACCCGCACGCAATCCGCGCGCAATCTGTGCGCGATCCGCGCGCAACCCGCACGCAATCTGCGCGCAATCTGTGTGCGATCCGCACGCAACCCGCACGCAATCTATGCGCAATCCACGCGCAATCTGCACGCAATCCGTGCGCAATCTGTGCGCGATCCGCGCGCAACCCGCACGCAATCTGCGCGCAATCTGTGTGCGATCCGTGCGCAACCCACACACAATCTGCGCGCAATCCACGCGCAATCTGTGCGCGATCTGCGCGCAACCCGCACGCAATCTGCGCGCAATCCACGCGCAATCTGTGCGCGATTCGTGCGCAACCCGCACGTAATCTGCGCGCAATCTACGCGCGACCTGCGCGCAATCCGCGCACTACCTGTACGCGATCTGCGCGCAATCTATGCGCAACCTGCGTGCTTGCGGGGGTCATATCTCCCTCGTCCCTTAACCGAATTAGACGAATTTGGTACCGTTGGAAAGCTCTTGGAGAGGTCTATGCAATGGTGTGGTCCTCTACTACATCTGAGAAATCTGATCCTGCCATTTTTCCAAATCAAAATTACGCCCCCAACTTCCCAATTCCACATCAAAACCGTTCTGTCTCTTGCCTGCAACTGCAACTTTTCACATCAGTTTAGAAAAAAAATTTGGAATGTGCCCTTTCATCCCCTTACCGAGGTGAACTACTACAGATCAGACTTGCATAAAAACATTAAGAGAATGACAAGAACTTGCATCTCTAATAAGGGATTTTTTTTTTTTCATTTCACATTCAACAATCCAACCAATGGATTCACAATTAATCTCCAAGAAGCCAACAAGCATGGGTAAGGAGACTCATGAGCATAAGGGCATAATTTTTAGGCTTTCCTCACTTCTGAAAACCATCAATTGGCCCCACAATGTGGATTCATTGTAATTAACAATCATCATTAAGACATGGGGCTGTAACAACTGATTATTCATGCTTTTAAACAAATAGAACTCATTTCCAGCCATGCTCAACATTCAAGTTCATGCATTCAAAGCATCATGGACATTCAAGGAACATGGATTCATCATTAATCAAGGTCTCAAGCACATGATACATCATCTCCTATGCACAGCAATTAACAACAACAACAACAAAACAATATAAGATGGCAGAGGTTGCCCCTCCTTTCTCTCCTCCATGGAGGCAAACAGACAAATACAAACTGAATGCTACAGCATTGGGGACACATTAGAGCAAGCATTCAACCTGAAAATGAATTTTCTCGCTCCTTCCTCTATTTCATAGAATGCAATCAATGCAAGCAGCTTGCAAAAATCCCCAAACAGTCATGGAAATGATTTCCCATTCCAACAAATAGAAGCCATGCAATCTTGAGGTTTCTTTAATGCATTTTAGTCCCAAATACAAAATGCATGTACACACAATGATTTATATCTCTGTGATGGGCCCAACAGCCGTAGTGTTGAACCTAGAGCTCTGATACCACTCTGTAACGTCCCCTTCCATCGTCAAATGCGGGGAAGGAAACATTAACAACACACCGGGGCTTTTGGCAGACTTAGCCCCAATATTACATTACTCATAAATTCATAACAATTAAAAACTTCTATATGCAGATTCATCTCAATATAAACACAGCGGAATTAAACATAATAGCAAGCACACAAACAGTAGTGCCTAACATATATATATATATATATCACAGCGGGGGATGATTCAGCATATAGAGACTCAATCTCGTTACAATGCCATGCATGGATTCCAAATTAAGATAATAAACTCATTTCATTAAACATGGACAATTTAACATATTGCAGAACACAAAATGCAAATAATTTATAATACACAGAACACTTATCTTGAGAAGTAGATGTCCAACGACTGGCTACGTGAGAGCAATGTTCCACCCAACCATAGATCTCTTTTCAGCCTATATTCTTTCAGCTGAGAGATCACCCCCGAGCTGGGTTGTGTATCCACTAAGGAGGAACTAGATGGCTCACTCACAGTCAAGGTTCCACTCAAACAGCCATGCTAAGCCAACACACAGTTGGGTTTTTCAAGCATGCAATGGGAAATGGAGGAGGATGCTAGTCCCCTAAGCTCAATACCAGAGCCACATACACTTCAAGCTGGACTCAGCAATCCCATCCTCTGTTCATACATCCACACTTGGATTTCTCACAACTCTGTCACGAATAACCCCAAATCCGTCACTGATTTTCTGGGATGTTAAAACTGGGTTTTCCCATGGATTTCAGGGTAGCTAATGCTCCCAAATTTGCCCCAAGGTTCATACCAATGGATCCCCCATTGGATTTCACTGTCCAATACCAAATCTGAGCGTTTTTTGCTCTTCAAAACGTGGGTTCTTTCAAAGTCGCGATTTCTGGTTTTTCCCTCTGCTGGAAAATCGTTTTTGGATGGAAAATGGTGCTGGTAAGTTTCCCAATGGAATGGGGATGAGGAAGAAGCAACATCCATGAGGTAGAGTGGCTTGTGGTACAAGAAAACAGAGCCCATACTCTGCCATACGAATTTCTGGGCTGCCCATGCTCCATTGAAGCCATGGACTGAAATCCTCAACCACTTCCTTACAACAGAAATAAATGTCATCAAGGAAAGTCAAATGGGTTCTCAAGGTGACATATGGCAGCCTATGGTTCAATCCCTCAACCCCCTCACCACTCCCTAGTGGATACACATGGCCCCTTCTCATTCGTTGCTCCCATAGCCAGTTTTGGTATTTTATTGCATGATGTTTATTTACATCCTATTACAATTTCCATGGCTTAAGAGCACATGGGAATCAAATATCAATGCTTGCCTTTTAAATCAAAATTCAGGCTTTCACTAGCGGGGCCTTGGCCTTGAGCTCCACGCTAGGAAAAACATACATCACATGTACACATTATTTACATTAAATGCTAATATATCCTAAGGGTCAAAATGGGGTATTACAAAATCCTTCTGTCAAACTCAGAGGACAATTGCAGTTTTACCTCCTTTATTAGATCCATGTTATTTTCCACCAACAACATGTCATTGAAATACAAAACCACATATGTGAAATGACCACCAAATTTCTTCCCATACACACAATTATAAGCTTGACTTCTCACAACCCCAACTGTTGGGTATACATGTCAAAATTCTAATACCCCATCTTGGGCGATTATTTTAGACTATAGAGAGACTTCTTGATCTTGCAAATCAACTACTTTTCTCCTTCCACTATAAAACCTTCAGGCCACTTCACATAGATTTTTTCTTCAAGATCACCATGAAGTAATGTTGTCTTTACATCCATATTTTCTATCTCAAGATCAAATGTTGCAGCTAAATACATTAGTACCCTTATACAATTTAGCTTAGAGACAAATGAGAAAATTTAACTGAAGTCAACTCCCTCGACTTGGGAATACCCTTTCACTTCTAGTCGAGCCTTGTACTTCTCGACTTGACCTACTACATTCAATTTTTTCTTGAACACCCACTTACTCCCAACGGGTTTCCTTCTATTTGGTAATGCAACTAGATCCCATGTTTCATTCTACTTCAAGGACTCCATTTCTTTTTCCATAACTCTTTTCCATAGTTTACCCTATGATGAGTCGATTGCTTCCTTTATCAACCTTGGATCATCTTCTATGGTAGATAACGCAAAAGCAGAGCTTAAGTCAGGTGGACTATACCTTTCTGGTTGTTGCCTTGCTCAACTAGACCTCCTGACATATGGACTTTGTTGTTCCGCCTCTTCATTGGATTCAATTGACTCACCTAAATCCATACTTTCATCGTTCATTTCAAACTCTTGCTTTTCTAGTTTTTCTCCTTTATCCTCTTCATCCCTGGAAGTTCCTCCGAATTCTCTGAAGATCACATCTCGTCTATAAAATGACTTCCTCATTACTAGATTCCATAGTTTACACCCTTTCACTCCATCCTTGTACCTAATGAAGATGCATTTCTCCGACTTGCTGTCAAGTTTGGATTTTTTCTCCTTTGGGATATGCAAAAAGGCATCGCACCCAAACACTCTAGGATGTGTAAGAGAGGTATTTTTACTAGCTCATGTCTCATATGGAGTCTTCTAGACCAAATCCATTGACGATGAAATATTCACCAGTTAACACACCTTGTTTACTCCCTTTGCCCATAATTCTTGTGTGACTCATGTGCCATTGAGCATTCTCCTCGCTTTCTCCATTAGTGTTTCGTTCATTCTTTCAGCAACTCTGTTTTGTTGAGGCATGTATGGAGTTGTTTTTTGTTGAGCTATACTGTGCTGTTTACAAAATTAGTCAAATGATTTTCCACAGAATTTTCCTTTATTATTAGTTCTCAACACCTTGATATTTTTAGTAGTTTGATTCTCCACAAGAGATTTGAACTCTTGAAACTTCTCAAAAACCTCAGATTTCTTCCTCAGAAAATACAACCATGTCATTTTGGAGAAATCATCAATGAAAGAAATGTAAAACTAAGATCCTCCTAGTGAAGGGACCAACATGGGTCCAAACACATACTTATGTATTAACTCTAGTATTTCCTTCGCTCTAGTAGCACCATATGAGAACCTTACATGACATTGTTTACCATAAATACAATGTTCACCGAATTCAACATCTTTAGAGCAATCATGGAGACCTTCGACCATACCTTTACTGTGCATAGCATGAATAAATTTCTCACCTATATGTACCATCTGATGATGCCACAACATGGTCAAGTTGACTAGACAAGAAGATATGTTGTGGGACTCTGGACAGAACACTGTAACACTTTCATCAATGTATATTCTTCCCAATGGTTTGTAAAAGGTTCATGTCCGATATCCTCTCATCAATACCATCTCTCCTCACACCATCTTGCACATATATTTCTCAAATACAAACTACACACCTGCATTCCCCATCTTACTTACTGAGATCAGGTTTTGAGCCAATCCTAGGATATGTAGTACTCCTGGGAGTGTTCCTATTCTTCCATCTTTTAGTTTTAGTCGAAATTTACCTCATCCTACTATCCTAATCGGTGAATCATATCCCAATAGAACATCACCACCATCGGGTTTTCTCATACTCATAGAACCACTCTTTTCAAGGTTTCATATGATATGACACACCAGAGTCTATCAACCAAGAGTCATTATCTAACTGTGTACTTATGGAGGCCAAATAAAAAACTCCTTTTTCTTCTTGTAAAGACTTACCACGGTTGATTGACCTTAATTAGTCCCTTCACTCATCCTCAAAATATATTGTTTCTCTTGAAGAAACAACTTGTTAACCATATATTTTGACTGGTACAAGTTCCCCAACTTTTCCCATAAATTCTTTGCAATGTATTCTTCTAAGACATTCAACAATACGTAATCTGCTAAACAAAGTCGGATTCTACTCTTTTCCTTTTTGTCGATCTTTTTCTAGTCTTCCTTCGACACACCTATTGGAGTCATTCCTGGGTCAAATGCAATCCATTGTTATCATTCTACAAGGAGATCCTCCATTTTAAGCTTCCAAAGCTCAAAATTTGTCCATTAAAATTTTCAATTTCTATCCTCGACGTGTTATCCATTCTAACTATAAATCAATGCTTTTGGAAGACTCCCACTGTAACAGTTATTCCCCATATCTAGGATCAAGCTAAAAAACCGTTAGCAACAAAGGAGTCCCCTTGTAGCCAAATACAATTCGGATACCAACTATTGGTTCTAATATCAATTACAACAGGTTTTCAAATTGATTCATATAGTTAGACACATTAAACACAAGACAATGGAACTCAACACATTAACACATAAATTATCTTGGAAACCTCTCTCCTGGAGGGAAACTAACAAACCACTGAGATTTCACTCATCTATTAATCAAACACTCACAAGGCAGGTGTTCAGTACAACATTAACACATAAATTACCTTGGAAACTTCTCTGTTGGAGGAAAACCAACAAACCAGTGAGATTTCACTGATCTATTAATCAAACACTTGCAAGACATGTGTTTATAGCCATGACTTGCTAGAACACAAATCACGCTTCATTACATGATAATTCTAAACACTAATACTTATCACACAGTACATCATGCATAGCCATTACATCTTATTTATAGATGCAATACAACCAACTGCTCATTAATGACAATCCATAAATTCCTAACCACTTTCAGTTATTCTGTTACAGTTGATTTGAATGGGTCAGCTTCACTCAATTTCCCATTGAATCATTTCGTTGAATTCCTATCGACTAATCATTTTCCTTTGACCAAACAACAATTCCGATTAGGCGGCTGACCAGGCTTCCACTGTCTTTCATCTTTGACTCTTGTCGACTTATACTAGTCAACTATTGACTTTGCTAGTCAATCCACATGTAAATAATATAACATTCCCAACACTATCTCCACATCGAAAGATTTTTTCACCTTGGGAAATGCAAGAATTGGTTCTTGACCAATATTTCACTTAAGTTCTTCAAAAATATTTTGTTGATTCTTTCCTTAATAGAAACTCTTTCCATTGGTTGTTATGGCATGGAGTGGTGTAGCCATTGTTGAAAATGATGTTATAAAATTATACAAGTACTTTGGTAACCCAAAAAATATTCTGACCTAGATGACATTAGTAGGAGTTGTCCACTTCAGGGTGGCCTCCATATTTGTAGTATCTGCCTTGAGTTCACTCCACCAATCACATACCCCAAGTACACCAATGTATGGTGGACAAATTCACATTTCTTAAGGTTTGCCATCATTTGATATTTTTTCAAGGTCTTTAACACTTATATGAGATGCTAGATATACTCTTCCTAGGTAGATCTATCAACCAATATATAATCTAAGTAAACTATTACAAATGGATGCAATACATCATTCATCAAACACATAAATGTAGTCAGTGCATTAAATAAACTAGAAGGCATTGCCAAACATGTACATATATACCTTGCTTTGTATTGAAGTTAGTATTCTAAGTGTCATGTTCTTTAACTTGTACTTGGTGGTATCCAAATTTGAGATCCAACTTGGTGAAGTACTTGTCATGCTACAACTAATCTAGCAAGTCACCGATCCTGGGCAGAGGGTATCAATTCTTTAGGGTGATCTTGTTCAAATATTTGTAGTTGATACACATTCTCCAAGTCTCATCCTTCTTGGGTACTTCAATGATAGGCGATCCACAAGGTGAGGTCCTTGGTCAAATTACTCCTTGCGCCTATAGTTGTTGTAATTGTTTCTTCACTTTGCTTCCAACATGGACTATTTGTACAACCAAATATTTGGCAATGGGGAGTAAGACAACAATTGTACTCATGCTCCACTTCCCTCTTGGGTTGTAACCCTTTCGGTACTTAGAAATCTACTTTATATCATTGCAAAAGCTCCTCCAATTAACATTTATGCTCTTTAGTACATCCCTCCAGAGATTCCTTTACTTTTATTGATTCATCTCCTAACTTATTATCTCTTAATAGAGTAATACAAACTTCCTACTTTAAATGGTCAATTTCTTGGTTTGGTTAGCACTTACCAAATATATCTTAGATTTACATTTGTGTGCGTTGATGATGAAGGAATTCCCATCCTTAAGTAGTATTGGTTTGATCTCCTTACGAAGATTACATCCCTCATGTACATGTAGGGGCTTCCAAACACTTCATCACACACATCAAGTTGTACTACATCTACCTCTACTTCATCAATATAGTTTTCACTTGTTGCAAATTTGATCTTATAGTTTAGTGACTATGATCTCAACATCCTTATTTACCTATCTCAATAGATATGGGTGAGGATGATCATGAAATTCCAATCCAAGCTTTCTAACTAGATATTATGCTATGAGGTTGGATTGTGAATTATAATCAAACAATACATCCACCATTGTATTCTTGACCACTTATTAACATGGAAGAGTTTAGTCATGTCCTTCTCTTCATTGGGACGAAGGCAACTCAAATTTACCTCCTTCTACACCATAATGCATATGATATTTTCATCAACATTTGATCTACTCTATATGTGGTTGCTTAAATTTGTGGCTAGCATGTTCATATTCTTTGAATCAATGAAGGACTTCCCATCCTTGATAAGGTAGTACTAGTTTTCTCCCTTCATGAATATTGCATCCCTCATTTAATAGTAGGGGATTCCAAACACTACACCACACACATGATTTGGTACTACATCGATCTCCACTTCATCAATATAGTTTTCACTTATATAAAATTTGATCTTACACTACTTAGTGGCCCTAATATTTACATCCTTATTTACCAATCCCAATGGATATGGGTAAGGACAATCATGAACTCCCAATCCAAGCTTGTTATCCAAATCTTTTGCTATGAGGTTGGCCTGTGAACCATAGTTAAATAGTGCATCCATCTTTGTCTTCTTGACCTAGATATTAATAGGATGGTACTGAGTCATCTTCTTCTCTTACTTGGGGATGGAGGCTACTTATATTCACCTGCTTTTGCACTATGGTGCAAACAATATTTTCATCTACATCTAATTTCTTCTCTACTTGATTTCTTGCATCCATAGATAGCATGTTCTTCTTCTTGTCATCCTTCTTTTGATTATTTGGATTCAACTTAGGATGTAGTTTCCAACACTTATTTTCAGTGTGATAATGAATATTACAATGGTTGAAGTGGCTGTTTGGATCATTGCACTAATGTGCAATGGCTATTTTCTTCTTATTCTTTCCTTTCCACTTCTTCTTTACCTCCTTTGAAGCATCTTGGTGGAATTTTTGCTTGAAACCACTTGGTTCTCCTTTAGTATTTCCCATATTCTCCAAATACTGTGCTCATACACAAGCCTCATTAACTGTCCTAGGTTTGAAGAGCATCACTTGCCTATGCAAATCACTATGTAAACCACCTAGAACTTGAGGAGTACATATGGGTTATTGGAATATATACCCAACATAATAGACATTTTTATGAACTTAGTGGTGTACTCTTGTACACTTTTCCCTTGATTCTTCCCAAAGTAATGCCAATGAATTCACTGGCCCTCTTCATACCCAACAGAGTAGAACTGGGACCCAATGAGGGTTTTAAACACCTACCACTTAGTTACTATGGAATCACACTCAAGTATAAGTGTTGTCGTGTGAATTTTCTACCAAGTTTAAGAGTGGCCTTTTGGTTGGAGTCGATCAAATAAAATAATTTTCTCTTCTCCTATGTTATGAAAATTGAAATAAAATTCTAATTGTTGCAACTATTGATTCAACTTAAAAACATTAATCTTCCTTGTTTAGGGTTTTATGTCCATTTTCATTTCCACTTTAAACAAAGATTGGTAATAAGTGATGTCACTGGAACTTCGCCTCTACTTGTATGGCTCTTTTTTCAAGGCCTTCATTATCTCCAAATTTCCAATACGAACAACTTATGAGTTAGAGCTACCAAAATCCCATAAAGGTCTAAACTTGTTCTGTAGAGGTGCCATAAGAATGGCCTTGTTGTGAGATATGTTAGTGACTCGTGCTTCCATATTTGAAAATCTCTCTTCAGACTCATCACATGAATTGTTATTACTATATTAATGTGCCATGGATAGGGTTTTGAGACTTCTTCATCACAACAATTCATGGATCCTATAACTTACTATGAAAAATAAATATGCTCTTATGCCAATATGATCTGCAAACTATCATGGATATTCCACTGGAAACAATTTGTCATATCATATATTCTAATATTGTACAACCTCTCAATATGGAGTGTTTTAGTTTAGATTGTGGATTTATTATGCTATTTCAAGATGAAACAAATTGAAGCTTATATGAAAGAAATAAGAAATGGCACATTATCCACACAATGAGATGTACCTTTTGGAAAACCCAATATGGGGAAAACCTAGCTAGAAGGTGAGGAGGATTATAGTCCGTTCTTTTCTTCTTTATTATGAAATGCATATAGAAAGAAACATACATTCACTATGGAGTTTACATTAACATTGTGGCCAGTATGACTACTATGTGATCTTCTACTTCCTCTATTTTACTCCAAAATTTCACTCCCAAATTCTCTTCTCAATTACGAAATGATAACAATGAAAATAGAATTTAATCCCTTCCCTTGCTAGCAACCCAATATTTAACATAATTTGATAGTTTTCTAGGGTTAGGGTTAGGGTTTTTCCTACATGAAACCTCGATTAGTGTCAAGGTTTGGACCCTCGAAAATATTATTGATAGTCTAAAAGTGACTAGCTCCACATGTGTGAGTAATGGAAGCTAAAATGGCATCCACTCGATACCATAGTGGTCATTAAGATATGTCAACTTGTCGGAGGCAAAAATTTTGCATATGAACTCTTATTGAGGTGATATTTGCATAATTTTAAATCTCTCAATGTTTATAATACATTTAAGAGGATAAGTGGTAATATTGCAAAGTTTTGACCCCAAAAACAACCACTCGAGTCTTCAAACAAGCTTTGAATAGTTCTAGACCCAAAATCACCAAAGTAGTACCTACTATAAGCCAATACCATGAAATTTTCAACCCAAAAAGTACCAAAATAGATGAAAATTATATAATGATCCATTTCATATCACACCTCCCCATTAAAGAGGCTTTTGGTCCCCAAACTCTTTGATTGAATGTGGTGAGTACATTTTTTTCTACCTTCTCCTTGGAGTACAATTTGGCCTTGCCCGAAATTTTTCCTTTCAACCCAACCTATTAGAGTTCATATTCCCCCTATCTAGTTGATATGGAATTCTTCTACCTAATTGTAGCTTCTACTATCTTTGTTCGAGACTTTGGTGCTAATCCCTCTTTGGTAGGTACGACTTGCTCATCAATTTCTTGGTCCTACATGGGAGGCTCATTTTTTTTCAAATTCTCTACATTCGCAATTGAGTAAATGTGCATATATGGGGCTAGACTAAGTTTGTATGCATTATACCCCATCTTTCCAATACTTCAAAAGGACCATACTGTAAAACCTTGATATTGTTACTAGGACCTTATAGTCTTTCCTTGTTTAGATGCAACCTGACTCGATCTCCCACCTCAAATGTTTTCTCATTTCCATGATGATCATTCTTGGCGTTGAACTTTTCCCATGAATTCTTCAACGTCTCTTGTACTTTCAAGTGGATTTACTTGATGTCATCAATGGAATTTTTAGCCTTTGATGCTTTTACTATGGTGTCTTTCCTCACTCCTACTTGTTTTCCATATACTACATTTAAGGGTTAAGTTGGAAAATACCCGAAGCAAGTTTCAGAATGGGACTTGGTGGTATGAGAGTGGAATTCTCTATTGTAATAGTGTTGAATATCAAAAAAATGTCTTAGGTCCTCATATGCTTTTGATTTTAACCTCTCAAAAATCAAACCAATGTCATGTTTACTACTTATGTCTACCCATATGTCTGTCAATGGAAAGTGGACGATCTCTTCAACTTGGTGTCCATATTTTCCCAAAGTGTAGTCCAAAATGCACTGATAAATCTAGTATAGATCTATTTGATATGATGCTCCTTGGAATCCCAAAGTCCACCCACCTCTTTTTAAAGAACCGTGTTTATTGCATCTTGTTCCTTGATGGTATTTGAACAAGGAAAAAAAATGCACTTCTTGCAAAACCTGTAACCTACCACTAACATATAGCCATGTCCCTTCCTAGTTCTTGGAAAACCACCCACAAAATCCATGCAAATACTCTCCATGTAAACCTTCTTTTTTATACTAGGCTTGCTGGTAAAACACGTTATGCATCCCCTAAGAAACATAGCTATATATTCTTGCATTTTAGTCCAATACACATACCTTTGTAAGTTTGCAACTGTCTTCCCAACACCAAAATGGCTTGAAACTTTGGATTTGTGATCCTCTCTGATAAGTTGCAATGTTAAACCTCTAGGAAAATAGAATTTGTCTAGCTTGTAGAGAAACCCATCATTGATAGGATAGTTAGTCTTACTTTCACATTCTTCCACACGAATTTGGACATGCATATGTTGAAACATCTCTTTAAATTCATCATCTTCTATGTATGCCTCTTTGTATGCATGATGGATAATAATTTCCAAAGGTGTGATATTGGATATGGGTGGCCTTGACAACATGTCTTCCAACTTGTTAGTGTTTCCCTTCTTATATTTCATGATTAGATGAAATTGTTGTAAAATCCCATCCACTTGTAGTGCCTGTTTTGTTGAATCTTCCTTTGAGTTTCCTTTGCTATTAGATAAGGCTTCCATATCTTAACATCTTGAACTAGAGCATAGAGTTCCTTGTCATATGAAAGGGTAGTTGAAAACTCCATCATGAAACATTTCATAATGATAGCATATCGATTTACTTCCCTATTGAAAGATTTCTCCCATATCATAACCACTTGCATCCATCTCCAATTCAAAAGGTTTTTGGAAATTGGGCAATGTAAGAAATTGTGCTTGAGTAATCTTTGTTTGAGTTATTCAAAAAATTTATGTTGATTCTTTCCTCATTGGAAACTCTTCCTACCTGAGTGTTGCAACCACAATGGAAAAGGATGCTATAAACTTCCATTAAAACTGTGCCACCACAACCGTAATGACATTGGTAGAAGTTTACCATTCTACAATGTCCTCCAACTTTATGGGATCTATCTTGACTCCCCATTCGCTAATCTCATACCCCAAGTACACCAATATTTAGGAGGAAAATTTAGATTTCTTATGGTTTGCTAACAATTGATGATTTTTTAGGGACTCTAACACCTCCATGATATGTGAGATATGATCTTCCCAGGTAGAGATATAAACTAATATATCATATAAGTAGAATATTACAAATGAGTATAGAAAGGGATGCAATGTATATTATTCATCAAATGCATAAATGCAGTTGGTGCATTACATAAACCAAAATTCATTATTCAGATAGATCTTGGCTTGTCTTGAAGGAAGTCTTCCAAGTGTCTTGCTCTTAAAGTCATACCTAATGGTATCCATATTTGAGATACACTTGGTGAAGTACTTGGCATTCCACAACTAGTCTAGCAAGTCATTGATATTGGGTAGAGGGTAAATATTCTTAAGAGTGATATTCTTCAAAGCTTTATAGCTGACACACATTCTATAAGTCCCATCCTTCTTGGGTACTATTATGATAAGGCACCCACAAGGAGAGGTGGTTGGTTGAATTACTACTTGGTTGAATAACTGCTACAATTGTTTCTTCAATTCATCTAATTTCATTATGGACTATCTATATAGACTAATATTTGGTAATGGGGAGTCAGGAAACAACTATATCTCATGCTCCACTTAAATATTAAATGGTAACCCTTTAGGATCCTGGAAAACTACTCCATTACCCATGAATGCTCCTTCAACTAATGTTTATGCTCTTTAGGACTTCCCTCAAGGATGTCTTTACTTTTACCAAATCAACTCTTGACTAATAAACTTCCTAATTGAATTGTTCAAGTTCTTGGTTTAGTAAACACTTAGTAGAGGGATGTTGGATTTTCCTTTGTGTGCATTAATGATGAATGGCTTCCCATCCTTGATCAGGTGGTATTGTTTTTCGCTCCTCATGAGGATTACATCTTGCAAGTACATCTAGGGGCTTCTAAACACCACACTACACACATCAAGTGGTACTACATATACTTGCACTTCATTAATATAGTTTATAATTATAGAAAATTTTATCTTACATTGCTTAGTGACTCTAATATCTACATGTTTATTTACCCATCACAATGGCTATGGGTGAGAATTGTCATGAACTTCCAATCCAAGTTTGTTGATTGGATATTCTATTATAAGGTTGGCTTAAAAATCAAAATCAAACACATCATCCACCTTTTTCTTATTGACTTGGATCTTAATATGGAAGAGTTTAGTCATATCCTTCTTTTCCTTGGGATGTAGGCTACACAGATTCACCTCATTTTGCATCGTAGTGCATACGATATTTTCATCTACATCTAAGCTACTCTCTTCTTGGTTGCTTGAATCCATGGATAGCATGTTCTTCTTCTTCACACCCTTCTTGGAGTTGTTTGGATTCATCTTGGGATGTAGCTTCCAACACCTAACTTCGATCTGATGAATTTTTTTACAATGGTTGCAATGGTTGTTCGAATTGATACACTGATGTGCAATGACTATTGTATTCTTATACTTTAGTTTCCACTTCTTCATTACCTCCCTGGAAGCATCTTGGTGGTCTTTTTGCTTGGAACCACTTGGTTGTCCTTTAGTCTTATTGATATTCTCTAGGTATTTTACTTGCACAAGACTCATTAATTGTCCTAGGTTTTAAGAGCATCACTTACCTTTGTAAATGAATGTAAAGACCAACTAATTACTTGAGGAGTACATATAGGTTCTTTGGATATATACCCAACATAATATTCATTTTTCTGAACTTAGTGGCATTGTAATGTACCCACCCTTGGACCCAGTGCAAGGAAGGGAACTTGATGCCATTCTATGGGGCTTTTCATAAACTCAACCATATTCATTATATTCACAACCATAAAAGAGATGTGTGCAGATGGAAATCAAACAAATATGCACAGCGGAAATTAACTCATCCACACACATATTACATGACTGTTATTCAATTTAACACAGCCAACAAATTAACACATTTGCAGAAGTAAATACACAATAAAATACTCATCTTGATGCAATGCTGTCCCAAACAAATAGCTATGTCGCTGCAACGTTCCTCCCAGCCATAGGTCTCTGCCCAACCTGTATTCTTTCAGCACTCAGAGACCACCCCCGAGCTGAGCATGATATCTACAAGGAAAAGGGAACCCTCAAGCACAACACAGCCCAAAGCAATGGACACCCATCTCAATCCCAACATTCTCTTGTACACCAAACTCAGATATGGGCTCTGGAACACACTTTCAGTAGTGGGACTTAGGAACTAGATGGACAAGGGTTTTCCCAAAAATGCAGGCACACCAAAAACGGATTTGTGAGAGGGAAAATTGACCATAGGGAAGAAAATGATTTCTCCCACAAATATACCAACAATCAGTGAGCCAAGACAGCATCTATGGTCCCCAAATTGATTTCCCTTTCTTTCCCCACTGTTATACAACAAAAAAAAAGCCCTTCCTAGCTAGGATAATGAAGGAAACACAACAAAACCATGGAGGGAACTGCCCAGGAAGGTCCCAACTCGTGAGAGAGCAAACTGATGGTTGAATAATGGCTTGGGGAGCAATTTCGTGGCCCTTTACTTTCCCAAGAAGCCAAACACGAATCTATAGGAAGGGTGGCTTGCCCATACTCGAATTTGGGCAGCCATACCTCTCCATTCCCCAAGGCATTAACTACCTCAACCAATTCTTGGGAGAAATGAATGATTGGGTACAAAAGTCAACATGGGTAGTTGAGGGTTCATGGGTTCTCTCATTGACACTTGGCTTGACTTGATTGGCTCAAGGGTTTGAATATTTCCCTCCCAATTTCCTTGTAACATCATGCCCCCATCTCTTGTTGCATTGCATAGCTAGCTGTGGGATTTTATATTAAAATGCATATTTACAATTCCCATGGTTCACTAGCACATGGGTAGCATAATTTCAAATACTTTCCTCTTCTAGATCGAGTGTTCACTAGCAGGGCCTTGGCCTTGAGCTCCACGCTAGGAATCATACATAATATGCATACATTATTTACATTATAGCCCAAAATATTACAAGGGTCAAAATGGGGGATATTACATTCCCCTCCCCCTTGGAATAACACCGTCCTCGGTGTTCTAATACCTAGGAAAACATACACGCTATATACATGTCCAAAATTCACAAAATATGGCAGGTTTGTCCTGTATCTCACCCTTTACTTGGGTTTTCGGGACCAAGTCCTTTGGTCTTTACAAATTGCTCCTGATGGCTTGGACCTTCTAGCTCTGCATGAGGGCATTGTTCCAAAACAATCCCTTCCCTTTCTTTACCTTCCCGCTAATCTACAAGTCTGGAAACTTTATGGCGGCTACCCTCTTGATGTTCCATTGTTGGGTAGTCGTGGAGGCAATGATTTCCTCCACATCCCCAACATTTCATTGGTTTCTTTACCTTTTCCTGCTCAAATTCCTTTGAGTCTTCCCACCTGGAACGTTTCTTAATCAACCGATTGGATGAATGATTCTTCATGGATCCACTTTCCTTTGCCTTACTAATTTCTCTCAGAATGCTTTTTACCTCTTTTTGCAGACGAATAGAGTCCTACAAAACCTTGTGGTTCATCTCATTCTGTTGCCTCTGTAGCTTGAGCATCTCTCCAAGATTTTCTTGGGTCCTGGCAATTGTTTGAAGAAGACTTTCAGCCAACTCTAATAGCCCTTGGTCTGCTGCCATGGTTAATGGGAAAAACTGACCACACTTTGCTTACTAGCAACACTTTCTTGTGTCGGATGCAACCAATTGTTTCACCTTCTTACCTGTGAAATTCATCATGGAAATCCTTTGTTAGGACAAGCATAACATAAGCATTAAATTAGTCAATTATTTTCCCAATTGACATGGAATGTCCATGCTTTATTCATGGGACTTCCACACTTTTCATGCTTTCCCAACATACACATAAATTCATTCATGTTCATCCTTTCACAGGAAATTTACTATTTTAGGATTCACAATTCATTTCAAGCAATTAAACACAATCTATTTTCAGCCATGACATGCACTCAACAATCTTTTGTTTTATAAATGCATCAATCGAAAGGAAAGAGAAGAGTAGGATTTTCTCCCTCTTAGTCTTGTTCTATTATGGAGCTACACCATCGCTGTGGTTTCATGCTCCTTAGTCTCTTTCACTTCAATGTGAATGCTTTGACTTTCCTTTCTTGGCTATGACACCTAGTGTCTAAGGTCTGTCTAAGGATTTTCAACTAGGAACCTTCCTCCATAGTTGCCTACAGAACCTTTGGATGCTATGACCCACTCATGTCCACTAGCACCATATTTCATTACTGCTCATACTGAGCTCTTTAGGATGGTCGCATGTCCATCTGCATCCCTATGATACCTTCCTGGTCCTTGCTTCCAATAATACCTACACTCAAACATTGAATCAATTCACATGTTTAGTTCATTTTCATTGGGTTTATCTCTAAACAAGAGTTTAGGAAATCATAACCAAATCATATACACACGTATATTCATAAGCAAGAAGCTGCAAGGTAACCAAATACTTATCTGTATTAGATGTCTTCAATTTATTCCACGAGATCCTTCTTTGCTTTGTAAGCCTTGGATTTCCCGTGGACACAATTATGAATGTTGGGCCAGCATGTAGGCTACTCCACAATCATCCGAATAGGCAATGCCAGGCCAGTACGCTGACTGGGTTTATCAATTGTTTAAGGGGTGTTGGGCCAGCGTACACGCTGCTTTACCATATCAAGTAATTAATGCCCGACTAGTCACTCTCTGGACTTATCAAGAACTTTATAGCGTTCAACCAGCTACTCCCTGGATTTCTCAATAATTTATATCGCCCACTCATTTACTCTCTGGATTTACCAGCAATTTATATCGCCCACTCATTTACTCTCTGGATTTACCAGCAATTTATATCGCCCACTCATTTACTCTCTGGATTTACCAGCAATTTATAGTCTTTCAGGGTCTTGCTTTCCTGCAATGACCAAGGTTTCCAACAAAGAAACAATAGTGTATCAGCTTAGCTGTTAGAAGACTTATACCTAAAATCTTCATTATTCCAAACAAGACATAAATGAAAACGAATACTTATCTATATTGTGTGTTTCCCCTCTGGTCCACAGGGTCCTGCTTTGCTTTGCAAGCCTTGGAATCGCCTATGGACTTGGATGTAATTAATTCTTAACTAGTGCACCTTCCCATCGGCTGGATTTACTAAGCATTTGGTGGTGCCCAACTAGTCCCATACCTGGTTGGCCCTCTCCAGTGCCGAGCCAACACATTCATTGGGTCATCGACCAATGGAAGGAAACTGCGCCACCTGACCATTATAAGTCAAGGCTCTACTATGGAGCCATAGGCATCTCAGGGTTTTCAGTCAGTCTTGGCGCCCGCCCTCCTACTGTTGACCCAATAGGCATCTCAGGGTTTTTAGTCAGTCTTGGTGCCCGCCCTCCTACTGCTAACCCAATAGAGATTTCATGCCTTCACCAATGTCACCACACCTTCTTGCACCATAACCCTTCACACACACATCAACTCTTCATTTATATAAGGACGCCACTCCTTCTATTGTGCAAATCAGTGGTTCCTTTTAGGAACTTTATAGGTGACTTTCTTGACTGCAGGTTAGCATGGCCCCACTCACATAAGGATGATACCCCTTTTCACTACACAGCTCCTTGGGTTTGTCCATCCCTTCCAGTATTATTTAGTGTGAGCATAGAAAGGTTACCAATTCCTATACAGTCCTTTTGCGTACCCTTCTTCACTTTGCCTCTTAATGTGTAGTACCAATTGGCATCTGTGTAGGCTGACAACACAAGAAGGATAAGCAGGCTTATCAGTATTGCTTCTCAAAATCGCAACCACATTCCATAACATTCACTATCAAGTATTGAAACACCAGGAATGCATCCATTCCCTTAGGGTGTAGTCAATATTGACAACCCTATCATGGCCCGCCACTAGAAAAGGTGTGCACCCCCTTTCCAATGTGAGCCATGTAGGCCCTAATCATACTCAAGCAGTCTGAAATGATATATATAAATAAAGTAGAGCATGCTCTGCATATTAACCCTAATAATTTAGACATGCATGTTCTATCTAGGGTCACAAAATACTCATTCATTTTGCAGATGTATCTTTTCTTCATTTGCGAAGAATGGGGGCTCCCTTCTCTGAGTCAATAGTGCTTCGGGTTGCCACCCCAATCTTTCCATGTTCCATAATCCACACATGCCTTCTTAGCATAGCTTTACCATCTCACTCTCATGGTTTTCCAACATACAGCTTAGTTGATATGTCATCCTTAATAGATGTAATGGTTTTTCACCCGAAACCCATTTCCAAAGCATGGGGTCCTTCCCATGGAGTTTGGCTTCTGTAGGTCATCACACATGGTCTCCCTGCAATGTGTCTTCCCACATTTTCCATGCCCAAAACAATCTACCTGAAATCTGAAACTTCAATAAGCCAAACATGTTGTGAGTATCTATGCATATAATCCTTTCATTGCTACAACAGTCACTGAAGTGTCTCGGAATTATAACACTCAATAATTCAAACACCTTCAGTTGTTAGCATTTGAGATGCAATGAAATATATATATATATATCTATATATGCATCATTATCATAAATAAAATTGCAAGACATGGGTACACTATCCGTGCAATTTAAATAAACTGTAAATACTCATTACTTCACATTCCATGCAATCTTTGTCCTTCCACAGAGCACTCTGGTAGCCCATCATCATGTCTACCTTCTTCATGCAATCTTTCTCCTGCATTCATAGCAACTCATGAAATTCTCTCAGTATTAACAATGGTTCACCATTTCGTCTATTATCCAAATGCATTGAAACCTATACATATCACAACCGTGCATTCTCGCAATGCATCTCAACATGTTCACTTACACATATGCATGCACATTCACAACATTCACATAATATTTTAATGCGCATTCACTCAATGCATAATCCCTCAATACAACTTTGCATCAATCCGCGGATACTATGCATTCCGACATATTATGGCCTAACCATTCATATGGCATGTACTACCACAACATGACTATAGGTCTTTACTTTCTTTGGTTATTTAAACTTATAATCCAGCATACACAATGGCATGTTATAATTTCATATGAATGCATTGAGGTTTCTAAGCAATTATAGGGTGTAAGGATCCTTTCCCTCACTTACCCGCACCTCATCATACTCGGTATATTAACATTCACATTTAGGCACTCAATACCATATGCAAACCAAATCAACATAGTTGGACATAGTTGAAGGGATCTTACCAAATCCTCTTTCAACATTCATGCAATTAAGCAAAAATAATCATTACCTGCATGGCTGTCATTAACATCTTTTGATGTTACCTGATCAATTGGCCTCTTACCAAGGCTTCACATTTCTTTTCCAACCTCATGCTTGTAGATTTGTTGCACCATCCTTTCTTCATAAGGTTGTTGGTCATATGCAACCATCATCATCCACATCTTTAGTCATGCTTCGGTTGTCTTTGGTCCTATAAACAATGTGAACACAACTATTTATTAGCAACCACAGTAATTATCTTAAGTGGTTCATTGCATATGTAAAACATCACTATTTTACCAATATGCAATATCATATATATGCACGAACATTTTCACATGCACTGTGCAATGTTTATTAGTATTCCAACTAGTGCATATTCATCTCATTTATCCAATATCTTGCATTTTCAATCATGCTTCTATGATCTGGTTCCTACAACATTAGTTGTCATCGACCATAGGCACTACCATTAGTGGGATATTACATGTGTAACTTCACTATTTTGTCAATATGCAACATCATGCTCATGCATAAGCAATTCTCATGTGCATTATGCAATGATTCTCTAATCATACCCACTAATTCATATGCATTACTCTCTTGCATTTCCAGCATCCCTATGCCATAATTTTCTGTATATAAAACTTAGGAAATATAAATATAATAGCAAGAGAGGAGTTAAGGAATTCTCCCTTTCCAATTCCTCATCATGGTATGGAGTTACCCCTCCATATCATAGCTGATCCTTTTCTTGGCTTCCCTACCGAGCACACAAGGATTCATTAGCTGTCATTTCTCACCAGCAATTTAATACAAATGTAAAACATTCTTAGTTGCTACTTTTCAAGCATGAAATTCCTATGCTATAACAGAAATAGTTAAGGTGAGAAGTTTCCCTCTTATCAACATTGCCTTGCTACTCCCATTGCTCTTCCGCAATGCATATCATAGCCAATTACTTTTAATAAGGCTTCCACAAACCTTCCATGCAATTCCTGCTTCTCATCCCAAGAATGCATTTCACACTTTCAACGACTGTCTCCAGGGGACGACGGGGGTCAAGGGGGCTTGCCCCCTTGTGGCTCGTTTTGTTTTGTTTTGTTTTGTAAATCCTTCGATTTCGCGCAATCTGGTGCATAAGTTCAAAGCCATTTTTCTCTTTCGGGCACCTGAAATCTTCACTGAAAAACTGTTGTATTTTCTTTGTTTCGGAGGAATTCGTCATTCTCTTTCGACCCATTGCGGACCAACTCACTGAGTTTCGCCGGTCCTCCGATCTGTTGCGGATGAACTTGCCGCATTTCGCCGCCATTGTGGATGAACTTACCGAGTTTCTTCCAGTGTTGTGGATGAACTTACCGAGTTTCTTCTAGTGTTGCAGATGAACTTACCGAGTTTCTTCCGGTGTTGCGGATAAACTTACCGAGTTTCTTCCGGTGTTGCGGACGAACTCATCGAGTTTCTTCCGGTGCTGCAGACGAACTCACCGAGTTTCTTCCGGTGTTGTGGACGAACTTACCGAGTCCTTCTGCCATTGCAGACCAACTCATCGAGTCCTTCCGCCACTACGGACCAACTCACCGAGTCCTTCCACCGTTGCGGACCAACTCGCAGAGTTCTTCTGTCGTTGCGGACCAACTCGCTGAGTTCTTCCGCTGTTGTAGACCAAAACTCATAACTTTTTGGCGGAGTTTTTCCTTCTTTTTCGGCGAACTTATTGATTCTCTGCTGGTTCATTGCGGAGCAACTCGCCAAGTTTTGCCGCCAACTTCGGCGCAAACTCTCCAGTTCTAGCCGTCAACTTCGGCGCAACTCAGTGAGGTTCAACTCCACGAGACTTGCCGAAATAGTTAGGCAAAACACTTAGAATGTTTTTTGAAAATTTTTGAAATTTTCTTAACAATTACTGCAGAGCAGGAAGTATACTTACCTCTGTAAGCGGTGATAGGTAGCCCATGAAGGCCCAATGCTGCAACCAACAGCTCTGATATCAAATGTAATATACCCACCCTTGGACCCAGTACAAGGAAGGGAACCTGATGCCATTCTATGGGGATTTTCATAAACTCAGCCATATTCATTATATTCACAACCATAAAAGAGATGTGTGCAGATGGAAATCAAACAAATATGCACAGCGAAAATGAACTCATCCACACACTTATTACATGATTGTTATTCAATTTAACACAGTCAACAAATTAACACATTTGCAGAAGTAAATACACAATAAAATACTCATCTTGATGCAATGCTGTCCCAAACAACTAGCTATGTCACTGCAATGTTCCTCCCAGCCATAGGTCTCTGCCCATCCTGTATTCTTTCAGCACTCAGAGACCACCCCCGAGCTGGGCATGATATCTACAAGGAAAAGGGAACCCTCAAGCACAGCATAGGCCAAAGCAATGGACACCCATCTCAATCCCAACATTCTCTTATACACCAAACTCAGATATGGGCTCTAGAACACACTTTCAGCAGTGGGACTTAGGAACTAGATGGACAAGGGTTTTCCCAAAAATGTAGGCACACCAAAAATGGATTTGTGAGAGGGAAAATCGACCATAGGGAAGAAAATGATTTCTCCCACAGATATACCAACAATCAGTGAGCCAAGACAACATCTATGGTCCCCAAATCGATTTCCCTTTCTTTCCCCACTGTTATACAACACAAAAATGCCCTTCCCAGCTAGGATAATGAAGGAAACACAAACAAAACCATGGAGGGAACTGCCCAGGAAGGTCCCAACTTGTGAGAGAGCAAACTGATGGTTGAATAATGGCTTGGGGAGCAATTTCGTGGCCCTTTACTTGCCCAAGAAGCCAAACATGAATCTATAGGAAGGGTGGCTTTCCCATACTCGAATTTGGGCAGCCATACCTCTCCATTCCCCAAGGCATTAACTACCTCAACCAATTCTTGGGAGAAATGAATGATTGGGGACAAAAGTCAACATGGGTAGTTGAGGGTTCATGGGTTCTCTCATTGACAATTGGCTTGACTTGATTGGCTCAAGGGTTTGAATATTTCCCTCCCAATTTCCTTGTAACATGATGCCCCCATCTCTTGTTGCATTGCATAGCTAGTTGTGGGATTTTATATTAAAATGCATATTTACAATTCCCATGGTTCACTAGCACATGGGTAGCATAATTTCAAATACTTGCCTTTTCTAGATCGAGCGTTCACTAGCGGGGCCTTGGCCTTGAGCTCCATGCTAGGAATCATACATAATATGCATACATTATTTACATTATAGCCCAAAATATTACAAGGGTCAAAATGGGGGACATTACAGGCATACTCATCTACAATTTTCCCTTGCTTATTTTCTAAGTAATGCCAGTGGATCTAGTAGTCCCGTTCACACCCAATGGAGTAGAATTGGGACTTAATAAAAATTTTAAACACCTCCCACTTAGTTACTAGGGGATCACCATCTAGTCTAAGTGTCTCTATATGACTTTCCCACCAAGTTTGGTCATTGCTTCTCATTGTAGTAAGGAAAATAAAGTATTTTTCTCTTATCCTATGTTATGAACATTGAAATAAACTTTTAATCATTGCAACCATTGATTCAACTTAACATAATCAATCTTACCTTGTAGGGTTATATGCCCACTTTATCCTCCACTTTAAATAGACGTTAGGAAGAAGTGATGGCACTAGAACTCGGTCTCTTATTATCTGGATCTTTTTTCAACCCCTTCTCTAGGGATTCACTATCTTCAAGTTTCTTATCCGAGCCAACTTCTTCATTAGAGCTACCGAACTTCCCAAAAGGTCCAAACTTGTTCTCTAGAGTTTATATGACAATGACCATGTTGCAAGAGATGTCACTGAATTGTTCTTCTAGCTTTGAAAATCTATCATTTGACTTATCCATTGGTTGTTTTTAGTATACACATCCACCATAGCTAGGGTTTCGAGACTTCTTCCTTATTCCAATTCCTAGATCCTACAACTTTCCACAAAAACCCCAAAGAAATATGCTCAGATACTAATATAATATGTAAAATACCATTGATATTCCACTTAAATAGTTGGTCACAACAAATCTTCTAATATTCTACAATCTCTTCTTATGAAGTGTTTTACTTTATATTGCAGATTTAATATACTACCTTAATGTTGAAATAAACTGAAATTGAGATGAAAGAAACAAGAAAATAACACAATATTCACACAATCAACACAAGATGTGCCTTGGGAAAACCCAATATGGGAAAAACCTAGCTAGAAAGTGATGCTTACGATCTACTCTTTTCTTCTCAGTTATGAAATCCAAATAGAAAGAACGAGGCACTCACTATAGTGTTGGCATGGACATTGCGACAAGTACGACTGCTACATAATATTCCACTTCCTCTTATTTGTTCCAAAATCCCATCCCAAATGCTCTCCTCAACTATGGAATATTAGCAATATCAATAGAACAAAACCCCTTCCTTTCCAAACAACCCAGAATTTGACATATTCTAATAGCACTAGAACTTGGTCTCTTCTTCTTTGACTCTTTTTTCAAGTCCTTCTCTATGGCTTTGTTATCTTCAAGTTTCCCATTTGACCTAGCTTTTGAATTAAATATGCTAAAATCCCCAAAAGATCCAATCTTGTTGTCTAGAGTTGCCATGAGAATGACCATATTTTGAGAGATGTTAGTGACTTGTGCTTCCGGCTTTGTAAATCTCTCATATGACTTACCCATTGAATTTTATTAGTGTAATCATCCACCATAGCGAGGGTTTGAATACTTCTTCCTTACAACAATTCCTAGATCCTACAACTTCTCAAAACAATCCCAAAGAAATCTGCTCTCATACCAGTATGATATGTAAACTACCATGGATATTCCACTTGAAATGTTTGTCATAGCAGATTTTCATTCTATAATCCCTTATTATGGAGTGTTTTACTTTAGATTGCATATTTAATATACTATCTTATTGTTGAAATAAACTGAAATTGAAATGAAAGAAACAAGCAAATAACATAGTATTCGCATACAAGATGTACCTTGGGAAAAATCAATGTGGGAAAAACCTGGCTAGAAGGTGACCTTATGCTCTACTCTTTTCTTCTCAATTATGAAATGAAAATACAAAGAAAGGGGCTCACTATGGAGTTTCCATGGACACTGTGTCTAGTACAGCTACGACATCATCTTATACTTCCTTTGTTTTGCTTCAAAATCCCACTCCCAAATGCTTTTCTCAGCTGTGAATATTAGCAATATAGATAGAATAAAACCCATTCCTTTGCTAACAACCCATTATTTAACATAGTATGATAGCCATCTAGGGTTAATCTTACATTCTTTCCATGCCTTAACCTTCAATTGGTGTTAGGGTTTGCACCCTTTAAAATCTTCTTTAAATTATACCCGTGACTAGCTCCACATGCCTGAGTAATGGAAGCTAATGTGGTATCCATAACTTCTTTATATGACCTCCGATTGAGGTGGATTTTGCATTGTTAGAAAGCTATGGATGTGTAGAATAATGTCGAGAGGCTTTGAGCTAAGCTCACAAAGATTTGACCCCAAAAAATGATTGTTTGAGGCCTCACACTAGCTCCATATAGGTTTGGAACTCCATAAGGTTCTGGACCTCCATAAGTTTCTAAAAACCAAATCACCAAAGTGGGACGTACAAGCCAATATATTCAAATTTTCTACCTAGAAAATACCAAAATAGATGACAAATTATATAATGTTCTATTTGAGATCAACAACACTCAACATTGTTACATGTTCAAATTGACAATCAACACAACCACCAAACCATATATAATTGTTTTCCATTTTTTTCATTCTTAACTTTCTTTGATAAGTTGACAGGACAACCAATCTACATTATTATTTCTCAACAAGAACAAAGCCACATGATTATTTCCCATCTGTTATCATTTCTAAATTTTATTGTTGCAATTAACCTAACATAGGTGTTAATTACTAATTACTTTCCAACCACCATTATTTCAATTATACACAATATATTTCCATATACAATTTACCCACCACATCTTCAAATAATTAAAGTGAAGGGAAACGAAGCTACAATTAAAACACCTAGACAAACACAATTAGATAAAACTAACAATTCTATGTTAGAAACAAATTCCTACAATCCAAAATTAAAGCAAACAGTAATGCCCAAATGCATTCTTAAAAACCAATAATTCTGGGTATTTATAGTTATGCTATAATAAAAACACTTGAAACACAAGCATATCACATAACAATGATAATGATGTTGAAAGATCCATCACTATTGCGACGATCTTCTTGGGGAAAATAAAATAGGCATACTTAGTTAGAAACTACAAAAACATAAAATTAGATGATATCTATTTATAGATAAGGATAGCTGCTGAGTAACAAGTCCCTAACAAAGATTGTTGCTGAGCAACAAGTCCCTGCCCCATGAATGGAGTAACATAAGGTGAAGATTCAAAAGGTTGCTAACAAATTATTATAACTTTTATTATATTTAGTAAAGTCCGAACCCTATGGAATCTCAAATAGCTAAAGCAATGAGTATGAACCAAAGTTAAAATGTTGCTAATAGCTTTAGTTGTAGTTAGTGAACTTCCAACCCTCTAGAATCATCTTCAACAATAATATGTATCATTATTCATTTGTGTTTCACATCACAGAAGTAATTATAAAATTTTAAATTGAACACTAAAACTTATGCCTAAATTGATTTAAATTAATATTTATTCCCTCTATAATAAGTGTGTATAATCAATATGGTTTTTATAAAGGTCGAGATTCAATAATATAAAATATTCACTAATATGAAATATGCATAAAATAATGGTTGTTATTCCATCATTAGCATCTTATTAAATTAAAGAAATGTTTCGATATAATTTTTTGAAAACATAATCACGATTTTTGTATCCATTACATTATTAACCGACTTTTTATGAATAATGGTAGATAAATCATTTCTCATGTTTAAACTATTTTATAGAAAAGAAATGTAGAAAGTTGCAAGGCGTTAAATCAGATGATTCCCAATAAAAGTGTGAATACCTCACCTGTTATTTAATATTTGTTTATATTATATAGTAATTTTTAAATATTATAGTTTGATTGGGTTTAAAAGTTGAGAATATGTAGGAAGTTAGGAGGTCATATGTTTAAATTCGAAGATGGGTAAGATATATACACATATGCAAATTTTTGCAATTACATAGTTGTTTAGAGGGAGATCCCTTGTCCCACAAACACAAACTTCTCATACACTAAATTGGTGTCTAGCTTAGGCATAACCTTAAAAATAGATTATTATTTACCAAATTGGTGTCTAGATTGTGTGTAACCTTAAAAATATATTACTATTATTAATGGTAGTATGGATAAGTTGCAAAACATAAATAGATACTCACCGTAAATAAGTTAGCTCCATTAAGGGCTCATTCTACTTGTGGAGACAGCTCTATGTGGTTGTTCGCGAGTCATATCAAGAACTCCATAGCTGGTGTTTTCAGCTGATCTCTTGTTGAAATTCCATAGATTTTTACCAACTTCATGTCTCGATCTACAAAGGGAGTCTTACTTACATTTATTATGACATGGGTTGCGGGTAAGTAGGTTTTTGAGTTTTTCTATGCTTTTGTGCAACTGCATTTGTTTTCGTAAGAATATAAGTAGGACACGCATCTTAAAGTTTAGTTGCATTTTGAATGTGTTATTTATGGTCTAAGAGTTCGTGTAATTGTTGAAAGGATTGATTCAATCTTATTGGGTGTTTGTTGGAGCTATCCACTGTAAGTTGTTCTTGAATCCAGACCTCACTTCATAATATCAGCTTAAATCTACAATAATCATTTAACACAGAATATTGTTGTGGGTGTTAATTGCTTTAGCTGGTTCTCAAAGATAAATCAATAAATTGCACTAGTTCAACAAGTTCAATAAGCAATGCTCCTATCAAACCAAGCTTTGCCTGAGCATGTTAGTCACTTGTACTATATCATATAAAGTTAATACTCGATTTATATTGAAAATAGAGTCAATTTCCCATCGGTCATAACTAATTGATTTATCATCATGTTTGATTGCATATACTAACTTGGATACACCATTTTTGTACTTAGACTCAAATTCTTCTTGCAAAGCATAATAGTACCCATTGTCAACGCAGAGCAATGATTAGAATTCAACCTAATGTTGTTCGCATGGTAACCCATATCTTGTTTCCTATTGATGTTGTTTCCATTGGGGTTTCCATTATTGTTTGTCTTAAGAGAAAGATTAATATAATTTCAAGGTGATTCATTAGATTCTGAATTATAAATACCCATCACAAAATTGTAATCTTCGCTTGTGACTCACTATTGATTTGAACCAACATCACAATGCATGCCTCCTTGAAACATCAAAATCCATTGGAATGAAATCCCATCTACGAATATGGTGAGGATACAGAAGGGGTCTCATTGCCAATGAGAAACTGCAATTTGACAAAATCTTGTATGACAGTAGCAGATACTCTTGCAAGCATCCACAATGACGATGTTATCAGGAAAATGAACTCTGTAAATGTTCATGTCTAAACTATTTCCCCCTAAGTATTCTATAACCCAAGTTGTCGTAGACCATTTCATCTGAACCAAAAAACCAGGGATGGAGTACAATGACAAATTTGAATCAATTATTTGTGGGGCATGTGAGTAATATAGCAAATAATCCCATTCCTTGCAGACAACCCTTATTTTGGAAAGAACCCACATGAGAATCCTGGCTAAAATCTTGAACAACAAATCCTATGGGAATTCTTTCCAAATCATCGCTTCCATGGGAATGTCCGCATCCCACTCTCACTGCTGCGGGAGGCATTGCCAAATAATTGGTTCCATAGCAATGTCATTGGCCTCATCCATTCTCTCTACTTCATAAATATATCGAAAATTATTTTTCTCTATAAACTTGTTACATGCCTGACAAACATTAGCACAGATTTTCCTAATTAATTCATTCAAAACTTAAAACCAAAAGTGGTAAAAAAAATAGAAGCAAAAATTAGGACTTCCTGTCGCCTTATTTATATATGTTGCACAACGATACTGAGGAAAATAAATAAATAGAAATGGCTATTAAGCATGGATAGTAGGAAACAATAGGCATGGTAGGACTTGAGCAGAGAGACTGCAGTAAAGGTGGGCGCTTCACCAAAGCTGACAGCACTAAAATACCACATGTAAAACCTCTACTACAACAATCGTAGTCCTCTACTTCTGGGTAGGGACTAAAAAGTAACCCCTTGTTTTGAGTTAATATTGTGATATCCCATAAGTCACCGCCATACCAAATCAACTTCCACTTTGAATCCAAATCACCTTTCGTGACCAACAATACCTAAATAAACTAATGAATATTGGAATTCTTGGAAGGCTAACAATGTTAGAATTGGGTAGACAAAATCTTGTTGTGCTAAAATAATCATCCAAATTTCCAAATACATCCAAATGTGTAGACAATCATTAAATGGTTTATCTAACTTTTAGTTTCCCTCTCTGCTTTAGGATATACCTATAGCATTAAATTACCATATAAAGGTTGTGATGATCGTCTTCTAAAATTTTAGAGTAATCGAAGTATAGTGAGCCTTATTTTGGTGTCCCTACAGAGATCACTCGAAAAGGCACACTCTCAATCATCACAAAGTGGAAGTACACCATCAAATAATATAAACATTCCCTATAATATGGTCCATGATACTACATGCACGTGTTAACACTACTGTGCTTATATATTCATGACAAATAAAGTTTAGAAAACTACAATTCTTGACCTAAAAAGTGGGAACTTAAATTATAGACCCATCAAAATCTACAATTCTTGACCTGAAAAGTGGGAACTTAAATTATAGAACCATCAAAATCGATTGACACTCAAAAGACCACATTGAATGTTGTCTATAAAGGGAATTTTGGATTCCAATATTAGAAGAAAAATATACAAAGTGTAACTAAGAATCAGTTGACAATATACTAGGAATTATATCCAAAAGCCATGTAATTAAAAACTAGATAGGGATAATTCTCACTCTATCCTATGCCCTATTAGCATAGGTTGTGCATTTCAAGTTAAAATAAATGTACTAGATCAACATAGAAATGGAATTTGGTCTCCAAATATCTTGGTATAACCACCTTAACATGAACCCTTAAAGGCTATGTTTCTCATAGTCCACTCACACTTTGGATTGTAAAATTAAGTACGAGGCACAAAATGACAATCATAACAAATAATTTTTTCTTTATCCTCTAGTAATACACTTATCCAATAATTGAACAATTAAAACGTTTTCAAATTTTACAAAATGAACTTCATAAAGAAGTTAATTTGCATTATCATAAGAAAGACATTTCCTATGAAACAATTAAAAAAAGAAAAATTTAGAAACCAAATTAGTTTCCAATTTCTATTTTAATAGAAAACAACTCCATTGTAAAACCAAGCACAAACCACCTTGAGGAAATATACTTAAAGAGCATGAAATCCTTGCCAAAGTAGATGGAAACCATATTCTCCGAACTTATCCTCAAAGAACCCAAACATGTAACCTTGCCATTATCATGTCTCCTTTACAAATTAAGGCATTCATAAGCTATCCATTAAATGAAGTTTATATAACATAGCAATCTAAATGCTAGATCTACATATGATTCTAATAACATGTTTTCCAAAAAAAAAAAGAATTCACCCACATTAGTAGATGGTAAAAAAAACCTATTATGAAGGTGCTCAACAAATAACCAATATAAGATGTTCTAATGATGATCACTTTGAAGTAACATTATACAACAATCGAAGTATTAAAATTATTGTATCCCATGGCATATTATCAGTTATCTATTTTCTCTATTTTAAGAGAGAATATTGATCAACGACTTGCATGAATGATAAATAAAATCAACATACATAAGAAACATAAATTTTCTTAAACAACTTGAGTGAAAACATGCATATATTTGATTGCAAACATAAGTGAGGCAACGAGTTGATAAGGGAATTTCTTTTTTCCTTTAACTTGTAACAAAATATAGCATTTGCATTACTTACCCTGATTTTTATTTTCTCTTTGCTTACCATATCTTGTTTTGTCATTATATTTGGGTATACCATTGATCCTTTGAGGAGTAGGAGTGACACATCGCTATATTTTTGGAGATCTCTTGACTATCTTCCCATCAACTAATAATTCACTTGAAACACCATGCAAAAATACTTTGAAGCAACAAAATTTAAATCGAGAAAAAAATAGAGATGGTTAATCTAACTTCCACTCCTAACCTCCTTAATCCTTATATTTTTCATCCACATGTGAATCTGGTAGAAAAACACCCACTAAGAATCCTTCTGATGTGCAAATAAATTTTCAAAATATAATAAACCAAAATCTACCAGTGTCCTTGGAATATGATGCAACAATTGAGTTCATAATGCACAATGCATATAGATAAAGGTGTGCAAGTTAGAAAAAATTAAACAAATTGTTAATCGGTTAATTTTTTTGGGATTATAACCTGCATTGGATTTATGAAATGTTTCCAATGTTTTGATTGGACACTCCACCCATCATTAGGAGGAAAATATCTTTGAAAATAATTTTCAAAGTTATTTTCCCCTGGTGATGGGTGGAATGTCCACTCAAAACATTGGGAAATTTTCAAAGCTATTTTCTCCTGATAATGGGTGGAGAGAGTCCACTTGAAAAGTTTTAGAAATCTAACATAGGTTATAATCCTAAAATATTTTACCAATACGATCAACTATGAAAATCTGCATTTTCAAATTGTTAATTGCCAGTAGTGCAAGTGTCAAAAAGCATATAAGAGGCATAAAATCATTTAATTTTCATGCAGAAAATGATAAACCCAAAATAAACTTAGCTAATTACATGCATAATATATGCTAATAAATGTTTTGACAACAAAATTTGAAATCCCACAAGGTCCATATTCTAGATGTCAGAAAAGGTTGAAATCCCACTTGGTCCATATTCAACATGTCATTAAGCTCACTTTATCAATAATTTCCCTAATAGGTGCCTCCAACCCAAAGCCTACTTCTAAATTGATAGAATTTGGGATGGGTAATGTCTCATAAGCACCTCTTCATGACATATAGACAATTAAAGGACTATTAATGTGGAGCAAAATCCCATCACAGGGGATATGCCACTGTAGTAAGATAACTTGCAACAAAAAAACATCACGTACATAATCACAAACCAAAGAGGTTAGTAAGGTATGACACTAAAAATATCATCAATGTTAGTACCAGAGACAACATATCACATCATCCCAAGGACTTGCACCTCAAATCTTGCTTCCAAATTGGAAACAATTTGGTGGAGATAATGCCTCATAAACCACCTTTATCTCACAAATGTTATCCAAGTGGAAATATTCACAATGCACACAAAATTAGAACATGACACACATACCCAAAATGTACACTTGGTATGACCTATGCCAAGTAACCAAACATAATACATGACTTAATATATGGCATCAAAATATGTTTAAGGTTCCATTCATCCTTTACATTATTAAGGTTGTGTCTTGCAAGGGTTGTAAAGCCATGTCTCGTAGATCCTTTAAGCTTTAAGCATTGGGGTACCTTGTATGGAAAGAGACCTATCACTTATGCCATAGTATTATGCATGTATCATGCCTTCTAGACCCATAGGGTTAGCCTAAAAGGAAATGTCGGGCAATAGAAGCAGACAAACAAAGTATTGCAACATTTTAATCTATGTATCTACATAGTTTAAATATATATGTAGTAACAAATGGAATTCAACAATAGTGAGCATAACTAGGGCTGAGGTGGTGTCAAGAAGATCTCCTATATTAATGCAAGGAGAAAGCAACAAAAGATTTCAAGCCTTGGAAGCTTAGCTTTGGATGTTTGGAAAAATGTGAAAATCCCATTAAAATTCTAGGCGATCTAATGAAAATTGCAGATATTTTATCTTAAATCCAAAATGAATGGGTTAATTTGCAAGGTTATAGGAATTTAGGCCTCAAGGAAAAATTTGTATGCCTATGAAAGGAGAGATTGAAAATGAAAGGTTTGGATCTTGGCCCTTCGGAGAGGCTAATGCTTAGCCATCTTCTCACTTGAGAAGTGATAGATATAATCTTTGAAGGTGGACCTTGGTTTATGAGCTAGATAGGGCATTTTATGAAACATTAGTAAATAAGTTTTAATCTTTGGAATGATATGCCATCCGAAACCATGGCATGGATTAAATTACACTATCTCCTATATGAATTATGTAATGAATGTTTTCTAAAAAAATAGGAGACGATCTGGTTTTCTTCATCAAAATTTTGAAAATTATAGAAGTATGTAGTTTATGCCAAATGTTGTGAGATAATTGATGTAACACCCCATAACATATTGCATTAATGCTAGGGGGCATGTCGGGATTATAGTGTAGGCATGGGACATACTTGTGATGGCCACATGAGTGGGTCCTATCCCTGCACAATAGTATTAGACTATGTAGGGTTATATTAATAATATTTTAAGGGCATGGGATTCATAAGAATATCAATATATAATTCGAAAAATTAAGCTAAATTAATCATGGGTTAGGTAAAAGAAGGGTTGAAAAAGAAAAATAATAAAATATGTAATTAATGATCTATTTAGTGGAATTATTGCATGGGAATTATTGCATGTGGACATGTGTCCATCCTAGGGGATCTTGGAAAAGCTTAAATAGGAGGAAGGAGAAGGGGAAGGGGTTCTTCTCTCTTCCTTGTTCCTCTTCCTCATGAGTCTTTGGGGTTTGGAGGAGATTAAGGTTTGGAGGGTATGGGTAGATTTCTGACGATGATAGTGTTGGCTAGATTGGTATTACTAAGTAGGGTCTTGGGGGCTCTCAGTTTATGACTGAGAGGTTGGTTGGGAGTAGAGCAGTTTCCCCCACAAGTGGTTTCCTGAGGCGCTACTTCTAATGGGCATCTCGATGGATTCAAATGTGCAATTGTAAGTTTAGTTCTTCGATTTAGGTATGTATTCTAAATGTCTCTCTCTTTATCTATTTGTTTGGATTATTTGTGTTTCATGAGAAAATTGGGTCTCGACAAATAATTATTTTATAGTTATATTTATTGTTAATGTTGCAAAATTATAAATCATGTGAAAGCAAATTAATATTTTTAAGATGTGTATTACTCTCAATTTGTATATTATTTATAGTTTTCCTTATTATGAACGTTTGGGTCTTACATCCTGGTAGTAGAGCTCCACTGCTTTCCAATACTTGTCCTATAGGGCCTCACCCAAACAATTTAAATAAATGTAAATGCAATTATAGACCATTACAAACAACCATATCAGGTTTCATATTGTTTATGTCAGAAATAATACCTGTTAGCATGAAAAATGTGTTCCAAACATAAACCAATATATATATTATTGAAATTAGTAAATATTATTGAAATTACTGAACCGTGAAAGCCTAATAATACACCATTCTCAGTCCACGATGGCCTGCATAATACGAAAATAACACAACTTATGCAAGATTTCTTCTCTATAAAGGTAGGAGCTATCCGCTGCGCATTTACTATAATATTGACATGTAAAAGTTAAAAAAAAAGATAACTAACAAGCAATATTAATATTAATAATATGGCTTATATACGTCGATCTGCGTATATCAACCACATTTAAATGTGTGGCCTATATACATCGATCGACGTATATAAGCCATATTATTAATATCAATATGGCTTGCTAGTTGACGGTTGACCGGCTCATTAGCTTTGGTGAATTATTATTATTATAATAATAATTAAAAATAATATTATGACCACACAATTAATATATTAATTAAATATTAATAATTAAATATTTTGTACTATTAATTATTTAATTATAATAAAAATAACAATTATTATTATTTTTTTGTAAATAAAAAGACTATATATTGTTGCTTAAAAAATAGTACAGAGCTTGTCACACAGTGTCATCAGAAACTTGGGCATTCCCGGTCGAAACCAACCAAATAGGAATCCATATACCGACCAGACTTAACATTCGTAACCTGAGACATTCCCGACAGAGAACCCACCAAACAGGAATTTGACATAGACATTAAGTTCGATTGAATGTTCAAACCACTCGACAGCAAGACCATACAAAATGGCCATCCGGTATATGTGAAAAACCAAAACAAATATAGAGTTCTAAATACACCGAAAAATTACCCAGAACATAGAGCCTAGTCAATGGTAATAGTAGGTGGAACACTACCGACGATATCTAGGTTCTGATGTCGAACAGTCGGTTGGTTCTGATACTCGACAACGCTCCCCTCCTTCACTTGAAGGGGCTTGGTGCCGCCACGGTCGTTGCCTCCATGCTCACCGTCACCCTTACCCTGAATGACGAAGGTGATACCAATTTTCCTGGCAATAGCATCTATTTTCGAATGCATCACCCGACTATCCAGATTATGGGCCTTCTAGGACCTGACCGGTTCATCGTCCCCTCTGCTCTTGTTGAAGGAATCCATCAAAACATGCGCCATCATATTTTTTGTAACCCAGTAAGTCATGAGGGTCCGCTCGTAGACAGAAGCGCATCCAGCAGTGGTACCAGGGTTGGCCATCCAATCTTCAATTTCACGGCAGACTTCCTCAATTGGAAGAGCTTGAACACTATCCCACAGCTCCTTCTCAACTCCCTCAATTTCTTCCTTGATTGACGGGGGAATACGATCACAGAAGAAAGAAGTAGAGTCCTGAAGGTGAGACTTAGTTGAAGCGCGAGTTACACAGCCCACTAGAGCACTGCCCTGCACAGACGACTCTCCTCCAGCAAGATGCCCACCATCCCCGGAACCCCTCGGCTTCGTGGAATTAAACCGACGTTTTGGGGCCATTATGAAATCCTCCAAATGTTCAGGTGGTCGGACCCAGAAAACCACCCACTCTCACACTCAACTAAACTCTTAACATTATCTCTGAACCAGCAGGCAGGAAAAATAAAAGGAGGATCGATGGTAGTGCGTGAAAAACCAACCATATTTGAAGCCTGAAGCATCATCATGGACATAACTACGCATTTATGGGCTTCCGTCACTAAGTACGGGAAATCCCTCAGCGGGCTAAAGAACACATAAAACATAATGAGAAAGGTGTTGGTGAAGGTGCATCGAGATATGCACCAATCCTTATCACCGAATTTGCCATGCTTGAAGCTGAACTAAGTAATGTCAGCCGCAGTAACCGAAGGTTTAACGGGCGTCATTCAGATCAAGGGTGATCCAAAACACGAGGCTCCCTTATTACTCCCTTCATCCGACTACTGTCATCAGCCTGGATAGTGGGATCCTGTGCTGTCATCTGACGACAGCCTGCTAGATCAGCTTCCACCAAGTGGCAACATGTCCTCATCCATATATCATGACTAAAATATGCCACGGATCCAGTCGATAGGGCGTCACCGGACTCAATCCCTTGATTCGCAAGGAAATCCACCACTTTATTGGATTCTCTTTTAACATGGACAAAGTAAATAACCGTTTGATTGGCTAGAAGCTCCCGCAGGTACTCCAAACGAGCTAGGAGACACCAGCTGGGTGACACTTTCTCCAGGGATTGGCCATGTAACAATTTCTTTGCCATGTGGACTATTATCAGTGAGTCACCTTCCAGGATCACAGGAAACCATGCTTCTGAGAGAATCAATTTAAGTCCCTGGATAAGGCCTTCAAGTTCTGCAGAATTGTTGGAATCGTGGCCTATGGATCCGTAGAAGACCTTCAATATGGTGCCCAAACTACTCCTACAGACCCCACCGAATCTAGCAGGGACCGGATTACCCCGGGAAGCACCATCAAAGTTGATTTTGAAACCAGGAGGAGGGGGAAGAGACCATCGGATCGAGATAACTGGTCTACATACGATCACTCTCCTTCTAATCCCATCCACGTCAGAGTGACTTAAACCCCAACAATCAGCAATTTGCAGATCCCCTGAAGATAGGTGTTCATCCTTGTCAGTCCATTGCTGGCTCCTTATCGTTCCAGTCATGTTTTTGACCAACTTCATCCATACAAATTCCTCCCTGTGGGACTTATCCCTGAAGATGTGTTCATTCCTCTCTTTCCAAATTGACCAGATCACCATACCCGGGAACAGCTGCCATAGAGTTCCGATGATGCGATTCGAGAAAGGTTTTAGATCCCAAGATTTTAGAGTTTGATTAGGGTGTCCTCTGACATGGTGACTTCTCCTAAAAATTGTGGCCCCCTTGTCCCAGAGCGTTGAGGAGAACGATCAGGAATCGAGAAGATGGTCGACAGTCTCCTCCGAGTTTAAACAAAGAGGGCATCGGGAGAGACCTTGGATTCCTCGCTTCCTCAAATTTTCGCTAGTTAAAATCCTTTTCCACACCACTAACTGGCAGAAAACAACAATTTTAGGCCAGATATTCATTCCCCAAATTTTTTTACCACTTCTTCCTCATCATGAATACGAATTTCGTAAGCTTCTTTGATAATAAAAGTTCCTTTCTGGGAAAATCCCCACCGAAGTTTATCAGAGGCATTATTTGTCTTGATGAATCTTTCCTGCAACATTAAATCAAAAGAAGAAAGAGTCTCAACCAAGGTAGTTTCATCCCAACTTCCAGCCTGGAGCCAAGTCCTGTGTCCCTCCTGAGCATTATGTTCCCAGTAATGACAGACCTTAGTTTTTCCAGTAGCTAACCCTCTGTCTCTGATGGTCTGCCACCTGGGAGCTTCCTCGATCTTGGGAAGCTGGTTCCATGAATCATTTCAGAGATTGTCTAACTCCCCATTGTGAATTTCCCAAAAGCAATAGTCCTGAACAAGTCTACGACCTGAGAATGCTTTTAACCAGATGTGAGATCCATGCTTTTCCTCGTTATATCTGATCAACTGCCCCAACTCTCTATCCCTGGCATACTTGATATGCCATAGCCTTGCCCAAGGTTCTGTTATGTGATTGCACCATCTCCACCATATTTTGGCACCATAGATTTCACTCAGAATCTCAGGGTCTCTCATGCCAAGACCTCCCTTTATCTTTGGTTTACAGATGTTAACCCATCCAACCAACGCAAATTTAGCCTTAGCCTCCCTGCATCCCCACAGGAATGGCCTCTGAATGCTCCGAATTTCCTTAAGAATAGACTTGGGGGATGATAGCATCGAAAACAAATAGACTGGCATAGCTTGGAGGATAGTTTTTACCAATACGATCAACTAAGAAAATATGCATTTTCAAATTGTTAATTTCTAGTAGTGTAAGTGTTAAAAAGCATATAAGAGGCATAAAATCATTCAATTTTCATGCAGAAAATGATAAACCCAAAATAAACTTAGCTAATTACACGCATAATATATGCTAATAAATGTTTTGACAACAAAAATTGAAATCCCACAAGGTCCATATTCTAGATGTCAGAAAAGGTTGAAATCCCACTTGGGCCATATTCAACATGTCATTAAGCTCACTTTATCAATAATTTCCCTAACCGGTGCCTCCAACCCAAAGCCTACTTCTAAATTGATAGAATTTGGGATGGGTAATGTCTCATAAGCACCTCTTCATGACATATAGACAATTAAAGGACTATTAATGTGGAGCAAAATCCCATCACAGGGGATATGCTGCTGTATTAAGATAACTTGCAACAAAAAAACATCACGTAGATAATCACAAACCAAAGAGGGTAGTAAGGTATGACACTAAAAATATCATCAATGTTAGTACCAAAGACAACATATCACATCATCCCAAGGACTTGCACCTCAAAATCTTGCTTCCAAATTGGAAAAAATTTGGTGGAGATAATGCCTCATAAACCACCTTTATCTCACAAATGTTATCCAAGTGGAAATATTCACAATGCACACAAAATTAGAACATGACACACATACCCAAAATGTACACTTGGTATGGACCTATGCCAAATAACCAAACATAATACATGACTTAATATATGGCATCAAATATGTTTAAGGTTCCATTCATCCTTTACATTACTAAGGTTGTGTCTTGCAAGGGTTGTAAAGCCATGTCTCAATAGATCCTTTAAGCTTTAAGCGTTGGGGTACCTTGTATGGAAAGAGCCCTATCACTTATGCCATAGTATTATGCATGTATCATGCCTTCTAGACCCATAGGGTTAGCCTAAAAGGAAATGTCGGGCAATAGAAGCGGACAAACAAATTATTGCAACATTTTAATCTATGTATCTACCTAGTTTAAATATATATGTAGTAACAAATGGAATTCAACAATAGTGAGCATAACTAGGGCTGAGGTGGTGTCAAGAAGATCTCCTAGATTAATGCAAGGAGAAAGCAACAAAGGATTTCAAGCCTTGGAAGCTTAGATTTGGATGTTTGGAAAAATGTGAAAATCCCATTAAAATTTTAGGAGATCTAATGAAAATTGTAGATATTTTATCTTAAATCCAAAATGAATGGGTTAATTTGCAAGGTTATAGGAATTTGGGCCTCAAGGAAAACTTTGTATGCGTATGAAAGGAGAGATTGAAAATGAAAGGTTTGGATCTTGGCCCTTTGGAGAGGCTAATGCTTAGCCATCTTCTCACTTGAGAAGTGATAGATATAATCTTTGAAGGTGGACCTTGGTTTATGAGCTAAATAGGTCATTTTATGAAACATTAGTAAAAAAGTTTTAATCCTTGGAATGATATGCCATCTAAAACCATGGCATGGATTAAATTACACTATCTTCTATATGAATTATGTAATGAATATTTTCTAAAAAAATAGGAGATGATCTGGTTTTCTTCATCAAAATTTTGAAAATTATAGAAGTATGTAGATTATGCCAAATGTTGTGAGATAATTGATGTAACACCCCATAACATATTGCATTAATGCTAGGGGGCATGTCGGGGTTATAGTGTATGCATGGGACATACTTGTAATGGCCACATGAGTGGGTCCTATCCCTGCACAATAGTATTAGACTATGTAGGGTTATATTAATAATATTTTAAGGGCATGGGATTCATAAGAATATAAATATATAATTCGAAAAATTAAGCTAAATTAATCACGGGTTAGGTTAAAGAAGGGGTTGAAAAAGAAAAATAATAAAATATGTAATTAATGATCTATTTAGTGGAATTATTGCATGGGAATTATTGCATGTGGACATGTGTCCATCCTAGGGGATCTTGGAAAAGCTTAAATAGGAGGAAGGAGAAGGGGAAGGGGTTCTTCTTTCTTCCCTGTTCCTCTTCCTCATGAGTCTTTGGGGTTTAAGGGAGATGAAGGCTTGGAGGGTATGGGTAGATTTCTGATGATGATAGTGTTGTCTGGATTGGTATTACTAAGTATTCTCTTGGGGGCTCTTAGTTTATGACTGAGAGGTTGGTTGGGAGGAGAGCAGTTTCCCCCACAAGTGGGTTCCCAAGGCGTTGCTGCTAATGGGCATCTCGATGGCTTCAAATGTGCAATTGTAAGTTTAGTTCTTCGATTCAGGTATGTATTCTAAATGTCTCTCTTTATCTATTTGTTTGTATTATTTGTATTTCATGAGAAAATTGGGTCTCGGTAAAAAATTCTTTTATAGTTATATTTATTGTTAATGTTGCAAAATTATAAATCATGTGAAAGCAAATTAATATTTTTAAGATGTATATTACTCTCAATTTGTATTTTATTTATAGTTTTCCTTATTATGAACGTTTGGGTCTTACATCCTGGTATTAGAGCTCCACCGCTTTCCATTACTTGTGATATAGGGCCTCACCCAAACAATTTAAATAAATGTAAATCCAATTATAGACCATTACAAACAACCATATCAGGTTTCATATTGTTTATGTCAGAAATAATACCTGTTATCATGAAAAATGTGTTCCAAACATAAACCAATATATATTTTATTGAAATTAGTAAATATTATTGAAATTACTGAACCGTGAAAGCCTAATAATACACCATTCTAAGTCCACGATGGCCTGCATAATCCGAACATAACACAACTTATGCGAGATTTCTTCTCTATAAAGGTAGGAGCTATCCACTGCATTTACTATAATATTGACATGTAAAAGTTAAAAAAAAGATAACTAGCAAGCAATATTAATATTAATAATATGGCTTATATATGCCGATCGACGTATATCAACCACATTTAAATGTGTGGCCTATATACGCCAATCGACGTATGTAAGCCATATTATTAATATTAATATGGCTTGCTAGTTGACGGTTGACCCGCTCATTAGCTTTGGTGAATTATTATTATTATTATAATAATTAAAAATAATATTATGACCACGCAATTAATATATTAATAATATTAATAATTAAATATTTGTTCTATTGATTCTTTAATTATAATAAAAATAACAATTATTATTATTTCTTTTGTAAATAAAAAGACTATATATTGTTCCTTTAAAAAGAGTACAGAGCTTGTCACACAGTGTCATCAGAAACTTGGGCATTCCCGATCGAAACCAGCCAAACAGGAATCCATATACCGACCAGACTTAAGATTCGTAACCTGAGACATTCCTTGCAAAGAACCCACCAAACAAGAATTTGACATAGACATTAAGTTCAATTGAATGTTCAAGCCCCTCGACAGTAAGACCATACAAAATGACCATCCGATATATGTGAAAAATCAAAACAAATACAGAGTTCTAAATACACCAAAAAATTACCTAGAACATAGATCCTAGTCAATGGTAACAGTAGGTGGACCACTACCGGCGATATCCAGGTTCTGATGTGGAACAGTCGGCTGGTTCTGATCCTCGACATCGCTCCCCTCCTTCCCTTGAAGGGGCTTGGTGCCGCCACGGTCGTTGCCTCCATGCTCACCATATCCCTTACCCTGAATGATGAAGGTGATACCAATTTTCTTGGCAATAGCATCTATTTTCGAATGCATCACCTGACTGTCTAGATTATGGGCCTTCCAGGACCTGACTGGTTCATCGTCCCCTCTGCTCTTGTTGAAGGAATCCATTAGAACACGCGCCATCATATTTTTGGTAACCCAGTAAGTCATGAGGGTTTGCTCGTAGACAGAAGCGCGTCCAACAGTGGTACCAGGGTCGACCACCCAATCTTCAATTTCACAGCAGTCTTCCTCAATTGGAAGAGCTTGAACATTATCCCACAGCTCCTTCTCAACTCCCTCAATTTCTTCCCTGATTGACGGGGGAATACGATCGCGGAAGAAAGAAGCAGAGTCTTGAAGGCGAGACTTAGTCGAAGCGCGAGTCACACGGCCCACCAGAGCACTGCCCTGCACAGACGACTCTCCTCCAGTAAGATTCCCACCATCCCCGGAACCCCTCGGCTTCATGGAATTAAACCGACGTTTTGGGGCCATTATGAAATCCTCCAGATGTTCAGGTGGTCAGACCCAGAAAAACCACCCACTCTCACACTCAACTAAACTCTTAACACTATCTCTGAACCAACAGGCAGAAAAAATAAAAGGAGGATCGATGGTAGTACGTGAAAAACCATCCATATTTGAAGCCTAAAGCATCATCATGGACATAACTGCGAGTTTATGGGCTTCAGTCACTAAGTACGGGAAATCCCTCAGCGGGCTAAAGAACACATAAAACATAATGAGAAAGGTGCTGGTGAAGGTACACCGATATTTGCACCAAGCCTTATCACCGAATTTTCCACGATTGAAGCTGAACCAAGTAATGTCAGCTGCGATAACCAAAGGTATAATAGGCATCATTCAGATCGAGGGTGATGCAAAACACGAGGCTCCCTCATTACCCGCTCCATCCGACTATTGTCATCAGCTGGGATAGTGGGATCCTGTGCTGTCATCTGACAACATCCCGCTAGATTAGCTTCCGCCAAGTGGCAACATGTCCTCATCCATATATCATGACTAAAATCTGCCATGGATCCAGTTGATAGGGCATCACTGGCCTCAATCCCTTGATTCGAAAGGAAATCCGCCACTTTATTGGATTCTCTTTTAACATGGACAAAGGAAATAACCGTTTGATTGGCTAGAAGCTCCCCCAGGTACTCCAAACGAGCTAGGAGACACCAGTTGGATGACACTTTCTCTGGGAATTGGCCATGTAACAATTTCTTTGCCATGTGGACTATTATCAGTAAGTCACCTTCTAGGATCACAGGAAACCATGCTTCCGAGATAATCAATTTATGTCCCTGGATAAGGCCTTCAAGTTCTGCAGAATTGTTGGAATCGTGGCCTATGGATCCATAGAAGACCTTCAATATGGTGCCTGAACTACTCCTATAGACCCCACTGAATCCAGCAGGGCCCTAATTACCCTGGGAAGCACCATCAAAGTTGATTTTGAAACCAGGAGGAGGGGGAAGAGACAATCGGATCGGGATAACTGGTCTACATACGATCACTCTCCTTCTAAGCCCATCCAGGTCAGAGCGGCTTAAACCCCAACCATCAGCAATGCGCATATCCCCCAAAGATAGGTCTTTATCCTTGTCAATCCATTATTGGCTCCTGATCGTTTTAGTCATGTTTTTTACTAGCTTCATCCATACAACCTCCTCCCTGTGGGACTTATCCCTGAAGATGCGTTCATTCCTCTCTTTCCAAATTGACCAGATCCCCATACTTGGTAATAGCTGCCATAGAGTCTCGATGATGCGATTCAAGAAAGGTTTTAGATCCCAAGATTTTAGAGTTTGATCAAGGTGTCCTCTGACATGGTGACTTCTCCCAAAAATTGTGGCCCCCTTGTCCCAGAGCGTTGAGGAGAACGAACAGGAATCAAGAAGATGGTCGACAGTCTCCTCCGAGTTTAAACGAAGAGGGCATCGGGAGAGACCTTGGATTCCTTGTTTCCTCAAATTTTCGCTAGTTAAAATCCTTTTCGACACCACTAACCAGTAGAAAACAACAGTTTTAGGCCAGATATTCATTCCCCAAATTTTCCCCCAAATTTTTCCCACTTCTTCTTCATCATGAATACGAATTTCGTAAGCTTCTTTGATAATAAAAGTTCCTTTCTGGGAAAATCCCCACCGAATTTTATCAGAGGCATTATTTTTCCTGATGAATCTTTCTTGCATGATTAAATCAAAAGAAGAAAGAGTCTCAACCGAGGTAGTTTCATCCCAACTTCCAGCCTGGAGCCAAGTCCCGTGTCCCTCCTGACCATTGTGTTCCCAGTAATGACAAACCTTAGTGTTTCCAGCAGCTATCCCTCTACCCCTGATGGTCTGCCACCTGGGATCTTCCCCGATCTTGGGAAGCTAGTTCCATGAATCATCCCAGAGATTGGCTAACTCCCCATTGTGAATTTCCCAAAAGCAATAGTCCTGAACAAGTCTGTGACCTGAGAATGATTTTAACCAGATGTGAGATCGCTACTTTTACTCGTTATATCTGATCAACTGCCCCAACTCTCTATCCCTTGCATACTTGATATGCCATAGCCTTGCCCAAGGTTCTGTTCTGTGATTGCACCATCTCCACCATATTTTGGCACCATATATTTCACTCAGAATCTTAGGGTCTCTCATGCCAAGACCTCCCTCTATCTTTGGTTTACAAATGTTAACCCATCCAACCAACACAAATTTAGCCTTAGCCTCCCTGCAGCCCCACATGAATGACCTCTGAATGCTCTGAATTTCCTTAAGAATAGACTTGGGGGCTGATAGCATCGAAAACAAATAGATTGGCATAGCTTGGAGGATAGTTTTGACCAAGACAAGTTGACTGGGAAAGTTTAGAGGATGAAGAGTCCAGCTAGCAAGTTTCTTTTCATTCTGTCTAACAGTTCCTACCATGAGACCTTTTGAATCGTTCCTTCGGCCAGTGAAACGCTGATATATTTGGCGGGGAAGGATCCACGGGTGAAGCCCATAATTCTTATAATATTGCGTTGGGTTGGGCCCGAGGTGTTGAAGAAAAACACCTGATATTTACCAGGATTTACTTCCAACCTAGAGGCCTTCGGAAAGAGCACAAGACACTTTTTTAAGGCCCTGGCCTCTTGGACTGAAGGGTGCCCCATTAGCATGGTGTTGTCCACAAACTGCTGGTGCGTCTGCTTATCCATACCTTCATGGATTTGAAGCCCCCGAATACCGCCACCACTAGCTTGGGATTGCAGAAGTTTACTAAGACCTTCTGCGATTAGGATAAAGAGAAAAGGAGAAAGAGGATCCCCTTGCCTAATACCCCGAGTGGCCTGCAGAAGCCTAGTAGGAGTGCCATTAAGGAGGATGGAAAAAAACGGAGTAGAGACCAGATTCATAATCCAAGCAATCCACCCCCTGTTGAACCCAAAAGCCTCCAAAATACCTCACATATATTGCCAGCTGATTTTATCGTAGGCCTTGGCTATATCTAATTTAACAAACATACCTGGTTTCTTAGTTACCTTGAGAGAGTGCATGGTTTCTAGAACCAGGATGATACCATCTACGATTTGTCTACCTTCCACAAAGCCAGATTGCTTAGGGCTGATCAAGGTGGGGAGAAGGGGTTTGAGCTGATTGGCTATAACTTTGGATATAATTTTATAGATCACATTGCACAAGGCTATCGGTCTGAACTTACCTGGAGTATCAACACCGTCCTCCTTTGGAATGAGAGAAAGGAAAGTGGCATTGAAGGCTTTGAGCACTCCCCCACTAATCCTCGATTCTTCCATGATCTGGTGAACCTCTGACTTGATAAGTTCCCAAAAGTGATTATAAAAGTTGGAGGTGAATCCATGAGGCCCTGGGGCTTTCCCTAAATCCATTTGATTCATATCATCCTCAACCTCCTGCATAGAAACAAGTTTTCTTAACATCTCATTTCGTTCTTGTGTGACAAGACGAGGGATGAGGCGAGAGATCCTAGCAATGTCGTGGCTACGATCAGCACTGTCTTCTTTTAGGACGGTCTCAAAAGGGTGGATAAGCTCCTCTTCAATTTCTTCTCTGGAGTCCTCCTGATCCCCATTAGATTTACGGATCTTGAGGATTTTTGATCTATGCCGGTTTTGAATGACAGAGTTATGAAAAAACTTTGTGTTTCTCTCACCTTCTTAAAGCCACTGGATTCGATATTTTTGCTTCCAGTAAGTCTCTTCTTTCCTTTCACAGGCTTCAAGACGTTCCAGAAGGCTATGTTCCTATTCTCTTAATTCCTCATCCCACCCCGACTCCATTCCCTGCCTTTGAATGAGTTATAGATCTTCAATTAACTTTTTTTTGTCCTCAAAGATATTGCCAAAATCCTCCCCGTTCCAGGTATGACTCTTAGATTTTAGAGCCTTCAGTTTCTGCTGGAATTGACACATTCCTAATCTTTCCGGGGAGACCAACTCCTTCCACCATTGTCCCACCAAGTCTTTGAAATCCTTGTGGTCCAACCAAAATTGTTCAAATTGAAAAGGTCTGAAAATGTTGTTAGACGAAAGATCCCAAATCAAGCAGACATGCTAATGATCAGAACCAACCGCCAGAAGAACACTGGCATTGACTTCGCCCACCTCACGTGCAATATCTTCCCTGGATAGGAATCTATCAATCCTGGACGCCACCAAGTTAGTCCCACCCCACTTGTTGTTCCACGTGTACCAGCCATTGCTGGTTTCAACATCAATTAGTGGGCTAAGGCTTAGAATATCACAGAACCTTTCTTGAAATCTGTCCATCATCCTTCTTCGGCCTTTCTTCTCATTCAGTGAATAGATTAGGTTGAAATCCCCACCCACAATCTAAGACCCCTCCGAAGCCTGAGCAGAAACCTAGGAGAAGAAGTGAAGGAAGGCATCCTTAAAAGGAGAAGCGCTTGGTCCATAGATATTGACCAAAGTGCCAGACACCGCCGAGTCAATCACAGAGAAATCACAAGTCAAGGAAAACCTGTTGGATCTCCAATTAGACAACGAAATAGAATGGGGTCGCTAAAGGACTGCTATACCCCTAGCCATACCATTGGCATATATTGCCATGACCTCACAACCTTTCCAGATTTTTTTCCCAATCCTCTCCAGAGTTGCAAAGGAACATTCGGTTTCTTGCATAAAGAGGACATTTGGTGTCTCCTGCCTCACTTTCCTAGCTAGAGATTTTATTTTCCGAGGGTGATTGCACCCCCTAACGTTCCAGGATGCTATCTTTATTGAGCAATTCTATTGACATCAGAAAAGGTAGCCCTGATTGTCGGCTACTGCCTTGACTCAATTAGCTTAACTCCGATCTCTGCTATCCGCTGCTTGTTTGATTTTCTTCCCCGCTTCAGTTCCCCCACTAGAGACTTGCGTTTATTCCCCGACTGTGCGTCCTCCTGAATGCCCAACTTCTGACTAGCTTTGGTTTTGATGATCGCTTCCTGAAGGAGCTCCAATTGTCTCCTAGAAACATACCCCTTCCCCTTTTTTTCACACTCTTTTTCAATCTCATCCAAGTCTAATTCCCCCAGATCTACTTCCTCCTCGACATCCTCCTCCATGGTTGCTGCTAAGTCTTCCTGGATCGTTTCCTGGATCAGGCTATCCATAGCTTTAGCCACTTCCGGTGCCGAGGTTTCCTTCTCGTTCTTTTGGATCTCACCTTCATCAGTTACCTCCTCCAAGATCTGAAAAGGGTTTTTGTTGGTTGAACCACTGTCCACCTTTTCCTTCCCTTTCCGATGATTATCTCCAGTTCTGTTCTTTTTGCGATTTCGAACCTGAGTAAAACCATCCTTATCCTTATTCCCTTCTTGGTCAGATCGGGTTGTAGGTTTCACCTAGCTGGCTTAAGGGCAATTCCTGCCAAAATGGCCATATTCATGGCACAACCTACACCTGAAAGGTAGCTGTTCATAGTCAATCGGCTGGATCCATTCTTCATCTTCCCAGTTCAGGCTAATAGCTTATGGGAGGTCCTTAGAAAGAACCATGTATACACAGATCCAGGCAAATGCCGTGTACCTTTGTTGTTTAGTCTGCTCCGCCACTTTTACAAATTCCCCAAGGGTATTGCCAATGTCTTGCAATATTTCCAGATCCCAAAATTCACATGGAAGAGAGTAGAGTCTGATCCACATTGGAGCCACCTTCAACTCCTCAGTCGCCGGGTTGAAACGTTCTTTCCATGGTCTGAGATATAAACCAACTGAAAAGAAAAAATAGGGACCCCCCTCTAGCACTCTGTCTGGGTCTTCCACATTGAAAAAGATTATAGTGAAAAAACCCTTAGCCCCCAAATGTAAATCGTACTTCCCTTTTGGATTCCAAGAGCTCTTGATCCATCTGACTAGATCTTTCTCCCGGGGCCAGATCCCAATAAACTTACCAATCAAAGCCTTCTCCTTCCACTGTTCCACTTTTTCTCTGACTTTCTCCGCACGGATACAGATAGCCGGGATTGCAAAGGTTTTGGGGAGGCATCTCCCCGGCCCCAGCCGCCGCTTCACTCCTTTCTCCCGATCTCCCGCTTCACCCAACTTTGCTTCCTTTCCATCACCCGTGGATGTCATTCCCTCAGACGTCATGGTCTGGGGCATCCGGCCGTGCATATGCAAGGGGTATGGCCCCCACTGCAGGCACGTTTGACAGCTGCAGAAAACGCACGCTGTGCCAAACCCAAACCCTAATCTCGCTGCTTTCTCCCTGAATCAGTCTTGGCTAGTAGTCTTGCCATTATTATTATTATTATAAAACAACCAATATTGAGATAGTTTATTATAATAATTATAAAAGAACAATATTCTATTATAATAATAATTATTATTACAAATAAGAAAACATAATTATATTAAAATAAGAAAAATAACAATAAATGAAAATAATTTATAATACGGATAGGCAATTATTTTTTTTTCCTTGGAAAAAGTCGTAATTTTATTTCATTAGAGAACAAAATTACATTCTGCGCATGTAATAGAATCTTAGCGATCCCTACATTGTCAGCATATACTGTCCATAAGGCCAATCAGTCCACCGAATGACTGTCTATTGTCCCTTACATTATTACAAATCTGAAAGTAGTCACTCAGCATCTGAGTTATTACATCTCACAACATTCCACACTGTTTGTATCCAATCAGCATTACAGCCAATAAGCCGCAGATCGCTCTCAAATACTCTGATACTCAGCAGAAAACTGAGTTATTTTCCCGCTACAGGCACACTGTCTGTATCCAATCTAATACAGAAATATTTCTCACAAAATATACTCGCTCTCACAAAAGAAACTCATACAAACAGAGATGAAAATCTGTCCATACTCGATACTATCCAGACTGGTGTCCAAAAAGAATCCACTACAGCTCGAGCATTTTAAACTGTCCATAATCATTGTCTTATCCAATCCGCAGGCAATTAACTTCTGTTAATACAGCAAAATATATATTCTGTCACAGAACAGTATCCAATCAGCAGTTGTTTAAAAGGTTGGTCTAATTCTCCAAATGGTCCACGGTTTCCCCAAAGAAGGGCCTGTGGGTGTAGCTGTAGATGCCTTCTGATGTATGAATCTTGATCCTCCATGTGCCAAATATCAAAGATTGTGCTTCTTTAGATAGCTGGTCAGCCGTCCCATTTCGCTCCCTGTAGACATGGGTGAATGTAATGTAGTTAAAATCCTGTTTTAACCGTAATACCTCCTCCAAAATTGGTAAGAGTATCATCACATGACATTGTGTGCGCTCCATGGCCCATTCGATAACAATTAGAGAGTCTCCAAAAAGCTGGAGTGTAAGACATCCTTGTTCAAGTGCGAAAAGCATCAGTAGCTTTAGTGACATTAGTTCTGCGTAGTTATTTGTACCACTCCCCAAACCAACCATTATATGAAAATAATGGGACTCTGATTTGTGTAGAACACCACCTCCACCACACACTGATTGTTGGTTAATAGATGAGCCATCAAAGTAAGCCCACGGCATGGATTTATCTATGAATTCCATGATCACAGGTCTAATGTTAATCGCTTTTATGGATGACTTGAAGTGTAGTAAAACAGCCACCGCTTGTGCCACAACCTGCTCCAGAGGGACCCTACAATCCTGAAATATGATCTTGTTTCGAGTGATCCAAATGCCCCAGGCGAGTATACAGGGGACAGCCCGAAATGTGGGATGCTTGAGAGATGTCCACCACTGTTGAAAAGCGTCGGGAAAGTCCACTCCCCACCAACTCACATTGAGCGCCAGGTGTTTGCAGGTGGCAGCCCATACAGCTTGTGTGAACCTACAGTGAACAAAAATATGTGAATTTGACTCTTCTGCTTCCCTACATAGAGGACAGAACCCCGGCCCCTGAGTGAATCTCTTCTGCAGAATGTCCCATGTCGGTGCCTTATTTTCCAATATAGCCCAAGAGAGTAGTTTAGCTTTCCCCGGGCACTTTAGTGTCCACAGGTGTTTCCACCACCACACCAAATCCCTGTGATGTATATTCACATTCAGCTGAATATATCCATGTTTAGGAGTGTATTTACCAGATGGATGGTGTTCCCAGATTAATTCATCAATCCGATTTGTGAGGCGAATATTTGTGTATCTTAACATCCGAATATAATTCTCCCAAGCACCAAGCAAGTCATCCGGAATCTCAAGTTGCTGTGCAGAGATCCACCCCTGTTGCCATAGAGTGGATGATCCCGGTTGTTCAATATCAGCCAGAAAGTGGCAGCCTCGGGCTGCCAGAAAATTCCTTAAAGCCTCCGGTAGGACATGTCCACCGCTACAGCCTACCCAAGGATCCATTCCAATTCGAGTGTATCTCCCATTTCCGATTCTCCAAACTAAGCCAGACCCTATCAGATGAAAATGTTGCACCACCGCTTTCCATACCAAAGAGCAATTTGCCCGCGTCTTATTTCCCTGCCGAATCCATTCGAGAAGAGTTAATGGAGCAATATATTTATGGTACACCACTCTAGTCCAGAGGCTCTGAGTTTGTATAATTCTCCATGCCACCTTAGCCCCCAAGGCTTTAGCAAAAAGGAAAATATTCTTTAGGCCCCATCCTCCCAGTGCTTTGGGGACCGCGATCTTATCCCATCTGACCCATACCAAAGCACGATTATCACCCTTACCCTTCCATAGAATGGCAAAACACAACCTCCGGATCATCTCCAAGACTCCTTTGGGAATCCAAGCGAGTGACATCCAATACACAGGAATCGCTTCCAACACTGATTTAACCAAAACCAGCCTCCCTGCCCTCGATAGCCATTTGTGACTCCATCCACGCAGTCTCAGTTCTAGTTTAGCAATGAGCCAGTGCCAGTCAGCTTTCAAATATGAATTCGGTTTTAAGTGAAAGCCCAGGTACTTTAAACCCGCATCAAGATCAAAAGTCCTGTAGGGTAGTCGTAAAGCCAATCTGTGAATCTCCAGATCAGTTAGATGAGAGCACGAGATCGTTGATTTTTCATTGTTAACTAGCATACCCGCTGCCTCTTGTAGCAAAATGAGACCTTCAGCGACCTTATCGATATCCTGTCTCGATCCATCACAAAAAATCAGAATGTCATCAACGAAAAGGAGATGAGTAATATACAGCACCTGTGAGATGGAAATGCCACGAAAAGAACCTTCAGCTTTGGCTTTTAAAATAAAACGACTGAGTCCTTCAGCTACAAGGAGAAATAAAAGCGGTGACAGTGGGCATCCTTGTCGAAGGCCCCTGCCAGCGTGAAAGAATGGACTCGCTGAACCATTTATCAGAACAGCAAAGCTCACTGTGGAGATGCAGGCCATAATCCATCGTATAAATTCATAGCAGAAGCCCAGGTGTGTTAGAAGTAATCGGATATAGAGCCAGCTAACCCGATCAAATGCTTTGGAGAGATCAATTTTGATCACAGCGCCCTTCTGCTTCTGCACCTTCATAGTGTGTATTCCTTCCTGTGCAACTCCAATGGCCTCATGAATTTGCCGGCCTTCCAAGAACCCAAACTGTTCACTAGAGATATGCTGAGACAGGATAATCTTGAGTCTCCTCGCCATAACCTTTGAAATAATCTTATAGATGCAGTTGCAGAGAGAAATAGGTCTGAATGCATCAAAGCTTTCAGGCTTGTCCACTTTGGGTATGAGAGCTAAAAAGGTCGAATTGAAGGGTCCATGTATAAATCCAGCCTTTCTGGATTCTTCCACCACATCCAAAAGTTCTTCCCCAAACAATTCATAGAAACCCAGGAAGAATTCAATAGGCCACCCATCAGGCCCCGGGCTCTTATCTTTCTGGAAGGTGTGCATAACCTGCGAAAGCTCATCCGGCAACACCTCTGCCATCAACATAATGTTCTCCTCTTCTCCCACAAAACGAGGGAAGAGCTGAGCCATTCGTATGACCTCAGCAATAGAGGCCCCAGGTTGTGCAGTGAATAAATCTCCAAAGTGTCTTACTCCCATATCAGCCAAACCATCAAAGCTGGAGATCAGTTCCCCTTCAGAAGAGGATAGTTCCCAGATAGAGTTTGTATCTTTTCTCCCCTTTGCATAGGCTTGAAAAAATTTTGTGTTCTCGTCCCCACACTGTAGCCAGAGCGCCCTGCTCTTCATTCTCCACATCTCTTCTCTATCAGACAGAATTACATTTCTGCAGCATTCCCAATTCAACAGCTCACCTTTCTGCACTTCATCCAGATAACCCAAGCCCCTGCAGTGTAGTAGTCTATCGATATTTATCTCAGCCTCCCTCAACTTTTGTTCATCCTTTCCTCGTTTTTCAGAGGCCCAGAGAATGGTGACTTCTTTAATTCTCTTGAGATTGTGTTGAAAGTGTTCCCCAGCATGCCGCAGAGACTCCGGAGTTCGATGAACCCACTGATCCTGTACTAATTTGAGAAAATCCTCATCCTTCAACCAGCTAGGATTGAATTTGAATGGGCTGGGTGGTTTTTCTCTACCTCCTCGTAATTCCAGCAGTATTGGGCAGTGGTCTGAAATCCCCCCTGTCCCAACCCATTGCTTGACCACATCAACTCCCAAAGCCAACACATCAGTTACCAGAAACCTATCCAGCCTCTTAGCCACCCGTTGATCCCCTGTTCTCTTATTCCTCCATGTAGGGGTTATCCTGGTAGGTTGAATGTCAAGGAGGTCCAGCCTTGCAAAGGCTTGTATGAAATAATCTGCAAGTGGATCCAAAGCAGCCCGAGGCCCCCAAACTTCAGAAGTCCCCAGTGAAAGGTTGAGATCCCCACCCAGTATCACATCCCTTCCAGCGAAGATGTCCATACTAAACAAAGAGTCCCAGAATCCAACCCGGTTGAGATAGGGCCCATAGATATTGAGAACTGTGATCCTCCTCCCCAACGATGCATCCCAAACTTCCAATCCAATACCAGAGGGAATGCCCCAAGAGCAGTCAATTCTGCAGCTATTCATCTTCCACCCTGTGGCCAGCCCTCCAGAGCGTCCACGAGCATCCACACCAACAAACTTCCAACCAGGTAGCAATAGTTCCAGTGCCCTAACAACCTCCTCACTGCCACCCAAAGTTTCTTGTAACAGTAGGACATCCGGTTGATTTAAATCCACCAACCTCCGAAGTGACGATTTTTTAATGGGACTCGCCAACCCACGACAATTGAAAGACAATAATTTCATATGAAACCCCCTTCCTGGGTTTTCGCTGCTCTAAGTGCCCATTCGATAGAGGATTGTGTACCCATGACTAGATCAACTTTTGCCCGCTCTTGAGCTATTGACAAATGAGATTTTCGGCCCCGCCCTTTCCCCCCAACACTACCAGCCATTTCAGCAAGTCCCTTACCCCCTGAGCCATCAGCAGTGATCATCCTGTTTCGGAGAGCATATCGGATACTACGTCCAGTGCTGGGGGAATGTTTAGTAGAAACAATGGACGGTGTGTATACACTATCCAGAACAGTACAATGAGCAGATCGAACCGGAGAAGATGTCCCAAGACAATCCTCCCCCAAAACAATAGGGTCATTAATAAAAGGAACAGCAGAGGTTAAAGGAGACAAACCCAAGTAGTTCGAAGATGAGCCCCGGCGGATAGTTAACTTCTCCTGGAGCTTTTTGGATGCTGCCCGCGTCAGTGGTGTCGTGGTACCCATATTTGCCCCTGCTACAGCGGTTTCCATGTTCCCAGGAACATCCAACCCCTTGTTTGCTGAAAGTTCCTTGGATCCCTGCTGCCCACTCAGAACATCGGGTACCACCGGAAATTCTGCCCTATTTCCAGATGGAGGCTCGATAGTTTCATCTCCCATCGCCGATGTGTGCACCACCTTATCAGTGCAATCAGCAGCTGCTGCCATAACCTTTGGTCTGCCCCTAAATGAAAGAGGGCAACAGGCAACCAAGTGTCCAAATGTGTGACAGCGGTGGCACCTAAACGGTACGCCCACATAGTCCAGTATTTGAACGAATGCCCCATCCTTCGTTTGTACATTGATCTCAGCTGTTAATCCCAATCGAAGATCGATGTTAACCAGAATCTTTGCCACTGTGTAAATGCCTGTTTCAATATGGGAATAATCAGCGCATACATAGTCTCCAAGGTAGTTCCCAATCGCTGCAAACCGTGTTTCATTCCAAAGGTGCATGGGAAACCTCGGCAGCTTCACCCATAACGGTTCTTTGTCAATTTTCTCCTGTTTGGAATCGAAGAAAGGAGACCAACGTTTCAGGATTATAGGTACACCCAACATTGACCAATGTTGGCGTAAGACAGCATCAACCTCCCCAGTATTCGAAAGGATGAAGGAGAACCATCCCTTCGTTAAAACCCGAACAATAGGTGCAGTCGCCACAATATCTTTCCACTTCTCGGCTGCCCATCTCTGGAGAGAACCTTGTCCAAGTCTTTTACCACGGACATGGCCAACCACTGCAATTTTTGAGAAATCTTCAGCCTCCTCAATCGATACATCCACGCCCAGCACTAGCTTATCCTTCCGCTTCCGTTCCTTGACCTTCTTAGCAGTGTTTTTGTGTAATTCTGCCTTCGTAGAAATCCCTGCACGAGGAGCTGGTATGGAGGCATCTCCACCCCCAGTAACTCCCGCTATGGGTCCACTGGAAAAGGAACCCAATCCTCCCCTACCCTGTCCCCTGTCAACTGAATCACCAGATTCCACAGACCGAGCCAAATACCCATCTGATGTAACACCACCACCCTGATCTTTCCTCCGTCTGCCACTTTTAGTCAAAGTGTCAATCCCCTCCACACAAAAGGTATCCGAGCAGGTTGGGAAGTTTGTGAAATTCCCCAATCGAGGTTGTAGTGTCCGTCCTAACAGATCCGCCAAGTCTGGCCGTTCATCCACAGGCCCAGGAAAGAACCCTGTCCCCCTGCCAGGCAAGGGTGATCCTGTAGATGCCCTCGACCCAGAAGCCACTGCAGCGTATGTTCCAAGGTCGAAGATCCCTCTGGCACATTCTCCATCTGAGGTGTAGTCCACCTCCTGCTCATAACTGCTTGCCATTACACCCCAGCTCAACAGGACAAACAGAGAGTCTCCTGAGTCCTATCCCCCACCCAGTCAGCACCGAATCGGCCTCAGCAAGGTTCAAATCCCACAGCAATCCCCGTCAATATTCCACAATGCTCAGCAATGCCAGCGAAATTATGCCCAGGTCTTTAGATCAGCACGTTCTCCACACCCAATTCCTGTAGATCGATCAGCTACCAATCTTGGAGCTCGCCTATCATCAGTCCAGTGTCTGAAGGGGATTGGCTGGCCTACACATTATCTTGGCACTAGATCTCTGCCTGATACCAGCGCCCACAGGATCCCTCCAACAGCAAGCCAAGAGTACACCGTTGATTCGTATAGGAGCCCATTTCACATCCTCACACCTTCAGTCTTTCACCCAACGTACTCCTTCGATTCGAGTTCTTGGAGCCAAAACTCAGTCATTCGCCTTCAGTCTTTCACCCCCACGGATAGGCAATTATAATAATAATAATAATATTAATAATAATGATAATTTATATTCTTATTCTTATTCTTCTTCTTCTTATTATTATTATAATTTTTCAAATATTTTATAAAAATAAAAATAATTATAAATAAGAAAATATAATTATAATAATCATAAATGAAAATAAGAAAAATAATGAAAAATAATTGTAATAATGTCTAATAATACTAATAATGTTTAATAACGTCTAATATATAATGTCTAATAATACTAATAATGTCTAACGTCTAATATCTAATGTAACAATGTCTAATAATGTCTAATGTTTAATAATACTAATTATTATTATTAATGTGTAATATCTAATGTCTAATGTTTACTATAAACTAATGTTTAATGTCTAATGCCTAATGTAGACTAATCTTACTAATGTTTAGCATTGCATAACATAAATACTTAGTTTTCAATTATAAATACAATATTGACTAATGTTTGTCAATGTTTATTAATGTCTAATGTGTAAATTTAATGTTTATTAATGTTTAATGTCTAATGTCTAATGTGTGATGTTTGACTACTGGTTGACCATCGTTGACAATGATTGAAATTAGTTTACCATCAGTTGACTATGGGTTGACCATGGTTGACTATTGGTTAAACGTTGGTTAGCTATTGGTTGACTATTAGTTGAGGATTGGTTATGGTTAACATTGGTTGACTATTGGATGACTTATGGTTGACCATGGTTGACTATTGGTTGACCGTTGGTTGAGTATTGGTTAAGCATGGTTAATTATGGTTGACCATTGGTTAAACATGGTTAATTATGGTTGACTATGGATGACTATTCATTGACCATGGTTGAGTGTGGTTGATAATGGTTGACTATGGTGGACATTGGTTAACTATGGTTGACCATTGGTTGATCATGGTTGATTATTGGTTGACCATGCTTGACTATGGTTTACCATGGTTGAGTTTAGTTGATAATGGTACACCATGGTTATCTCTAAATTACATGGGTTGAATTTGGTTGACTATGTTTGACTATGGTTGACTATCATTAGTTATGGCTGACTTTGGATTACTTTGGTTGACTATGGATAGCCATGGTTGACTATGGTTGACTTTTTTTCCATAATCAATTATTGGTTTACCTTGTATGACTTTTGAATATGGTTCATAATGGTTGCCTATGGTTGATTTTAGTTGACTATCATTGAATTTGGTTGACTTCAGTTGACTATGGTTGACTTTGGTAGACTAATTGACTATGGTTCACCATGGGTGACCATGGTTGACTTTTGTTAACGTCGGTTCACCATGATTGTCATTAATTGACCATGGATGCCTTTGGTTGAACATGATGGTCTTTGGTTGACTTTTGGTTTTTCCACGGTTTTTCATGGTTGACTTTGCTTGACCATGGTGCACTAAGGTTGACTATGGTTGAATTTAGTTTACTTTTGGTTGAACATGGTTGATTTTAGTTGACTATCATTGAATTTGGTTGACATCAGTTGACTATGGTTGACTTTGGTAGACTAATTGAATATGGTTCACCATGGTTGACTATGGTTGACGAGGGTTGACTTTGGTTCAACATGATTGACGTTAATTGACCATGGTTGCGTTTGGTTGACTTTGGTTCAACATTATTGACGTTAATTGACCATGGTTGCGTTTGGTTGACTTTGGTTAACCATGGTGGACTTTGGTTGATTTTTAGTTAATTTTGGTTGACTTTGCTTGACCATGGTTCACTAAGGTTGACTATGGTTGACCATGGTTGACTTTAGTTTACTTTTGGTTGAGCATGGTTGACTTTGGTTATGGTAAACCATGAACAACCATAGGTAACAATGGTCAACCATAGTCAACCATGGTCAACCAAATTGGAGCATAGTCAAGCATAATCAACTAAAGTCAACCATGGTTAACCAAACTCAAACAAAGTCAACCATGGTCAACCAAAGTTTACCACAGTCAACCATGGTCAAGCAAAGTCAACCATGATAAACTATGATTGACCATGGTTAACTTTTGCTGATAATGGTTGACTTTGGTTGATCATGGTTGACTTTGTTTAACCATGGTTGACTTTGATTGACCATAATTAACTTTGGTTGAGCATGGTTGACTTTAGCTATGGTAAACCATGAACAACCATATGTAACAATGGTCAACCATAGTCAACCATGGTCAACCAAAGTGGAGCATAGTCAAGCATAATCAACTAAAGTCAACCATGGTTAACCAAACTCAAACAAAGTCAACCATGGTCAACCAAAGTTTACCACAGTCAACCATGGTCAAGCAAAGTCAACCATGATAAACTATGATTGACCATGGTTAACTTTTGCTGATAATGGTTGACTTTGGTTGATCATGGTTGACTTTGTTTAACCATGGTTGACTTTGATTGACCATAATTAACTTTGGTTGACCATGGTTGACTTTAGTTATGGTAAACCATGAACAACCATATGTAACAATGGTCAACCATAGTCAACCATGGTCAACCAAAGTGGAGCATAGTCAAGCATAATCAACTAAAGTCAACCATGGTTAACCAAACTCAAACAAAGTTAACCATGGTCAACCAAAGTTTACCACAGTCAACCATGGTCAAGCAAAGTCAACCATGATAAACTATGATTGACCATGGTTAACTTTTGCTGATAATGGTTGACTTTGGTTGATCATGGTTGACTTTGTTTAACCATGGTTGACTTTGATTGACCATAATTAACTTTGGTTGACCATGGTTGACTTTCATTTACCATGGTTGGATTTGCTTGACAATGGTTGAGTTTGGTTTACTATGGTTGAATTCGGTTGACTTCGGTTAACCGTGGTTAACTTTGGTTAATTTTGGTTGACTATGGTTGATTTTTGTTGGATTTGGCTAATTTTGGTTGACCATGGTTGACTTTGGTTGGACATGGTTGACTTTGGCCAACCATGGTTGACTTTTAGTTGCTATGGTTAACTTTGGTTTACCATAGTTGACTTTGGTTGAGAATGGTTCACTATAGTTACCATGGTTGACTTTGGTTGACTTTTGGTTGATCATAGTTGATTGTTGTTAACCATGGTTAACTATGGTTGACCATGGTTTACTTTGGTTGACTTTTGATTAACTATGGTTGACTTTGGTTGACTTTGGTTAACTTTTGGTTAACCATTGTTGTTCATGGTTCACCATGGTTCACTATGCTTGACCATGGTTATTAACGGTTGACCATAGTTCACTATGGTTGTTCATTATTGACTATGGTTGACTATAATCAATGATGGTTAACCATGATTGAATATTGTTGCTCCTTATTGACTATGGTTGACTATAGTCAATGATGGTTGACCATGGTTATCCATAGCCGATTATGGTTGGTTATGGTTGTTCATAGATGAGCATGGTTGTTCGGGGTTGACTACGATTGTTCATGGTTTACTATGTTTGAGTATGGTTGAATTGTTATATACCTTGATGGTTATATCACATTTGCATGGTCATTTAGAGTTATGTTTAGGTTCACCATGGTTGACTTTGGTTTAGCATGGTTGATTTGGTTGAATTTATTTGACCATGGTTGAATTTTGGTTGGATTTGACTATGGTTGACCATGATTGACCATGGTTGACTTTGGTAGACCATGGTGGAATTTGGTTGACTTTGATGACTTTAGTTTATTATTGTTGCATTTTCTTGACGTTGGATTAATTTTAGGAATATTGTTAACCCTGGAACCATGACTTTGGTTTACCATGGTTGACTTTAATACTCTTTCTCATGATTTAATTATGATTGAGTTGTGTTTTGACCATTTTTTGTTTGAATGTTCTTAAGGTTAATGTTAATAATAATGGTATTAGTGTTATTATTAATATTATTAACGTTGAATTTAATGTTCATAACATTAAAGTTAATATTAATGTTATTCAAATCTTATATAGCCACAATTAAGAAGCAACAATGTATAAATAAAACATTTAATAAGTAATAAAGTAGAAATATTATGTCAAAATGTGAAAGCTATGAATAATAATTTTATAAAATTGTTTTTAAGAGTTAATTATTTTATAAGGTTATATTTAAGATTAAATATAAACATTAATAGTATTTTTTTTCTAATATTAGATGTTTATGGTTATGATGGTTAACCTTGATTGACATGTTTGTTATCCTCCTCACCTATATTGTAATGATTGTAATTCGTGCCACCTTGATTCTCTAGAATAGTAAAAATGATGTCAAAACTAATTAAAATTATTAAATTAAAACTATATATTAGATATATAGTTTAATAAACAAAACATTATCAAATAAATTATTTTGGACAATGTTGGAAGAAAAATGAAGTCCATTATAAAATGTTTTAACATTGTTCTACTTAGGATTTGGTTTTAATTTGCTTCATGGAAATTTTAGAACATAGTACTAGTTGATATATACCTATAGTTTGCCATTTTTCATAAATATTTAACCAAAATTAACACTACTTAACAATTTAGGATATTAATATTAATATTAATAATGTTATTAATAATTTCTTAATATTTATATAAATTTTTCTTTTACAAAATATTTATAATTAAACATATTTTTAATAAATTCAATATATAATTATTTTAAATATTTTATAACAATTTATTTAATCATATATATCAGATACAATTGAATTTTTCAAAACGTCTCCGTCGTCGTGATATTTTTCAAAACTTTTGATTTTGGGACAAGTTGTTTTGGATTTGCGTTCGTATCATTTTGGTAGATTGAGGCTCAGTGGAAGCCATGTCCAGGTTAGCCTTGAGGTATGGAAAGGTCTGTCTTCCCGGTAACAGTTAATAAAACTTGTCTTCCCGGTAACAGTTAATAAAACTTGTTGAGGGATTTGAAAGAGTGTTTTTCAATTAAAAAAATCATTATAGTATATTCAAAAAATATTTATTTTTTTCAAAACTTTTGATTTTGGAACAATTTGTTTTGGATTTGCGTTCGTATCATTTTGGTAGATTGAGGCTCAGTGGAAGCCATGTCTAGGTTAGCCTCTGTCTTCCCGGTAACGCAGTTAATAAAACTTCTTGTGATTTGAAAGAGTTTTTTTCAAGAAAAATTTTTAGTATATTCAAAAAATATTTAGATAGTTTGTCTGAATCGTCACATTGTTACTCTTATGAAAAAATGTAAAAATAAAAAAAATCTTTGCTCAAGCCATGCCTGTGAAAAAGGCAAAAGCGTAGAATTATGTAAATTTTGAAAAAATGCCATACTATATATCTATATCTGCACAGAACCATAAACAGTATAATATATATGACTCTGATTTTCACTTGTGCCTATAGATTTACTATTTATTTATTACCTCATTGTTTCATATTACTATGTAGAACACTGAATGGACTCCCGTTACATCCAAAATCCCATTCTCCAACGAGTATAATGAACTGGATTCAACTGGAGTAGGAGAAGAAATGGAAATGCGAGTATAATGCAGTATTGGATTCAACTGGTGTAGGGCAAGATGGAGAGAAAGAAGCGGGCTCCTGTGCAGGTGATGGAATTGGCTCTATGTAATTGGGCTCCCAGGAATTCACTCGAATTTCTCCCTCCGTGCCTGTCAGAAAACCCAACTGGCTCATTTTTATGGCAGACATGGCAAATTGCAGGAAGAACGCGAACTCAGAATCCTCGAAAATCCTGACGATCTCCCTGGTCCGTGCATCGTAGAACAAATGTTCATCGGAAGTTAAAAGGCCGTCATTTTTCTTCAGGTTCTTGTAATATTTGCGATCAAATTTCTCCGGACTTTTGTGGTACAGAGCAGTTTTGTTGGTGGATTCGACCGTCGGGCAAACCTGGAGCAGATTCTTCACCAGTTTTTTACTCATGCGAGGGTACAGGGGACAGAGCCTGTTGGCGAAGGAAGCGCAGTGAGCTTCCCCTATGGTGCGTGCCCCTGGCAAAAGAAAATAATACTAAGCAACTGATACTGTGTTGATAGAGAAAATCGCTATCTGGTAATGTTTACATTATTTAAAAAAAAACAAATGGATCTGGATCTTATCAATCAAATCCTTTCAATCCTTCTAGTGCAATTCTCTTTTTGAATGGGTCTAAGCAGATGATTACAAAATGATTGGACTGCTTTGTTTTCAACGTAAATAGGAAAAAGTGGAAAATAATGTCTTCAACTTATGGAAAAAATAATGCTATTTCAACAACATATGATAAACCCTATCAAGAACATAAAACCCTTATATGGAAGTGGGCAAACCTCAGAGAGCAACGAGATCTACAACATCCAATCCCCTGGATTTGAAGTTTTTGAGTAGCAGAGAAACGTTCCAAGTGGATTTAGGCATGCTGTTAACAACGTCTTCTGCTGTGTCCAATGATCTCTTGTCTCTGCGGCCCGTTGGGATGGGAAAATACGGTCCCTTTGCCTACTTACTGCAAGAACAACATCCCTGGTTGCTAGAGCAACAATATCTGCACAGGAAACAACTTGAGGCATGGTGATTCCAAATTTGTTTTTATGTCATCATAGCGAAAGCTTTTGGACTCAGAGATTGATCAGGTGTTGTAGATGAATCCCAGGGACCTCCGGCAGAACCTTTGAGCAATACTGATCCATCACATCCCTGTAAAAATACAGAGATTATAAATACAGTTCCGATCAGAACCCAAGATACAAATATGGTATATATATACAAACACACAGTGTGTACCTTTTCAAAGCAATCATGGTGGAATAAATGTAGCAATCTAGTGGCCTGGGTGATGTTCTTATCCAAGAAATAATTTACCCGAGATCTGACTATCTGACTATTTAATGCTGTTGCAGAGATATGGGTGATTGGAACATGGAAGTGTTATGGGGAATATGAGGGATGCTGGAACAGGGAAGCGTTACGGGATGCTCCAACATGGAAGCATTATGGGATGCTCCACCAGTGAAGCGTTACCTTGAATTAAACATTGGTGGATAAAAGAGCCAATTAAACAGCGGCATAGTGTTGCTATTTGAAATAACTCTAATTTTTTTTATTTTATTAATTATTAGTGACTGTTCGATTTAAACATGCATCCTACTTAGTTCAGTAAATCTCAATAATTCATTCATAGACACGATTAAACATCCTTTAAATCTGTCTATTCATTTAAAAAAAAATAAAAAATTAGTAACCCCAACCCCACCCCAAAGTTGAAATAAAACGCCTTACGGTTTAAATATCCATGGCACTAGCTTGATTTAGAAAATGAAAATCTTAGATTACAGATTAAAATAGTGTTTTGGTAATTTTGCAGATAAATATCATTATTTTTAATTTTGAAATGTTCACATCATATTTGTATATCAGAAATTTTAAATTTTGATATAAATTTTTCCCTTTGGATTGAAGTGTGTAGAGCTCATACAATTTTCTTTACAACTAGTAGACCTTGTTAAGTGATAGGAGAAGAGTGACGTTCCATCTCGCAAAGATTCTTTGTCTATGGATCCAATGGAATCCTGCCACGTGTTTTTCTGCTTTGGCCTGTTTTTCCATGTTTTTTCGCTTTTGACTATGCTTTAATTTTGGTTGATATTTAAATATATCTACTGCCTATATCCTTTTGTTTTTGAACGTGATTCTCTGCATCTCATATTCACAGTTTGATAAGTTGGCGACCTGAACATTCATCCACGAGCAACAAAGTTAACTGTGTGGTCGAACTGGAACCTGTCGGCACAAACTGGCCTGTCGAGACTTGTCGAAACCTATCGGAACCTGTCGACGTCGACCAACAACCCTACGAACACCTCGCAGGGAAGATACACATGCTGGGAGTTTATATGCAGAGGTCATGGGTTATACTTAATGTTACAACATTGGTTTTAAGTCTTGTTTATATTTTTGCACCGCCCATATTGAATCTCTTTGGACAATCTGATGAAATTTCTACACTGGCAGGGAAGTTTTCCATCTAGATGCTTCCTCAACTGTTTGCTTATGCAATGCATTTTCGCGTCCAGAAGTTCCTCCAGTCGTAGAGAAATCATGAATGCCTGCAGGATTAAGGAATACGGGGATACAATCAATAGTGAATCATTTTAAATTTCTAGTAGCTTTCAAGTCCTGAACAAAACCTATCTATTTGATTCATGCCATCAGGATTATGCTATGGAGGAGGAGTAGTCTGAAAGCTTGATGGTTATACCTTACTCCTGTAGAGGAATTAAATTCAAAGTCACATGGATTCAATTCACCTCCTATTTGATGGTCGGATTCGACACGTTTCGACATCAACTACCATACAATATTTTTTTTAACTACCTATTTGATGGTCGGTTTGGTCGGTCGTCTTCTGATGGTTAACTGGATTATGGAGGCAAGAATTTTGCACAATTTAAATTGAATTAGAATTTTGAAAAAGTCCATGGATGTTTCAATAATTAATGCGTAAATTTTGTTGTGGTGGTGCAGTACACAGCCTTGTATCAGCTTTAGTGAGAAACAATTTTCTTAAGCACAAATTTACTGGACAGATTCTTGTCTAAAGGGACTTTTACAAATGATACTCATATACAGGTCCTGGGTATCGCCACACTTGCAATCAGAGTTGAAGAGAATCAACCTACAGGTTGATTTCGAAACCTACACAGTCTCGATAGGTTTCGACATCAACCTGTCGAGACTGCGTAGATTTCGACATCAACCTGTAGGTTGATTCTCTTCAACTCTGATTGCAAGTGTGGCAATACCCAGGACCTGTTATATGAACCCAGGACTCATATTTAAAAAAGCATGAGAAAGGAAGAGATTGTAACTAGGTTTACACATAAGATAAGAAAAGGATAACCATCTAGGAAAATTTAGAAGTTTCCGTTCCCGTGTAAAATAGAGTGCAATGAGTAAAAAAATGGTGAGGTTTTCCAGTCAAACCCTGGATTCGATCGAACATGCTCATCTTTCTGGACGACGGATAGCAGCAACACAACAAATAGACAACGTGATCATGTAACCCAACAGTCGAGGGTCGAATACATGTTTCTCTCATTGTGCTTGCAACAGATGGGAGGTTATGGTTGCTCAATCAACTAACTCACCTATGACGAAAATGCAATTTGACCAAAAGAGGAGTCGGTCACAACCAAAATTAGATATCGACCAAAACACTATCAACCATAAGACATCGACTTTATTATAATTCTGACCAGTTTTAAATATGGACCAATCAATTAAATTTTATAAGCCCGACCAAAAATACAATGTTAACCTTGACCATGGTTAATAGTAACCATATTTCATTTTAAGCACATACGTTTGCAAAAACGCTCGTTTGACCAAACTTCGGGCTCCAACCATAACAAGTAGATTAAAATTGGGCTCGACCATAAAAGTTTGATGCATTTACACACCGACTAAATATAAAGAAATTTGTAAAATATAATGCTCATGATCAAGGTACCGTTGGATGCTGTCGAAATTGCTTTTCCCACGTCTAATTGTCAACTGAGATAGTCGGTGTTCGATTGTGGCAGTAGGAAGCCGACTATTCTGACTCGACTATTCCGCGAGAATTTATTAACGTAAACATAAATTTCCTGAACGTGCTCCTTGACAGGAGACAGGAGGGTTGCTTGTGAAGCAAGCCACACCCACTGAATGTTGACTAATTGAAGTGTCCAATTTCGGCTCGACAAAAAATGCAATATTAACCATATTTAAAAGGTCATCCAAAAACATGTCGACCAATTGAAGTGTGACTGGATGTTTTAACTTTGACCACAACCAAAATGCATGGCTCGACCAAAAACTCATCTGTAATAAGATGACCGTGTTAAGATCCTAGTGGGCAGCCTTCACTAACACCTCTGGGTTTTGGTGTAATGGTTCATATCATTTGGTATTAGAGCCTCCACCCAGGTTCGAGTCACAGAGTGGGTGGCAACGTCGGCATTGCAGTGTTCGTCCGAGGCTCGTACGGCTCAAAGGGGACACCACCGTACGGGCGCACATCCAGCCCAGAGTCTAGACTGCGGAGCGTGGTGGGATGTTAAGATCCTAATGGGCGGCCTTCATTAACACCTCGGGGTTTTGGTGTAACGGTTCGTATCAGACCGAAATAGTATTGACCAAGCATATTATTTCTTTTGATGTTACGTACAGAGCGACATTAGGGCAAAATCGACTAACCAAGAAGCTGTCGATCTCATGTCGGAATTTTGTGAATATCAACTCATCTTTAATCGACTATGTTTCAACCAGAGCAAGCTGAGTTTGTCGAGTCGAAAGCCGACTAGAGAAACTTCTTGTCTGGCGTTCCTTGGCCTTCATCAACTAAGGAAGCGTACCTTCAATCGACAACTACGGGTTGGCTCCCTCAAAATATTAGACAACAAGATATCATGTCTACAAGCTATACTACTATTTGGAGTTGCTAAATAATTCATTAATAAATGTCGTCATTCATTTCTTCCCTTATTAAGTGCTCTTTCTTTGTCGACTAATTTTGCCATTTATTAAATCTTTTCCCTTAATTTGGGGTATAAAGGCATCATTTGTAATAAGTCATTGAGTCTTTAAATGTGGTTGATGCCATTAGTCAGTGTGTAAATGCATGAAACTTTTATGGCCAAGCCCAATTTTAATCTATCCATTATGGTCGGGTTGTTAGACTGTTCATGTCAACAATCCTCTCATCGGTTAATCCAAACTTTACAACTATATTTTGAGCATACAATATTTAAAAAAAAAAAACTTAGCCCTCAACACAAGCGCAGTTTCATGCCGAAACGCCAATGGTTCCAATGGCCTGTCGAAGCTTCTGTTTGGTATAATTGATCTGGCATGCTTCTCAAATCCGTCGACTACAAAGATTGCTTGTATGTGTTTATGAATGAGACACCTTGATTCCGATTTAGCACTGAAACATGTCGACCAAATGCTTGTATGAAGAGAATCTTGTACACTTGTTCATGGGTAATGCACAGTCGATGATGGATCGTTATAATAAATTCCAAACTAAGTATCGTCTGCATTAAAGCATGGTTGAGGCTGATTGATGTTGGTTGGGTCGCTATATAATTATCTAGGTCAACATTTATTGTAAAAATGATGGATCATTCAAACTTTGATCAACCCTTCACATGGATGAATTAATTTTCGGTCGGCCATTTATTTGAGCCGGTTACATCAAAATATGTGTCAACACAGTTAGCCGACCATTTATTCTTGAATCAGTCGGTGCAGTTACATGGAATCTCTGCTCATACAGTGCCATGTCAATAAGACCAATGTATCCCAAGTTTTATTTGAAGAAGCCTCTTTGCTATGACAATGTCAATAAGACCAGTGTCTCCGAACGGTCCACCAAGGAGACCAGTGTTGATAGTTGTCGGAGCCATGGGATTCAACACTGCATAGGAACCACTTGCAAAATACTTGAATACATTGACATTTTCATTAATGACATTGGCATCCAACTTAATCAGGAAATCGTTACTATTATTTAAATCCCTTGCTACATCAATGAATCTACTGGCATCATCCTCGAAAGCAGCACAAGGGAAACACCCAAATTGATGAACGAAGTTATCTAGAGCTCGAAAAGCCAAATGTAAAAGTGAAGGGCAGTCAAAATTGGAGAAATCACTGAGAATAAACTCGCTGGGATTTTCAAGTGCTTCCTTTAGTGGCTTAAAATTTAAGAGCTTAGGTTTCTTTACCTGAGTGACTATGCCACTCATCTGATAGCATCCAAAGTTAGTGGTGTCTTCCTGGAGCTTGAAAGAATATGGTCTAACCACATTATCATCCAGAAGAGCAATGGACGCAAACACTAGAAACAAACACAGCCTCTCGTTAGTGCCCAGGTCGGCTTCCCTTCACCTTCGAGTCAAAGCGAAAGTATATGTTTCTTTATGGTCGATATTTTATTGATAATACTTTCGAGTCGATGGTATTTGTTTTGTAAAGAGTGGTCGAAACTTCAATATGGTCTGTCTCTTCGGTGGATGGCAATATGGTAGATGACCAAATGTAAAGTGGTTGGCAAGATGGTAATATGGTCGATGACTGAAAGAGCTGAATAACAACGTCAAAGTAGTTTATCCCTTAATGTATATTTGTGTTAGTTTATTCGCAATATAGTCTTTTCATCCAATATTGATTATTTTGATATACATTGAATTGGTTAATTCACCTAAGTACTGTCTCTTCCTTCTAACTTTCCTCTTCTCCTAATGGCGTTCATTTTCAGAATATATAAATTACAACACATGATATGAACAAACCAAAGCACAAACAAAGGCAATAAAAAATTGATGATTATCTCGACCGCATTATTTTTAGATGTGCAATGATTTTCTAAATGAGAGAGTTAAAATGCATACAGAAGTAATTGGTTGCATTGGGAAATGAACAAAAAATGCCAAGGATATCATACATACAGGCTTGTTAATTTAGTTAAATTTGAAATGCTTGAAGGAATTGGCCCTTCAAAAGAAGTTCCTTCAAGTTTCCTGCAATAAAATAGTCATCGTTACATTGGCCAATTCTTTAAGCTTTTATCTTAAATTAAAATGAGTTTGACTACATGAAACCGAACTTTAACCCATTGTAAAATAGCTCATGACCTACAGGATGAATATACTTCAAGTTACGTTGAAGAAGCCTACCTAGGAATAGTTAATAGACAAAATCCGACTGAAAAGCGTTGCCAACAGAAAACTAAGATTAGATTCAGCTAGACATGTCGACTGTGTATTTCCATCCAGGTCACAAGTATTGCCAGAAGTTGTCGGTTAGAGAATGGATGAGAATCTGCTTTGAGCTTCTAGAGATGTTGAAAGCTCATAAGAAGGGAATTAGAAGGGAAACTGTGAACACATTCGGATACATTGCAAAGGAAATTGGGCCATAGGATGCACTTGCTACTTTAATGAACAACTTGAAGGTTCAAGAATGCTAGAACCATGTCTATACAACTGTAGCTATTGCTATTGTTGCAGAGACTTTTTCTCCCTTCACTGTGCTGCCAACTCTTATGAATCAATATCGGGTGTCGGAGCTGAATGTACAAAATGGTGTTCTCAAGTCCGTCTCATTTCTTTTTGAATATAGGTGAGATGGGCAAGGACTACATATACGCAGTGACACCATTACTTGAATATGCACTCATGGATCGAGACTTCGTGCATAGGCAAACATCAGCTTTAGCAGTGAAACACATGGCTTTAGGTGTCGCAGGACTTGGATGTGAGGATGCTTTGGTCCATTTTATAGTAAGATTGACTCGTATCAACTGACTTAAACATCGGAAAATATTTCAAACTTGCTATAATAAATGTTGGCCATCCATCTGAGGATTGATTCCGACCTCCTCGACCTCCTCCGACCTCCCCGACCTCCTCGACCTACCTGACCTCGACCTCGTCGACCTATCTGACCTCCTCTGACCTCCTCGACCTCGACCTCCTCCGACCTTGAACCTCCTCGACCTCCTCCGACCTCCTTGACCTCCGACCTCCTCGACCTCGACTTCCTCCGACCTTGAACCTCCTCGACCTCCTCCGACCTCCTTGACCTCCGACCTCCTCGACCTCTTCCAACCTCCTTCGACCTCCTTGACCGCCGACCTCCTCCCTGCTCTCTCCCGACGCAGAATCAGGAACTCGTAAAGCTTAAATCATTGATCATTAGGATTTATTTTCATTTACAACAAATATTTATTTTTCTCAAATATAGTATAACTAATATTTAGAAATTTAATATTATATTATTATTTAGCTCTCTTCATTACAAAATCTAACCATTATTATTAAGGAAAAAATAAAAACAAAGCAATTAATTTTATTTTGCCATTTGTAATTCAAAATTAAAACTTTCCCAATTTGACATGAACGTTAAATTTTGCAATTTATAATTTAAAATTCAAATTTTCCCAATTTGACATGAAAATTAAAAATGACAAGGCATTAATATGAACTTTTAATTTCATAAATTTGTTTATTATGATAAGCCATTAAAGTAAATTTTGTTTCATGAATTTGTTAACTGTATATCATTAGAATTTATTGGAACATTTCTTTCATTTTCTCTTTTTACCATCAAATTATATCATTGGAATTTCTTAGAACAATTCATAAAGATTTAACTTCTTATTTTTTATTCACAATTCACAACACATAAACTCAAAAACTTATTAAAAACTCTAACTGTAAAGTTAGATGAATTATTATCCCTATCAGATAAACACATGACCATACCTGTTGTTCCTATATCAATTCATTTATTTCAAAGGATCGATAGATATCAATTCATTCATTTAACAACCCATCTTAATAAATAAATGTGTAGACCTATACCATGAATCTACTTAGGAAGGAGGAACTGCTATTATAACTTCTATTAGTTATAATGTCAGTGTTCGGTGAAGTAGCTGGTTGAGTGGACATATCTACAAAAACTTTGATCGATGGATAAGGTCGAGATTCATATGGCAGCGAGCAACCAACAGGCTTTCATATTATTTTCAACAAATGCATCTTCTCAATGTAGTGTTCATAGATTTCTTCATTCGTCCAGTAGTTGATTGATGACGGTAGCTTTGGGGTGAAATTGTGAACCTGGGAAACACTTTTGTGACAAACGGAGTGAAAAAACGGAGCGCGGGCAGATGATCATGCGAAAATAAGTCAACCTCAAACTCTAGGCCGAGAGTTTAAAAAACTCTAGGCCGAGAGTTTTGAGATTTCAAACTCTCGCCCGAGAGTTTAAAAAAACTCTAGGCCAAGAGTTTGAACCAATCGCCACGCTGTATTTTAAAAAAAAATCTCGGATGAGAGTTTGAACTAAACTCTTGGTTGAGAGTTTGGAAGATATTTTTTCTCTCGAGAGTTTATTGTCAACAAACCTACGAAAATATATGGCATCTTTTTGGAACCTGCAACTTCAGCAAGCTCGAACCCCTGCAAATTCTAAATATTATTTGTCAGACTTGGTAGCAATGGATTCATCTCCGAATCTAGTTTCCAATGATATAATAATTGTTTCATTTTGACTTGAATTTCTATTTATTAATATTTTTTTCTAAACCTTATCCCTTAAGAATTTTATTACTTTGAAAATCACCCGAAATGAAAATTCAATATCATAACAAAGACAACACCAAATTTTTTTAAATTTCACAGAGATCATAATTGGCTTGTCCTCTTCAAAAGGGTACTTTTAGTTTTTCCAATAAGAGCCACATTTGAAAGAAAATGTGAAGACAAAAACATGTGTCGATAATGCACCATTTTCTGAACATACGTTGTTTCGATAAATAATAAAAAATAGTTCCAAAGTCTTAAAAAACTCAAAATATAGTTCAGGATCCAGTGTCGTGTGTGTATATTATGAGCCTACAATTGTTTTCCCTAAAATGAATAACCATCTATCAAAAAACCATCGTCAACATAAGTCACTCATTATCCATACCTAAAATTTTCAAGTATATGCCGTCTGTTGACAACAAATTTGTCCTACGATATGTCCATAAAAAAATTAAAAAAAATACGAGTAGAAAGCTAATTCAATTCTCTAAAACCTTTGTGTTTACTTCAAGTTGAAATTCCTAAGGGATATATGGGTTTGAAGGGGTCTAAGTTGAAAAACATAAAATTTAACAGTTTTGTTTGTCAAAAACAAGCCAAAATTGTTTCCCAACTTCATGTTTTCACCCTTTGACAAAATGGCAGTCGAGATTAACAAAATGATATCTTTCATCCATGGTTGCAATTATTGAACAACACACATTCAAAGTCATATGGAAACTTGAATGACATTCGTTGGCTGATCGCTCCTGTCGGTAGAAAGAAATATTGGCATCATCCATGATACAATGTTGACAACTTTTAATAATAATGACCATAAGGTCGACCATTTCATATCGACGGGACAACTTTTATCAACCAATTTAGAGTTTTGTCAACTTCTTGTCACCATCTATGATATTCAACTCCATCTAGAAATGTGATGGTCGATGAGTCGATTAACTGTTCTAGTCAGGAACGCGTGTTCTAAGATTATTACAAACTTTGCTCTTTCCCTAACGGCGTTCACTTTTGCGCTTCCTGGGACAAATGCTAGTAATATCTTCTTTTACTATTTGAATAACAAAATTCACTACAATCTCCTATTTCATCGTATACTAAGACACAACAAAGCTAGCTTTATAAATATTTTTAACAAGTCATCTTGTCGAGTTTTAAATGTGTTATCATTGGGAACTCGTTATCATTGTGGAAAGTTCTCCAAGCGACCACAACCTGATGAAGCGAGACGACCTCTTTTTCTTTACCCGTTTCAGAATTATGATTTCTTTTCTTGATCTTTTCTTAGACCTTTATGATTTAGTGTTTAAATTACATAAAATAACACAATAACTTCTCATCTAAATTTTAATTGCCTTTTTATTACCATGTAATCTTGTATGACTATTTTCTCGTTTCCTCTGTCAAAGCTGTTTTCAGTTTTAAATATTTATTTAGTTGACTTGAATGAAGTATATGTACCCTTTGGTTTTGTTTGAGAAAGGGATGATAATTTATTTATGAGAAGTGATTTCCCACCTATATATTATTTGGTGTATTTGAGCCGCTTGAAAAGGACATCTTAATTTGGTAGGAATTTAAATGTGATTGCTTTAAGTGTGCACATTTATCCAACACATGTCACGATAATAAATTGGTTCTTTGGGTATTGAAATTTATCTTTATGTGATTTTTGGGAAGAAGTAAATTATCATAGTAATTTCTAGTGTCAGATAATAAATTGGTTATTTTTTATAATTTTTAGTGTAAGGATAATAAATGGGTTCTTAGGCCGGTGATGAAATTTATAAATTTATCTTACGATTTAAATGAGCATACATAATAATGAGAGAATAACCATTAACAAACAACAATTAAAGATGCGATAATATGCCCTAGAAAACCTCGAAGGGTGTCAATTTCTTTATAGGATTCATTACGCAATGCCTTGGGTCAATACCATGGGATACCAAATACCATGGGACCAAAATCACTTGCTTAGACCTAAACCATTTGACTCATTACCAAGTCAAGGTTAATCCTAACAAACCCCCCTTTAAACTTAACTTGGAGTAAATCACCAACCCCCCTCAAAGTTTTAACCGAGGAATCTCCACATGCCCTTCCTTATCACCTAGGTCTACATGAATTTACCTCTGAGTTACCATGGATTCTTCCTATCACCTAGGTATACCTAGACTTTAAGGATGAGTTACGTGGGGTATGCATGCTTAACTAGGTCTTACAACCGTATACCCATTTTTTTTCCGCGAAAAAAAGGCGTACTATTGTTATTTATAAGCATAAATCAAATAGTACAACGATGTTCCATATGATAAATATCCGTATCCACAATGTACAAATTTATCATAGATGTTAAAAAACCTAATACATGTAAAAAAACTAGTATACTGATTATAGAGATATTCAATATGTCATAATAGTCAGATAGAACCAACAGAAAATTCAGTCCAAAAAGTAGAATGAGCCAGCAGACTCAAGTTGGGATTCCAAAAACACCTCCCAGTGTAGCACTCCCTCTTCAATCTCCAGTGCCTGCTTGGAAAGTTTATCTGCCAATTCATTGTTCTCCCGGTAAATACGCTGAATGATGAAAGATGGGAAGTTATTCAACTCCAATCTAATTCTACAGCACCACTAAATAAGGGATGTGAATTGAAGCTTATATTCCCCCAATGCCCATTTGATACTAACACGGGAGTCACCATAGATTTTAACACCTGTCAAACCCATAATATTAATCACGCTTATCACCATCCATAATGCAAGGATCTCAGCCCAAACTATTTTGGATCATTACACTTAGGAATAAGTGTAATAAAAGTAGCATTCAAAGCACCGGTGATTTTTCCATTCACCCTAGAAAATTCCACCATATTCCGAATCTCAGAGCCCATAATGTCAAAAAAAATGCAAGAACACTTCTATTGTCCACCCATCGGGCCCGGGGCTCTTATTTTTAGCAAACAGGTTCAAAATCTCTTCAACCTCCTCCAAGGTAATAGCCTTTGTCAAATTTACAGAATCATCAGCATCTACAAATCGGGAGTATAACTTAGCCACCTTTAATTGATCTTGGAGATCACATGTTTTAGGATCTGCATATATTTTACTGAAGTAAGTTTTGGCCACCTTTTGAATATGTTCAATACCAGAGACAGTAGAACCTGTGTCATCCTGAATATTCCAAATAGAATTAAGATTTTTGCGATGAGAAGCATATGCATGGAAAAATTTAGTATTCTTATCACCCTTATCAATCCAAATAGCTTTGCTTTTCAACCGCCATTCTGCTTCTTCTCGATCCAGAATGTCCAGCTTCTTATCCTCCAAATGTTTTAGTCTCAAATTCCACTGCATCCAAAGGACATTCAACTTTCCTTCTATGTAGTGTATGAAGTTCTTCCTCCAATTGGTGCATTACCCGTTGATCAATAACTTTTTGCTTATGAATCCATGCTAATACCACAGTCTTAAGTTCTCTTAATTTAAAACATATAGAGTCCAAAGGGTTCAATTCAGGATCCACATCCACACCCTGCCAAAAATATCGGATCATCGAGCAGAAGTCCTCATTTGAAAACCAAGAGGAATTAAATTTAAAAGGATAATGTCCCTTATGCTTAGTCTCAGATAGTTGGAAGAAAATGAGCCAATGATCAGAGAATTTATTTTTCCCCACCCACAATCTATAGTTACCAACATGGTCCAGCATGGAATTGGCAATAAGGAACTTGTCAAGGCATTTATGGACACCATCCTCCCCAAAACTCCCATTGGTCCAAGTAGGAACCATATGAACATGACATACATCCACTAGGTTATGTCGGATCATCACATCAGAGAAGTACTCTCCCAATGTATCCAAATGTGCATGACAACCCCACACCTCTGTAGCCCCACAAGTAAAATTTAAATCTCCTGCAACAGTGAGATTTTTAATGTTTAAAATCCCAGACTTCTCCAGTGTTTCCCAAAAAACTAACCTGTCATGATATGGGCCATAACAATTAAGAACCGAAAGCTTCAAATTGTTAGAGTTACAGTATCCATCAAGCAGAATGCCCCATCGAGACTTAAATGCAGAAAAAGTAAAGATCCTAGGATCCCAAGCAGTTAATAAACCACCCGAAAGTCCATTAGAGTCCAACGCAGTTACCTCCCAACACGGAAGAAGCCCAGTGAATTTTGTCACCGCCATATTGGAATCACACATAGTTTCCTGAAGACAAAGAAGGTTCGACCTAGTATTTTGTAATAGGTATGATAAAGCCCTGATTTTGGCAGCCTTACCAACCCCCCTTATATTCAATGAACAAAAAGACATAAAAAACCAGCATCCTGGGGGTATCCTGCTCTAAGACCCCCATTCAATGAATGAGAAACGGTATTATTTTCCCCCTCAGAAATTCTAGAAGAAACGGGGCTATATTCCCCAACAGTGGACTGGTCATTATTAGGTTTCACCTTCCCCTTTCTCCGTATGATAGTCACATTCTGAAACCGAAGTGAGGTGGAAGGCACAACCTCCAAACCAGAAATATGGTTTTTAGAAAAAATCAGTAAAGTTGAAAGAAAAGGCGACTTCTCCCCAACAATATAACCAGAATCTGATAACAGGTTCTTCTCCTCCTGGCCAAATACACCCCCATGTTCCAAGTGGTCTACCACAGGATTATCACAAACAGGAGAAACAACAGTATTATTAGGTGGAGAAACATCACAAATGACAGGGTCAATTGAGCCAATATTCCCATCCCCCGAACCAAAGAGGTCCAGGCGAATGTTAAGTTTCCCCGCATTACAAGAAATAGGAGGGGTAATGTCCTGGTCAGAGGGTTTCATCACAGGTTCAGAATAAGGACCCACGTTTAACACCACATCCCCAATAGATATACGGTGATCAAAATTATGTTCCATATCTTCAATATAGCATAATTCATCATTCGAGAGTTCCTTGAAAGGAAACTCAGTACAATTGTTCAACTTACCCAGAAAATCTTTAGTATTACCGCCAGAGCAAAGGGGAGATATTGTGTTGACCACCTCAGCATGCTGCATGTTGGACAAATTTGATGGAATATCCTTCAATTTCCCATCTCCAAGGCAATTAGCATGAACATGTCCAACCGCCTCGACATGCTGCATGTTGGACAAATCTGATGGAATATCCTTCAATTTCACATCTCCCGGGCAGTTAGCATGAACATGTCCCATTTGTCTGCAACTGAAGCATCGAAAAGGAATTTTGAAATAGTTGAGCCACTGCAACCAAACCTGAGAGCCCCAAGTAATTTCTACTTTAGTAGGAAGGCCCTGACCCAAATCAAATTCTACCATTACTTTGGCAAGTTTCCTATCACAGCCATGCAAAGAATGCTTATCAACCCTAATGAATTTCCCAACAGTATTGGCGAGGCCAATCAAAATATTCTCTGTCCACAGCTCAATAAAGAGCCTCGGGACCAACATCCAAAGGTGGTGACTACGCTGAACCTCAGTAAGTGGATTAAAGTTCAAATTCCATTTCTACAACCATAGCGACCCCTCCTTAAAAACCCAATTTTCTGCTAGAATCAACTTCAAATGTGCAGGGTCAGTAAAAGTGAATAATAACTACCCATTCATCAAGAGGTTAACTTGCGACATGGTAGCAAGAATGGGTAACCAAGCTTTTTGCATCCACTCAATAATTTCACCTTTGTGACCTAAAGTATATTCGAACCTGCCAATAGCCCCCCTCATAGCTAGTATGGAACCGTATACCCATTTACATGCAATACAATTTTCAACTCCTTTATAATAATAATATTTTTTTGTTCATATCTCATGCTGACTTTACCATTACCATCCGATACTATATCCTTTGTTTTTTCATGCTCATCTTCTTACTGATCATTTCTAGCCTTGCCATTATTTAACCGCATTACTACCTCAATCATCAAATATTCCTTTGCCATTGCTTTAACTAACTTCACTTTTCATTCATATGGCCACCACTTTCTTTTGTAAAAAATAATCTTATTCACTTCTAAAAAAAAAAATAATTATAACTTAAACTACTTCCTCTTTTTAATGTGCTCTTTTTAAAGTGACATGAATAAAAAAACAAAAGCAAACTTTCATATCTCCCATGTGAATATCTTAAATAAAGAATTCGCCTTTTTATGTACCCAAGGGGATCATCTATATTTCCTGAAGCACCTATTATTTTAGACTAATATACCCTAGAACTTATAAATTTTCCCTCAAGTCTATAGTTTAAACTATATTATATTAAAACAAATTTTTAAAATTAATATTCTTTGAAAATCTAATTGGTTGAAAAAGAGTGATGCCATCTTGGATTCTCCCATCCCAGGAGGTGGCTGCAGGCTGATGTCCCAGGCAGCTTTTTCAAATCTACCATATTTAATGTGAGCGGGCATTTTTATGGCAAGATTTGCGGTGAGCTTTGCTTTCTACATTTGGCGGTTATCAAAATTTATTGTGGTTTGCTCCACAGGTGAAAGCTAGTCTTCATATCACCTGCAGCCTCGATGTACCCAAGAATTCAGCATCATCATATCACCTGCAGCCTTGATGTACCCAAAGAATTCAAACATGAAAGCGGTTCCGTGTTCTATTTTCTCTTCATGTTTGCAAATAATCTCAACCAGAGGCTTCCTCATGATCTCGGCCTCGGACTCAACACCAACACCAGCTTCACGTCCTTCGAAATCTCGGTTAATGAAATCCACAGTTCGATTCCTGTAATCTCTGTCATGGGGTAGGGTTCAGAACCTGAGCCTTAATGATAATAATTTCTCAGGCCCAATTCCAGACACCTATGGAAAATGCCACAACCTCATCAAGCTCACTCTGCAGAACAATGATCTTGGTGGGGATTCTCCAGCGGGTTTATGGGTTGCTCCAAATGTCAAGCTTATCATAATGGACGATAGTAGAACATCAGGCACCATTTTGCGGGAAATTCGATTACCCTCCAACAAACAGGTAATTAATAATTTATGTGTCTGAACTTTGGGGAGCTTCAGCTTATTACAGTTTCCTTTTATAGAAGATTTGAAGTTGGTAGTTGAAATCTATGATAGCAATATGAGCTCTAAATGGTAATCATTATGTTGGTCTAAACAGAGAATGATCAAGCCAAAGTTTCATCCACAAAAACTATTAGTGAGCAGCTCAGTGATTTGGTCGGTGATGAAGTCGACGAAGTAACAATACCGCTTGGCAAAAGTTTCACACCTAACAATTATAACTCCTTAACAATATCAAAAAAGAGAAATATCAAGAGGCAGGATTATCTGAACAAAGTTGCCCAGAGAAATGATTTATAAGAAAATAAGAAAATCTATCTGCCACCACTGTTGGATTCTTTGTCTACGTAATTGGGTTCATAACTTAGGTTTGGTTTTAGCTGTGGTCGCGTTTGCTTCATGTTCTTAGTTTCTATTTTTTGTAAAATCTCCATGAAGTTAATATTTGCGCAACCCTTTAAAGCACAGCTCATGTAATCCAAAATAGTAATATAAGTATCTTCGTTTTTGCAGCTTATCACAACATTTGGATTTCCATATTCAGATACATATTCTAAGAATATCTGTGCCATCTGGTCCTGCATATTCCCTCCTAATATTTTTGTTGAAGGCGTAAAATTGCCAAGAGATGCAACGGGTACAGATCAAGATGAAGGAATCGGCTGGTCTAGTAGATCAAAGTTCCATTCAGTAGATTCTGGATGTGTGATTGAAATGGTTTGTTCTGCTGATTTCAATTTTCATCTCTATCATCTCCATTTGCCCATTCTTTTGTTAATCAAATGATATAAGAATTATATATATGAGTATTTCCAAGGCCCGATTCATATTTAGCTATTTTTGAACTAACTTGCTGAGCATTCTAGTAGTTTATGAACTCTATGACCTAGAAAATTTAGAGGCTTGGTGAATGGGTTAACGGTTTCAGACCTCATTTTTTACTATTTTTAAAGACATGAGGGATGCACCTTGTTTCCAGGATGGTATTTTCCAAGGGCTCACTGCAACATTCTTTTTGTGGTTCATTCTGACCATCTACTTTGACAACGCGCTCCCAGATGTGAATGGTGTTAAAAAATCTTGGTTTTACTTTTTGAAGATATCGTATTGGACTGGAAAAACTAGCAATCAAGTAGAAGGTAATCAAGAAATTTAATTATTTTGCCAATCGTAGTTTCCTTTTCACTGAATGTGCTTCATTAAGGATATATAATTTCTGCAGGCCGTGGTAGTTGTAGCTCATAGTAGTTTCCTTTTGACTGACGTTATTTTAGTCTCTAGAACAAGTGACACCTAGCGTTGTGCTTCACTAAGGATATTTGATTTCTGCAGGCAGTGGTTGTTGTAGCTGTACAAGATCTGTTCCACCATTATCTGAAAGTAGTCCTGATGATGAATATGTTGCCATTGAAGAATCATTAGTCAGAAAGAAAGCAACTGAGAATACGATGGATCCAAATGTGGCTGTCCAAGTCCACGACCTTGTCAAGACATTCCATGGTATAAGAAATATGGTTGGTTTCTGCAAATGCTTAAGGAAGGATGCGTCCTTACCCTATACTTATTTCTTGTGTCAGTCTTACTTCTAGGTTATCCCAACTAACGGGGGAATTGAATTTGCATCCATACAAGGCCTATGAAACATAGCAGGAGAATTTCTATGATCCACTAACGTTTGACGGCTATTAACAAGCCTGCCATTAAAATCATATAGGTGCAACATAATATTCTCTTTATTCATATTACAGAAGTCTGACGGCCATATAGAGATGGTTGAATATAAGTTATCTGAATTTCTGTTCATTGCAGAGCTCAGATGGAGATATTATCGACTGTGTTCATGGCCATCAGCAGCCCGGTTTGGACCATCTCTTGCTTAAAAATTACAAGATTCAGGTTCTACTTTTGGTTGTAAATCAAGGATATAGTAAATCATGGTTGGGAGGAAATCTCAAGGCGATTTTATCATATTTTATTTGGTTTGCGTACTATTTATTATTAATGTAGGATTTCCACACAAAGCCTAATTCTGCAACTAGAGCCATGGCCAACAGAATTTACATGGGTTCGCATGATTTTGAAACATGGCACCTCAGTGGAATAAGTTGCCCAAAAGGAACAATCCCGCTTAGGAGGGCCACTGTGAATGACTTAATGAAAGTTGATTCCGTCGCACAATTTGGCAGAAAACCTAAATATTCGAACTTATCAGGGTCTCATAAACCTAATGTTATTAATGCAAATGGACACGAGGTAGGGTAATATTCAAACACTCTATAGACATATAAAGCCGAATGGGTTTACTTGCATTCAAGTTTGTGAGGTCTTTTCAAGCATTCTACACATTTACTCCCCTACCTACCTCCTATATAGATATTGTGAGTATTTTGATCACAGTAAGATCTAGGAGCTATGGAGAACCTCACAAAATCGAATTATTTGCAAAACCAGTGAAAAGCTTGAAAAAGGAGACAATTTTACACACAATGTGAGCTTAATCTTTGCATTAACTGTCTGTCTAACATATGAAAATGTTAAGAACAGGTTTTTATTACATCCATGAGAAATTCGAGAGCATTAGTTAGCTCAAGATGAGTGTACAAGTCAAAATTGCCAAATTGGCCTCAATCCCCCCTAGGTGGGTCCAACTCAGTCCTAATCATCCCAAACAGTCACGAATTCAGGTGTGAAGGTGGATGAAGCATGCTGGGTCATAAATGAGGCCAAGGTAGGAATGGGTGAGCAAGTAGAGGTGTTTGGGAGGACCAAGGGAGCAATAAATGCTCCAAATCTAGCCAAAATTGGGCAAAATCCACCCTAGCGCCCCTAGTCAACAGAAATTCCCCAAATCAAGGAGAGAGAGCGATCTAGCATTTAATGAGGGCACACTTGTGGACAATAAAGGAGGTTGGGTGAACTGGTTTGCTTGGAAGTGGGTGTGAACACTCTCAAATGTGGGTATTTGACCAACTAAAGTCACCTAGTCCAAACTATGGTGTAATTAAGCACATGAGCAATAAAAATTGACTATGGTTATGGAATATGGTACTAAGTATGGATTACTGTTCTAACACCCCCCCTTAACTAGAACTTAGTACAACTCATGAAAATAAGTGGGAGGCCTTGGCAACAAAGGCTCAAGTCACCTCGTTACAAACATAATTTTTATTCGTCCATATAAACCGAGGACAAGAAGTAAAACCACATGGGATAAAAAATTCCCTCTAAAATGGACATGGAGATGAACCTGCAATTAAATTACAACAATCACCATCCATCACTCACTCCAAGCAAAGCTCTCAAGTGAGTGAAGGTCTTCTCAGTAAAGCACTTGGTGAAAATATCTGCAGTTTGCTCGGTGGATGGGCAATACTGCAAGGAAATCACCCTATCATGCACCAAGCCCCGAATGTAGTGCATATGGATTTCAATGTGCTTTGTTCTTTGCCTCTGTACTGGACCAGTAGATTTCTTGATGTCACTTTGATTATCCACCCAAATGTTGGTTGGAGAATCAATAGCAACACCAAACTCCCGAGGAATTCCTTGCAACCAAACACACTGTGTGGTTGCGTTCACTGCTGCCCTGTACTCGGCCTTTACTGATGAAAGTGAAATGGTATGCTGTTTCTTACTTGACCAGAAAATGGGACCTTTAGCAAACATAAAAAAAAACCTGAAGTGGACTTTCTATCGATGGGATCTCCAGCCCAATCGGAATCAGAAAATCCAGCTAGTTGTAGTGAAGAACCAGCTGCATAGTGTACCCCAAAGCTCTTTGTTCCTTGGACATGTTGAAGGATCCTTTTGGCTGCCTTCCAATGGATCTCATGTGGCTGCTGCATATACCTTGATACATCACTTACAACATAATACAAATCAGGTCTTGTATGTGTAAGGTACAACAAGCTTCCAACTAGCTGCCTGTAGAGTGTGCAATCCACCAATGGAGAGTCTTCAAATTCACCTAGTTTTATGCCCGAAAGGAATGGGCACTTGGCTGCCTTACATTCAGCCATTTTAAACTTGAATAACAGGTCTGAAGCATACTTAGGTTGACTCAGCAATACACCTCTCTCAGATTGCTCAATTTCCAAACCCAAAAATTGCCTTAGCAATCCTAGGTCGCTCATGGCAAATTCACTGTGCAAAGAAGCTTTAATTGAGCCAATTTGTTTGTTGCAGCTCCCTGTAATTAAAATATCATCAACATACGGTACAATGACCTAAAAATTATCATCACATTTCTTAAAATAAACATTTGGATCAGGCTTGCATCGACAGAAACCAATTGAGAGCAAAAAAGCATCCATTTTGGCATACCAAGCCCTAGGGGCTTGCTTGAGTCCATAGAGTGACTTCTTCAACCTGCAAACAAGTGTGGGATCCTCTTGGAATCCTTCAGGTTGCTGCATATAGATCTCTTCCTGTAGCTCAACATGTAAGAATTCACTTTTAACATCCATATGGTGAACTTCCCAACCCTTACTAGCTGCCATGGCTAGAGCTAGTCTAATTGAGTCCATCTTTGCAACTGGTGCAAAGGTCTCTGTATAATCCACACCATGGATTTGTGAGTAGCCCTTAGCCACTAACCTAGCCTTATACTTCAGATCAGAACCATCAACAACAGGTTTGGTTCGAAAAATCCACTTACATTGCACAAGTTCCTCTTGGGAGGAAGAGGCACCAAATCCCATGTTTTGTTCTCTTGGAGAGATTGGAATTCTTCTTGCATTGCTGTTCTCCACCTTGGATCATGATGAGATTCCTGATATGATGTTGGATCAGATCCAATCATCATATAATAGTGATCAACAAGTTCACTTTCATTTGCAAAGTAAGCATTGATTGTTTGGGATCTAGTCTTCCAAGGCTCTTGGGGATTGCCTGCCAATTCTCCTGCAGCTTGTATGATTTTCCCAGCCCAATTGGGCCTTGATGGTGAATCATGTACAGAAATGTCATATTCAGCCATGTAATCTTCAGCAATATCAGAAAAATCAGAAGTGGAATCATCACTAATTTCATTAAGGTGTGGAGGAGAAGAGCTTTCCCCCGGTGCAAGCTCAAAATCAGGAATTGGTTCTTCTTTGAATTGCACACTTCTCGCAATGAAAGTTTTGAGTGTGGATGTGTCAAAGAGCTTGTATCCATTTGTGTCTTCACCATATCCAACCATGATACATTCTCTGCTCTGTGGCTCCAAAGCCTTCCTCTTTTCTGATGGAATTCGAGCCCATGCTCTAGACCCAAAAATTTTGAAATTTGACACATTTGGTTTTTGGCCAAACCATGCCTCATAGGGGGTTTTTCCTTTGACTGATTTGTGAAAGGATCTATTCTAAATATGAGCAGCACAATTGATGGCTTCAGCCCATAGCTTAGGGCTTAGATCCCTAGCTTCAATCATGCAAGTGGCCATCTCTTTGAGAGATCTATTTTTCCTCTCTGCCACACCATTTTGCTGAGGTGTGTAGGGGATTGAATGTTGCATTTGGATGCCACATTCCTCACAAAGATGATGAATGTTATTGTTCACATACTCCTTTCCATTATCAGTCCTAAGGATCTTTATCTTATGACCATTATGATTCTCCACTAAGGCCTTCCAAATCTTCAATTTCTCAAACACTTCTGATTTCAATTTAAGGAAGTAAACCCAGCAGAATCGAGAGTAGTCATCTATGAATGTGAGTACATACCTTGATCCACCATATGATGGAGTGGGAAGAGGACCAATGAGGTCTGAATGTACCAATCCAAGAGGTTGAGTGGCTCTCCTTGCCATTCCCTTCTCATAGCTACGCTCAGGATGCTTTCCAACTACACAACCAATGCATGCACCATTTGAAGATTTGATTTCTGGAAGCCCTTCCACCATCTCGTCCTTGTGCAATGTCTGGAGATATTTGTAGTTCAAGTGGCCAAATATTTCATGCCACAACTTGGAGGTCTCGTTGGCATGAGAGACAAGAGCATGGTCACTAGAATTTGGAATGAAATTGGAGAATTTGTACATTCTCTCTTCATGATCAGCATACCCTACTGCCACAACTTGATTTCAAGAAATTTCTGAGATTTCTACCAAATCTGGAGTAAATGTTACTCTCTTGGCTTCTCCTGTATGGGTCATTTGATAAACTGATAGCAAATTTGCAGCCAATGAAGGTACATAGAGCACATCACTGAAATAGCCATGCTCCATGTCAATCCTACCAATCCCCTTGGTCTGGATTTCTGAATCATCTCCCATTCGAACTGTTGGGCCACCATTCGAATACATAGAAGAGAAGAGATCTCTGGATGAAACCATATGTCTGGAAGCTCCTGAATCAATGATAAAGGATGAGGGATTCTAAGTACCTGCTACCAAAGCATGACATTTCTCCTTATTGTCAGGATTTGAGGTGCTCTCTTTCTTCCTTGCGCCCTCAGGAACTGGGATGTTGTTCTTCTCCAGCAGCTGCACCATTGAGTCAATGGTTTTCTTCATGCATGAGCTCTCTGGATGCCATCCCTTATGAAAATAGGTGCATTTGGTCTTTTCCTTTCCCTTCTTGTCCTTCTCCTTTGAAATATTCGAACCTCCATCTGCAGACTTGGTCTTGTTAGACTTCCTCTTCTCTTCGAATTCTTGGCTTTTTGTTTGCCTTTGTTGGTATTTGAAACACCCATTGCCAGTGCTTGGTCCTTAGATTTTATGGTGCCCATATGAACTAGTTTGTCTTGCTCCTGAGTGAGACACTCCATGAAGGTAGCTAGTGATGGCATTTTCCAATTTCGAAGGGTCATTTTGGCTGAGTGAAATGTGCTAACAAATACAGAAAATTCTGGGCCTAGCTTTGAAAGGATGGACAGAATCAGTTGTTCCTCCTTCTTAACAATTCCACATTGTTGCAGTTGAAGCACTAATGACTTGAATTTAGTGAAGAACTTCTGGATGGTTTCAAAATGCACTGGGCTAAAGCTAATGAGCTCGTTTTCAAGCTCGTGGCCTCTCAGTTCATCAGTTTTCCCAAACAGTGATTCCAACTTCACCCATACTTCATTGGGGGTTGTCAAACTGTCTGTATGAAACAAGAGTTCCCTCGAAATGCTCAGGCATAGCAATCCATAAGCTTCATCAAGTCGATTGTAGTACTTTGCTTTCTCCACAGTAGAGTTTGGCTCCACTTATGTGCCCATGGTTACTCTATAGAGACCCTTAGATCTCAGTTTGATAACCATTTCAGCCTTTCAATCGAATAAATTGAAGGGCGTGAGAAACATTTGGTTTGCTTCCATTGCTACTGCGTTAATGGTGAGAAAACTACTGAAACACCTGCAAAAAACACTCAATTTTTATCTGGAAATCCTCTCTAGAATGCAGTTCAATGCTCAATATTGACCTGCAACTCACTAAATCCACAATGACTCTAATACCATGTGAGTATTTTGATCACAGTAAGATCTAGGAGCTATGGAGAACCTCACAAAATCGAATTATTTGCAAAACCAGTGAAAAGCTTGAAAAAGGAGACAATTTTACACACAATGTGAGCTTAATCTTTGCATTAACTGACTGTCTAACATACAAAAATGTTAAGAACAGGTTTTTATTCCATCCATGAGAAATTCAAGAGCATTAGTTAGCTCAAGATGAGTGTACAAGTCAAAATTGCCAAATTGGCCTCAATCTCCCCTAGGTGGGTCCAACTCAGTCCTAATCATCCCAAACAGTCACGAATTCAGGTGTGAAGGTGGCTGAAGCATGTTGGGTCATAAATGAGGCCAAGGCAGGCGTGGGTGAGAAAGTAGAGGTGTTTGGGAGGACCAAGGGAGCAATAAATGCTCCAAATCTAGCCAAAATTGGGAAAAATCCACCCTAGCGACCCTAGTCAACAGAAATTCCCCAAATCAAGGAGAGAGAGCGCTCCAACATTTAATGAGGGTGCACTTGTGGACAAAACAGGAGGTTGGGTGAACTGGTTTGCTTGGAAGTGGGTGTGAACACTCTCAAATGTGGGTATTTGACCAACTAAAGTCACCTAGTCCAAACTATGGTGTAATTAAGCACATGAGCAATAAAAATTGACTATGGTTATGGACTATGGTACTAAGTATGGATTACTGTTCTAATAGAGACCTCCATTTCTCTTGGTGCAACTAATAAATTACTAGGTTGAGTTTTAATTTATATGGTTTCTTTCTCTGTGCAGCATGCCTGGTTAATTCGTGTAGGTATTTTCTTTGTGCATCATGCAATAGGCTATCTGAAAGGAGGAGAATATTATGGTACAAAAGTGACTATGAACGTGTGGGATCCTCACATAGAAGCTCCAAACAAATTCAGTCTGTCTCAGATGTGGGTTCTCTCGGGATCATTTGATGGTTCTGTTAATAACATTGAAGTAGGCAGGTGCTTCTTGCTCAAAACTTTTAGTTTATTTATGGGATATTCTTTGAAGTTTCTAATTATTAAGTTGTTGTTATTGTACTGATGGCCAGGTGAGCCCAGAGTTGTATGGAGATCATAGACCTGGGCTCTTTACTTATTGGATGGTGTGTTCTAGTACTTCTGCTAGATAATCAAATTAAAAAAAAATATTCTGACTCAGTATTTTAATGGAATGAGAATGAATTGTTTCGTACCTCCCTTGCTCTTAGACAGTAATTTAAACTTTAAAATACTAAAATGGATTTATTTTAAATCGAAGAGGAATCATAGACTTTAAGTTCAAGTCAAAATGTCTGCAAATGTTTTTGAAGTTGTAAAAGCGTCACTTGCTCTTAGTCTATATTGAAAACAACTTTAAAATACTACAATGGATTTATTTTATATTTAAGAGAAATCATAGACTTCAGTACAAGTCAAAATGTATGCAAATGTTTTTGAAGCTGTAAAAGCGTTGAATTTTTAGAGTCAAACGTTTTTTAATATCCTTGGGTTAAATAAATTTATGTGTTATGTTTCTAGGATTTCCTCCTTGTGATTCGAACTTACTACCGTAAGTGATTTCAAGGCCCAAAGCAGCTTGGTGCGACTAATTGGAGGCATGCATCCAACAGCATCCAGGCTGCTTGCCACAAGACAATGCAGCCTATAGAAAATGAAATAAATCTCGTATTCTCAAAATCTCGCTCCTCCATCGACACCTGCTATTTAATCGTGTTTTATGTACTATAATTTTCTATGTCATTTATGCGTGCCACGCCTGGAGACTGACCCTATAATCCTACCCAATCTCAATGCCCATTAACAAACCGGAGACAAATTAAAAATAATTGATTACGACTATAATATTAGAATTCCAACATTTAATTTTCTTTTGTGTTTGCAACAATGTCATTTCTTTCGCATCTCCACATGATAAAGCAGGTTGTCAATTTTGAAAACCAGTGGTTTTAAAGCAAAAAGGTCAACACTGATTTGCAATAAATCACCAACTCATAATGGCAACATGTCCTCGAGTGCTTATAATAGTTATCAAAACTATTTTGTAGCATTGCTTATAATAGTTATCAAAACTATTGTGCGGCAATTTTTTTTTATGGAAAAAACGAAAAGTTAAAATTTAAATACGAAAATAAGTTCAAACACAAATTGTTAAAAACCTCGGCCAAGAAAATAGCACAGAAATTTCGAGACATATCATTTCAGATTATAACATCTAAAGAGCAAAGTATATATTACCTTGTTGGTGAAGAGCCAAGTAAATATTACGTTTTGGTGGAAAACTTTGACAATTTTTTTTCTTATTTTTATTTTTTTAACTTTATATGTTTGGACAAATCAAAATATATTTTAAATATTTTATTAGTAAAATTTTAATTATATGTAAATTAAAGTATACATATATATAATTTTATTATTTTTAAATTTTATGATTTTTGTTGTTGTTGTATGTCAACTTTTATTTATTTCATTTTATATTAATTGGAGAAATATTAATATCTCATGTTTGTTGTTAATTTATTGGAGAGTCACTATAAGATGATCTTCATATTAATATAATTTCACTTTTTTATATTCTAAATATTAGGTATTGAAATATATAAGATATGAAATGAAATGAAAAATATATATTTAAGAAATGAAAAAAAAAATCTAAGAAATGAAAAAAAATATATATTTAATATTTTTCAGTGAACATGAACACTGCCTTGAAAACCTAGTCAAAAGGATTGAAATATATACATCAATATATCTGCTCTTTTATTGAAACCATTAGGAATGTTCAATATATAAATCAATATATCTGCTCTTTTATCGAAACCATTCATTTTCAATTACATCAACTCTCAAAAGCTACATACAATTAGATCCTCTCCATAGCAGGTGGCAATGTCGGGAACATTGCCACCACATGGCTCTTGTTTAATGATGTGGTGATGACGTCTTCACAAATTTAAAAAATTTGAACTTCACCTTGGCTTAGGCATACACATATTCACGTCTACAACAACCGTGGTGGCATGATTCTCCTTTATGTCCTTCACTGCCTCAGGCTGGCAACAAATGGTCCTCTGATTGAAAACTATTATTTTATTGCTCTTTACCTTTGCATGTAGAGGTTTATCTATTCATGGCATGTTATTTTTCACGCAGGGAATACGCTAGACTTCTTCTTGACGCTATATCTCCATGACATGATCAATCAACCCGAATCATCTTCACGCTAAACTGGACTTCGATTTTGATGGCCGCTCTCCTCAATACCAACCGCTTCTCTCCAACAATAATCCGTGGCACAATGAACCTACTAGGATAAGTACGATTGTAATGATTGTTCTTTCAATTTTATTCACAGCATAGTAGCATAATTTGAGTGTGATTACGATTAGATAAGGAAAAAATACGTAATGAAAAAATCTAGTACGAATAAATTACGGAAGTAGAATGCTTACATATAATACTTTTAATTAAATATTCACAAATACACCTTAAATGTACATAGATATTTGCATAATAAAATCAATCATTTATTTAAAAAACAAAATAATAAAATCTCAGGTTATTAATAACTACTATTTTAATAAGATAGTATTAAATTGAATTGTATTTTTATTTTATAATGTTCAAATAATTAAAGTTTGTTTTTTTTTAAATTGTTTTTAAAAATTTAATTGTTCACTAGTAAAAGCCCATATCCATTTTATACCTACACCGAATATTCGACGGATTTGAATTATTTTGAATTTCCATACATGAACTACCAATACAGCCGAATTATGCTACTATGCTTCATAGTCATTGTCACGTCCCCTCCCATCAGACCGAGCAAGGGAGAGAACATGACACTAAATCCAGACATCTAGCCCCATGATTATTAACATATATATATATATATATATATATATATATATTCATTCAAGAAACATAGAGGAATTAAATTCTATTACAAATGTAACATACATTCAAGATATTCATGGTAGTCATCAAATAAATAGATTACAGAATGTGTACAGAATTAACACAAGAGAGTACTTATCTTAAAACAAAGTAGTCCCGAGCAACTGGCTATGCAACTACAACGTTCCACCCAACCATAGGCTAGTTGTGCTCATCAATCTCTCAACACAACTGCCACCCCCGAGCTGGGCATGATTTCTACAAGGAACAGGGAGAGAAATTATTCAAACCCTTGAGCCAATGGTGTTAATCCAAATGTCAATGAAGGAACCCATAAACCCTCAACTACCCATTTTGACTTATGCACCCAATCATTTAATTCTTCCAAGAGTTGGTTGAGGTAGTTAATGCATTGGGGATGGAAAGGTATGGCATCCAATTTCGTGTATGGGCAAGCCATCAATCTGGGAAATTGTATTTTTGCTTCTTGGGAAAGAAAACACCCACAAAATGGTGCCCAAAGCCATTCTTCACCCATGGTCTTTGCTCTCTCACACAGTCTAAACTAGCTGGGGCTTTCTCCTTCATGCTCTCCATCATTTTCTTGCATTTTCCATAGATGGGAACTCGTTTTTGGATTGCACAGTGGCTGGGAGGAAGGTGTTAGAGATAATTACTCCTTGATCACATTAGTCAGATGCTCAGTTCCTAACAAGCAGTTAGATGAATCTTAGTTAGAACTAAGACATAGTTGCATGTAGTCACATGCAACAATCAGTTATGTCTAAGTTAAAGAGTCTAAGTTCAGCATGTGATACTTCTATATATTCAGGCCTTCAGGTCCATTGTAAGGATGAACTTTTATGTGAATAGAAAACAACAGCTTGTTCCTTAAAATTCATCATGGTATCAGAGCTTGATTAAGTCTCTTGGAGAGCATATTGATCCAAGAGAAGATCCAAGCATATTGTATTCTTCCATAGCGAAGAGGGATTCTTCCATAGTGAAGAAGGCAGAGATCATTTGATCCAAGCCAAGATCTTTCACCAATCAAGTGAAAGAATTGATCCAAGAAATTGGACAGAGATTCGGGTTCAAGTTTGAAGCACAAGACAGAAATCGACCCAAGAAAGCTTTTAGATCCACAGATTTGAAGCAAATTCGTGAAGAAACTCCAACCGTTGTTGGAAAGCATGAAGAAAATAGCCAATATGCAAATTTGTGTTGGCGAGGCTGTCCTAATCAGTTCGTGGAAGATAGCCGCGTGAGGAGAAGCAATGTTGAATCTACCTGAGGAAATTTGCATGAGCCTGAGAAAAGTGTCATCCATCTGTTAATGGCATGGTAGATCCACAAGTTGAAAGTAATTCGTGTGAATATTACCGCCGAAATAGAAGAGGAAAGAAATCCCTGGAGAAAGGCCTCAGTGAACTAGCTGAGAATGAGAAGATCGCTGGTCAAATATGCCTGAAGAGGAACCAAACCACCTGAGAATACCACCGCATGCAATTCTGCGTGAAGAAAATACAGTTCTAAGGAAAGCGTTGTTGAAGAACCTAGCCGTGAAGTAAGATACGCCCGGCCAATAAAAGAGATTGTTGGAGCCGTGAAGAAACTCCCATCGCAGTTGGAGAGTGTGAAGAAGGAAGCCAAACTTCTGTGTTGAAGGAGGTGCCATCAATCTATTCATTGAATAAGAGTACATCCGCTTGCAAATTTTGAAGCGGTTGTGACCAGATCTGGATTTCTCGCAGGTAAGCAATCCGAGTGAAGTGAATGGTCTGAGTGAGATATCAGTTGTTGAAGTTTGTAGCTGTCGAACATAGCAGTGAAGACGCCCTGAGAGAAAACGTGAGGAACTCATCCTCCCGCGTGGAGTCCACAGACTGAAGTTTGATCGTGTGAATCACAATTCGTCGTGATGATTCAATGCCGAGATTAGACATGTAGAATTCAATGCCAAGATTGTAATCGGTGAATGCGTGAAGAGGAGAAGGCGCGATCTCTATCCACGTGAAAAGTAAGTTTTTAAAAACAATTTTTTTAAGACCATCAAAGAGCTTTATCATATATGAAAAGTTGGAAAAGTATTTTTAAGAAATTTTGAAAATAAGAAAGTGTGAAAGGGCATTGAAAAAGGATTTGTAAAGGTTTGCTTTGGTAAATACGGATATATTCCGATTTTGTTTTTAAGATTGAAACCCTTGCAGGATAGTAAAGGTTTGTAGCTTAAGATTGAAGGAAAAGCTAAGATTTGAGGGAAATCTTGCATTAAGGGAGTGCGAAGCAAATCCTCTATTTTTTTAGGGAGCAATAAGGAAGGAAGGATGTGGACTCAAGAGAAGGAGTCCATAGTCCTCAGTGAGCCTCAATAGAAGGCTAATACACAATTTGATAACCTCATAGCAACAGAGAATGAAGAACTTGAACCAGAGTATGATGGTGATCACCTTTCTTATGAAGAAAGAGTGATAGTGCTACAACAAAAGAAGCTCATTAATGAGTTGTTGTTTGGAATGGTAACCCTACTTGAAAATGAAGATCAAGTAACAACTAAGGAGGACAAAGCTAAAGTAACAAGTTTCGAAGAAGATTTGGCATTCATTGAGGATTGGCCTGCAAAGCCAAAAGAAGTTGTAGATGACAACTTACATTCTGTAGTAGCAGAATCTGAAGAAGAAGCAAGATATGCTATGTACCTAGTTGAAAAACTGGAGGAAGAGACATGCAACAAGTATTTTGCAAGAAGCATTGAAGATGTTGTAGATCACCGGTTTTTCAACGAGAGCCATGGAAAAAAGAAAAATTCATGCAATAACAAGAAGAGATATCCAGAGTTTAAAGTCTAGAGCACAAAGAAGAAGAAAAACACTGAAAGCTTCAAAGTTTGGAGCAGAAAGTATGATAAGACGCTGCATCAACACATTGCAACAAAGAAAGTCAAGATGGAGATGTTTTGTAAGCCTAGCTGAGACATAGACTAGCAGACAATCATTTTTGATGAAATTCCTTAGAGGCAGTATGTTTTAGCTGCAATTAGATAGTATGTTTAGCAGTTGTAATTAAGGGAGAGTGTTAGAGATAATTACTCCCTGATGACATCAGTTAGATGCTCAGTTCCTAACAAGCAGTTAGATGGGTCTTAGTTAGAACTAAGACATAGTCGCATGTAGTCACATGCAACAGTCAGTTAAGTCTAAGTTAAAGAGTCTAAGTTTAGCATGCAATACTTCTATATATTCAGGCGTTCGGGTCCATTGTAACGATGAACTTTTATGTGAATAGAAAACAACAGCTTGTTCTTTAAAATTCATCAGAAGGGAGTCATGATTTGGGGGTTTAGGGAGGCCGTTTTTGTCCCTAGAATGCCATAAACATTTCCTGAAAACGATTTTGCTCTCCCAAGGTTGATTCCCCATTTTCCATTTCATTTTTGGTTGCCCACATTTTTTTGAAGCTAAGAGAAACCCATTTGAGGCATCCCACTATCAAAACATTCCTCTTCATGCCCAACAATTGTGATTTTTCTGTTATGCGCATACCTGTTTTGGTTTGAATTTTTGAGCAAGAAATTAGGAGTGGAAGTGGACCAGAATTGGCTTGATAAACCTAGTGAGGAAGGTAACTTCTCAAGAAGATCAAAAGGGTTGGCTACTCTTCTATGCACACCTTGAAGAATGCTATGAACATAAATAGTAAATAATTAATAAATAAACATAATTAATTGTACTTAAGAATGAAATGGCATGACCTTTCATTCACGATGCCCAAGCCTTATTTAATAGGCAAGTTATCAACCATTGTAGTCATCTTTTATCCTATCATCTAATATATTATTCTTATTTATCATTCAATATGAGAGTTGGATTTGACTAATAACAGTCCAACTAGATACGGTTGCTGCATTTGGTATCAGAGCTGGATCGACTCCTTGCTCCAGCCTTGGCTACGCTCACAGCTTACTCTCTTTCTGATCTGCTCGCTCTAGCATGCCTTCCCCTTTTCACCACTCCACCACACTCCAACGCCCTCATAGCTCCACTCCCTCACAACTCTTCTCACTCTCCCTGCGCAATCCCTTCCCTCCACCACACTACATCCTTCCACAACCATCAAGTCTTTTCTCTCGCACCCTCCAGCTCGCCGCGCTGCCCTCCTCCACGCAGCCTCATCCACCGCACCTCCTTCCTCCATGCTAACCCTCCTCTACACCAAAATCCTCCCCCGTGTAGCCACACCTCCTCCTCCCTGCCTCCAGCTCGCCCCTACTCCCTCCCACTACACGCCCTCTGCCCACTCCCCCACCTCCTTCCCTGCCCCGCGCTGCTCCATGCAGCTCCCTCATCACTTTCCCCTGTGTTCCCCTCTCCAGCACCACCACTCCGCTCCTCCACGGACACACCCTTTGGCCCCTCCCACTGCGCCCTTCCACCTACACGCCAAACTCCCTCTGCAGCCACCAACATTCGCCACCCTCATTGCACCTACGCCCTTCCTCCTACACTCCAAACTCCATTAAACCCTACAAAAAAAAATTACTCCCGTCATTTTTTTTCAATAAAATAAATAAAATATAATAATAATATTATTATTATAATATTTATTTTAATATATATAAGTTTTTCAAAAAAACTATATACCAAACTATTTATATAGTTTATAAAAACACAATAATAATATTAATTAATTAATATTTATTATTATTCAAGAAAATTTGAAGATTTTGTATAAGACATTTTTTCCACCCCTTATAAACCGAAATAATGCCTCCATATTCACCCCCCCATACCAGGTCGAGAACCATGACATAAATGAAGGATCGACTAGAAAAATTAGAAAAAGACCAAATTAGAGATTTAAAAATCCTCGAAGGTCTAAACTCCAGAATGGAAAAAATGGACAAACTTAACAAGGATTTTCAAGAAGAAAAAGAAGAATTTCCGCAGAAGGTGCAATACGAAGTTGCTGGAGCAGTCTCATGGGAAATGCGGAAGGTACGAGAAGAAATGAAAGCATATTTCGATGCAGGACTAGAAAACATCAAGCAGTTTTTTAAGGATAGAGATGACTCTAGACATAGCGAGTCGCCGAACGGAGACCACTCATGTCGCGATACAACTGATACCAATGATCATCAATCAAATCCCCCCAAAGTGGAGATCCCAGAAGACCATAAAGATTACAATCATCATAAACTATATTGGGCCACAATGCAACCGATGGGAGGATACTCAATGAAACCTGAATTGGAGTTACCCAAGTTCGATGGAGAATCAAAACAGAGCGTGGCATGGATCAACAAGGTGGAAGAATTCTTCTGCATTCACAAAATCTTATCAGAGGACGAGAAATATAAATACGCCTCCATGCAGCTCGAAGGACGGGCATACAATTGGTACATGTGGTGGAAGAAAATGACAACAATATGTGCCTACAATTGGGACAAATTCAAAAATGATTTCTTTAAAAGATTCGAAGATGTGACAGAGAAAGAGTTTTTCACCAAACTAACTAGGCTACAGCAAGAAGGCAACGTGGAAGAATAAACCTATGCATGGGAAGTGTTAGCAATGAGCTTACCAGAATTAATAGAGGGTCAGCGACTCCAAACATATATCTCTGCTCTTAAACAATACATAAGAGACGAATTAGAATTACATAATGTGTCCAATTTGGATAAGGCTAGGCACAAAGCAAAGCTTATTGAAGAAAGATTCAAACAATCAAGACAAGGGAACCCTAACAAGGGATATTTGCGACAGCAAGAGATCCAGTGCAGGTATTGAGAAGATACATGGTCACCCGACCATCAATGTAACAAATATCAGTCACATGGCTATGAAGTTGGAAAAAGCTCAAAAACATTGAGCAGTCGCACCAACAATGACAAAAAAAACAAGAAGAATACTTGTCGTCGTTATGGAGAAGATTGGTTCCTAGGACATAAATGCAAGACCAATCACACATCACATTGCAAAATCATTAATGGGAAGCAAGTACAGGTATCAAGAGAGGCAGATACGGTTGATTCGGATACAGAAACAAGCTCATTTGAAGCATCAGTTGCAATGATTACGTGTACTCAACAGGTCGATAAGAAATAAAAGGTAGAGACACCAGAGAAAGATTACACCCAACAGAAGGAAAGCCAAGCACTGGCAAGCAAATATCTACCACCTCAGTTGAGAAATCATGACATCCTTAAATCGAAACAATTCATTTTTCGAGTAACATAATCTAGGAATTCAGGTCCAAAAAGACTACAACTTAATAGGAAAATTAAAGATAGGGATGTCACAATTTTGGTCGATTCTAGAAGTACCCATAATTTGATCAACATCAATAAGGCAAAGGAACCAAATCTTTTTGTGTTCCCCGCAAAAGGGCTTAAAGCCTCAACCATCGTTAATCAAGACATAGAAGAAGTCGAAAAATGTCATAAGGTATCGTTGTACCTGCAAAAATTACACCTACAACTCAGTTGTGTTTCCTTACCTCTCAAAGAAGTAGACACGGTATTAGGCGCTGATTGGTTAGCATCGCTGGGGACTTACTCTACCAACCTGCGAGAGCAACACATGGAATTTGAATGGAAAGGAAATAAGTACTGACTGAATGGAACGAGACCGAGAGTTTCTCCACCTAAGCAGAAAGAATCACAACACAACAAAGACCCAGGCCATCATCAAGATAGAGGGACCAGTCCAGATCACTTAACTCAAATCAAGCATCAACACAAATCAAGAATAAAAGACAATGACTGCAATACAACTTTGAGGACAAAGCTCCCTTTAAAGGGGGTGGCAATGTAATGAATATTAAATAATAAATACATGTAATAATTAGTAATAGTTAATAATAGTAAATAGGTATTATTGAGAAGTTACGACTCCTCAAGTTAAGCCAAAGCTATATTTAAGTGGGCCACTTCATTGTATAATCATCACCTTTCAATATAATATTATCATTTTATCTCAAATATGGAAGACGGGTTCGCTTCTTAACTTAGTGAATGGATACGTTCACTGCATGGACAAGTGTAGCATACGCAGAATTATGCTCGAAACAGAAGAAGTTATAGAATAAGATGTATTTTGTTATAAGATGTATTTTTTTATATTATTATATGTATTTTGGCAACCCGGACCTAAAACCATAGCATCCAAGTCATCCACCACGTTGGTGGGAAACGAATTACCCGTCAAAATTTAAAAACTAAACTGGTGCATGCGCGTGTATTTAAAAAGCACGTACGCACACAATGGCGCATATGCGCCCAATTGCGCGTACGCACAAAATGGCGCGTGCGTGTTGTTTTTAATAAAGTTTGAAATTTGTCATAGTAATTAAATAATTTTTTAAATTATATATTTCTTAATAATTAACAATGTTTTAAATTGAATTGAATTAAATTTATATGATGATGAGGAGGAGGAGGAGGAGGATGGGGATGCTGACGATGATGTTGATGATGATGATGAGGATGATGGGGATGATGACGATGATGTTGATGATGAGAATGAGGATGATAATGATGATGACGAAGATGATTATGATGATGATAAGGAGGAGGAGGATGATGATGATGATCATATTCGTCATCATCAACATCATCATCTTCATCTTCGTACTCATCTCCATCATCATCCATCATCTTCATCATCATCATCTTCGTCATCGTCATCATTATCAATGATGATGATGAAGAATATGATGATGACGAAGATGCTGATGATGATGTTGACGATGATGATGATGATGATGACGAAGATGATGATGATGATGATGATGATGATGATGATGATGACAATGATGATGATGTTGATGATGTTGATGATGAGGTACTGGGTGATGAAGAAAATGATGATGATGGAGATGATGATGATGATGATGATGATGATGATGACGATGATGATGATGTTGATGATGGAGATGATGATGATGATGATGATGATGATGATGATGATGGGGATGAGGATGAGGTTGATGATGATGATGAGGAATTGGGTGATAATGACGATGATGATCATATTCGTCATCATCAGCATCATCATCTTCATCTTCGTACTCATCTACATCATCATCCATCATCTTCATCATCATCATCATTGATAATGATGATGACGACGACGACGACGATGACGATGATGATGATGATGATGATGATGAAGATGATGGATGATGATGAAGATGATGATGATGACATTGATGATGATGATGATGACGATGATGATGTTGATGATGAAGATATTGGCCAAGATGATGATGATGATGATGATGAGGATGGGGATGATGACAAGGAAGTGGGTGATAACGATGATGATGATGATGGAGATGATGATGATGATGAGGATGATGAGGATGACGAGGATGATGATGATGAGGATGATGACGATGATGCCATTGATGACAAAGATGATTATGATGATGATGATGAGGAGGAGGAGGAGGCTCCTTGTAGAGGGATAGTGTCATGGATTCTATGTGTTATTGATGATGTGTGAGGTGTAGAATTTTCAATTAAGGCCCAGGTGGAATTCAATTGATCTCAATATGCTTCAATAAGATCTCGAGGAACCTGTTTTCTTTCTTTGATGATGTTCAATGCTTTTCAACATATACACAGTCTTGCATGGTAGGCTGAGGATGCATTCATGGCATTTGATCTTTACAAAATATAGGTTTTGTCAAAATGAAATTCAAATTGCCTCTTTGATGAATCCTCCTCTACAAGACTTCATTTATTGCATGAATGTCACAGACTCACAGAAACTCTAAACAACACTCAATGGCATGCAACTACAAATAATGGCATGCAACTATAACCACAAACCAAGTAGAGGTTGATTTTATGCATTGATATAGAGAGGTGGCAGTAGGCACACAATATGTAGAAACAATGAGTTAGAAAAAACATTTGGACCAAAGTACCACAATGCTTATTAATAAAATTAAAAAAAACAATTTTTGGCTCAGGAATTGTGGTTTATCACCACGTTTCTCTTCGAAACTCGCCATCAAAATACGTATAAAAATAACATGTCTTTACATCCTCTTCCATTTAAATACTCATCGCATAGTCATAAATAAGGATTATTATGCATGCACGTCCTCACCTTACAATGTCAATTGGGTCAAGGCGCATAGACAACCATAAATTATCAAATGTGTCAAAGAGTAAGCCCTTCCAAAAAAAATTAAGACCCACGCTTCAAACTTCATCACCGATTCCAATTTATGCAAATATTTTCGAAGTGGGGGAAGGTTTGGCATTAAATGGTGTAAAGATTGGGGAATAAATGGTGTAAATGTTATACAGGGGCGCGTGCGCGGGTTTGGGTGCGTGCGCACTCCCGACGTGTACGCGCGAAAAACATGCGTACGTGCGTTTAAGCACACGTGTGCGGCCCTATTATTAGTTAAAAAAAACAGAGTTCTCTGTTTCCAGAGAATTCCACCAAAAACACGGGTTTCACTTCTTCCGCGGGTTTCAAGCTCTCACAGGTTTCTTATTGGCTCACACTCATTGATATTTTGGATACTCTTTGATCTATTGGACACAAAATCACCCTTGGAATCTATCAAACATCTTCAGTGGTCTTGGAATCTAGTGGATTCATTCAAGCTACCAGTTTCCATTTCAAGTGGATATCATTTCTATAGAGGTATGGTTAATTGTAAATAAGTCTTTTCATTCACAAGATTTGAGATGAGCCCATGCCTTTTTTTTATCATATGCCCACAACAATATCCATGCATATACAACAATGAATTTGACAAGAATATTTCCCAAGTTCACATCTTAAAAAACTCATATGAACACTAGACAAGATGAAGTATGCAACCTCCTCATTGTGTAATTTGTTCCCAAGTTAATTTTGTTCTTTTCACCTCATATTATGCTAGCAAAAAAAACCACACACTCACTAAACATAACTAAAAATATCACTTCAACTCATCCACAAAACCTCAACTCTCTCATCTCTTATTCAATACCATTGTATGGAATGAGGATATCTGTAAGTATATGCACCTTTCCTTTCTCTATGAATCCAAATATGATAATATTCATCCATATTTACCATCCTTACAATATCCCCTCACCTTTAATAATGATTTTTTTTCCAAAAACCAAGAATTTCCCACTTCATGCTCTATTCAACATGATGATTGTTGGTATAGTCCCTAGTTCCACACTCTCCAACACCTACCCACCCTAGAAATTGCACATTGAAAGGTCAAATTATATTCCCCCTAATCACCCTTCCCAAGACCATGATCCTTGTTAGAAACCTTTGCATCCTTCTTAAGGTTTTGCACAAAACAAGGTATACATTCATTCTATTGTGATGCATTGTTGAATTCAACCATGGGTATTTTAAACCCAAAATCACATTCTCTCATCTCAAGGTTTATAGATCTAAGGAAATAGTTTGTTGTTGTTTCTTCAACTCCTTAATGTGTTATATAACCTAGTAATTTACGATGGTAAAGGACATTGCCTAAAATGGAAGGATATACCATTCCACTATGAAGACAAAGCAATCAAACTAGGTGCAAAATTTAGAATTGATAACATTAAGGGAGAAAGCAAAAAATGCAACTAATTAAGGTTACCTTATTTGATGTAGAAAAACTATCAAACTATTCCCAAGGCATCTCTAGCCATCTCTGTTGTAGGGTGTTACTACCATAATTTTTATGAATTCATGGCTAGGCAAGACACTAGTTTCTCCTCTCTCCACTTGACCAACTATCATCTATATTGATCGGAATTGTAAGGGATAATGATGTTTATTCGAACACAAATAAACCAACATAGTCTGTAGTTGTATATGTTAATTTGTAAAGTGGTAAGCTATGTTGGAATGTGTCAGGTTCATTGTATAATGGCATTAATATCTTATTTGTTGTTTCTTTTGCAGGGGTAGGCCTGATAATTGTGTTAAAGAGACTTTTGGAGATGGGAAACCCATGAAATGCAGAAAAAAAAATAGAAGGAATATTCCCATTGAAAAGGTCAATGACTTAAGAGAAAAGGTCAGGTTGGGAATGGAAAGATTGAGACATGGTCCTATCATTGCCCCGGATCATGCCACTAATCCTAACACAGTTGTTGACGTGAAAACCTCTTGTTCAGAACCATGGGTAAAGCAGTCGCGTCCAACGGACCCAACTCAAATTCCAACATCAACACAATCTCCAACCAACAATCCATCAACAAGTCATTCTGAAGTTCCTCACGACACAAGAATTTTGGGAGATGCTGCATGTGTAGAGATGGACATACAAGCCTTGCTTAATTTGCAATCTCCCTAAGAAGACCACAACCCTATCGACCACACTCCCATTATGGCCTAATCTATGAATGAAGCACCACAACAAACAAGCTTGGGTATTCACGTATCATGTCCACCTTCCCTACCCTGACTGTCCAGTGCAAGAAGAAGAACTCCTAGACAAATTCATGTGGATGAGAGTGCGATGTTGGGGCTTGAAGGAAAGTTTCCAAAATGCACTATCGAATGGCAATGCAACAAAATTGTCAAAGAATATTTTGAATCCAAAGGTGATGCAGGTAAATGTCAATTATTGCTATGTTTGTTAAAGTCACATTCTTTAGCTGTTGTTAGGAGAATTTTGGGCATAAAGATGGTTAAAAGTTCAGAGGCCAACAGTCATATTGTTAGAAATCTCCAATCCGCATTTAATGTGATTGGGAAGATGTCTCGTACAAAATATATTTGTGCGGCTCGTCGTGTTTTAGCAGAATTAGTTGTAAGCAAGTCCACAAGGCAATGGCACCTACTATCACACACTTCTCACATACTCAAATTAAATAGAAAAACTATTAAAAAGTACTCTGTTATAAGAGAAAATGTTGACACTCCGGGTGGAAATGATTGTTGGGCTTTTGTTGGTAGGTTGCCTCGTGCAGATAGGAAGCTAATTGATGCTGTTAAGGAGTTAGTACAAAAGTTTTGGCATGATCATACTAGACCTTCATCAAACCAATGAGATGTGCTAAAACTGAGAAAAGGTTCTACTGAACGTGAGCCCCGTGTTAAACACTTCCTTGACACCCCACAGATTGAATTCTATGAGAGATTCAGGAACGAGCACACACAATTGAACCTAGGCCAAAGGTCCTTTGAGAAATGCAAACCATGGTACGTTCGTATATGCATTGATCGGAACACTTGTTGTTGTAGATACCACGTAGAATATAAATATTATTATGACAAATATAAACATATATTTTGTGATTTGCATATAACATTGTGTAGGGCTGCAATGAATCCATACTACCACCGAATGCATCGAGAGACTTTATCCACAACATCATGTGTCCAAGGCCCGAAGGACAAAAGTATTATGAAAAATCGTGTCTATATGGGACATGTTCTATGTGCAGTGAGTTTTCTCTTTTGAACCATTGCATTCATGAAAGCAAGGACACATAATTTGGCATGATGGGTGTGGATATGCAGAGCTTCAAGTACATGACCTATCAATTAGACAGTGTCAGAGAAAGTAAAAAGATTGCATTGGTAAAGTCACATGTACAAATGAATATTGCATATTTTTCATATTACACATTCAATTTATGGCATATACATTTTTCCAAAGGCCACATTGTAATATTTCCGTTGTTTCCATGGTAACAGGTATCGATATGCGACTTCTTGACAGAATTCTACGAGAAAAATGAGCAGTATGTTTGACATGTGCATGTAGCGCGATGGCAAGATGAGCAGTACAGAAAATGCAGGGACACATTTCCCGTTGGAACCATAGTGTCAATTGTGGATTTTGCAGAAAATTACACCCTTCAGCCACAAAATGAAATCCAGAGTCAATACTACCATTCAGACCAAGCCAGCATCATGGTACATATTATGTATAGGCATGGGCCAGAGAGCAGCAATGACAAGAGGATAATACTGAAGGAGACAAACTTTTACATAAGTGATGATAGAACCCATGATTTGCATTATGTGCAACATTGTTTTGTGAATTTTCTATGACCAATTGAAGGAGAGAGATATACAGATGGATCAACATTGGATATGGTCGGATGGCTGTGCGGGCCAGTTCAAAAATGCGCAAGTATTCCAATGGATGAGTACTTTGCATAAGACTTATAATGTGCCGCATATCTGGAACTATTTTGAGATCGAGCACTGCAAAGGTGAGCATGATGGGGCCGATGCATGCATCAAGACCGCACTACGAAGGGAAGATATGAGGTTTGACAATGAACCTCATATCCGAGACGCATGGTCCATAGTTCAATGGTGCTCCGCAACAATGTCAAAATGAGCAAGAGATCAACAAACATCATAAGTGGTAGGATGTGTGGTGATAAATTTTTGGCTAGTGGTTGACATGGATCGATCACGTTCCTATAGTTGCGGCATGGTACAAGGAACACATGGATTTCATTCAGTTCAAATCTCAAACAACCACTTTTGAAATATGGACGCGAAAGCTTGCATGCTTTTGCAGCCCTTGCAGCAGTGGCGAATGGGATGAATGTGAATGCATGGACTGGGTTGATGAATGGGATCATGTGTCACTTGCAGTAGACCAACGTGTAGTTGTTGAAACAACCCAGTTAGAGGAGGTTCAGTCAATGATTTTGATAGACTACGACCATATCTCAGATCTTGTACAACCAGGACACATATACACAGTTGTTGCATCGAAAGACAATGAATGGGGCGCGGATTATTGGTTGGCACGGTGCATCCAATGTAAGCAAACCCTCTACAGATCATTAATCGACGATGAAGGAATTGAATTTCCTACTGGATCGATGGTGGTTAAGGGGGAATATCTTACACTAGATGGGAAGTCAAGAAAGACTAGTGGGCATGTATTAATCCAGACCAGGTTCAGTGGTGTATCACTTCACAAACTTTATCATTGGCACAAACATCCATCTTCAGACAATGTCAAGCAAGAGCTCAACCAAGGTATGCTACTACCTGCCTCATTCAGAGCACAGGATATTGATGGAGACAATTAGCAACAGAGAGGATCCAGATGGATTTATTGAATGAGGCCAATCAACTTTACATAAGAGAAAGAATTGCATCAAAGAATGTTATGTTCTACATCGAGGTATGTGTAGTTTTATGTTATTTCGTTGGTACATGCATTTTTGTTGATACATACATACATACATGTGTTTGCCTATGTTTTTTATTTTTCCTATATGTATTAAACTGTTCCATGCTTCTCTTTTATGTTGAATAAAATGGTGATGTGATTTAGATCAAATTTGAGTAATTTGAGTTAGTATTTTCTTAAATATATCTAGTTATGTTTGTAGCATTTGAATATAGCGGTTTTGATAGGTTCTCAAGATTAGAAGTACCAACATCATCTCTAGGATCCTCATCAACATCTCCATCATCATCATCTTCTTCATCATCACCATCACCATCACCACCATCGTCAATTTCTTCATCATCGCCACCATCTTCATCATCATCATTAACTCTAACTCTAACCCTAATTCAATTTCCTTCTATAACTCTAGCCCCAACCCTCACCCAAACCCTAGAACTAAGCCATCTTCTTCATCATCGCCATCACCATCACCATCACCATCACCATCACCGTCACCATCACCATCATCATCATGTCTTCATCATCATCACCATCTTCATCATCATTGTTAACTCTAACTCTAACCCTAATTCAATTTCCTTCTATAACTCTAACCCCAACCCTCACCCAAACCCTGGCACTAAACCATCTTCTTCATCATCACCATCACCATCACCATCATCATCAACGTCTTCATCATCACCATCTTCATCATCATCATTAACTCTAACTCTAACCCTAATTCAATTTCCTTCTATAACTCTAGCCCCAACCCTCACCCAAACACTAACTCTAAACCTAACTCTAACTCTAACGCTAACTCTAACTCTAGGTTCCTCATCAACATCTCCATAATCATCATCTTCTCCATCGTCATCATCTTCATCACCATCACCATCACCGTCACCATCACAATCACCATCATCATCAACGTCTTCATCATCATCACCATCATCATCATCATCCGTGCCCGGTGGACGATTTTGTAGAGTTGACCCCCGTGTGCAAAAATTGCACACTCCCTCACTGAGCAAAACCCTAGTTTCCAAGATGGACGTACAAGATGACACTGGGGCCACAGGACCGGAGGAGACAAGAACCCCTGGCACTATCCCGGTGTCCTGAATCCAACGGAGTCGATGGTTCGTCGATCGGAGCCACGATTGTCATTCTATGGCTCGTTCCGTGTCTCATCCAAAAGGCCTTCATGGACACCTACTGGAATGAGTGGTTGAATCAGTATCCTAAGATTACAGAGCTTTCTATCTCAAAGTTTGCTGAGCGGCTCCTAGATGTAGTATTAGATTCAACAGACAATAAACTTGTTATCACCAGTACACATTTTTTGAACTATTCATCTGCAAATAACTACGTCTCACCCGAAGAGCTTACCAGTCTTTGCAAGAATATTCCCCTAGTAGATGAAGGTGGAAACATCATTAGGGTACGAGGCTCTCTGAAGTTTCTCCAGCCTGCATCCACGAGTAATTGGACCAAGGTGTCCCTGAATGGCCCCAGGGTGCCCGACTAGAATTCCCGTAGCACCCGAACCGTGGCTTAGTTCATGAATCCATCAGTTCTGGGACATCAGGTTTTAGCTAGGCCCCCCCCCACAACATCCCCTGAAGACCTGGAAGCGGTGCCAACAAGCCATCTCCGGAGCTAGAGTTTTTCTATGTGAGGGCCATTCCAAATTCGCTAAAGGGGTTCATTTCACGTTTGGAGGCCCTCGGGCGTGCGTGGCCACCGTGGATAGGTCCACAATGGCCACATGGACCTATGGGAGGTGACTGAATCCAAGTCCTCTCACCGGTTTGGGTTCCGTGGCCCCGGGGAAATTCCTCCAAGTGTCCCTGAATGGCCCTGAGGTTCCCGACTAGAATGCCTGTAGCACCCGAACTGTGACTCGGTTTATGAATCCGTCGGTTCTGGTTGGTCCGAGATGCTGGGTTTCAGCTAGGGGACCCCCCATAGCGTCCCCCGAAGACCCAGAAGCAGTGCCAACGAGCCATCTCTAGAGCTAGGGTTTTGCTCAGTGAGGGCCATTCCAAATTCGTTAAATGGGTGCATTTCTCGTCCGGAGGCCTCCAGGAGTGCATGGTGATCGTGGACAGGTCCAAAATGGCCACATGGACCTATGGGAGGTGACGAAATCCAAGTCCTCTTGACAGTTTGGGTTCCGTGTCCCTAGGGCAAATCCTCCAAGTGTCCGTAAACGGCCCTAGGGTGCCTGACTAGAATGCCTGTAGCACCCGAACCGTGGCTCGATTTGTGAATCCATGGATTTTGGTGGGTCCTGGACACCGGGTTTCAGCTAGGGGACCCCCTACAGCGTCTCCTGAAGACTCAGAAGCGGTGCCAACGAGCCATCTCCGGAGCTAGGGTTTTGCTCAGTGAGGGCCATTCCAAATTTGCTCAAGGGGGGAATTTCTCGTCCGGAGGCCCCCAGGCGTGTGTGGCCACTGTGGATAGGTCCACAATGGCCACATGGACCTGTGGGAGGTGACAGAATCCAATTCCTCTCATCGGTTTGGGTTCCGTGGCCCCGAGGCAATTCCTCAAAGTGTCCCTAAACGGCCCCGAGGTGCTCGACTAGAATGCCCGTTGCACCCGAACCATGGATCAGTTCATGAATCCATCAGTTCTAGTGGGTCTAGGATGTCGGGTTTCAGCTAAGGCCCCCCCCACAATGTCCCCCGAAGACCTGGAAGCGGTGCCAACGAGCCATCTCCGGAGCTGGGGTTTTGCGCAGTGAGGGCCATTCCAAATTCACTAAAGGGGTGCATTTCTCGTCTAGAAGCGCCCAGGCATGCGTGGCCACTGTGGATAGGTCCAAAATGGCCACGTGGACTTGTGGGAGCCGATGGAATCCAAGTCCGCTCGTCGGTTTGGGTTCCGTGTCCTTGAATGGCCATCACTGAGCAAAACCCTAGCTATGGAGATGGCCCATTGGCACAATTTATAGGTCTATGAGGCATGCTTTGGGGGAACCCCTAGCTGAAACCCACCATCCTGGACCTACCGAAATCGACGGATTTGTGAACCAAGCCACGGTCCGGGTGCTATGAGCATTCTAGTTGGGCACCCCGGGGCCGTTCAAGGACACTTGGAGGATTTGCCCCGGGGCCACGGAATCCAAACCGGCGAGAGGAATTTGATTGTCACCTCCCATAGGTCCACATGGCCATTGTGGACTTGTCCACAGTGGCCATGCACATCCGGGGGCCTCCGTATGAGAAATGCCCCCTTGAGCAAATTTGGAATGACCCTCATTGAGCAAAACCCTATCTGAGGAGATGGCTCATTGGCACTACTTTCGGGTCTTTGGGGGACACTGTGGGGGGTCCCCTAGCTAAATCCTGACATCCCAAACCCACCAAAATTGACAGATTCACAAACCGAGCAATGGGTCGGGTGCTACGGGCATTCTAGTCGGGCACCCCTGGGCCATTCAGGGACACTTGGAGGAATTACCCCAGGGCCACGGAACCCAAACCAGCGAGAGGACTTGGATTTCGGCACCTCCCACAGGTCCACGTGGCCATTGTGGACCTGTCCACAGTGGCCACGTATGCCCGGGGGCCCCCAGATGAGAAATGGCCCCCTTGAGCAGATTTGGAATGGCCCGCACTGAGAAAAACCCTAGCTCCGGAGATGGCTCATTGGCACTACTTATAGGTCTTCAAGGGATGCTGTGTGGGGTCCCCTAGCTGAAACCCGGTGTCCTGGACCCACCGGAACTGACTGATTCACAAACCGAGCCACGGTTCGGGTGGCACGGGAATTATAGTCAGGCACCCTGGGGCCATTCAGGGACACTTGGAGGATTTTCCCCAGGGCCATGAGACCCAAACCGACAAGAGGAATTGGGTTCAGTCACCTCCCATAGGTCCATGTTTCCATTGTGGAACTTCCCACGGTGGCCACGCACACTCGGGGGCCTCCGGACGAGAAATGCACACCTTTAGCGAATTTGGAATGGCCATGACTGAGCAAAACCATAGCTCCAGAGATGGCTCGTTGGCACCACTTTCAGGTATTCATGGGACACTGTGGGGGTTCCCTGGCTGAAACCCGGCGTCTCGGACCCACTGGAACTGACAGATTCACGAACCGAGCCACGGTTCGGGTGCTATGGGCATTCTAGTCGGGCACCTCGGGGCCATTTAGGGACACCTTGGCCCAATTACTCATGGATGCAGGCTGGAGAAACTTCAGAGAGCCTGGTACCCTAATGATTTTGCCACCTTCATCTACTAGGGGAATATTATTTCAAATACTGGTAAGCTCTTCGGGCCAGACGTAGTTTTGAAACCTGCACAAATATGATTGGACAATTTGGCAGCGCATATGCATATACAGAAAATTACACCTGCTGCCAGCTTGTATTATTCCTTAAAGCATCGCATCAGTCATTTCATAAGCAAACTCATTCACTCATAATTTGAAATGAAACTTCAACTATAGGAGCTAGATCAAACTTATAAAAATAAATCAAAAATTTAAAACAAAATAAGTTAAAAACCTAAACAAAAAACAATTATGAAAATAATTCAACAAAATGAAAAGATTGGAAAAAATCGTCGACCGGGCACTTACAGCTAGCGTTCCCAACCGGAACATGCCTATACACACCTGCAGGACTCCCTGGAACCCGGTTTTTCTACATGGTTGGACTTCTATGCCCCTAGCAGGTATCTAGCAGGTGTCCCTAAAGGCCTTTTGGATGCGAGACGGAACGAGCCATAGAATGACGACCGTGGCTCCGATCGACGAACCGTCGACTCCGTTGGATTCAAGACGCCGAGATAGTGCCAAGGGTGCCCATATCCTTTGGTACCGTGGCCTCGGTGCCATCTTGTATGTCCATATTGGAAACTAGGGTTTTACTTAGTGAGGGAGTGTGCAGTTTTTGCACACGGGGGTCAACACTGCAAAATCGTCCGCCCAGCACTTACTGCTAGTGTTCCCAGCTGGAACCTACCTAGACACACCTGCAGGAATCCCTAGAACCCAGTTTTGCTGCACGATTAGACTTCTATGCCCCCGGAAAGTATCCAGCAGGTGTCCCTAAAGGCCTTTTGGATGAGAGACGGAACAAGCCATAGAATGACGACCATGGCTCCGATCGATGAATGGTCAACTCCATTGGATTTAGGACATCAGGATAGTGCCAGGGGGTTCCCCTCTCCTCCGGTCCCATGGCCCCATTGTCATCTTGTAGGTCCATCCTGGAAACTAGGGTTTTCCTCAGTGAGGGAGTGGCCAATTTTTGCACACGGCGGTCAACTTTGGAAAATCGTCCACCGACCAGGTATAGCTAGCGTTCCTATTGTTGCTACAACATCCCCCCCCCCAAATTTTTTAAAAAATATTGGGGCCCCCCTCCTTTATTTTTTGAGAAGAAGTTTTCCTAAGAGTCTTAGGGCCTCAGAGTTTTCTTACTTAGTTTCCTTAAAAAATTGTCTTTGCTTGCCTTACTCTTTGAGTTTATTTTTACTTTTTTCGCCGAAGTAAAAGTTATGTTTCTTTCCCACCGGTGGAATTTATGAACTAACGTTTCTACAACAGCGAAAAAGTTGGCCCAAACTTTCCGAAACGGCGGTAGAAAAGATCAATTCAAACCTTGGGGGAAAACTCATCTTAAGCTTCCGAAAAGGCGAAACCTTTAACCAAGTGAACCTTGGTGGAACAAATTCACCAAGTTTCTTCGCACTGGTGGGAGAATTCGTCTAACTCTTCCTCAGACGATCATATTTTTATGACTAAGTCACCTCGGTGGGAGAACTCGTCTATCTTTTCCGAAATGGCTAATGTCTTCAAGAAACTCTTCCGCAACGGTGGGTAGAGTGGCACTTTTTTGGAAGAACTCAGATAGCACTTCTGCAAAGTCCAGTAAACTTACTTAAGTTGGTTGATGCATAGCGATGCGGAAAAGCTCGGACAATCCTCCCACAACGGCGGACAAACTCAGCTTCTCTTTCCGCAGCAGGTGGAGAACTTAATTGAGTCTTTCCGATTTTGGCGGTCACATTTAATAAGAAAAGTGTCGATTTGACCCATCCATACGCTGCATTAACCCCATTTAATGGCCTTCAACCACCCTATTAATGTCTCGCACATGTCGGATTTATATAAATAGGGCTTGTTGTGGCCACAACAGATCCCATGCTTAGCTAAGCATGGGAGCCCCTAATTTTTAGTAAACGCAAAGGAATTTGGGTGAGTTATATTGTAAATAATTCGACTTTTTATTTTACGTCTAAAATTCTTCACCCATGCCTTTGGTCTATTTGTTTGTAAGGGTTTGATTATGTCTTTCAAAGTGTTTCAGTATGAAGAAAACCAAAATTATGAGTATTTTGTCGACTGTCATCATCATTCCGAAACCCGAAGTTTTGGGGAACCCGAAACCCGCAACCTGATAGGTGCGGATTGTGGAACTGTTGTTTTTAGTTTTGGCTTTGCTAATTCCAAAACCTGCAACCCGACAGGTGCGGATTGTGGGGTCATTCATTAATAAGATTAAGAAATAATCACCCCGAAACCCAAACCCTGCAATGGCGGCATTTGACTTTTGGGATTGCGATTTTTCGTTTATTTGGTGTGTCTTCTCGAAACTTGCAACCCGTAATTTTAGGATGCGGCTTTCGGGAAGGTCATTTTACACTTAATGTTTCCGAATTCCACCACCCGCTTAGTTGGTTTTTGGCTTTCGGAATGGTTACCTCTCCTCACAGTTTCACATTCCTAAACCCGCCACCCACGTGGTCGGTTTTGGATTTTGAGAATATTTTCTCCAACTTCCACTGTTGTGAACCCGCAACCCGCAAATCCGTACTTTCAGGTTTCGGCTTACAGAACCTTTGAATAAGAGTTTTGTCAAAATACCTGAACCCGATTCCACGTCCGCTGCGGTGAATCTCAGTAATCCATTTGTTATGATCGCATGGTTGGTTTTTTTTTGGTAAATGTATTTAATAGGGGTTTTTACCTGTTATTTTTACATTTTAACTGCTGAAGAAATTATGCTATCGCAATATCGTTTTACTGTGGATTGCGTGTCAGGTGTCATTTTTCAGTTTGTTGGTTATTTCAGGTAAGTCCACTGTTATCCCTACGCTGTTAACCTGCAATTTTTCTATTTCTGGTTTGAATTTTATTTGATTTTCTGTATTAATTAGATATTGCAAAGTTCTTCCACCATGTCAAGAAATACACGGTCTAAATCATCGTACAAAGACCCCTTGATCAAAGACCCAAATTTTGGTTTTCTCTCTGACACCAGTGAACGAGTTACTGAAACGTACTAGGTGGATTGGTCTAAGATATATGCCATTTTTGATAATGATGACCTGTCCCATATTGAGAATGATAGACCAGTCTACGAGAAAATTAGGGCTTCCCAAATTCACGCCATCACTACACACCCTTCTATCTTACCCTACACAGATGCAGTTAAGTGGATAATTGAAAATGCTGATGTGAAAGATTGTTCTTTTAATGACAGTACCGGTTGTCAATTGACAAGTTTTTTCCTAGAGGTTTTTGTTCAAGATTTTGCTCTGAAACCCCATGTACAGACCCTCTCTGCTGAGTTCATACAATCGTCCAAAACCCGGTATAATTTCGACCAAATGATTAAGTCCTGGATGCACAAGCCTAATGTCTTTGTACCTAAGTCAAATAACCTTTATCCTATTAGCTGATTTAAGGAACCCTTTTCCCTACTTGCAGCCATGCTCTGCCGGCTTTTTGGTCAACCCAACTGTTCTCATTTTAAAGCAGAGTGGGCACCCATAGCACATCATGTGTTACTTACAAGTGAGTCTTTTCCTTGGGCCTCTATCTTGTCAGCAAAATTAAAAAACACCATCCATGAATATCAGAAGGCACCAGTTCATAAGAAGACACCTTTCTTCCTATCTGCGTATGTTCTAGATGTTTTCTGCTTAGAGTTCTAGTACCCTAATTTTGGTTGGCATTGGACCCCTTCGGATCCACCTATACACATCTATCATTCAGCACTATGGGAAGGGAATTTTTCACCTATGATATATGACATCTCTGACTGTTTTTTGGGTACCATCTATTTCAAGATCTTCCAGCAGCAACCACCTGCATTCTCAGAGGATGCCAAAGCTTTTATCAACACAATGGGTGACTGGTATGTAGGTGAGTACTTTTTGTACATCAGAATCTGGGGAAGTGAAACAGTTCATTTGTTGCCCAGAATAGTTCCAGACAGGATGGTAATACAGGAAGTTTCTTTTCAAACTGCCACTGATGGTATGTATAAGAGACTTGTAGGACCCAAGAAGAAAAAATGTCCTAAGCTTCCTCTGAATCTGGATCAATTGGTCATCCTGACTTCAACTTGGGTTGCAATTTTGGGTGATCAGATAGTTGCTCTGAGATTAGGTGTTGCCTCGAAAAGGAAACATGATCCTAAGAAGTTCTTGGATGCACACCTAAGCAAGTTCACATGAAGATAGACTATACACATGAGTCAATCCCTGATGATTCCATATATCAGGGGGTGGACATATTTTCTCAAGTCCTGGCCAAAGCAAAGGACTCTCAAGAACAACATGACATTCTGAAGTATTAGAAAGAATTAAAGGACATAATCCTAAGTTACAGGGCCATGCAGTTGAATATTGTTTAACAAACAAGAAAAGACAGGGAAGAGAAAGAAGCTCAGAAGTCTAACAATCCTCCTTTTCCCACCAGTCATGATGGAGATAAAGGTAAATATATTCAAGGGGAACTATCTAAAAAGAAAACTAATGAAGAAGCTAAAATCATGTTGCAGACAGCTCATGAATCCAAACAGCAAATGGCGCAATTGTCATCAATGTTGCAGACTCAGCTGTTAGAACCCCCAAAGCCCGTGGACAAAATTCAGCCACTGGGTACACTGGATGATCATCTCTCTACTCCAAACACTCCAGAAGATGATGAATTGGTCATAACCAAGGCTAACCAAGCTAAAAGACAGAAGGTCATGCCTTCCTCATCACAAATTTCCACTATAGATGTAATTGACTGTGATGAAGAAATACTTTCACCTTCCCCAGTACTAGTAGTTGAAGAATTTACTGGAGATACTAAGTCTGATATTGAATTGTTGGATAACATTGATATGGATCAGTCTTTCCCCGAATAGTCAGTGTTGGAATTTAATGTTTCCCCTGGTATCACATCATCAACAATTGTGTTTCCATCTGTTCAGCCAAATTCTACTATGCCCCTGGGAGGAACACTTCCATTTACATTATCCCACTTTTTTAATACCCTCAACAACTCCACTACTTCATTACCTGAACATTCAGTCTCTTTTTCCATTTCACCATCTGCCACTACAGAACCCCAGTCTTTGGTTATCCCTCTGCAATCATCTGCAGCTGATCCAGTAATAACCTCCATCGATGCATCTTCGAAGGTTTCCCCTACACACTCACCTGGAAAAGTGCAGAGTCCACCTCCTTTCCCCGAAGTCAGTAGTATTGCTCAGGTTCCACTTTCTGAGGAATTGGTCTCGCTTCCCTTCCCAGACAAAGGTGTGTCAACTCTTGAAGTCATCATTACACCTTTATCTACTGCTCAAGTCACTTTACCTATCCCGACCTCTGCTATCACTTAGACACCTTCTTTGGTTTCCACAATTAGTGTCACTTCTGTTCCTACGTAGTCCATTACTGAGTATATGGACACAGATGTGGTTCCTCTTGGAGATATCTTCTATCGTCAGGATGACAAGGCGATAGTTAAAAGAGGCAAGAAGAGGGGTCAAGGACAAGGTGTTTTGGAAGCACATGAACCAGATCAGGTGATATGGTCCCCCATAACTAATAACCCAAGAATTGAAGTGGTTGAAACAACAGCAGCCTTAGGGGCTTTTGCCTCTGCTAACTGGGATTTGGTCCAGGTCTTGGACAAAGAAGTTGACCTCAGGGAGGAAGAAATCAGAAACCTGAAGGAAGAATTGGCTAAAACAAAGGATCAACATTCTGTTGATGTGGCTGATCTCAGGAAAACTTGGGTAGATAAGGTACAAGACCTAGAACAGAAGAATGCTACTCTTCTTACTAAATTCAACCTTTTGCAGTCTCAACATTCTGCTGACCTCGTAAAAATAGCCTCCTTGGAAAAGCAGATAGAAGATGCAACTGCAAGTGCAGCTTCCTCCAATGTTCTCAAGTTCACACCCTGTGACCTCAAGAACTTAGCCCTTAAAGTGAATCAGATTCAGCATGAATTACTGAAGAAGTTATACATTGCCTTAGATGAGATCAGGGAAAATTTCATCAGCTTTTCTAAGATGTCTTCTACTCTTGAAGAACAGAAGGCAAAGAGACTCAAAGCTTGTAAAGCTGAAGAAGAAATTGGTCAATGGAAATTGTATATCAAGAATGTTCCAGAGGACATCCCAATCCTTAATACTTTCTAGATGAAGAAAGTCAAGGCATCTTTGAACACGTGGCTTGATTTGAATGAATATGTTGAGGAAATTATTAATAAGTCACCGGACACCTGCACTAGATTATGGTATGCAGTCGACAACATCATGAATGACCTGGGTTTCCCACTCATGAATCTTATTCTGGATGCTCTGCCACCGAAATGCAGACTTGAAGAACTTGAAACCAGATGTGAAGAATTAGCACAGAAGATCTGGGATTTGGAACAGGTCAGCATTCAAGATGTAGATCGTTTGATCAAAGAACCGGTCATCATGGAAGGGAGGATCCTTATGTATCTACGTATTTGGCACAAACTAGCCAAGCATGATATGGAAAACAAAACATGCAACGCTCAATTATCTTTGGAATTTGTCATTTTCCCAAATGTAGATGAACTGTTAAATATTTATGAAAAATGGCAAGATTTCCTGGATCTTTAACTAGATCTGATTTTGTAATCCTTGTTTTGTAGAACTTCTCCTTTTGGAACTCTTATGTCAATTTAGTATATAAGGAGGAAGGTTTTCCTTAGTAAGGGGTTCGGGATTTTGGAATTATAATTCGACAGGAGATATGACTGAAGATACTCTGTGGTCGGGGTCACTGTAATTTTGGTACAGGACATCTTAATACAATAATGTTATTTTCGGATCCATCTTCTGATTATCACTTAAATTTCTTTAAGGATTCCCGATTTTATGTTCCAGATTGTCATCTTTTATGCATATGATCTCTTGTTGAATATATAACGAATACATAGATCTGTTGTATTTGTTTTTCTGTATAACTGATGTGTGTATGAAAACATTTAATTAAATTTCTTTGATTAAATATTTTCTTTACCGATTTCTGCAATTGATCACATATAAACCAAGGGGATCTGTAATTAGGATATCCATGAGCATTTCTAAGACTGTGCCTGGGTTCAACACAAGCTAGTTTTCAATGATTACATCATGATAAAGATTTGGTGTTGTTAAATTTTGAGCATTAATTCACAATACTCTAGGATCTTCACTAAGAGAATAACATATACAGTATATCAATGCATAACAATCACAATAAGCATGACAAGCATCACAAGAATCAAAAGCATGAGAGACAAGAGACATAGAGTTTCCGTGGGGAAAACCCTAAGGTGAAAAACCCCACAACTTCTTCAGAGATAGAGAGAGCAATGGCTCAACCAAAGTACAACCAAAAGACACTGAGATAGTCTCCTAGTAGCAGATGATCCTCCTCCTCACTAGTGTGCCACTTTCTGAGTGAGAGAAGTGTGAGTTTTCGAATGATCAAAATAGAGATCTCCCAATCTCTATTTATACTAACCTATTTGCCCAGTTACACTATGGGGCCAACTTGTCTAGCTAGGTACATCCACAATATAATATATATTTCAGGGCCAACCCCACACATGGTGGTCTAATAACCCATCGGCAAGTACACACACTTGCGACACTTGTCAATACACATGACGACACTTCCTTATAGAGGAATAACACATCTCTTATAAGGGTACATTAAATATATATGAAATACATAGATGAAATACATTCCGAAGTTACATATACATCAACACTCCCTCTTAACTAGGAAGGTATTTCTCGACACAGATTTGCTAGACAAGTCTTCTTCTCAGGATCATCGTCATTGATGCATCGTCATCATCATCCTCACAACTTCTGCTATCTCAACCAATCTCTAAATCTACTCGTCATAGGAAGTTCTACAGAGCCAGTCCTTTTTCATACTGGATGTAGGCCCACCACCTGCAAGTATTCGTTGACACTGGGCATACTGTGGAAATATCAGGACTTATTATGTGCATCACAAAACCTTAAAAGAGTCTCTTGACTAGCAAGAACCCTAAAGAGCATCTGAGGCATTTTTCATCCTGTCCATATCTCCAAGACTTATTACATGTGACCCCACCACAAAACCTCGAAAGAGAATCCTAGGACTGATTAGGAGCACAAGGCTCAACCTATCGGATCTCCCAGGGCACAAATTATATGTGGTCACCACAAAACCTCGAAAGAGCATCCCAGGATTGATTACGAGCACAAGGCTCAACCTATTCGATCTCCCGGGGCACAAATTACATCTGGTCATGGAAAAACCTTGAAAGAGCATCCCAGGACTGATTACGAGCACACGTCTCAACCTATCGGATCTCCTAGGGCACAAATTGCATGCCATAGGACAAAACCTCGAAAGAGCATTTGCCAGATATCCCAGGGCACAAATTACATGCCATAGGAAAAACCTCGAAAGACTATCTCCAGATCTCCCAGGGCACAAATTATATGTCCTCCCAAGCAAAACCTCGAAAGAGCATTTGCCAGATATCCCAGGGTACAAATTACATGCCATAGACAAAACCTCGAAAGACTCTATGCAAATCTCCCAGGGCACAAATTACATGCTTATCTGCACAACCTGTTCCACAGCCAAAGAGTATCAACCTGATACTCACCATACATAATCCTGATGTACACATGATCATCTTGATCATCATCACTGCAACATCCTGCTGCATGTCATCTGGAGAAACATCCTGAAGCTCGTCATCCCTGATTTGAATGAATATGTTGAGGAAATTATTAATAAGTCATAGGACACCTGCATTAGATGATGGTATGCAGTCAACAACATCATGAATGACCTGGGTTTGCCACTCATGAATCCTATTCTGGATGCTCTGCCACTGAAATGCAGACTTGAAGAACTTGAAAGCAGATGTGAAGAATTAGCACAGAAGATCCGGGATTTGGAATAGGTCAGCATTCAATATGTAGATCGTTTGATCAAAGAACCGGTCATCATGGAAGGGAGGATCCTTATGTATCTACGTATTTGGCACAAACTAGCCAAGCATGATATGGAAAACAAAACATGCAACGCTCAATTATCTTTGGAATTTGTCATTTTCCCAAATGTAGATGAACTGTTAAATATTTATGAAAAATGGCAAGATTTCCTGGATCTTTAACTAGATCTGATTTTGTAATCCCTGTTTTGTAGAACTTCTCCTTTTGGAACTCTTATGTCAATTTAGTATATAAGGAGGAAGGTTTTCCTTAGTAAGGGGTTTGGGATTTTGGAATTATAATTCGACAGGAGATATGAATGAAGATACTCTGTGGTCGGGGTCACTGTAATTTTGGTACAGGACATCTTAATACAATAATGTTATTTTCGGATCCATCTTCTGATTATCACTTAAATTTCTTTAAGGATTCCTGATTTTATGTTCCAGATTGTCATCTTTTATGCATATGATCTCTTGTTGAATATATAACGAATACATAGATCTGTTGTATTGGTTTTTCTGTATAACTGATGTGTGTATGAAAACATTTAATTAAATTTCTTTGATTAAATATTTTCTTTACCGATTTCTGCAATTGATCACATATATATACATTTTATCTTTGTTGATTTTTCAATCAACGAAAGGATAACAGATAACATCTTGATGGTCACTAAGCTTGGATTATTCTGTTTAATTTTCATTAAATAAACCTTAATTTAAGTCAGCAAATATTTCATCTAAAGGCCTTTCTGTTAAGGGTGATACATTGTTTGCTTTTATACACTTCAAGGTTGATCTGCATGAATACTCAGCTTTCACTTTTACAATAGATTAAACTTAAGATTAGGATCTTTTCTCAATAGGTATAGTTAGAAATACTAACTGTTTTCCACACTTTTGTTTCCCCAAATTGGGAAACTGATCTTATAGATCAAAACCATTTACTCTTAGAGTGCCAGCGGAGGCCTAATATCCGTGGGTGCTTACCACACCAAACAGCTCGAGGATAGGGTAACTCTTGTGTAGGGTTAACTGAAGGCTTTGGCTGCATTTTCATCCCCTGTTGTGTGCCTTGGAACCCATTCCAACATCTCGCGCTTACCCTGCACCCCTGAGGCATCAACAAATGGCACTAGAAGGAGGGCATGAACTAGCACATGCCCACGATAAGAGCTAGCTTCCAGTTAATATGATTTCATGGCTCTTTCCCATATCCCTGCATGGGAGTTGGATACTACATTGATCCTACGAGGGCCTTTACACGAACTCCCTAAAAGGCAGTTAAGATCTTTCCAAAATTCGATGGAGAAGGTAATGTTTCTTTCACCGAGCACATTAGAAGGTATGAATCTATTTTGCGTTTATATAATATCATACATGAAGATGTTGCTTGCAGATTATTCCCATTTACCTTTGAAGGTAAGGCTCCTCTTTGGTTTTATTTTTACCTTTGAATTCAATTTCTAGTTGGTTAGAATTCAATAATGTTTTTAGAGATTCTTTTGAAGACTATGATGCAGTTGAAATTCATCAAAATCTGTTTCAAATGCAAGTCCTTGATGGACAATCAATTCGGGATTTCAACACACGTTTTCGACAAGTCTATTATACTTTATGAGAAGAACATAGACCTGCAACACAACTCACTTTCTGTTGGTATGTTATATCTCTTCCCAAGATTATAGCAATGTTTATCTTGCGACAAGGGATAACAGATTTCAATGAAGCATGTAAAGAGGCTCAAGTTCTTGAGAAAGACTTGAAGGGGTATCCTCCATATTTTTTTTATCCTTTCCTCTCATATGATGTTGAATCTGTTAGTGAAGGATCAAATGATTTACAAATTGCTCAATTTAATTCTCAATTAAATAACATGGACAATGAAGTTATGTCCATAAAGAAGGAAAATGATATTCAAAATAGTCTACATAATTTGAAAAGAATAATTTTTGCATCTAAATTTCATTCTTCCCTGAAGGAATTAGATGCAGATTCTAATAGCCATCTTTCTCTTTCAAATGAATGTGAGTACCATGAATGCTTTACATCTTCCCTTCATTGTTCGGAACCTCGATTTGAAACTATTAAAGAAAAACTTAATTCTAATATTCCTGATCAATGTAATGAACAATTTGTTCGAATGAATTTTGAGCATTTTCCTTTTTATCAACCTGATCATAATGATCCAACTGTTCATGAAGATTTAAGAATTTATGAAACGGATCTTTCATGTATCTCTAATAATTTTAAAGGTCCTTCTTCTATAAGTAATATTCATTCTTCTTCATTTAATCAAAAGAAGGATGTTCGAATAGAAAGTTTTGAAGACACTGATTACACTTCAGATTCTGAAGAACATAATGATTCTACTCATTTTACAAAGTCTCAAAATTCTTGTTCTTCATCCTTCAATTCTGATTGTTATGAATGGGATGAGAACCATAAGTCTTTAGAGGATGAGTTGGCTGAAATTGAGACTGAATTTCAAAATATTTGTTCCAAATATACTTTCTCTATGAATCAAATTTCAAATGAAAAGTTATTTCGATCAAATTCTTTGAAATCAAATAAATCTGATACACTTGACAAGCACGAATATCTAAAAGACAAAGTTAATCATTCACAAGATATAAATTCTGATATTTCCTTTCAATACAATAATGATGATATATTGCCAAAGGAAATATTCCTCACTCTCAATTTTGATGAAAATATTTTGGATCATGATCTTAATAATATCCAGCATACTTTTTATCATTCAATTTATTTATGGTTGGAACAATCATTTTTTAGTAATTTTCCATGTCATTTTCACTTCTTTGTAAATAAGAAACTTAGTTCATTTTTTCCTATCTTTGGACCTCCAGTTTCAAAATTTTCATTGCTGATTCATCATTTGTTTTATCCTTCAGGTTTTAGGTTACTCGATTGGCTCCATTGGATTTTCAAGTATACTTAATTTCTGTTTATTTTAGAATAGTGTACGAGTAGGCATAGAACATGTTAGTTTTGACAAATTATTTAATAATTAGATTGCCCTTCTAGTTCTCTTCAATAAGATATTTGTGACGAAAAACGAAATAAAAGATTGGTCCCATCACAGTTCGATTACAGACATTAGAGGGGGTTGTAGACACCTATTCGGTGAATGTGTCTCTTCCCAAAAATTATTTTGTTTAAATAATTGAATGCACTAGTAGATAGGTGTGGTCTGTTTTTCAGCTGTTCCTTTTCTTGTTTTATTGCATTGACATTCTGATTGGTTTTCTTGTTTTGTTTTGGTTTTCATTAATAAGACTTCACACTTGTGGTAATGGCTTATGATCACTTTTCTTAGCAACAATTGCTTCTGAAGTTTCAGCATCGTCATCAATATTACTTCCCGGCTTTTGATTAGAATTTGCTCTGGAGAATAAACAGTCAAATAAGTGCAGTGCTTTTGGATACTTTTCACTTTGATCATTATCTTCCACCATGCTTTATTTGTGTAATTGAGGTATGGAGGATGGTCATTATTTCTCTATCTGGTGTTTCATGGTTGAATGGCATATCATAATAACCTGACCAGTTCCGATTGCTCATGGATCCTTTTACAATTACTCTGAATATGAATTTTGTTTAAAATTATAAGTTACAAGGTGGGTGGTCTTGTTATCAAGCCAGACCATTGGGTTCATAGGGGTTTAAAGTGGAATGACATCTTCACATCAAGCCACCACACTTGGAAGATGACTTTCAGTTCTGCTGGAAGGTGGAAGATCCTATTACAGGTCGGTCCATTCATGATCTGCAAAGCACCAGTGAGTAACATAATCACTATATGGTCACCAAGCCATGGTAATGCCTTGTAGCTTATGCCAAAGTAAATTGTTTTGTTTGTCATAATATTTTGTTGTTTACAAGGACAGGGGGGTCTTATTACAAGCCAGCCCTGCTATGATCATGGGTTTGACCTTGGACTGGAATTATCACTATGTGGTCACCAAGCCATGATAGTTTCTTTTGGTCTTACAACCAGAAGATAATGAGTCTCGTCATTGAGCTAGCTTGACAAGTTTCTGGATCAGGCCTGTCAATGGCACTGTTTCATCTGATCACCGAGTCAGTACAGTGGTCTTGTATCAACAAGGTTTTATATATATCCAATATATCTATATCTATATCTATATCTATATCTATATATAGATATATATATGAATAATCCATAGAAGATCACTGAATACACATATAATTAATAAACCAAGGGGATCTGTAATTAGGATATCCATGAGCATTTCTAAGACTGTGCCTGGGTTCAACACAAGCCGGTTTTCAATGATTACATCATGATAAAGATTTGGTGTTGTTAAATTTTGAGCATTAATTCACAATACTCTAGGATCTTCACTGAGAGAATAACATATATAGTATATCAATGCATAACAATCACAATAAGCATGACAAGCATCACAAGAATCAAAATCATGAGAGACAAGAGACACATAGTTTCCGTGGGGAAAACCCTAAGGTGAAAAACCCCACGACTTCTTTAGAGATAGAGAGAGAAATGGCTCAACCAAACTACAACCAAAAGACACTGAGATAGTCTCCTAGTAGCAGATGATCCTCCTCCTCACTAGTGTGCCACTTTCTGAGTGAGAGAAGTGTGAGTTTCCGAATGATCAAAATAGAGATCTCCCAATCTCTATTTATACTAACCTGTTTTCCCAGTTACACTATGGGGCCGACTTGTCTAGCTAGGTACATCCACAATATAATATATATTTCAGGGCCGACCCCACACATGGTGGTCTAATAACCCATCGGCAAGTACACACACTTGCGACACTTGTCAATACACATGACGACACTTACTTATAGAGGAATAACACATCTCTTATAAGGGTACATCAAATATATATGAAATACATAGATGAAATACATTCCGAAGTTACATATACATCAACACTCCCTCTTAACTAGGAAGGTATTTCTTGACACAGATTTGCTAGACAAGTCTTCTTCTCAGGATCATCGTCATTGATGCATCGTCATCATCATCCTCACTACTGCTGCTATCTCAACCAATCTCTGACTCTACTCGTCATAGGAAGTTCTACAGAGCCATTCCTTTTGTTAACACCCAAAAAGTGTTCACTACCTCATCTACCACATTATATGGCTCATTTGTCCATTTTTCTACCATATTTCCCTTAAAATCCCAAAAAATCCCACCCAAAAGCCTCCAAAAGGCCACAAAACCCTCAAAACAACCTCAAAAAGGCTAAAAAACCCCTTTTCCCTCCAAAAATATCCAAAATTCCTCTAAAATAGCAAAAATCCCCTAAAAAGGGAATAAAAAATATAAAATAATGAGGAAAAGGAGGAAAAAACCCTATACAGCTGCCTTAAACCATATGGTTCCCAAAACCATGGGTCAGCACTCCACCACCAAAAAACTATAAATAGGTGATGGAGATCCCTTATTTCATATCCACAATCAAGTATACCCTTACTCTGCCAAAATCTCTCCTGAAACCCTAGCTCACCATTGAGCCACTTTCACCTTGAGAGCCCCTTTTGGCCCATTTCCACCATTGGAGAAAGAGAAGGAGCACATTGGAGCTTGGAGCAACCCTCTTGGACATTGCAAGAGCTTCATCAACCTCCACATTGGAGGTAATATCAATACAAATCCCTTGTTTACAAATTGTTCTTTATGTTTCATGCATGTGTTTTAGATTAGTTTATATTTCTGTTTTAGTTTAATAATTTACATTTACTGAACTGCTACTAAGGAGTCCATTCTCCTTAGTAGGTGCTCATTTACACAAGCTAGGGGTAAAACCCTAGCTACAGTTTTGGCGACTCCCCTAGTTTTTGAATTTCTGGTTTCCGTTTAAAATTTTTTCCCTTTCGGCTGTCCCTTTCGGTCGCCATACATCGCTTCTTTTCCCTCTGCAGTCGTGTCCTGACTGCGTCTTTCAGGCCCTTACCTGCGACCCGATCGTGGCTCTCAGACTATTTCCGACGCCCTGCCGGCGGATTCAAGTCTGTTACCTGTGATCCGACTGCGGCTAATAAGCCTGTTTGCTGCGATTTGACGGCGCCTGTCGGCCATTTTCCCGCATCCCGACTGCGGCTTTCAGCCCCTTTCGTGCGTCCCGACTGCGTCTGTTAGCCTTTTTGCCATGACCCGACTGCGTCTTTTTCCCCGTTTCCTGCGTCCCGACTGCGCCTGTCGGCCTGATAGCTGCAACCTGTCCGTGTCTGTTTCCCTTAAACCCGCGGTCCGCCTGTTCTGATTCGCCACAGACCCGCGATCTGATTTCTGCATTTTTTCCCTAATTTGAGCCCAGCCCCTTTTGCTGCAATATTTTCTGCATCTGAACAGCCATCTGTCCTACCTGCAGCCCCACTTCCCTACAGCCTTTTCTGCAACATAATTTCTGGTCCCTTTACAGAATCTTTTTAAAATTTCAGTATTTTTTCAGAAAATTTTGCAAGTTAAAGTTTCAATTTCAATATTATTGATAGTTAGAAGTTGCCCCCCTTGTGGCACTTTTATTTTGGGTTCATCACATCACGAGAACACACTCTGTCACATAATTCAAGTGAGCCTTAAAAAACTATCTAACTCAACCAATATTCTAACCCCACTTGGGGAACACAGAAGAATCATTGTAGTTAGGTAGGATCGAGGGGATAGGCTTCCAATAACACCCTTCGGTTACTTACACTTGAGACATAGTTGTTGTCCAAATAGGGAACCGAAATCCCCTAGTACTTTTTGGCACGGTCACGACCAGTTTATCAGAGGGCCTCTCCCTTAGGAGGGTTGAAGTCGGGAGACTGGTTCCGGAGGCCTGAGTGGAATACCGCACTCCATTCAGTAACCGAAGGGCTACCTTTCGTGGTTCTCGGGATATCCTTGTATTGGGGTATTGCGGTTAAAGGACTAAACGGCAGATTCACCTTTCTAGACGTGTCATGAACGGGGTCTCTTAGTTGCCATTCTTCTAGGATTGACTACCCGGTGTCCCTCCCAGTAGGGGGACATCTTAGCCACTTGGCTTTCCTATTCATATTGTCTGACTTGGATTTCATCACCTTGCAGAGGATATGTCTAGTTGAGTCAGAATACCTTTTAGTTAGGTGGTTGCATGCTCCCTTACCTCCTTTTGGTCTAGTGAGTCCACCATTTTTTATTTTGTAGGAAACCTGCTGCTTGTTGGTATTCTGACCATTTTTGTTGGTACTCCACCTATTGTAGCACAGCTGTTACAGTGGGTGTTTTGAGTTGGTTGTTGGCTTGAGTGCCTTGTTTTTGAGCTCTCCTTCTGCACACTTGGTTGCATTAGGGTTTTTGAGCTATTTTTTACTCACCTCAACCCACAGAGTTTCGACACCATCTGTCACCATTGAGTCCCCGAGACATTCTCGGTGCCTCAGGGGCGATCCCCCACAGCACGGTTCACTTGACACCGCACGTCATCGCCACAGATCATCATCAGTTGATACCACTTATCACAGATCTAGAGCCTTCTCACTTGACTCCACTGGTCAATGGCATAGGACTCTGTCACCAGATATTGACGCCCCTTACTTTACCTCCGATTCTGAAGAAGAGTCTGAGAAACCCATTTACACTGCCCCTACTAGCCCCATGGCTGGCGCGACTTCCACTCCTTTCGTTGTAGGGACCATTGGTGGCACATCCACCACTACACCAGTTACCACACCTGCTCTAGGAATGCCCTCGATGGGGGCCACATCCACCATCCCGGTCACCATTCCTATTCCCGTAGCTGGAATCCATACCACCACTCCACCAGTGACTCACACTACCCATGGTGGTGCGGGCCCATCCTATTCCACTTTAGTTCCCCCACTTGGGGGCAACATTCCCAACCCTGCCCCTCTACTTGGGGGCATGGACCCCAACTTGGTCCAACCCACTCCTGTGTCAAATTCTTCTTCCAGTCTTCCTTTCATGGCTAGCCCCAACCTACCTGACCTAGCCAGACTGATCAACGACCCTATCCGACACGACCCTACATGGACTCACATGCCTACCAAGCTCCCCTCTGACATTCCTAAATTCGAGGGCAAGGCGGGTGAGGACCCACAAAACCATATCATGTCTTTCCACCTATGGTGTTCCTCTAACTCCATAGTGGACGACTCTGTTCGCCTCCATCTCTTACAGCGCACCTTCACTGGCTCTGCAGCCAAGTGGTATATCGAGCAACCTCATGGGACCCATGCCACCTTTGCTTCCCTTGCCTCGACCTTCCTGCAGTTCTTCCAGTTGCCTGTCCGCTATGACGCGGGCGTTGAGATCCTCCTATCCTGCAAACAAAACACGGCTACCCACATCATGGACCACATCCATGAGTGGCGTCGACGCCGTAGCTTATGCAAGATCAAACTAGACGACCGTATCTTCCTAGATTGGTTCCTCAAATCCCTTCTCCCTGTTATTGCTAAGGATGTGGCATCAGAAAGACCCCACTCTGAAGAAGAGGCCATCCTTAAGGCACAGCAGTTCGACCTCATTTACACCCAGTCGGGTTACCTCTATACCATTATACCTAACGCCCCTCGCGGCGAGTCCTCCCATCACAATGCATCGGGGGCATCCCACGCTACAGACGGCATCATTGGTCGTGTTTCCTCGCATCCCCAACCCTTTTCCATAGCACGACCTACCCCGGGCCCCGACCTTTCACGGGCCACCTCACAGTCTGGGGCCACCAACTCATATGCTCCTATGACACATCACCATCATTCCCATGGACCCAGCTGTCCACCTCAGTGCTTCGGGCATGCGCCCCCTGCTTATAACCCCCTGATCGCACCTCAGTCCTATTATCACCAGCAGGCTGCACCAACTCCTGCGCCTTCTCAGGCCCAACCCACTTATTACCACCAGCAAGCTGCACCAGCTCCTGCGCCTTCCCAATCCCAACCAGCTTATTACCCGCCACAGGCAGCCCCTGTGACCAACCCACAACCTGCTCCGCAGACATATCAGCAACCTCCTCAAGGTGCCGCACCTACGCATCCTCCACCTACATACCATCCACCGCAGCCTGCTCCCGTACCTGCACAACCTCAAAACCCACCTGCTGCTCAAGGGCAAGTTTACGCCCAAAACAACCCGCAGCAAAACCAAAATAACCAACGCAATCAGGGCCAACAAAATCGTGGCAATGGCCATAATCATGGGAAAAACCAACCTACAGACCAAGGTGGTCAACCGGCTAATCCCCCAGACAACAACAACGCGGACCCCGCTAACCAAAACCCCGATCGCCCGCCCAAGCAGGCTAAAAACCCTCATTTGAGAACGAACCATCCTTGTTCTATCTGCGGGGTCTATGGCCACTACACACATACTTTCCCACATTTGGAGCGAGCTCGGCAACTTTGGGTTGATGATGCCCATCACCAAGGGCAGGCAGCTCCTCAAGCACAGCCCAACCCTCCACAACCTTAGCATCCACCTTTGGTGTTGCAAAACCCCTTACCAACCCAAGGCGTGGTAAACACTCAGCCGTTGGCCCCCCCTCAAGCCAACGCGCAACCCCAACAACAACAGATCACATACGCCGCTCCTGATCAACCCATGTTTGACTCAGGTACCCACCACTTATTGATGATGTCTTCCGCTGATGTCAACCTTTAGACCTGTCGGAACCAATATGGCTCCACCTCTGAAGCCCCTCCCGCTGATAAAACCCCTAACGCTCATCCCACTGATCAAGCGTTACGTATCCCTCCCCCTCCGGTAGATGGTGCTTCCAAAGCAGCCCGTTTCCCACTTCACCGTATCAACAATAACCCCAATGCGTGCACTGCGTCAAACTACAACATTGTAGACGACCTAGCCCAATCTCCCGCAGCCATGTCTGCGTTAGAAGTCTTGAAGAACTGCCCTTCCCAGCGCAAGACTTTACTCTCAGCCATTGGGGCTATTGACCCAAATGATTCGAATTTGATGGCATTTGATTTGGACCAGTCCGAACCATGCCTGCCTTCCACCTTAGCATTCCAAGTTTCTATTTCCGTTCGGAATCTTGTCATCCATCGATGCATCATCGATGAAGGTTCCTCCACATGCGTTATGTCTACATTCGTATGGAAGAAGTTGGGATCCCCTACCCTCCAGCAGTCCACCACTGCGTTACGCGCCTACGACGGTCATTCGGCTCAGCCTCAAGGTCTCCTCGCCAATGTCCCTGTCCAGTTAGGTGGTAAAACCATCCTCATCGATATCGAGGTCATCAACGCCCAGCTTGATTACAACCTCTTACTCGGTCGCAGCTACATGTATGCTATGCGGGCGGTCGCTTCCTCTGTCTTTCGTACCATGATGTTCCCCCATGATGTACGCGTGGTTAAGATCGACCAACTTACTTACTATGATCCAAATGCTCCCACTGCACCCGAAAATGTTTTCCCCATGGTGGAACAGCCGGTCAGTAGTGTTGTTACCTCATTTGTTTCCTCTTTGGGACTTGGAGTTTACTCAGAAACGCCGATGACATCCACTTTCCAATCCATTCCTCCCCCGTCATCTACGCCCGAAGTGTCTGACTTATGTACCCTCTCCCACGATAACCAACCAACTACCAATCAGCCACCCTTGTTGCCTAAACCACCACTGGTACCTAGCCACATTGGTGTTACACCTATCCACACTATCCCCTTCCTAGTCCCTCCTTCGGGAGTAGTAAGCGCCCCGGTTATGGCTACCCTTAGCCTCCCTCGGTTAACCTTGGGATTACCCGTATGGTATCTTTCGCCTCCTGTTCGCCCGCCAAAACCTGAAGTCGTCCTCCAACCGGTGCAACCCATGGCTACCACCACTCAGCCACCCCCCGGTGTCTCTACCCCTTCGTCCTCCACGAATCCTCCCCCTACTCCCAAACCCACTTGGGGCAGAGGTCCCCAACCTTACACTACTGTACCACCTCCCAAGACAGTCAAAAACCCCCCAGTATTTGTGCTCCTCCCAAATGCTCATTGTGCGACGAGTTAGGCCATGCGACTCATCAGTGTCCACAGTTACCAGCATTACAGAAGCACATGCAGATGCTCGACGATGACCCCAACATCCCGATTGTCGAACTAAACCCCACCCCCAAGCCTAAAGATAAATCCCTGCGTACCAACCACCCTTGTGCTATATGCGGTGTTTACGGGCACTACTCACATCATTGTCCCGATATCCCAGATTACAGAGCAGTTCTATATGAGATGAAAAATTTGGACCTTGAAACGACACCAACCACTATTGAGGAAATTCACCCTCCGATCTCACCCCCATCCGGGGAGGTCAACACCATTTACATGATCTCTTCCCCTACCATTCCCACGTCAACTGATTTGACGGCCCAAAATTTCCGTACCGATGAAGAGATTCTTGAGGCACTCACTGCCCCGGAGTATCCCTGGGATGATATGCACCATCGTTCGTATTTCCTCCCAGAAGCATCTTCCTCTAGCACCGCTACCCAATTTGTGGTTGAATCCAAAGATTTCCTTCCCACCAAGGTTGACTGGTTCAAGGACCCTATTCCTGCTCCTGAGGCCTTCGAGGAAGGTAACATGGCTAACGTCTCACCTGTCATCCAAATTGATATCGCTGCCCCTGGGAGTGCCCCTGAACTCATCACTTTAGGAGCCTTCTGCAGTAAGCAAGAGATTGAGGAATACACTAACCTCTTCAAAGAGTTCCGTGATGTCTTTGCCTGGTCCTATACCGAAATGCCCGGTCTTGACCCCGCCATTATCGAGCACCACATTGACACATGGCCTGATGTACCCCCTGTTTGTCAGAAACAACGTCTCATTCCTCCCTCAAAGTTCCCCGCTGTTAAAGCTAAGATTGAGACCCTTGAACTCATCACTTTAGGAGCCTCCTGCAGCGAGCAGGAGATTGAGGACTACAACCAACTCTTCCAAGAGTTCAGTGATATCTTTACCTCCCCACTCGAGCAACGTCTGCTATCCCTCGAACAAGCCGATGAAGACCGTCATGCCGCTCTCCAGACCATTGAAGCTGCCAAGAACCGCTCCAAAGCTGGTTACGACAAACATGTACACCCTCGAACTTTCCACGAAGGGGACCTCGTCCTCGCCTATGACCAAGCCCATGACAAAACCGGCAAGGGGAAGTTCGAATCCATGTGGCAAGGCCCTTACATCGTGCAGACTTGTCTCGGCCAGGGGGCATACATTTTAGCTGACTCCAAAGGTCACCCTTTGCGCAAACCTCGTAATGGGTTGTACCTTAAACGCTTTTATCCCTAAATAACTCGCCGCCCCATTGGTCTACATTGTACAGTTTGCTCTCTTTTTTGTTTTTCACATTTTTTACCGCACTCTTACATTCCTGATTTTTGCATGACCACAGATGGACCATCTTCCACCTCACTATACTGGCTTCGCTGATGGAGCAAGCCGCTGGTCTCCCAACCTGGCTTCTGCAGCGTGGGTCCTATATTCCCCTTCCCATGAAATGATTCACCTCGACGGAATCTGTATCGGTGCTACTACTAATAACCAGGCAGAATATGATGCTGTGACCGGTCTCCTGACTGCTGCCCTCCAGATGGGCATACGTCACCTCCATGTGTTCCTTGACTCCCAGCTGCTTGTCTCCCAGCTCAACAACTACTACCAGGTGCGTGATCCCTGCCTCTTTAGAAAATTCCTGTGCACAAAACAACTCAGCCGACAGTTTGAATCCATAACATTCACCCATGTCCCAAGAGCCCAAAACAGTGTCGCAGATCAAATGGCCAACAACATCCTAGATTGGCACATCAATCACACCATGTAAAATCTCCATCCTGCATAGCATCTCATAAAAATATATAAAAACCCAAAAAGATTGCAAGGGGCATCCACGTGCCTATCATCCCATATACATTTGCATCCATGTGCAATAAAAAATACATACACGAGCATCCACGTGCCTAGTCCTACATACATAGTGTTGCATCCATGTGCAATACATCACATAACATACACAAGAGGCATCCATGTGCCCAACATCCTATACTACTTGCATCCACGTGCAATGTAAACATATCACAAACCATAATGCGCATCCACGTGCGTACAACTAAACAACATCATACTAAAAGGTGCATCCACGTGCATATATATATATCAAAAAATACATGTCCAGTGCTATACATGTCCTGAGTACCCCTGTACTCAGCTATACAAAAAAATGGCTATACATCCCTAAAGCCTCATCAAAATACATGCCGTAGCTACAAAAAATCGGGGGGAGTCCCTTGCACTCCCTAATGAGAGTCGTATCCTGCATCACTGCCTGCATCGGCTGCCTCTGAGTCCTCTCCTCTCTCCTCCTCCGGCAAGTCCTCATCTCCTACGGGCTCCTGTGCCCGTGCCCGGTCCACCAAGATCGCCACTCGGATTGCTATGGATCTGAACTCTCGGGGTGCTGTCATGCAATCCTGCAACACGTCCGGATCGACATCCCGCCATCCATCGTCGGTCACCCCTATCAGCAAACGGTCTAGTAGTGCCCGTACCGACTCCAGTGTTCCCTCCGCATCGCGGCGACGGACCTCTCCTCGTCCAGGTAGAGCTGGAACGACCACAATCCCCCTGCGTGCCACATGTCCCGGCGGCGCCCTCGGACCCACATCTGCACATCACCCATATGTCAGTCACAATATATCAGTCTACTATAATATATATAACACTTGACATCCATAACATGTAAGCAAAAACCATACATACCGTCGGGACCCCATGCCTGTCCTGGCGCTCGTGGCGCCTCTGGATCTCCCGTGTAGTCCATGTCCCTATATGGGAAATCGTCCAGTGTCAATGGTATCTGAAGCCACTGCAGGTACAAATCCTGTGTAAAATACCTGCCAACATCGCCGCCACCACGGCGGCGCATCATCTCACCCCATCGTACCATCCGTGGCTCCCTCAAGCCTCCTGCCCTGATCGGCACCCGTGGTCGCAGTGTGGGTACCCTCTCCATAAAGAAGGTACACAAGAAGGAACCATAACAAAATCCCTTGCCAGCTTCCTTCGCTGCTGTCAGCTGCCGCTGAACGTAGGTCAGGTACATCTAGCCCCACGCGTAGTACACTCCATCCAGTATGCGCTCTATCATCTGCATCTGGCCCCCAGACACCTTCTCAGGTGACTGGGACCCCAATACCCGAACTACACAGGCCGCCATGGCCTGCACTACTGGCTCCTGTAGGTCCCTCACCAGGAGTGCATTCCTATGCACTCTAGCCTATGGACCACAGTGTCTCTCCAGCATGTCCTCCATGTCTACGTCCACGGCGACCTGCGGCTGTGTATCTGCCACCCTGCCCAGGCAGGGCAACCCCGTCAGAAAGTATACATCGGTCAGGGTGAGGTCCACCCTCTCACCCTGTACTCGGAAAGCTTGTATATCCGGTTCCCAGAAGCTGATCAGTCGGTTCAGCAGCAACGCTGCTGACCGTATCATAGGTATCTGTGCGAACTTCAGTAGTCCGCACATTCCCAGCACAGACCGCACATGGCGCTCCCCTCTGACCACGGCCATGATCTCATCGGGGATCTCCCGCTCTCTCCAGAGCACCTACGACATCCTGTCAATCACACAAAGTAGACTCATTAGACTCATGTCAAATAAATAAGCCCTTCCCCTCCCCCCCAGAAGACCCTCCTAGCTCGGCCCAAAACCACGGCTTTAGGGATTCTTGCCGCGGTTTCTGACTGCGGCTGTCAGGCCTACACTCGCGGTCCTTAACCGCGACTGTTTGACCTAACCCCGCGGTTTGGCACCACATGTTCCTCCCTGGAACACGCGGTACTAGACCGCGCATCCAGCTAAGAAACACGCGGTACCCAACCGCGTGGTTCATCCTGAAACTCGCGGTCGCCAACCACGGTTTCGTCCCCCTAACCCGCGGTCCACCCCACGTGGACCGTACAAATAACCCTGAGACCCACTACCCAAACCCCGACCCTAAAAAACATGCAGGTATGAGTTTGACGGAATACCTGTATCTCCCGGATCTGAAATCGGCCGGTCGGATCGTCCAGAAATGCCACCTAAGCTCTGGTCCACTCTGATCACAAGTCCAAGTCAAATAGTACAAATGACACATGTCATGTTGGACCCACTCACTATTTATAGTCAGTTGACTTTTTCTTGTTATTGGCCATTCTGACCCCATACAGAGTCCATTTTTCGAACCGTTTCCACCACTGAAATCAGCACGACGAGACCGTCATGATGGTCATCTCGTTGCATTATTTTTTCCCCGTCATTTTTTGCCCATTTTTCAGACACCATTTGTCGCCTCGATTTGCATGCCACATCGGTCGTTCTCCGTTTTTCACATATTTTATATCATTGGATTCATTTTTCCGAGCTGGTGATGATGCTTGAGATCATTTCTCGCTCTCACCCCCAGATTTTTTGGGTCTTTTTTCAAAACACCCCCAGTTACCTCGGTTTACGTGCCACATCGGCCGTTATCCATTTTCGACACTCTTCATGTCGCCGGATTCATTTTTTCGAGCTCGTGATGATGTTGGAGATCATTTCTCGCTCTCACCTGGTACAGTTTCAACATTATGTCCCGACACCTTGTTGCCTCGGTTTGTGCACCCCATCGGCCGCCATCGGATTGTTCCACACTTTTACATGAGCCATTCACTCCTGTCATACTGTAAATGTTTCGTTATTTTGCCATCATTTCATTCACCCCGCAAGGAGGCCCATCAGTGTTCCCCCCCACCCTTGTTCTTGGTCATCATACATGTTCCTTGATTGAACACTTCCTCCTTGCCTGGCCATTCCTTTTGTTCGGTATAATTTTATCCCTTTTTCGGGCCGGACAAGTCCTTTACGAAAAAGGCACTTAGGGAGTTTCTGTTAAGCTCTTTTCTGACTCCTAAAACAATGAAAATATCGCCGAGCAATCTTGCTTCCTCACATGCTCATTAAAGTACCTGAAAGGGCGTCTATCTGGTATAAGTTTACCACTTTTCCGGACCTGGTAGACTAATTACGAAAAAGGAATACTCTAGTCACACCGGCTAGAAGAGTTCTTCATTGCATCCTTTTATGCTTCTTTGGGCCTTGGAGACTAAATCTACGAAAAATCAACCCCCTGGAGTCTTCTTATTTGCTTTCAGACTCTCTAAAATTGAAAGCAACCACGAGCATGAACTGTCTTGGGCTCGTTAAATCCACATGACAGTACCATTCCATCATTTCAGAGTCTTCTTATCGCTTTCAGACTCCTTAAAATTGAAAGCAACCACGAGCATGAACTGTCCTGGGCTCATATCAATCCACACGACAGTATCATTTTACACACACTTCTTCTAGTTCCTTAACCCATGAAGAAGTCTCCTCCCGTGCCTCCTGGCACTATGATCGATCATCTCGGCAGCACCCCCAATCAGGTCGCCTTTGTTCAGAGTATTCTGTAGTCTCCTGCCATTTTATACCAGCTTGAGTCTCCCTCAGACCAGTCACCCTCCCAGATCCAATACAGCTATGATCCCTTTCCCCTCAGTCAGTTTCATATGCTGCCAGATCATCCCCATTATCATACTCTGAACAAAGGAAGCTTGAGTCCACCCACTCTACTTTCCCAGTTGTCGCCCCACAGTTTGGTCAGTCCCGCCATCAGTACTATCACATTTCGGTTCTACACCTCGCACTCCTGTCAAGGAAACATCATTGCCTTGATAGTTGCAGGTCTCCCTCTGTCGACGACAACCCCTCTATTCCAGAGGATAGGCCCAGAGGTCCCTACACCTTGGACTTATCACCATCTGTGGTAAGTGCCTACGGATCATTCTGAGAGGATTCATCATTGCCTCTCCGAGTGGTTGTTTCTCACATGCTCGACTTCAGCACCTTGATCGCATCGTCGAGAATCGCGTAGGGTTACATCCTTTACATTATTTGGCGAAGACCCCGGATTTACCCCGACTCTAGCACATTGGTGAGTCGCTTCGGAACGCCCAGTTATATGTTCCCGTGGATGTCCGGGCTGCGTTGGCGTTTGTATTCGGAAGTCATCCAGTTACATGCTTCCTTGAGTACCCAGTTCAGTCTCAGATCAGTTCCAGTTTAGTGTACCATTGAGAGTATGACCCTTGTCACTCTGGTCCAGTAGTCCATCAGTTCCTTTGGTACAACATTCGGTAGCACTGTTGATTGTTCCAGTGTATCAGTTCTTCAGCTCAGACATGGTCAGCCCAGCAGTACGTCCCAGATTTGTGTCCCCTCTAGACACCTATGATGTACATAGTGGTTATCTATGTATCTTGCAGGTCCCTCTTTTCGGGCCTCACTGTTATTTTTATGTATCTTGATACGAGCATGGGTATGCCCGCCTCGTCCATATATTGAGATTATTCCTCAGTCAGTATTTGAGGTCATGTACATTTCAGGTCCCCATTTTTTGGACCCCATTGTTATTTGTTATGTTATATTCTGATACGAGCATGGGTATGCCCACCTCGTCCATATGATCAGATGATTCCTCATCCATTATTGAGGTTATGTACTTTTAGTTCTCGCAGTTGTTTGGGATCGTTGTTCCGGGCTTTAGTTTGTTTCTTCTCTTCTCTCCACACCCCAGGAAAACCATTTATGACTTATGATGTCCATCGGCCATACGATGAGCTCCTGCCCTCGCACATCAGGGGGCAATCTGTTAACACCCAAAAAGTGTTCACTACCTCATCTACCACATTATATGGCTCATTTGTCCATTTTCCTACCATATTTCCCTTAAAATCCCAAAAAATCCCACTAAAAAGCCTCCAAAAGGCTAAAAAACCTCTTTTCCCTCCAAAAAATCCAAAATCCCCTAAAAAGGGAATAAAAAATATAAAATAATGAGGAAAAGGAGGAAAAAACCCTATACAGCTGCCTTAAACCATATGGTTCCCAAAACCATGGGTCAGCACTCCACCACCAAAAAACTATAAATAGGTGATGGAGATCCCTTATTTCATATCCACAATCAAGTATACCCTCACTCTGCCAAAATCTCTCCTGAAACCCTAGCTCACCATTGAGCCACTTTCACCTTGAGAGCCCCTTTTGGTCCATTTCCACCATTGGAGAAAGAGAAGGAGCACATTGGAGCTTGGAGCAACCCTCTTTGACATTGCAAGAGCTTCATCAACCTCCACATTGGAGGTAATATCAATACAAAACCCTTGTTTACAAATTGTTCTTTATGTTTCATGCATGTGTTTTAGATTAGTTTATATTTCTGTTTTAGTTTAATAATTTAGATTTACTGAACTGCTACTAAGGAGTCCATTCTCCTTAGCAGGTGCTCATTTGCACAAGCTAGGGGTAAAACCCTAGCTACACCTTTTTCATACTGGATGTAGGCCCACCACCTGCAAGTCTTCGTTGACACTAGGCATACTGTGGAAATATCAGGACTTATTATGTGCATCACAAAACCTTAAAAGAGTCTCTTGACTAGCAAGAACCCTAAAGAGCATTTGAGGCCTTTTTCATCCTGTCTAGATCTCCAAGACTTATTACATGTGACCCCACCACAAAACCTCGAAAGAGAATCCTAGGACTGATTACGAGCACAAGGCTAAACCTATCAGATCTCCCAGGGCACAAATTATATGTGGTCACCACAAAACCTTGAAAGAGCATCCCAGGACTGATTACGAGCACAAGGCTCAACCTATCGGATCTCCCAGGGCACAAATTACATGTGGTCATGGCAAAACCTCGAAAGAGCATCCCAGGACTGATTACGAGCACACGGCTCAACCTATCGGATCTCCCAGGGCACAAATTGCATGCCATAGGACAAAACCTCGAAAGAGCATTTTCCATATATCCCAGGGCACAAATTACATGCCATAGGAAAAACCTCGAAAGACTATCTCCAGATCTCCTAGGGCACAAATTATATGTCCTCCCAAGCAAAACCTCGAAAGAGCATTTGCCAGATATCCCAGGGTACAAATTACATGCCATAGGAAAAACCTCGAAAGACTATATGCAAATCTCCCAGGGCACAAATTACATGCTTATCTACACAACCTATTCCACAGCCACAGAGTATCAACCTGATACTCACCATACATAATCTTGATGTACACATGATCATCCTGATCATCATCACTGCAACATCCTGCTGCATGTCATCTGGAGAAACATCCTGAAGCTCATCATCCATGATTTGAATGAATATGTTGAGGAAATTATTAATAAGTCACAGGACACCTGCACTAGATGATGGTATGCAGTCGACAACATCATTAATGACCTGGGTTTGCCACTCATGAATCCTATTCTGGATGCTCTGCCACCGAAATGCAGACTTGAAGAACTTGAAACTAGATGTGAAGAATTAGCACAGAAAATCCGAGATTTGGAACAGGTCAGCATTCAAGATGTAGATCGTTTGATTAAAGAACCGGTCATCATGGAAGGGAGGATCCTTATGTATCTACGTATTTGGCACAAACTAGCCAAGCATGATATGGAAAACAAAAACATGCAACGCTCAATTATCTTTGGAATTTGTCATTTTCCCAAATGTAGATGAACTGTTAAATATTTATGAAAAAAGGCAAGATTTCCTAGATCTTTAACTAGATCTGATTTTGTAATCCCTGTTTTGTAGAACTTCTCCTTTTGGAACTCTTATGTCAATTTAGTATATAAGGAGGAAGGTTTTCCTTAGTAAGGGGTTCGGGATTTTGGAATTATAATTCGACAGGAGATATGACTGAAGATACTCTGTGGTCGGGGTCACTGTAATTTTGGTACAGGACATCTTAATACGATAATGTTATTTTCGGATCCATCTTCTGATTATCACTTAAATTTCTTTAAGGATTCCTGATTTTATGTTCCAGATTGTCATCTTTTATGCATATGATCTCTTGTTGAATATATAATGAATACATAGATCTGTTGTATTGGTTTTTCTGTATAACTGATGTGTGTATGAAAACATTTAATTAAATTTCTTTGATTAAATATTTTCTTTACCGATTTCTGCAATTGATCACATATATATACATTTTATCTTTGTTGATTTTTCAATCAACGAAAGGATAACAGATAACATCTTGATGGTCACTAAGCTTGGATTATTTTGTTTAATTTTCATTAAATAAACCTTAATTTAAGTCAGCAAATATTTCATCTAAAGGCCTTTATGTTAAGGGTGATACATTGTTTGCTTTTATACACCTCAAGGTTGATCTGCATGAATACTCAGCTTTCACTTTTACAATAGATTAAACTTAAGATTAGGATCTTTTCTCAATAGGCATAGTTAGAAATACTAACTGTTTTCCACACTTTTGTTTCCCCAAATTGGGAAACTGATCTTATAGATCAAAACCATTTACTCTTAGAGTGCCAGCGGAGGCCTAATATCCGTGGGTGATTACCACACCAAACAACTTGAGGATAGGGTAACTCTTGTGTAGGGTTAACTGAAGCCTTTGGCTGGGTTTTCATCCCCTGTTGTGTGCCTTGGAACCCATTCCAGCATCTCGCACTTACCCTACACCCCTGAGGCATCAACAAATGGAACTAGAAGGAGGGCATGAACTAGCACATTCCCACGATAAGAGATAGCTTCTAGTTATTATGATTTCATGGCTCTTTCCCATATCCCTGCATGGGAGTCGGATACTGCATTGAGCCTACCAGGGCCTTTACACGAACTCCCTAAAAGGCAGTTAAGATCTTGCCAAAATTCGCTGGAGAAGGTAATGTTTCTGTCACCGAGCACATTAGAAGGTATGAATCTATTTTGCATTTATATAATATCATACATGAAGATGTTGCTTGCAGATTATTCCCATTTACCTTTGAAGGTAAGGCTCCTCTTTGGTTTAATTTTTACCTTTGAATTCAATTTCTAGTTGGTTAGAATTCAAGAATGTTTTTAGAGATTCGTTTGAAGACTATGATGCAGTTGAAATTCATCAAAATCTGATTCAAATGCAAGTCCTTGATGGAGAATCAATTCGGGATTTCAACACACGTTTTCGACAAGTGTATTATACTTTACGAGAAGAACATAGACCTGCAGCACAACTCACTTTCTGTTGGTATGTTAGATCTCTTCCCAAGATTATAGCAATGTTTATCTTGTGACAAGGGATAACAGATTTCAATGAAGCATGTAAAGAGGCTCAAGTTCTTGAGAAAGACTTGAAGGGGTATCTTCTAGGATTGACTACCAGTTTCTGGATCAGGCCTGTCAATGGCACTGTTTCATCTGATCACCGAGTCAGTACAGTGGTATTGTATCAACAAGGTTTTATATATATCCAATATATCTATATCTATATCTATATCTATATATAGATATATATATGAATAATCCATAGAAGATCACTGAATACACATATAATTAATAAACCAAGGGGATCTGTAATTAGGATATCCATGAGCATTTCTAAGACTATGCGTGGGTTCAACACAAGCCGGTTTTCAATGATTACATCATGATAAAGATTTGGTGTTGTTAAATTTTGAGCATTAATTCACAATACTCTAGGATCTTCACCGAGAGAATAACATATACAGTATATCAATGCATAACAATCACAATAAGCATGACAAGCATCACAAGAATCAAAAGCATGAGAGACAAGAGACACAGAGTTTCCGTGGGGAAAACCCTAAGGTGAAAAACCCCACAACTTCTTCAGAGATAGAGAGAGCAATGGCTCAACCAAAGTACAACCAAAATACACTGAGATAGTCTCCTAGTAGCAGATGATCCTCCTCCTCATTAGTGTGCCACTTTCTGAGTGAGAGAAGTGTGAGTTTCTGAATGATCAAAATAGAGATCTCCCAATCTCTATTTATACTAACCTGTTTTCCCAGTTACACTATGGGGCCGACTTGTCTAGCTAGGTACATCCACAATATAATATATATTTCAGGGCCGACCCCACACATGGTGGTCTAATAACCCATCGGCAAGTACACACACTTGCGACACTTGTCAATACACATGACGACACTTCCTTATAGAGGAATAACACATCTCTTATAAGGGTACATTAAATATATATGAAATACATAGATGAAATACATTCCGAAGTTACATATACATCAACACTCTTTCTTAAATAGGAAGGTATTTCTTGACACAGATTTGCTAGACAAGTCTTCTTCTCAGGATCATCGTCATTGATGCATCGTCATCATCATCCTCACTACTGCTGCTATCTCAACCAATCTCTGACCCTACTCGTCATAGGAAGTTCTACAGAGCCGGTCCTTTTTCATACTGGATGTAGTCCCACCACCTGCAAGTCTTCGTTGACACTGGGCATACTGTGGAAATATCAGGACTTATTATGTGCATCACAAAACCTTAAAAGAGTCTCTTGACTAGCAAGAACCCTAAAGAGCATCTGAGGCCTTTTTCATCCTGTCCAGATCTCCAAGACTTATTACATGTGACCCCACCACAAAACCTCGAAAGAGAATGCTAGGGCTGATTACGAGCACAAGGCTCAACCTATCGGATCTCCCAGGTCACAAATTATATGTGGTCACCACAAAACCTCGAAAGAGCATCCCAGGACTGATTACGAGCACAAGGCTCAACCTATCGGATCTCCCAGGGCACAAATTACATGTGGTCATGGCAAAACCTCAAAAGAGAATCCCAGGACTGATTACGAGCACACGGCTCAACCTATCGGATCTCCTAGGGCACAAATTGCATGCCATAGGACAAAACCTCGAAAGAGCATTTTCCAGATATCTCAGGGCACAAATTACATGCCATAGGGAAAACCTCGAAAGACTATCTCAAGATCTCCGAGGGAACAAATTATATGTCCTCCCAAGCAAAACCTCGAAAGAGCATTTTCCATATATCCCAGGGTACAAATTACATGCCATAGGAAAAACCTCGAAAGACTCTATGCAAATCTCCCAGGGCACAAATTACATGCTTATCTGCACAACTTGTTCCACAGCCACAGAGCATCAACCTGATACTCACCGTACATCATCCTGATGTACACATGATCATCCTGATCATCATCACTGCAACATCCTACTGCATGTCATCTGGAGAAACATCCTGAAGCTCGTCATCCATGATCATTCTGATCATACAATGCATCTTCCTGATGCATACCGAGTATCTACCTGATACATATCATCATACATGATCCCCCTGATCATACAATGCATCCACCTAATACAAATACAAATACATGATCCACCTGATCATACATGATACATATCAGCATACATGATCTACCTGATCATACAATGTATCCACCTGATACATATACAGATACATGGTCCAAGCATCCAACATGATGCATACACAAAATACATACAAATGATCCAACCAATCATATCCAGCATCCAACATGACGTGTACATACATATAAATGATCCAACTGATCATATCCAGCATCCAACATGATGCGTACATATATATACATATAAATGATCCAACTGATCATATCCAGCATCCAACATGATGCATACATGCATATAAATGATCCAACTGATCATATCCAGCATCCAACATGATGCATATACAAAGCAGTAACTGGAGCATCTTCCTGATGCTCATCATCCAGTGCTTACATCCACAGCCATGTGAAGGATCCTCCTTCCAACATGCTCGGAATGGCTTCAGCAAATGTGTCCATCACTTCTTCCTCGAAGTGTCATCAATCTAAAGAACACCAAGCCTCTCCCTGAAGTACTCGAACTTCACCCTGGCTAGTGGCTTCGTCAACACATTTGCAATCTGCTCGTCCATTGCAATGTATAGGAGCTTCACAGCTCCTCTCTGCACCATATCCTTGATATAGTGATATTTGATCTCTATGTGTTTCGACCTGTCATGAAACACTGGGTTCTCGGACAGCTTCACACAACTCTGGTTATCACAAAAGATACCAGTAGCATGCAACGCGAGATCAAATAACTCAGACAGTAGCTTCCATAGACATACTACCTCACAACTAGTTGAACAGGCTGCAACATACTCTGCCTCGGCTGTACTCAGTGCTACGCAGGACTGCTTCCTGCTAAACCATGAGATCACATCTGATCCCATACTGAAGCAGCATCCAAATGTGCTCTTCCTATCTGCAGCACTGCCAGTGCAATCTGAATCAACATAACCTTGCAGGTTAAACTTTTGATTCGCTTCATACTTGAGTCCATAATCCACTGTACCCTTTAGGTACCTCAAAACATGCTTTACAGCAACCAAGTGAACACTCCTCGAATCTGTCAGGAACTGGCTCAATGTGTTCACTGCAAAGCAAATATCTGGTCTTGTGTTCATCAGGTACATCAAGGACCCAATCATCTGACGATACATAGAGACATCAATCGGCTCAAATGAAGCATCACATAGAAGCTTCAGATTCGATGCCATAGGTGTGGCCATGGCCTTGCACTCCATCATCCTGAATCTCTTCAGTATATCTATTGTGTACTTCCCTTGACCAAGGAAGATCCCACCTACACTCTGCCACACCTCCATACCTAGGAAATAATGCATCATTCCCAAATCTCTCATATCGAACTCGGCATCAAGCTTCCTCTTAGTATATGCAATCAATCTGTCATCTCCTGTTACAAATAAGTCATCCACATACAGGAGTAGAATCATAGGATTCCCTTCCTCAACCTTGTAGTAAAGGTTGGAATCCGCTTTACTCTTGGTAAAGCCCAAACTAGATAGGAAACTGTCCATCCTACCATACCAAGTTCTAGGATCTTACTTCAAGCCATACAAGGATTTCCTGAATCTGCACACATATGACTCCCTGTCATGTATTTCAAAACCGAGTGGCTGCTCCACATATACTTCCTCTTCAACTACACCATTCAAGAAAGTAGTCTTGACATCCATCTGGTGTATTTTCCATTTCATTGTTGTAGCCAGAGCAAGTACTGTTCTGATGGAAGTATACCTGCCTACAGGTGCAAAATTTTCTTCATAATTTATTTCCTCTTTCTGAGAGAAGCCACGAGCTACGAATCTTGCTTTGTATTTTTCTACGTTGCCATCTGCAGCATGCTTGATTTTGTAGATCCATTTGGAAGTCACAATAGACTTCTCTTTAGGTCTTGGGACAACATCCCAGACATCATTCTTGATTATTGATTGGTATTCTTCAACCATAACATCCTTCCATTCTTTCTTTTCCGCTGCTTCTTCATAACTGGAAGGTTCTTTGTTCATAATGTCACAGAGTAAAGCAACATAGCTGGTATGTGATCTGGTTCTCTTCTTTTCTCTGTGTTCTTCTTTTGGAATGCCAAATCTTTCTACATCTTGAATGAGATCTCTAGCCCATGCAGGTTTCCTCTTGTGAGAGTTATCCTCACGGGGTGGATCTACAGGTTCTTGCGGATCTTCAAACTCATGAACAAATTCTGGAATTGTTTCAGTCATGGTAGTGTCTTGAAATCTAGTTTCCTTAGGTTCTTCATAAACCTCGATAGGTGCCTTCCTTGATTTGATGAATGCTAAGTTTTCATCAAATGTTACATCTCTGCTGACATCAATCTTCTTGAACCCTGGAAAGTATATTCTGTAAGCCTTCGAGCTTTCACTGTAACCCACAAAGATACCCTTCTTTCCTGAAGGATCTAGTTTAGTCCTCTTTCCCTTTGGGACATGTGTGTATACTGGACAACCGAATATTCTAAGATAGCTGACTTCAGGTTTCTTACCAGAAAAGACCTATTCTAGTGTTTTGTTGTCCAATATCTTGTGGGGTATTCTGTTCTGCACATATACAGCTGTTCTAGCTGCTTCTGCCCATAGATGCATAGGTAGATCCTGGTCATGTAGCATTTCCCTTGCTGCTTCCATGATTGTTTTGTTCTTCCTTGCTGCAACTCCATTCTGTTGAGGATTATAAGGAGCAGTCAACTCCCTCTTAATCCCTGAATCACTGCAAAGCTTCTTGAAGTCACCTGAGGTGAATTCTCCACCATTGTTGGATCTGAATGTTTTGATCTTCTTGTCAGTTTGATTCTCCATCAAGGTTTTGAATTCCTTGAACTTATCAAACACCTCATATTTGTTCTTCAAGAAGTATACCCAAGTCTTCCTGGAGAAGTCATCAATAAATGAGACATAGTAAACATACCCACTTAGAGAACTGGATGACATAGGACCACATACATTTGAGTGGATGATTTCCAGGATATCCTTTGCCTTGCTTTCACTGCTTGGGAAAGCCTTCTTAATGTTCTTACCTTTTGCACATCCTTTGCAAACACCTTCATGTTTGGTCTTGATTTCAGGAAGACCCTCTACAGCCTTGCTTGTAATTGGAAGTGGCCTATAGTGCATATGAGCAAGTCTTCTATTCCAAAGTTCACTTGGCTCCATGGATTCATGCACCATGGCATGTTCAGGTTGTCCCTTCAATTTATACAAACCTCCCTCTTGCTCTCCAATCACTACTGCATCATCTATGGTCTTTCCCTTTGGCCAAATTAGGACTTGGCCATCCACAAATGCAACCCTCATACCTTTTGCATCCAATGCAGAGATGGAGAGTAAGTTCTTCTTGAGCCCAGGTACATAAAGGACTTCTTTCATCTTCAAAGATTTTCCAGAATCTAGGTTGTAGAAGGATTCACCACTTCCTTTGATTGGTTATTGATAATCATCCCCAAGCTTCACCTTATGGGGTGATTCATGTTCAGATAGATTCACAAAAGATTCCTTAAACCCAGTCATGTGTTTGGAAGCCCCACTATCAATCAACCAATCATTACAACCATGGGAGATAGAACCTATGAGAGCAAAAATTAGAACATACTCTTCTTCACTTGATGAGTCATCATCACTATCACTTTCTTCCCTAGCCTTCTTCTTTGGGGGTTCATCATCTTCGACAGCATGAGCATGATATCTTCTTTTGTTATTCTTCTTCTTCTTGTTGAAGTTGTTGTTGTTGTCTTTCTTCTTCTTGGAGCAATCTGAAGCAAAGTGTCCCTTCTCATTGCAATTGAAGCATCTGAGATCTTTCTTATATTTATGATAATGGTGGTGTGAGAATTTCCTGTTATGAGATGATTCCTTCTTGGACTTGCCTTTCCTGGCATGTGCTGTGAGAGCTTGATCTTCATTTCCCATCTTTTCTTTTCATGCCACAAGCCTAGCTTCTTCTTGAGAGCATTCCTCCCACAGTCTACTGAAAGAGATCAATTTCTTTCTTGCACAGATTCCTTGAATAAAGGAGTCCCATGACCTAGGTAGGCCATTCAGAGTGGTCATAACAATTTCACCATTGTCCACTACTTCATCCACAGCTTCAAGTTGTTCCTTGATCTGAGATACCTTGGAGAAGTAAGATTGAATGGTTTCTCCATTCAACATCTTTACCCCTTTCAATTGATTCCGCAGAGTCCTCTTCCGATTTATGTTCTTCCCTTCAAATAACTTGGTCAAAGAGTCAAACATCTCTTTGGGTGTCTTTAGAGAAGACACATGGGGTATGATATGGTCTTTGATAGAATCAGCAATGTTTCTCTTTTCCTTGACCAAGTTCTTCTTATGCAATACCTTAGCCTCTTCATCCTCTGGGATAGGGATGTCTTCTTTTATATATGAGTCCAACTCATTCTCTTCCAGGATTAACCCAATCCTATACTTCCAAGCTTGGAAGTTATCAACCCCTTTAAGCTTATCCTCAAGCTTGGTGTGGTGAGACATCTTAAAGAGTACTTCAAATGGAAATAGAAAAGATTTAGGTCTTACCACTTGAAATGCTAAAAACTGGATCTGGTCCCGGATTAGGGTTTGTCGAAAAAACCCTAAAAATTCAAAATGTGAATTTCAACTTTCTGAAAGGATAGAAAGATGCACCTTGATGAGCTGATCAGCCTGGTGTATTCAGAATTTGAGATCAGCAAAGCTTTACCCTTCAGATTTGTCTTTTGTCCTCCCTGGTTCATTAGGGAGAGCCCTAAATTAGGGTTTGAGATTCCCAGAGATCTACCCAGCAAAAAATCTCGATCCAAAGCTCTAAACTTCAATTTTTGCAAGGAGCTTCTAGCTATGTCTTCAAATTTCATAAATTCCTATTTTTGTGGAAACCCTAATGTTTAGGGCCCAATCTGAAAATGCTCAGAATTGAATTCTGATTGGACAGATAGATTATCCTTGATGAGTAGAGTCAATCTACTATACTGCTTTTCCAAAATCTATGGAGAGAAACCCAATAAACAAGAAACTCAAGTTTTCGTCACTGCAAAATGTCTTCTTCTCAGGCTAGCTCTGATACCATGTTAAATTTTGAGCATTAATTCATAATACTCTAGGATCTTCACTGAGAGAATAACATATACAGTATATGAATGCATAACAATCACAATAAGCATGAAAAGCATCACAAGAATCAAAATCATGAGAGACAAGAGACACAGAGTTTCGGTGGGGAAAATCCTAAGGTGAAAAACCCCACAGCTTCCTCAGAGATAGAGAGATCAATGGCTCAACCAAAGTACAACCAAAATACACTGAGATAGTCTCCTAGTAGCAGATGATCCTCCTCCTCACTAGTGAGCCACTTTCCGAGTGAGAGAAGTGCGAGTTTCCAAATGATAAAAATAGAGATCTCCCGATCTCTATTTATACTAAATTGTTTGCCCAGTTACACTATGGGGCTGACTTGTCTAGCTAGGTACTTCCACAATATAATATATATTTCAGGGCTAACTCCACACATGGTGGTCTAATAACCTATCGAAAAGTACACACACTTGCGACACTTGTCAATACACATGATGACACTTCCTTATAGAGGAATAACACATCTCTTATAAGGGTACAATAAATATATATGAAATACATAGATGAAATACATTCCGAAGTTACATATACATCAACAGGTGTTACTCTCTAAATCTCCTTATCGGATGAGTGTTATCTTTAAAATGGTCATTGTTGAGATCTATCCATTTTCATGTTCATTGTTTGTTGGCTGTTATCTTTTGAGTATCTTCTTTGAATTGAGTTTCAAGAAATCGGTTGATTGACATGTTATCTCTAGATGGAATTAATTGCAGAGATAACTGGTTCTTCCCAGCCAATCGCCATTTTTTGTGGCCACAACAGATCCCATGCTTAGCTTAGCATGGTAGCCCCCAATTTCTAATAAACGCAAAGGAATTTGGGTGAGTTATATTGTAAATAATTCGACTTTTGATTTTACCTCTAAAATTCTTCACCCATGCCTTTGGTTTGTTTGTTTGTAAGGGTTTGATTATGTCTTTCAAAGTGTTTTGCTCTAAAGAAAATCAAAATTATGAGTATTTTGTTGACCATCATCATCATTCCGAAACCTGAAATTTTGGAGAACCCGAAACCCGCAACTCGACAAGTGCGGATTGCGGAACTACTGTTTTTAGTTTTGGCTTTGCTAATTCTGAACCCGCAACCCGACAGGTGCAGATTGTGGGGTCATTCATTAATAATATTAAGAAATAATCACCCTGAAACCCGAACCCCGCAATGGTGGCATTCGGCTTTCGGGATTGCGGTTTTTCGTTTATTTGGTGTGTCTTCCTGAAACCCGCAACCCATAATTTCAGGATGCGGCTTTCGGGATGGTCATTTTACAGTTAATGTTTCCAAAGTCTGCCACCCACTTAGTTGGTTTTCGGCTTTCGGAATGGTTACCTCTCCTCACAGTTTCACGTTCCCGAACCTGCCACCCGCATGGTCGGCTTTCGGCTTTAGGAAATATTCTCTCCCACTTCCACTATTGTGAACCCGCAACCCGCAAATCCGTACTTTCGGGTTTCGGCTTGTGGAACCTTTGAATAAGAGTTTCGTCAACATACCTAAACCATGCTTCCCCTTTATGCAATTAATATCATAAAGGAGACCAATCTCTGGGTGAAGCATATATCAGACATGGACATGATACTCACTGCAGGGACACATCAAGTTATAGCAGGAGGAGCAGAGGTACCAACTTCAATCGAATTCCCAATAGCATCAGTAGCTCAAACCTCAACAGGAGTACCAGCTTCAGCAGAAATTCCCAAGTCAGCAAGAGATTCAGATCACAAATAATCTACCTTTGACATATTTCTTGGATTTGCAACCGAGATCTCTTCTTTTGGTTTTCTTATGTGCCAATTATTAAAAAATCATTTGGGGCCTCCTCACGTTCATTTTTGTAATATTTTTTGGTTTTCATTCTTTTTGTAATATGCACACTACAAGACAATTAGAGGAATATAAACGGTTAGGGTATAGGTGGAAGCTCTTGGAGCATTTTGTAAATCTATATATAGCTCATTAGAAGGGAATGGAAGGATTTTTGGCAGGTGAAAGGAGATTTATGTTTTGTACATGAACTATTTCTGCTACATGAATAAGAAAATCGTTTTGTCCTGTGGAAGCTAGCGCAACATTTTGCTTGGGATTGTGTTGGATAATTGCTGAACTATTTCTGCATCTTTCATACATTTTCTATGAGATCTTTCTTGGCTATTGTGAATTAATTCTCTACTATGAATGATTTCATTTTCTTTGCAAAATTTTTGTGTTAATTGGGTAATAGAATGTGTATATTTATCAGAGCTATCTTTGATAATCTTTATTTTCTGCGGTAAATGCTTCTATTCAATTTAACACCTATCTGTGAAGTTCTTAGTTGCATTTTCAGTTTATTACTCACCCTTTAAATTTGCTCCTTGCAAGGATAGGTTATTTCAGATTTAATTAGCTTAGAATAGATTTGTTTAACGCTTGCATTTAATTTAGGGTACATGCATATCATCTTAAACATAAAACATATAAACGGTGGATCGATCCGTAACCGGTAAAATAAACAAATATTTAAAACTTACACGGTAGTCAGACCGTTAACCGAACAGATTCCCTACACCAAATGGTGGGTGATCTAATTGGGATCACTTACTGGGGAGAATCCCTTGCTGATTAATGCAACGATTTTCGAGGCATGAACAATTTTTGGCGCTAGAAGGAGGGCCACTAGTGCATGGCTGGCAGAAGAGACAGTTTTGTTAGAAACGTTTCCACTGAAAACCCATCTGAAATAGTTATCCCATTCATTCCAGATCTGGAATCAAGAAATCAAGAAAATCCTAATTCTTAAACAGAACAATAAGAAACATTGTATGTTGTCCCTTTAGAGGAAGTGAACCGCTTCAGAAGACATACTCACTCCTACGTTAGAAGTCTCAGAGGACTAACTACAGTTTCTCTGTTACCCAGAATCAGAGCTCCTCGAAAAATCCCTCGGTGTACAAGAGATTCCGTTCTTGTTCAAAGTCTAGAAGAATTATTATATTTATCTCTAGAAGAAATCACTGAACCTTTTGACGAATTTAGACCCGAGACTCCCTCAAATCAAGAACAATAGCACACTCCAAAGCATACTCCTCATAACTCACCACCGCATACACCACCACGTTCGCCACCAAGATTCATGGCCGTACCCACTTGGAGAGTGAGAGGACCATTAAATGTCGTTGGACCATTCCATGATTTGCCTAAAATCCTAGAAAATGTTTTGCATAAGTACGACCCTAGCAAAGGGATTTATGGCGAAGATCACTTTAAAAGTTTTTATTTAGCTCTAAATATTCTAAATGTAGAATACAAAGATATGGTCTGTCGCTTTTTTCCCTACACTTTCGAACCCAAAGTGTCTTCCTGGTACTTTAGTCTACAAGTTAATTCGATAACAAGTTGGGAAGATTTTGAGAAGTGTTTCCTAAAAAAGTATGGAAATTAGAAAACTGTAGCTACACTTATGAAAGAATTGTTATCTATGAGAATGGAAAAGAATGAGAAAGTCCAAAATTTTAATCAAAGATTCGCGACACTATTAAATAACTTTAGTGATGCAACAAATACTACTGGGGAATGTGTTGAATATTGTAACTTCTAAGAATATTATATTTGTACTTTATTTATTCCGGAGATGTTCCATCCCTCCGAGGTAATTCTATTATGTATCCGGAGATGTTTATTCCTCTGAGGAGTTGTGGTAACTAGGGTTATTAGACCCACCATGTGGGGGTAAGCCCTGAGGTTATGTTTTAGGGGTTATTAGACTTCTCCAGGAGAGGTTAGCCCCATTAGGTATTTTTGGTGGTCAGGAGTGAGTATAAATAGAGGAGGTGAACTCCTCATTAGAACACTCACTCACTTGTGAAAAGAGGCGCACTTGTCTAGGAGATCTGCTAAGGAGGATTAGAAGGAGGGAGCACATCTTGTATTTTGGTTGATCATCTTATTGAGGAAAGCTTTGCTGGGTTTTCTACCCCATGAGGGTTTCCCAAGGTAAATACTGTGTCTATCTTATGATTATGATTCTTTCAGTGATCTTGCTAGTCTATTTGGTTTAAACTTAACAGAATGCTTAGTAGAGTATTATACTACAGCTCTTAAATCCCGGATAGCAATGTTCGTCAACAGAACAAAGAAGCCTACCCTGACAAATTTTTTTGAAGAAGCCAAGAAAGTAGAAGAAGAGGCTGATTGTGAATTTTCAAGCATTAATTCAATATACTCTAGGATATTTACTGAGAGAATAACATGTACAGTATATCAATGCATATCAATCATAGCAAGCATATCAATCATCATAATATGCAAACATAAGAGACAATCGACACACAGAGTTTCCGTGGGGAAAAGCCTAAGGTGAAAAACCCCACAACTTCCTCAGAGATAGATAGAGAAATAGTACAACCAAAGTACAACCAAAGTACACAGAGATAGACTCCTCCTAGCAGCTGATCCTCCTCCTCACATGTGCGCCACTTTCTGAGTGATGGAAGTGTGAATTCTGAAGTGATCCAATTAGAGATCGAGAGATCTCTATTTATACTTGTCCTGACTGCCCAATAACCTTATGGGGCCGACTTGTCTAGCTTAGTACAATAACCCAATATTAACTTAATCAGGGCCGACCCCACACATGGTGGTCTAATAACCCATCGGCAAGTTAACACACTTGCGACACTTGTCAATACAAATGACGACACTTCCGTATAGAGGAATAATACATCTCTATAGGAGTACAATAAACATATAAATGAAATACATTCCGAAGTTACATATACATCAACACTCCCTCTTAACTAGGAAGGTATTTCTCGACACAGATCAGCTAGCCCGAGTCTTCTTCTCTGGATCATCGTCAATGATGCATCGTCCTCGAATCATCGTCATCGTCACTACTGCTGCTTTCTCAATCAATCTCTGAATCTACTCGTCATAGGAAGTTATATAGAGCCAGTCCTTTTTCATACTGGATGTAGGCCCACCATCTGTAGGTCTTCATCATCATTGGCCATACTATGCAAATCTCAGAACTTATTACGTGCATCACAAAACCTTAAAAGAGTCTCTTGGCTAGCAAGAACCCTAAATAGCATCTAAGGCCTTTTTCATCCTGTCCAGATCTCCAGGACTGATTACATGTAACTCCACCACAAAACATCGAAAGAGAATCCCAGGACTGATTACGAGCACATGGCACAACCTATCGGATCTCCTAAGGCACAAATTACATGTGGTCACAAAAAAAACCTCGAAAGAGCATCCCAGGACTGATTACGAGCACACAGCTCAACCTATCGGATCTCCCAGGGCACAAATTACATGTGGTCATGGAAAAACCTCGAAAGAGCATCCCTGGATTGATTACGAGCACACAGATCAACCTATCGGATCTCCCAGGGCACAAATTACATACCATAGGACAAAACCTCGAAAGAGCATTTGCCAGATATCCCAGGGCACAAATTACATGCCATAGGCAAAACCTCGAAAGACTATCTGCAAATCTCCTAGGGCACAAATTATATGTCCTCCTAAGAAAAACCTAGAAAGAGCATTTTCCAGATATCCCAGGGCACAAATTACATGCAATAGTCAAAAGCTTGAAATATTATCTGCAAATCTCCCAGGGCACAAATTATATTCTTATCTACACAACCTGTTCCACGGCCACAGAGTATCAACCTGATACTCATCATACATCATCCTGATGTACACATGATCATCCTGATCATCAACACTGCATCATCCTGCTTCATGTCATCTGGAGCAACATCCTAAAGCTCATCATCCATGATCATCTTGATCATACAATGCATCTACCTGATGCATACCAAATATCTACCTGATACATATCATCATACATGATCTACCTGATCATACAATGTATCCACCTGATACATATACAAATATACATGATCCACCTGATCATACCTGATACATATCAACATACATGATCTACCTGATCATACAATGTATCCACCTGATACATATACAGATACATGGTCCAAGCATCCAACATGATGCATATACATATACATGGTCCAACTAATCATATCCAGCATCCAACATGATGCATACATACATACATATAAATGATCCAACTGATCATATCTAGCATCCAACCTGATGCATACATACATACATATAAATGATCCAACTGATCATATCCAACATCCAACATGATGCATACATACATACATATAAATGATCCAACTGATCATATCCAGCATCCAACATGATGCATACATACATACATATAAATGATCCAACTGATCATATCCAACATCCAATATGATGCAAATACAGAGTAGTAACTGGAGCATCGTCCTGATGCTCATCATCCAACACTTAGTAACTGGAGCATCGTCCTGATGCTCATCATCCAACACTTACATCCACAGCCATGGGAAGGATCCTCCTCTCACCATGCTTGGAATGGCTCCAACAAATGTCTCCATCACTTCTTCCTCGAAGTGTTGTTGATCTGAAGAACACCAAGCCTCTCTCTGAAGTACTCGAACTTCACTCTAGCTAGTGGCTTCATCAGTACTTCTGCAATCTGCTCATCCATTGCAACATACAGGAGCTTCACTGCTCCTCTATGCACCATATCCCTAATATAGTGATATTTGATCTCTATGTGTTTTGACCTGTCATGGAACACTGGATTCTCAGATAGCTTCACACAACTTTTGTTGTCACAAAAGATACTAGTAGCCTCCAGCGGTAGATCAAATACAGACAGTAGATTCCGAAGCCATACTACCTCACAACTAGCTGAACAGGCTGCAACATACTCTGCCTCAGCTGTACTCAGTGCTACGCAGGACTGCTTCCTACTAAACCAAGAGATCACACCTAATCCCATACTGAAGCAACACCCAGAAGTGCTCTTCCTATCTGTAGCACTGCCTATCCAATATGAATCAACATAACCCTATAGGTTAAACTTTTGATTCGCATCATACTTGAGCCCATAATCAACTGTACCCTTCAGGTACCTCAGAATATGCTTTACAACAACCAGGTGAACACTCCTCGGATCTATCAGGAACTGGCTCAATGTGTTCACCGCAAAGCAAATATCTGGTCTCGTGTTCGTCAGGTACATCAAGGACCCAATCATCTGATGATACATCATGACATCAATCGGCTCAGATGAAGCATCACACAAAAGCTTCAGGTTTGATGCCATAGGTGTGTCCATGGCCTTACAGTCCATCATCCCAAACCTCTTCAGAATCTCTACTGCATACTTCCCTTGTCCAAGGAATATTCCATTTGTACTCTGCCACACCTCCATACCTAGAAAATAGTGCATCATCTCCAAGTACTTCATCTCGAACTCGACAGCAAGCTTCCTCTTTGTGTCGACAATCAATCTATCATCTCCTGTTACAAACAGGTCATCCACATATAGAAGTAGTATCACAAGATTTCCTTCCTTGAACTTGTAGTAAAGGTTGGAATCCGCTTTACTCTTAGTAAAGCCCAAACTAGATAGGAAACAGTCCATCCTACCATACCAAGCTCTAGGAGCTTGTTTTAAGCCATACAAGGCTTTCTTCAATCTGCACACATATGATTCCCTGTCATGTGTTTCAAAACCGAGTGGCTGCTCCACATACACTTCCTCTTCAACTACACCATTCAAGAAGGCAGTCTTGACATCCATTTGGTGTATCTTCCATTTCATCACTATAGCCAGAGCAAGTACTATTATGATGGAAGTGTACCTGGCTATAGAAGCAAAAGTATCTTCATAATCTATTCCCTCTTTCAGAGAGAAGCCACGAGCTATGAATCTTGCCTTGTCTTTCTCTATGCTGCCATCTGCAGCATGCTTGATCTTGTAGATCCATTTGGAAGTTACAACAGACTTCCCTTCAGGTCTTGGGACAACATCCCAAACATCATTCTTCATTATTGATTGGTATTCTTCGACCATGGCATCCTTCCATTCTTTCTTTTCTGCTACTTCTTCATAATTGGAAGGTTCTTTGTTCATGATATCACAGAGTAAAGCAACATAGCTGGTATGAGATCTAGTTCTCTTCTTTGCTTTGTGTTCTTCTTCCGGAATGCCATATCTTTCTACATCTTGAATGATCTCTCTAGCCCATGCAGGTTTCCTCTTGTGAGAGTTATTCTCACGGGGTGGATCTACAAGTTCTTGCGGATCTTCAATTTCACGATCTGCATCTGGAATTGCTTCAGTCATAGTAGTGTCTTGAAATCTAGCTTCCTTAGGTTCTTCATAATCTTCAGCAGGTGTCTTCCTTGATTTGATGAATGTTGAGTTTTCATCAAATGTCACATCCCTGCTGACATCAATCTTCTTGAACCCTGGAAAGTATATTCCATAAGCCTTCGAGCTTTCACTATAACCTACAAAGATACCCTACTTTCCTGAAGGATATATCTTGGTCCTCTTTTCCTTTGGGACATGAGTGTATACTGGACAACCAAATATTATGAGATGGATGACTTCAGGTTTCTTACCAGAGAAGACCTCTTCTGTTGTCTTGTTGTCCAATATCTTGTGGGGTGTTCTATTCTGCACATATACAACTGTCCTAGCTGCTTCTACCCATAGATGCATAGGTAGATCCTGGTCATGCAGCATTGCCCTTTCTATTTCCATGATTGTTCAATTCTTCCTTTCTTCAACTCCATTCTGTTGTGGATTGTAAGGAGCAGTCAACTCCCTCTTAATCCCTGAATCACTGCATAACTTCTTGAAATCTCCTGAAGTGAATTCTCCACCATTTTCGGATCTGAAGGTCTTGATCTTCTTATCAATTTGGTTCTCCATCAAGGTTTTGAATTCCTTGAACTTATCAAACACTTCATCCTTGTTATTCAAGAAGTAAACCCAAGTCTTCTTGGAGAAGTCATCAATGAAAGAGACATAGTAAACATACCCACTCAGAGAACTGGATGACATCAGACCGCATACATCGGAGTGGATAATTTCCAAGATACCTTTTGCCTTGCTTTCACTGCTTGGAAATGCCTTCTTTATGTTCTTTCCTTTTGCACATCCTTTGTAAACACCTTCATGCTTGGTCTTGATTTCAGGAAGACCTTCTACAACTTTACTTGTGATTGGTAATGCCTTGTAGTGCATATGTGCAAGTCTTCTATGCCAAAGTTCATTTGGCTCCATGGAATCATGCACCATGGCATGTTCAGGTTGTCCCTTCAATTTATACGATCCTCCCTCTTGCTTTCCAATCACTATTGCATCATCAATAGTTTTACCTTTTGGCCACATTAGAACTTGGCCATATACAAATGCAAACCTCATACCTTTTGCATCCAATGCGGATATGGAGAGTAGGTTCTTCTTGAGCCCAGGTACATAAAGAACTTCTTTCATCTTCAAAGACTTTCTAGAATCTAGGTTGTAGGAGGCTTAACCACTTCCTTTGATAGGGTATTGATAGTCATCCCCAAGTTTCACTTTATGGGGTGATTCATGTTCAGATAGATTTACAAAAGGTTCTTTAAACCCAATCATGTGTTTGGAATCCCCATTGTTAATAAGCCAATCATTACAACCATGAGAAATAGTACTGGTGAGAGCAGAGATTAGAACATACTCTTCTTCGCTTGATGAATCATCATCATCACTTTATGCTCTAGCTTTCTTCTTTGGAGGTTCATCATCCTCAGCAGCATGAGCATGATATCTTCTTTTGTTGTTGTTCTTCTTCTTGTTGAAGTTGTTGTTGTTGTCTTTCTTCTTCTTGGGACAATCTGAAGCAAAGTGTCCCTCTTATTGCAATTGAAGCATCTGAGATCTTTCTTATCTTTATGGTAATGGTGGTGTGAATATCTCCTATTATAAGATGGCTCCTTCTTAGGCTTGCTTCTTTTGGTGTGAGCTGCGAGGGCTTGGTCTTCACTTCCCATATTTTCTTCTCGAGCTACAAGCCTAGCCTCTTGTTGTGAACACTCCTCCCACAATCTACTGAAAGAGATCAATTTCTTTCTTGCACAAATTCCTGAATAAAAGAGTCCCATGACCTAGGTAGGCCATTTAGAGTGGTCATAACAACTTCACCATTGTCCACTACTTCATCCACAGCTTCAAGTTGTTCCTTGATCTGAGAGACCTTGGAGAAGTAAGATTGAATGATTTCTCCATTCAACAGTTTGACCCCTTTCAATTGATTCCGTAGAGTCATCTTCCGATTTATGTTCTTCCCTTCAAATAACTTTGTCAGGGAATCAAATATCTCCTTGGGTGTCTTCAAGGATGACACATGTGGTATGAGATGGTCTTTGATAGAACCAACAATGATTCTCTTTGCCTTGACCAAGTTCTTCTTATGCAATTCTTTAGCTTCTTCATCCTCCGGGACGGGGACTTTAGAACTGATATATGTATCCAATTCATTTTCTTCCAGGATTAACCCAATCCTATACTTCCAGGCTCGGAAGTTATCATCCCCTTCAAGCTTATCCTCAAGCTTGGTGTGGTGAGACATCTTAAGGAGTACTTCAAATGGAAATAGAGAATATTTAGGTCTTACCACTTAATTTTCTGAAAACTGGATCTGGTCCTGGATTAGGGTTTGTTGGAGAAACCCTAAAAATTCAAAATGTGAATTTCAACTTTCTGAAAGGATAGAAAGATGCGGCTTGATGAGCTGATCATCCTGATGTATTTAGAATTTGAGATCTGCCAAGCTTCACCCTTTAGAAATGCCTTTTAGTCTTCCTGGGTTCACTAGGGAGAACCCTGAATTAGGGTTTGAGTTTCCCAGAGATTTTCCTAGCCAAAAATATCGATCCAAAGCTCTAAACTTCAATTTTCCCAAGGAGCTTTCAGCTATGTCTTCAAATTTCAGAAATTCCTATTTTTGTGGAAACCCTAATTTTTAGGGCCAAAATTGAAAGTGCTCAGAATTGAATTCTGAATGGATATATAGATTCTCCTTCATGAGTAGAGTCAATCTACTATACTTCTTTTCCAAAATATGTGGAGAGAAACAAAATAAACAAGAAAACCTGGTTTCCGTCACTACACAATGTCTTCTTCTCAGGTTAGCTCTGATACCATGTTAAGTTCTGAGCATTAACTCAATATACTCTAGGATCTTTACTAAGAGAATAACATGTGCTCCACTTTCCGAGTGATGGAAGTGTGAGTTCTGAAGTGATCCAAATAGAGATTGGGAGATCTCTATTTATACTTATCCTGACTTCCCAATAACCTTATGGGGCTGACTTGTCTAGCTTAGTACAATAACCCAATATTAACTTAATCAGGGCCGACCCCACACATGGTGGTATAATAACCCATCGGCAAGTTAACACACTTGCGACACTTATCAATACAAATGACGACACTTCTGTATAAAGGAATAATACATCTCTATAGGAGTACAATAAATATATAAATGAAATACATTTCAAATTTACATATACATCAACACTGACATCATCGCCAAACATGCTCTAGATGTAGAAGTCAAGCCAGCGGCCGTTAAGAAACATTTTCTGTTAACTAGGGATAAAAAAGAACCCACAAAAGATTTAGAAAATGTCATAAAAATGGTGCAAAAACTCTCAAATAAAATTGTAGATCTAGAAAAGGATAAGGCAACCAGTTCTTCAAGGCCACCTTTCAATCCATTCTATAAAAAGAAAGAATAAAATGGACAGTCAACCCCAATGGTAAACAATTCTGCTATACTAAACTTAAATGAAATATACATGGACCACTTCTGCACTTTCCATCAAGAGCAACACTCGGACAAAAGCTGTCCATAGTGGAACAATTCGATGAGTCTAGTAATGAGCCAAATGTTAGATGCACAAACACCTGAGCAAACGAATCCCCAACAAGAACCAATTCCTGAGAATGAAGAGCCTGCTCCCGACACTACGATGATCCTTTGGGATTGGACTCCTACCCTAGAGCCATCTTGTGAAGATTTCGTAGATGAAGTACAAACATCGTCTATTAACATCACTACCAGGAGTAAAGGCTCAATGATTGATCCGACAATGGAAGCACATAAAGCTAGATCCAATCAAATACTGAGGCGACACATAACTGTCATTGCCCCTCAACCAAATACAAACTCGACAATTGCTCCTGTGGTGACTAAAGAACCAAACTCATAAATAATTAAACCACCACAAGATTCTTTAAACAAAATAGAAAATCAATCAAAAATTTCAAAAGAATATGACATGAGCTATGATATAATCGAATATATTAATAAAACAAAAACAAACATCTCCATTTTTTATATGTGTATCTTGCCGCAACAAAGGAAGAAACTGATGGAGGCTTTTGATTCGCAAACGAGTGCTACAATAGAAAACATTGATGAAAACCCAAAAATTAATGAAGCAAGTATTGGCGGAAAATCAAAATATCAAACTCCACCTTTCCTCTTAACCTTTGAGATTTTTAATCACAATGTGCATAATTGCTTGGTAGACTCAGGTGCTATTTCTAATGTCATGCCTTTGTCAATTTGCAAAAGGATTAATGGACAGCCGATCCCATACCCATCTCAAATCATTCAGTTAGATAGAACTGCTGTCAAGGTTATTGGTGAATTGAAAGATGTACTTATTAGGTTGTCATCCGACTCTAGAGTATGTCAATTCATTGATATAATGGTGGTCGATATCCCTGAGGAATATGGTTTAATTTTGAGTAGGGAATGGTCTGCGAAACTGAATAGCTATTTTGCAACGCATTGGTCACATTTGTGGTTGCCCCATCAAAATAGGCAAAATCAGATCAAGATATTAAGAGAGCCACACATGAAACAAAATGTCACTCAGCTAGAGGGAAAAAATGAAGCTGTAGCCTTTTCATCTTCAGTGTTACGGAACTATTTCTTAGAAATTGAACATGGGAATTATCAATCAGAAGATGTCAATCATGATTCAGACAAATAGTCAGATCTCCTGCATTTTTCATGGACTGATGATATTGATTGTAACATAGTAAATTTAGTTACTAACTTAGATAGCAACAGTACTAACTTAGTTAAAAAAGGAGATAATTTTTTAACTCTCTACTTTGATGGCTCCAAAATTCAAGAAGGATCAGGAGCTGGTTGTGTTTTAATTGACCCCGAAAGAAACAAGAATTTTTTATCTTGTAGATTAGAATTTGAATGTACGAATAATACTGCTGAGTATGAAGCTCTGATCCATGGGTTAAAGAAAAATATTGATTTGAATGTCAAATATTTGAAAGTGTTTGGTGATTCGGAAATAGTTGTTAGGCAAATAAGGAATACAATCCATTGCCTTTCACCACATTTAAAGGGTTATCAAGCTGATGTTTGGGATCTGATTTCATGTTTTGATGCTTTTAATATTAATTATGTCCCTATGTTGAAGAATGCTGCAACTGATTTGTTAGTGACCTCTGCTTCCAGATTAGTTCCCACTAATAACAAATGCTCTATTGAATTAATTTTTAGGCCCTCTGTCCCGGATAACATCACAAATATCACGGTGTTTGATGATGATGATCAGATCATTAATTTCTTAACAAATGAAGATGTCTTCCAAGAGGCCATAATAGAGGAAGAACAACATGATTCAGATTTACAAAACAAAGACACTGTCAAAGAAAACTTCATGCCCAAATGCGTGAGAACTCTTGAAGCGTTATTTGACTTACAAAGCAAGTTCAAAAAACCTGTAAATGCTACAACTCACAGCTCATCTATGCAGCATGAGTTAATAAATTTTGGCACAGACGCTGAACCAAAATACATCAATCTCGGTAGGTGTTGTACGCCTGCTGAGAGAAGTAAATTCATAAAATTATTCCAGCAATATAAAGATGTGTTTGCTTGGACCTATGATGATCAAAAGACATATGATACTCGCATCATTCAACACATAATACTAATGAAGGAAGGTGTCAAACTGTTCCAGCAGTAGTAAAGAAGGATGCATCTGACACTCGAGCCTCTAATTTAGAAAGAATTAAAGAAATTGTTCGATGCCAAGATCATTTTTAAAGTCCGACATTCTGAATGGGTGGCTAATTTAGTTCTCATGTGGAAGAAATCGGGGGAAATCAAATTGTGTGTAGATTTCCAGAACTTAAACAGAGCTTCCGATAAAGACAACTATCCTGTGCCCCCAATGGAACAAATCTTGCAGATGGTGTCAGGATCAGAATTTTTCTCCCTACTAGATGGTTTCTTTGGTTACAAGCAAGTGTTGGTAGCAAAGAGGACCGACTCAAAACCACTTTTCGTATGAAGTGGGGAACCTTCACATATCGAAGAATCCCTTTTGGCTTAATCAATGCAGGAGCTACTTTTCAGCGAGCCATGGACATTGCTTTCCGAGGATTGGGTGGTCAATGTGTTGTAGTTTACTTAGATGATGTGACAGTTTTCTCAAAGAAAAGGGAAGACCATGTTTTCCACCTAAAGCAAATTTGTGATCGCTGTAGGAAGTATGGTATCTCTTTAAACCCTAAGAAAAGTGTTTTCGTTGTTCTTGAGGGAAAACTTTTGGGTCATATAATTTCAAAGGAGGGAATCTAGATAGATCAAGAGAGAGTACAAACTATCAAAAAGATTCCCATGCACTACAGTAAAAATTCTATGCAATCATTCATGGGCACCATAGATTTTGTTTGAAGGTTCGTACCGGACTTCACTCAGATCGTTAAACCTTTGCAACAAATGGTCAAGAAGAGTGTACAATTTGATTGGATAGACTTGGAGAAGATTGCATTTAAAGAAGTCAAAGATTCCATAGCCAAGGCACCTTCCTTAAGAAGTCCATATTTCGACAAAGCTTTTATAATGTACACTTTTGCTTCTGATAACTCTCTTGCAGTTGTGCTCACTCAAAAGGCGGAATCAGGAGATGAATACCCAATTTATTTTATGAGCACTGGTTTTAAGGGCGCTGAACTGAACTACCTTGTGGTAGATAAACAAGCATATGCAGTTTTCAAAGTGGTAAAGCAGTTCAGGCCATATATCCTAAAAAATAGAACTAAAGTCATAATCCCTCATCCCGCCGTCAGATCTCCTTTCGTCCAGAAAGAATTGGGAGAAAGAAGAGGAAACTGGGTCACTGCTATTCAAGAGTATGACCTAGAATTCAAACCAGCCACTATTATCAAAGGTCAAGGTTTATGCAAATTTCTTACTGAAAATACGGCTGATGAAGAGCTAGATTGGAGGAATGAAGCCGAACTGCACATGATTGATGTATGTCCAATTTTTACGACACCCGAGTCTTGGTACAAGGACCTAGTACATTATTTACATCTAGGTTACTTTCCAGAGCACTGGAATTCAAAGCAAAGAAGAGCTCTCCGTCTCAAATCAACAGCATACCAAATCATTGAAGGAGTGCCCTTTAGGAAGAATTATGATGGAATTTACCTCATATGTTTGGAGAAAGAAGATGCGAGCAAAGTGGTTAAAGAATTACATTATGGCCCCGCTGGAGGACATTACTCTGGAGATACTACAGCTCATAAAATCCTCTGGGTGGGGTACTATTGGCTCACTCTTTTCAAGGATGCCCACACCTATGCTAGAAACTGCGACGTATGCCAAAGAAGCGCCGAAAAGTTACCAAAGGTAGCTGGACCCTTGCATCCAGTTATTATCTTTGAACCATTCGAGCAGTGGGGCATAGATATTATCGGTGTAATAAACCCCAATTCCTTGCTCCAACACCGCTATATTCTAATGGCTACAAATTATTTTACAAGATGGGCTGAAGCTGTTCCACTACGTAAAGTAAACGAATACGCAGTCATAAAAGGAAGAAGCTGATCACATCCCCATCTCAAATCATTCAGTTAGATAGAACTGTTGTCAATATTATTGGTGAATTGAAAGATGTACTTACTAGATTGTCATCCAACTCTAGAGTATGTCAATTCATTGATATAATGGTGGTCGATATCCCTGAGGCATATGGTTTAATTTTGAGTAGGGACTGGCCTGCGAACTGAATGGCTATTTTGCAACGGATTGGTCTCATTTGTGGTTGCCCCATCAAAATAGGAAAAATCAGATCAATATATTAAGAGAGCCACACATGAAACAAAATGTCACTCAGCTAGAGGGAAAAAATGAAGATGTAGCCTTTTCATCTTCAGTGTTACAAAACTATTTCTTAGAAATCGAACCTGGGAATTATCAATCAGAAGATGTCAGTCATGATTCAGACAAACACTATGATATCCTTCATTTTTCACGGACTGATGATATTGATTGTAACATAGTAAATTTAGTTACTAACTTAGATAGCAACAGTACTAACTTAGTTAAAAAAGAAGATACTTTTTGGACTCTCTACTTTGATGGCTCCAAAACTCAAGAAGGATCAGGATCTGGTTGTGCTTTAATTGACCCCAAAAGAAACAAGCATTTTTTTTATCTTGTAGATTAGAATTTGAATGTACGAATAATACTGCTGAGTATGAAGCTCTGATCCATGGGTTAAAGAAAGCTATTGGTTTGAATGTCAAATATTTGAAAGTGTTTGGTGATTCAGAAAGAGTTGTTAGGCAAATAAGGAATACAATCCATTGCCTTTCACCACACTTAAAGGGTTATCAAGCTGATGTTTGGGATTTGATTTCCATGTTTTGATGGTTTTAATTTTAATTCTGTTCCTAGGTTGAAGAATGCTGCAACTGATTTGCTAGCGACCTCTGCTTCCAGATTAGTTCCCACTAATAACAAATGCTTTATTGAATTAATTTTTAGGCCCTCTGTCCCTGATAACATCACAAATCTCAGGGTGTTTGATGATGATGATCAGATCATAAATTTCTTAACAAATGAAGATGTCTTCCAAGAGGCCATAATAGAGGAAGAATAGCACGATTCAGATTTACAAAACAAAGACACTATCAAAGGAAACTTCATTCCCAAAGGCGTGAGAAGTCTTGAAGCATTATTTGACTTACAGAGCAAGTTCAGAAGACCTGTAAATGCTAAAACTCACAGCTCATCTATGCAGCATGAGTTAATAAATTTAGGCACAGAAGCTCAACCAAAATACATTAATCTCGGTAGGTGTTGTACGCTTGACGAGAGAAGTAAATTCATCAAATTATTCCATCAATATAAAGATGTGTTTGCTTGGACCTATGATGATCTGAAGACATATGATACCCGCATCATTCAACACATAACACCAATAAAGGAAGGTGTCAAACCGTTCCAGCAGTAGTAAAGAAGGATACATCCGACACTCGAGCCTCTAATTCAAAAAGAATTAAAGAAATTGTTGGATGCCAAGATCAATTTAAAGTCCGACATTCTGAATGGGTGGCTAATTTAGTTCCCGTGCGGAAGAAATCGGGGGAAATCAGACTGTGCGTAGATTTCCGGAACTTAAACAAAGCTTCCGATACAGACAACTAGCTTGTGCCCCCAATGGAACAAATCTTGCAGATGGTGCCAGGATAAGAACTTTTCTCCCTACTAGATGGTTTCTCTGGTTACAACCAAGTGCTTGTAGTGGAAGAGGACCGACTCAAAACCACTTTTCGTACAAAGTGGGGAACCTTCGCATATTGAAGAATGCATTTTGGCTTAATCAATGCAAGAGCTACTTTTCAACGAGCCATGGACATTTTTTTCCGAGGATTGGATGGTCAATGTGTTGTAGTTTACTTAGATAATGTGACCGTTTTCTCAAAGAAAAGGGAAGACCATGTTTTCCACCTAAAGCAAATCTTTGATCGCTGCAGGAAGTATGGTATCTCTTTAAACCCTAAGAAAAGTGTTTTCTCTATTCTTGAGGGCAAACTTTTGGGTCATATCATTTCAAAGGAGGGAATATCGATAGATCAAGAGAGAGTACAAACTATCAACAAAATTCCCATGCCCCACAGTAAAAAGTCTATGCAATCATTCATGGGCACCATAAATTTTGTTCGAAGGTTCGTACCGGACTTCACTCAGATCGTTAAACCTTTGCAACAAATGGTAAAGCAGAGTGTACAATTTAAGTGGACAAACTTGGAGAAGGTTGCATTTAAAGAATTCAAAGCTTCCATAACCAAGGCGCCTTCCTTAAGAAGACTAGATTTCGACAAAGATTTTATAATGTACACTTTTTCTTCTGCTGTGCTCACTCAAAAGGCGGAATCAGGAGATGAATACCCAATTTATTTTATGAGCACTGGTCTGCAAGGCGTTGAACTGAACCACCTCATGGTAGATAAACAAGCATATGCAGTTTTTAAAGCGGTAAAGCAATTCAGGCCATATATCCTAAAAAATAGAACTAAAGTCATAATCCCTCATCCCGCCGTCAGATCTATATTTGTCCAGAAAGAATTGGGAGAAAGAAGAGGAAACTGGGTCACTGCTCTTCAAGAGTGTGACCTAGAATTCAAACTAGCCATTATTATCAAAGGTCAAGGTTTATGCAAATTTCTTACTGAAAATCCGGCTGATGAAGAGCCAGATTGGAGGAATGAAGCTGAACTGCACATGATTGATGTATGTCCAATTTTTACGATGTCGGAGTCTTGGTACAGGGACCTAGTACATTAATTACAGTCAGGTTACTTGCCATAGCATTGGAATTCAAAGCAAAGAAGATCTCTCCATCTAAAATCAGCAGCATACCAAATCATTGAAGGAGTGCCCTTTAGGAATAATTATGATGGCATTTACGTCAAATGTTTGGAGAAAGAAGATGCAAGCAAAGTGGTCAAAGAATTACATGATGGCTCCGCTGGAGGACATTACTCTGGAGATACTACAACTCATAAAATCCTCCGGGCTGGGTATTATTGGCCCACTCTTTTCAAGGATGCCGACACCTATGCTAGAAACTGCGACGTATCCAAAGAAGCACCGAAAAGTTACCAAAGGCAGTTGGACCCTTGCAGCCAGTTATTATCTCTGAACCATTTGAGTAGTGGAGCATAGATATTATCAGTGTAATAAACCCCAATTACTCGCTCCAACACCGCTATATTCTAACGGCTACAGATTATTTTACAAGATGGGATGAAGCTGTTCCACTACGTAAAGTAAACGAATACGCAATCATCAATTTCCTAGAGGAACACATCATAACCAGGTTTGGGGTTCCAATTTCCCTAGTATTTGATAATGCACCTTATTTTTCATCAATGAAGATTAATGAATTCATGTATGAGAAAGGGATTAAACTGCATTATTCAGCCAATTAATATCCCCAAGGAAATGGATTAGCTGAGTCTACCAATATAAATCTCATCCGAATCCTTAAGAAAACTGTGATTGAAAATCAGAGAAGCTAGCACATAGCCCTCCCGAATGCTCTATGGGAAAATAGAGTCACTCCCAAGAATGCCTTAGGCATTTCTCCTTTCACTTTGGTCTATGGTAAGGAAGCCATTCTCTCTCTGAATATTTTACTCCCATCCTTACAGTTGTCGCAAGCTTCTCGAGGTTCTAACAATCAAGCCCTCCAATCACGAATCGACACCCTACTGAAACTTGAAGAATCACGACAAAAGGCCAAAGACCAAGAAATTTGGTAAAAGAAATTTTGAAGTAGGTGAGTTTGTTCATAGATCTGTGTCCACCAGCGAATCACCATTTGTTGTTGCTACAACATCCCCCCCCAAATTTTTTAAAAAATATTGGGGCCCCCCCTCCTTTTTTGTTTGAGAAGTTTTCCTAAGAGTCTTAGGGCCTCAAAGTTTTCTTAGCTAGTTTCCTTAAAAAATTGTCTTTTCTTCCCTTACTCTTTGAGTTTATTTTTACTTTTTTCGTCGAAGTAAAACTTATGTTTCTTTCCCACAATGGTGGAAGTTCTTAACTAACGTTTCCGCAACAGTGGAAAAGTTGGCCCAAACTATCCGAAAAGGTGGTAGAAAAGACCAAGTCAAGGCGCGGCGGAAAGCTCATCTAAAGCTTCTGAAAAAGCGAAATCTTTAACCAAGTGAACCCACGGAGGAACAAATTCACCAAGTTTCTCCACACCGGCAGGAGAATTCATCTAACTCTTCCACAGACGATCGGATTTTTATGACTAAGTCACCTTGGTGGGAGAACTCGTCTATCTTTTCCGAAATGGCGAAGTTCTTCAAGAAACTCTTCCGCAACGGTGGGTAGAGTGGCACTTTTTCGAAAGAAATCGAATAACTCTTCCAAAAAGGCGGGTAAACTTACTTAAGTTGGCTGATGCATAGCGGCGCGGAAAATATCGGACAATACTCCTAGAACGGCGGACAAACTCATCTTCTCTTTTCGCAGTAGGTGGAGAACTTAACTGAGTCTTTCTGATTTTGGTGGTCACATTTAATAAGAAAAGTGTCTATTTGAACCATCCATACGTCGCATTAACCCCATTTAATGGCCTTCAACCACCCTATTAATGGCTCGCACGTGTCGGATTTATATAAATAGGGCTTTAGCCCCATTAAGTTTTCATTCGTTTCATTGGTCAGAAGCCTCATTCCCGTTTTTATTCGAATTTGCAAGTTCCTATTCTTGAGCTCATCGTTTCCGCAGCAGTATCAACACCTACCCACCATCGTCTTCCAACAGCTAAGTACCCCGTCAAGCCTCACAGACTAGATTGTAATGGTTAGGATGAATGTTAGGTGCATGGTTCTGTTTGTATCCTCCTAGCCATGGCGAGATGTTTAGTTTAAATAAGGCCGAAGCAACTCATGCCTTGTTTTCATGTGAACATGGACATCTCCGTAATCCCGAGCAACCATTAAGCCGTTAATTTCCTAACTAGCCCCAACTACGCTTACGTGAGGAGCTTTGGTATTCTTACTCAGCTGTGAAAGTTTACGTTGTTTTGTGCCATGGAACATAGTACTCATAATTGCTTGTTTTTTACGGCTTATTATTATGAAATGCATGACCTTTACTTTCCATAGTTGCAGTATAGCAGCCCACCGAAGCATTTCAGTTTTTGTGAAATAACATGTGATATGAATGATTAAACTGAAATAAAAGGGCCATTTAAAGTTTGCAAATCATTAGTGAAACGATGTAGAATTAGAAGCTTTCAGTCGGCATTTTAGGCCTCAATAGTATAAGCAGAATTATAATTTGAAATTGCTAACATCGCACCGTATGCCTACAGGATTTTTCAAATGACTAAAGGTGGCAGGAGGAGGACAAAGGCAACTTTCCCAGTTAATGACAATGCAAGGGTGGAAACTACATTACAAGATACTAGGTGCACTACAGCCATGCCCCCAAAAGTAAGATGGGGAGATGTATACCGTATGGTAAGAGACTAGGTCTTCCCTGAGGCTCTTCTTGAAGAAGAATGTCTATACCAAAACATCAGAAACTCATGTATATCCAAAGCCTCCACCCATCCAGAACTATTCCCATGCTCAGAAGTAATTGGATGGCTTTTGCGACATGCCAATACCAAGACAAGAGTTATTTCAGACAAAAAAGGAGAAGCTTTTGCTTCATTTCACCCATCCTATATCTCAACGGCTTATAAATTTCCCAAGCCCCAATAGCGGCTAGATGATGCATGGCTAGAATAAATCAGAATGGATAATCTGGAGATGGCTAGGAGACTGTTAATTTTAGGAAAGCAAATCAGAATGGATAATCTGGAGATGGCTAGGAGACTGTTAATTTTGGGAAAGCAAATAAGAAAGAAGGATAGTGAGGAATATGAGGTTCAAAATCTGAGGCCCCCTTTCAGATTAATCGCTCTCATGCTAATCAGAATATTTGGAAGACCCGATGGGGAGATGTTTATGTTGCAATGGGTGCCCATCATCCACTATGTGGCATTCAAAGGAACATTTTTTAACTGGGATGATACTCTCTCAGACAGCTTAACATCAGCTATAATTGATGCACAAGAAGGGTTAGCGGAGAAAAGGGCAGAATGTTATATGGCATCCTACTTGATAGATTGTGTTGTGGAAAAGTGTCCCTTTCCCAAGTTAGGATGCATATGGAACTCAGCCGAGACCTAGTGTTCATGGCTTACAAAATCTTCTGGGATTAGAATTACAAAAGACATTACAAACTCATTTGTGAGGATTTTATCATACCTCTATACGAACTAATGTTCAACGAGGAACCCAACTGCTTATTTGAGAACGCCATGGAAGTCTTGGAGAAATATGGTGATTTTTATTTTTCATCGGAAGGCACCTATATAAGAATGTATGGAGGTTCCAAAGCCCCGTATATCCTACCAAGATATGCCACTGACTATGTGGTTGATAAGGAGGCAGTGAGGCAAGTGTTTATTGATGGGATTCATAGCACCTTGTACAAAGAAAAGAAGGCAACTTGGGCCCACCTTTACCTTTCTATATAGGGGCCTACAAGTTCTTAGGAATTGCAACTATAGAGGAATTCATTTCAGAACTGAAAGACATTCACTTCGGAGAAAGGATTTTCTGGAGGAATGATCGACAAGGCAAAGCGGCACGACATTGCAAAGAACTCCATGCCAACATCAAATATGCCCACTATTATGATAAGGATGAGGAAGTGTATCGAGGGGTTAGTAACATGACCGAACTACAGATTTGCCAACCAAGTAAAGTTGGGGCCAATTATAGGTCTGGCACTATCAAGGGTGCAAAGCAACATCAGGAAAAGGAAGCAGCAGAAGTTGCTCAAACTCTCTCTAAAGAGGAGCAAGAGCTCAAGGAAGCAGCCGATCAAATCCAAAGAGAAGTGGCTAAGAGAGCAAACAAGGCAAAAGAAGATGAACTCCAAAAATAAGAAACTCAAAGGATTCAAGAAGCTTAAGATGAAGCTCGAAGAATTTAGGAGGAGGAAAGAAGTAGGTTGGAAGGAATTTCCCAACAAGAAGAAGATGACAAACTGAGAACTGGGAACAGGAGGAAAAGTCACAAAGAAAAGAAGAAGAAGAAAAGAAATCCAAAGCAGATGTTGACCCCAAAAGCCCAATTATACAAGACTTGGATATGGGTTCCCCCATAAGGGGCCTCCCAATTGTACCTTTTACTCCATCCAAGAGTAGTATAGTGTCCCAATGGGATACGTTCACTTACAACAAGAAAATGAAATCCATTGTTAAAGAAACAATGACCAGAATGAAAAGGTCGTTCCAACCAGATATTGTCACCAGGCATGAAACCACAGTCATGCAAGGTACCCAACATGTGCACAAACTCACGACATCTATTTCTGTAGCTTCTGTTCTAGCAACTGCTGACAATGTTAATATATTATCAGACAAGTTAGATTCAGAGAGGGAGAAAACCCACCATCTGCAGGAGACTCTAGTCATGGAGCAGAATTATTCAAATTTGATGGTAGAGAAATGTGACACCCTTGTGCAAGAAAAGGAAGAACTTAACGGGAAATTTCAGCATCGAGAAGCTGAAAAGAGAGCTTTTGTAATACGAATGAGAACTCTAGAGATAGAGAAAAGAACTCTAGAAAGCCGCAACTTTTAGTTGGAGTCTGAAAAATTCGATACTGCTCAACAAATCAATAACCTAAAGGAGAACATTGAGAAACTGGAAGAAAAGGAAGAACTGCTAGAACACCAATTACAGCTCACAACCAACAAGGTAGGCGACCTGGGACCCTTTCATGAGCAGGCTTGTGAAATTATGAAAATAACAGACAAGATTCAAGAGCTCATAACGGAGGAAATCTGCAAGTTGAAGGAAGTGGAGGCCAGAATCAAAGAAATACGCACTGAGGCCACTAGGCATAGGAGAAAATATGTACATATTAGTGAGGACATCAGGAAGCAAATGGAATGGAGAGATGGAAAGTTAGATTTCCTAGAGAGACTCCTTTTTAAGTCCATCGCCGGTTTCAAGGCAGATATTTGCCTCTTGGGGTTTTGCTAGAATTACGGAGTGAAACTAAATGAAGTGGCCATGATTACGCTCGAACAGTGTGGAAATTTATATTCAAAAATACAAGCTACACAGGAAAGTTTCCAGGTGAAACTGCCCCAAACTATAGAAGAGTTTCTAGACAAGGCCCAATGTTTGTCTAATCTAGAGGATGCTTTGAATGCTGAGATGAACTATGTAAGGAAGGTAGATGCCTTGACCTCAGAATACCTTCATGATTGGATTGGCAAGGCTATGGTTCATGCACATCTCCTAAATGAGAGTCTCCAAGGTATAACAGTAGAATTCGCTAATCTAGAAGAAGAACTGGCCAAGCATGAAGTGTCTCTGAAAACCATGCTTCCCCTTGATGCAAACAATATCATAAAGGAGACTAGTCTCTGGGTGAAGCATATAGTAGACACAGACAGGATACTGACTGCAGGGACACATCAAGTGATAGCAGGAGGAGTAGAGGTGCTAGCTTCAGTTGAATTCTCAGCAGCATCAGTAACTCAAACCCCAACAAGAGTACCAGCTTCAGCAGAAACATCCAAGTCAGCGAGAGCTTTAGCTCACAAATAATCTACCTTTGTCTTATTTCTTGTATTTGCAACCGACATCTCTTCTTTCGATTTTCTTATGTGCCAATTATTAAAAAATCGTTTGGGGCCTCCTCACGTTGATTTTTGTAATATTTTTGGGTTTTCATTCTTTTTGTAATATGGGCACTACAAGACAAATAGAGCAATATAAACGGTTAGGGTATAGGTGGCAACTCTTAGAGAATTTTGTAAAGCTATATATAGCTCAGTAGAAGAGAATGGAAGGACTTTTGGCAGGTGAAAGGAGATTTGTGTTTTGTACATGAACTATTTCTGCTACATGAATAAGAAAATCATTTTGGCCTATGGAAGCCGGTGCAATGTTTTGCTTGGGATTGTGTACTTGGATAATTGCTAAACTATTTCTGCATCTTTCATACATTTTCTGTGAGATATTTCCTGGCTATTGTGAATTAATTCTCTACTATGAATGATTTCATTTTCTTTGCAAAATTTTTGTGTTAATTGGGTCATAGAATGTGTATCTTTATCGGAGCTATCTTTGATAATCTTTATTTTCTACTGTAAATTCTTCTATTCAATTTAACAGCTGTCAGTGAAGTTCTTGGTTGCATTTCCAGTTTATTACTCACCCTTTAAATTTGCTCCTTGCAAGGATATGTTATTTTAGATTTAATTAGCTTAGAATGTATTTTTTTAACGCATGCATTTAATTTAGGGAACATGCATATCATCTTAAACATAAAACATATAAAGGGTGGATCGGGCCATAACCGGTAAAATAAACAAATCTTTAAAACTTACACAGTAGCTGGACCTTTAACCGGATAGATTCCCTACACCAAATGGTGGGTGATCTAATTGGGATCGCTTACTGAGGAGAATCCCTTACTGTTTGATGCAATGATTTTCGAGGCATCAACAGTTTTTGGCGCTAGAAGGAGGGCCACCAGTGCATGGCTGGCAGAAGAGACCATTTTGTTAGAAACTTTTACACTGAAAAACCCATATGAAATAGTTATCCTAGACATTCCAGATCTGGAATCAAGAAATCAAGAAAATCCTAATTCTGAAACAGAACAACAAGAAACATTGTATGCCGTCCCTTTTGAGGAAGTGAACCGCTTCAAAAGACATACTCGCTCCTATGTTAGAAGTCTTGGAGGACTAACTACAATTCCTCTGTTACCCAGAATCAGAGCTCCTTGGAAAAACCCTCAGTGTACAAGAGATTCCATTCTTGATCAAAGTCTAGAAGAATTATTAGATTTATCTCTAGAAGAAATCACTGAACCTTTTGATGAAGTTAGACCCGAGACTCCCACAAATCAAGAACAATAGCACACTCCAAAGCATACTCGACATAACTCACCACCGCATACACCACCACGTTCGCCACCAAGAGTCATGGCCATACCCGCTTGGAGAGCGAGAGGAGCATTAAATGTCGTTGGACCATTCCATGATTTTCCTAAAACCCCAGAAAAGGTTTTGCCTAAGTACGACCCTGGAAAAGGGATTTCTGCTGAAGATCACCTTAAAAGTTTTTATTTAGCTCTAAATCTTCTAAATGTAGAATATGAAGATGTGTTCTGTTGCCTTTTCCCCTACACTTTCGAACCCAAAGTGTCTTCCTAGTACTTTAGTCTACAAGCTAATTCGATAACAAGTTGGGAAGATTTTGAGAAGTGTTTCCTAAAAAAGTATGGAAATCAGAAAACCGTAGCTACTCTTATGAAAGAATTGTTATCTATGAGAATGGAAAAGAATGAGAAAGTCCAAGAGTTTAATCAAAGATTCACGAGACTGTTAAATAACTTTAGTGATGCAACAAAGCTTGCTGAGGAATGCTTAGTGGAGTATTATACTACAGCTTTTAAATCCTCGATAGCAATGTTCTTCAAGAGAACAAAGAAGCCTACCTTGACAGAAAATTTTGAAGAAGCCAAGAAAGTAGAAAAAGAGGCTGACATCATCGCCAAACATGCTCTAGATATAGAAGTCAAGCCAACAACCGTTAAGAAACCTTTTCTGTTAACTAGGGAAAGAGAACCTGCAACAGATTTAGAAAATGTCATTAACATGATGCAAAAAATCTCAAATAAAATCATAGATCTAGAAAAGGATAAGGCAACTAGTTCTTCAAGGCCACCTTTCAAGCCATTCTATAAAAAGAAAGAAGAAAATGGACAGTCAACCCCACTAGTAAACAATTCTGTTGTACTAAACTTAAATCGTTTGGGGCCTCCTCACGTTGATTTTTGTAATATTTTTGGGTTTTCATTCTTTTTTTAATATGGGAACTACAAGACAAATAGAGGAATATAAATGGTTAGGGTATAGGTGGCAGCTCTTGGAGCATTTTGTAAGGCTATATATAGCTCAATAGAAGAGAATGGAAGGACTTTTGGCAGGTGAAAGGAGATTTATGTTTTGTACATGAACTATTTCTGCTACATGAATAAGAAAATCATTTTGGCCCGTGGAAGCCAGCACAACATTTTGCTTGGGATTGTGTTGGATAATTGCTTAACTATTTCTGCATCTTTCATACATTTTCTGTGAGATCTTTCCTAGCTATTGTGAATTAATTCTCTGCTATGAATGATTTCATTTTCCTTGCAAAATTTCTGTGTTAATTGGGTAATAGAATGTGTATCTTTATCAGAGCTATCTTTGATAATCTTTATTTTCTGCTGTAAATGCTTCTATTCAATTTAACAACTATATGTGAAGTTCTTGGTTGCATTTCCAGTTTATTACTCACCCTTTAAATTTGTTCCTTGCAAGGATAGGTTATTTTAGGTTTAATTAGCTTAGAATAGATTTGTTTAACACATGCATTTAATTTAGGGCACATGCATATCATCTTAAACATAAAACATATAAACGGTGGATTGGTCCGTAACCGGTAAACAAACAAATCTTTAAAACTTACACGGTAGCCAGAACGTTAACCGGATGGATTCCCTACACCAAACGGTGGGCGATCTAATTGGGATCGCTTACTGGGGAGAATCCCTTGCTGATTGATGCAATGATTTTTGAGGCATCAATAGTTCCCAGCCGAAACCTGCCTTGACACACCTGTGAGACTCCCCAGAAAAAGGCTTTGCTGCACGGTTTGACTTCTATACCCCCGGCAGGTATTCAGTAGGTGTCCCTGAAGGCCTTTTGGATGTGAGACAAAACAAGCCATAGAATGATGACCGTGGCTCTGATCGATGAACGGTCGACTCCATTGGATTCAGGACACTGGGATAGTTCTAGGGGTGCCCCTATCCTCTGGTCATGTGGCCCCGGTGTCATCTTGTACGTCCATCTTGGAAATTAGGGTTTTGCTCAGTGAGGGAGTGTGCAATTTTTGCACATAGGGCTCAACTCTGCAAAATTGTCCGTCAGGCACTTACGGCTAGCATTTCCAGCCAAAACCTGCCTATACACACCTACAGGACTCCCCGGAACTAGGATTTGCTACACGGTTGGACTTCTATGCCCCTGGTAGGTATCCAGGAGGTGTCTCTGAAGGCCTTTTGGATGCGAGACAGAATGAGCCATAGAATGACGACCGTGTCTCCGATCAACGAACTGTCGACTCCATTGGATTCAGGACGCCGGGTTAGTGCCATGGGTTCCCCTCTCCTCTGGACCCATGGCCCCGATGTCATATTGTAGGTCCATCCTAGAAACTAGGGTTTTGCTTAGTGAGGGAGTGTGCAATTTTTGCACACGGGGGTTGACTCTGCAAAATCATCCGTCGGGCACGTATGATGATGATGATGATGAAGGCATTGATGCTGATGGTGATTATGATGGTGATGGTGATGAAGATGATGATGATGTAGAAGATGATGATGATGGAGATGTTGATGAGGAACCTAGATTTAGAGTTAGAGTTAGAGTTAGGGTTAGAGTTAGAGTTAATGATGATGATGGATATGGTGGTGATGATGAAGATGTTGATGATGATTGTGATGGTGATGGTGATGATGAAGAAGGTGGTTTACTGCTAGCGTTTGGGTGAGGGTTAGGGATAGAGTTATAGAAGGAAATTGAATTAAGGTTCGAGTTAGAGATAATGATGATGATGAAGATGGTGGTGATGATGAAGACGTTGATGGTGATGGTGAGGATGAAGAAGATGGTTTAGTGCTAGGGTTTGGGTGAGGGTTGGGGCTAGAGTTATAGAAGGAACTTGAATTAGGGTTAGAGTTAGAGTTAATGATAATGATGAAGATGGTGGTGATGATGAAGACATTGATGGTGATGGTGATGGTGATGATGAAGAAGGTGGTTTAGTGCTAGGGTTTGGGTGAGGGTTAGGGCTAGAGTTATAGAAGGAAATTGAATTAGGGTTAGAGTTAGAGATAATGATGATGATGAAGATGGTGGTGATGATGAAGACATTGATGGTGATGGTGATGGTGAGGATGAAGAAGATGGTTTAGTGCTAGGGTTTAGGTGAGGGCTGGGGCTAGAGTTATAGAAGGAAATTGAATTAGGGTTAGAGTTAGAGTTAATGATGATGATGAAGATGGTGGTGATGACGAAGACGTCAGATGGTGATGGTGATGGTGAAGAAGATGGTTTAGTGCTAGGGTTTTGGTGAGGGTTAGGGCTAGAGTTATAGAAGGAACTTGAATTAGGGTTAGAGTTAGAGTTAACAATGATGATGAAGATGGTGTTGATGATGTAGACAAGATGATGATGGTGATGGTGATGGTGATGGTGAGGATGAAGAAGATGGTTTATTGCTAGGGTTTGGGTGAGGGTTAGGGATAGAGTTATAGAAAGAAATTGAATTAGGGTTAGAGTTAGAGTTAATTATGATGATGAAGATGGTGGTGATGATGAAGACGTCGGATGGTGATGGTGATGGTGAGGATGAAGAAGATGGTTTAGTGCTAGGGTTTGGGTGAGGGTTAGGGATAGAGTTATAGAAGGAACTTGAATTAGGGTTAGAGTTAGAGTTAACAATGATGATGTAGATGGTGCTGATGATGAAGACATGATGATGATGGTGATGGTGATGGTGATGGTGATGGTGATGGTGAGGATGAAGAAGATGGCTTAGTGCTAGGGTTTGGGTGAGGGTTAGGGCTAGAGTTATAGAAAGAAATTGAATTAGCGTTAGAGTTAGAATTAATGATGATGATGAAGATGGTGGTGATGATGAAGACGTTGATGGTGATGGTGATGGTGAGGATGAAGAATATGGTTTAGTGCTAGGGTTTGGGTGAGGGTTAGGGCTAGAGTTATAGAAGAAAATTGAATTAGGGTTAGAGTTAGAGTTAACAATGATGATGAAGATGGTGTTGATGATGAATACATGACGATGATGGTGACGTTGATGGTGATGGTGATGGTGATGGTGATGGTGAGGATGAAGAAGATGGCTTAGGGCTAGGGTTTGGGTGAGGTTTAGGGCTCGAGTTATAGAAGGAAATTGAATTAGGGTTAGAGTTTGAGATAATGATGATGATGAAGATGGTGGTGATGATGAGGACGTTGATGGTGATGGTGATGGTGATGGTGATGGTGATGGTGATGGTGAGGATGAAGAAGATGGTCTATTGCTAGGGTTTGGGTGAGGGTTGAGGCTAGAGTTATAGAAGGAAATTGAATTAGGGTTAGAGTTAGAGTTAATGATGATGAAGATGTCCGATGGTGATGGTGAAGAATATGGTTTAATGCTAGGGTTTGGGCTAGGGCTAGAGTTATAGAAGGAACTTGAATTAGGGTTAGAGTTAGAGTTACCAATGATGATGAAGATGGTGCTGATGATGAAGACATGATGATGATGGTGATGGTGATGGTGATGGTGAGGATGAAGAAGATGGCTTAGTGCTAGGGTTTGGGTGAGGGTTAGGGCTAGAGTTATAGAAAGAAATTGAATTAGGGTTAGAGTTAGAGTTAATGATGATGATGAAGATGGTGGTGATGATGAAGATGTTGACAGTGATGGTGATGGTGATGGTGAGGATGAAGAAGATGGTTTAGTGCTAGGGTTTGGGTGAGGGTTAGGGCTAGATTTATAGAAGTAAATTGAATTAGGGTTAGAGTTAGAGTTAACAATGATGATGAAGATGGTGTTGATGATGAAGACATGATGATGATGGTGACGTTGATGGTGATGGTGATGGTGATGGTGATGGCAAGGATGAAGAATATGGCTTAGTGCTAGGGTTTGGGTGAGGGTTAGGGCTAGAGTTATAAAAGGAAATTGAATTAGGGTTAGAGTTAGATTTAATGATGATGATGATGAAGATGGTGGTGATGATGAACTGAACTGCTAATTTAGTAATGGAGGATGGTGCATGCATGCGCTCCCTATCTCTCTCATCCATAAATGCTAGTGCATCCTGTTACATATTGTTTTCACACCCAAGTGGAAAAGTCCTAATCCTCTAATGTACAAGTGCAACTTCCGAAGATGATTGCCACTGTCACCTCAACAAATATTTTCCCATGTTTTATGCCTACTTTAAAGGCCAAGGGAGGCTTCTAGATCAAGGTTGGAGAAAATGTATTAGGATTTCAAACTTGTTTGAAGATTAAGATGTGTTTTCCATTAAGTTAAAGTCCCATGTGAGTGCTTAATTCATAAAGTTGCAAGTGAATTAATCAAATAGACACCTTTCGAAAATAAATATTTGCTCATGTGTAAAATGAAAGATCATTCATGGATAAATAAATATATTCACAAAACTTAAATCGACAATGAACCATAATGTTGTAGAATCAAAATTCACATTAAAACATGTTGGCTTATTTCCCAGAATCATCCACAAATGATATTATCTAATAATGCCAAGGTTATAGTTATTAGTTTACGAGTGATTATTGAATGAGACCCTCTTGGAGAGAGTAAAATCTTTGCAAAAGGGTGTCACCCAATCTATTAAGGGTCCAACTAAGTTGTAGTGATTTGAATCACTTCAATAAAGATGGCTGAAATCTTATCTTCACAAACTTAATTAATTAAATGTTTTTCCATATGATCCATGAGCATATAAATATAAAAAGATGTGCCGAAAATCAAATCAGTAAACCACTTGCGTAGGTTTGGTAACTTCTAGAATGTACATGATTAGATGATTGTAAACATTCATTCAATAAACCATAAACATTTAGGATATGTTGTGTGTAATTGCTTAAGACAAATCTTTGAAATAATAACCATTCAAATAACATGCAATTAAGACTATGATCCATAGATGAGAGTTGTGAATCGTGATAGACTAGTCATTATATATGTGGCGAGGGTTCTATTTCAAATGAATTAATTTAGGATAATCAAATTATTTTAGGTGTTGTAATGGACCTAGTAAGTCCAAGGGTGAATCCTATAGATCTCGATGATGGAAGGGTTGTTTTGGAAAATGATGGTAGTTGGTTGAAGGTTAGATATGGAGAAGACAATTCTTTAAAGCATGTTGATATTGATAAAGGTGAATCCAACAAAGGGATGCAAGTAAATGATGTTGGTAGTGTCAAAATGAAGAGCAAGAAGTGTGTAAAACATAAAATCTCTCTTATGAGGCTAGTCCTAGGAAAGGATATCAAAATGCATGAGGTGGTGGGAATGGATTCCCATGCTCTTGTTGGAAGATTTCATGGTAAAAAGGTGGGGGAGTTGTCTCTAAGGGTGTAGTTATATGAAAGATGGGCTCTTAGGCTTAGGTACATTCCTAATTTATTTACGTTAGGAACCTATGTAAACCATTCTCTTTACTATGTTAGTATATTGTTATTGGACGCATATGCTTTGAAAGTCATCCCGTAGTATTTGTTGATCCGTAGTTTATATTAGCCCATAGTATTGACCCATAGTATTGGACGCATATGCTTTGTAAGTCGTCCCGTAGTATTATATGCCCCATGGTTTTGACTCATGGTATTGGGCATAGACTTAGTATATAAGTGTGTGTTGAGGTCATTGAAGGCATTGTGAAGTTAATTGTATTGAGCTTGCTCAAAGGAGGTTGCCCCCTCGAAGTGGCCCGTGATCAATATAAAAGTGATTATGTTCTATTATTTCTGCTATTTCGCATATTCTTAGTAATTAATTGTTGCAGGTGCATCTCAATTTATATCAACTACAAGTTACCTAGGGTTTCTTTTCATATATCAAGAGGATTTTGAGGAATATTTTGGCCCATGATTGGAAGTGGGAGATGATTTTGCTTATGCTATATATTTTTTTGTAGCCCTAAAGTCACAACACTTTGTAATGTAAATATCTCTCCTTAGTTTGCTTGGTTAGGTATGTTGTTGCTGAAAGGAAAAGATGCAAGACCCATTCAAATACAAGGGACTCATATTGAGGTCACTTGGTGTCTAGAAATAACATCTATATGTATGTGAGAACTTTTCCATAACATTCTTATTGAAGACAAAATCATGTATGCAAAAATGTAATCAAAGACAAACTCATATACACAAGTGCAGATCCATCTATTAATATGCATAAATGATCCAATCATGTACACTTTTTGGAAAAATGGAACATCATTCCCAGCGTCTATATAATGGCAACTCGTGCCCTATACAAAATATGGCCATGGTGCCTTATACAAAATATGGCAACTCGTGCCGAAAATGCCACATCATGGCTAGTGTACATATGAGGGTCTCTCAATCCTCCTGCCCACCCTCGGAGCTCCCAGGTGCATATCCAAAATTGATCTTCCTCTTCTTCGTGCTAGAGGAAGCTGGGTCCTTCCGGCATCTTTGAGCATGTCCCCCTGAGCCCTGAAACGACAACAATAATATGTCAACTTTTCCTAGCAATTATACAAGTATAAAACATAATTTCAAAATAAAAATAGTTTTCAAATCTTGGATAACTCACCGCATGCGAGACTGTAAGTCATGATGGGGTCTCCCTCCTCTGTGATCCAAGTCTCTCGGCAATGCCACCCTGCAACATTTAGAAAAATCATATCAATGCTGAAACTATATGCATATAGTAATTTCCGTTAAAATTGAACGAGATTTTCATAAACTAGTCAATCTCACCGTGAACAAAATCTGTTGGTCTTCGGGGATGGTGGATGGAGCAGTCGGCTGGACAGCCTGATTCGATGCTAGGGTGGACAGGAAAGGGGAGTATGTAGCCACATCAACGATGGCTATACCACTGGGGGGAACAGTGGAAGAAGGGGGGGGTGGCAGGAGGAGGCATGGACTGGGGTGGGTGAAGTGGAGATGGAAATCTAGGGATATTAACCCCAATTGGTTGTAGTATGGATCGGGGCACCCTGGAAGGGGAAGCGAGTTTGGTGAGGGAATGTGGGGGGGGGAAAGGTCTGTGTCGTGGTAGAGGGATGGGTGATTGTGGATGGGTGGTGTGCCGTGGTCGGATGGGGGAGGGTGGGAACATGGGAAACTGATACGAAGGTGGAGCTGGATATGATACGTAAGGGGGAGCTGGATGGAACTATGGTGCTATATAGGAGGGGGGGTTGGGGAATGGGGCATGTATGCCAGCGGATACAAATGGCATATAGGGTGGCCGAAAGTTTGGGGAGGGAGGAATAACAGCACTGGTAGGCCGAGGTGCTCACACCTGCATACACATTTATAACCTCATAGTTTAATATACAAAAATATAAATATACACGGACAAGTCATCGTATTTGAAATTAAATTTATGCTTTAATACACACGATACCTGCGCATGTGGAGAACTGCTGGTCCCCAGTGGTGGTGGCTAGTTGCTGGAGCATGCGGACACCTGTGCGAACACTACATTTTTAGACTAAATTTATAAAAACAATATTAACAATATTAAACACAATGCAAATGAGAATGACAACGATGGTACTTAAAAAACATGGCTGCGATTAATTTATATTCAAGTTAGATGATATTCAATATTTTGAAAGGATAGAAGGTGGCATGGCATGAAATTAAAATTAAATAAGGTGAGAGGGCATAGAAGGTGACATGGTGAGCTTTTCCTTTTCTAGAGTCATCCCATGAGTAGGTGAGATTTTCCTTTGGCCCTAGAGAGATGCGCAATGCCTCATAAGTGAATGGAATTCATGTCCATTTACAAATTTGAATTGGAAACCTATGTAATGTGATTGGGTTCTTGATGAAGAGTTCCTAGGTTTTGATCTATTCTTATAGATTTGTATTTTCCTACAAGCTTGATTCACCCAGTGGAAAAGTATTTGCATCCCTAGAGTGAGGATCTTGAGTCCCTTTTATTTCCATAACATTTACAACATCAAATAAAATGGCATCTCATTGTTTAAATTTGCAAAGAGGTGCTAAATAGCAGTTAAGTTAGTGTGCATGTTATTTAATACACTTTAGAGTGTTGATCGTTAGAAAAAGGAAGAAAGATAAATCTTTTTCATGATTAACTTACTTACAAGCTTGAATGTGCCGTGTTCTTTTGCATTGAATGAGTAATTATGTGTTCTTGATTGAATAGCTATGTTGTCAAAATGATATCACTTGATTGAAATCAAAGAAATCTTGAGTGAAATGAGTTAAATGAGTATTCTTGATGCCAAATGTTTTACCAAGTTGTATTTGAATCAAGATAATAGCAAGGCCCCATAGACCATATTTGTAAGATTATCGCTCTTCCTTATGGGACTTACATCATTTTCAAAAAAATTCGTGACAATACATGTGATAAGTTGTTTTACGTTGTTTATATGTCTTTCCTAATAGCATGTTCTAGGAGTAGTAGTATGATTACTTTCAGTCTCAAGTATTAGAATAAATTGGAAATCCTGTGATAATAAACTAGGGTAATAAGGACATGAGAAACATCGGGTTCTTGAATTTCTAGAAGCTTGGCCACTATGATTCTCTTTTTCCCGAGAGTTTTACACAATGCAATGAAAATTCATAGCAATAAATAGTTTTCCTATTGGTCTCGGTGGATGTGAAAGTGACAAGTACAACATCTCAGTGAACTCAATTGATGCAACAAAGTTAGCAGAAGCACAGAAGTGATTTGACCACCTTTACCATTAAAAGAACCTATTAGTAGAATACGAGGGAAAGTGATAATTACCATGGTAATATATTCTCAAAGTTTAAGCTTGAAGAACACATGGCATAAAGGCATGGAAGAAAAGGTTGATTTGGTGGACAAAGTGATGGGAATTGGAGCAATTGGCACACCTATTGAGCCAAGAGTCAAATGACCCATACTGTGGTCATTTGAAGATGATTTGGACAAGGAGAGTACATGGCAAAGACAACTTGGATGACATGGTGACAAATGGAAAAGCAACAATAACACACATAGCATTGGTCAAGCATAGGAAGAGTAAGCAAGCATTGGATGGTAGTCTGAGGATGAAGGACACTACGAGAATCACCAAAACCCCAGCTGCAGGCTCATCATTGGTCAATTAAGAATGACAGAATTTGGAAATTTCTCTCCCATTTGTATAATCATCAGAGGTCTAGGATGCCTAAAGTAAACATGGACAAATGCTTATAGTTTTCTTAGGTTTTCATGTTTTATAAGGTTTCATTTTTTTTTTGGTGGGATTATATGAATTTATGGCTCTCAAATAAATTAGACAATATTATAAACACAACTGTAAAATACGATGATAATATGGTAATTACTCAGTGCTAATTAATTTGTAATTATTGAACACAAATTAATTGTAACTGTATCTAATTATTCAAAGTAAAAAGGTTACCTATGTGTATGGTGTCGCAATCTCCTCTATTGCCACCATGGATCCATCGAGGTCAAAGGAACCAACGTCCTCCCACCTGGGGGATGGAGACCCAGCCCCAAATAACTGAACATTAAAACAAATAAAGTCAACAATGTGTAATTCAAAGTTAAATATATTAAACAATATGATATCAAATAAAATACAACAAATACTTGAACATTAAATAAAACAATAGAAAACCTGATCCATGAAGCTCCCTGTGGCATGCTGCTGCATATCACCATGGCAAGAATGACCACAGTGAGAACAATGATGTGTCGTTGTTCCAGCATAACTAGAAGGTTCCGCTTGGGTTCCACCTGTACTCGGCATGTCCAAACCACCACCCATGGACTGTGTAGTTGTCTGTGTCTCATCGATGTCCTCCCGGCTCTGGGAAGACATGGCCACACATTTGGTATGTCTAAGCAAGTAATGTGTGGCACGTCTCATGGAGTCATGAATCTCATCTAGGCCACTACCAAACCCGGGTGGCTGAGAAGGGGGGTTTGGCTCTCTCCTGGGTGAAGGAGGTCCTCTAAGTGGGTTGCGGTGCGCCTGAGGTCGATCTTGGGAAGAGCCAAGACCGACACCCTGAAACTCAGTGATGTCAAAATAGTTGACATGGTACCCTAGCTCAAACTCAACCCATAATTTCCGAACGAAATACTGTGGGACCTCCAAATTGTTGCACGGGGGCCTGTCAAACACCATGAACCACCTCTTTATCCAGTTATCTATCCATGGCTGGTAAATGCACCAGTCCATGCAAACCCGAGCCCTTGTCACAGTTGGAGGTTGTCCCATCGAGGGAACTATGAACTTTCTATACAACTGGGCTTTGGTGATGTTGAGGTCTTTTATCTGCTCTTTGGACAACCCAGTGGAGTAGTGTTCCCTCATTCGAGCCCTGTATTGGCTCAAGTTTGTTATATCACTATAATCAATATTGATTGATTCAATAATGTTTTGAAGTGATGAATCCAAGGAAACCCAAGAGGGTTCCTTGGTACTGTTCAATTCATTACTTAGTGTCCTCAATTGATTTAAGTCTTGGTGTAATTGATCTTCGAGGTTTTCATTCGGTTCATTGTCGGTTCCCATATTGTCTTCTGGAGGTCGGGTTTCATTGGTTTCATTGAATGGTTCAGGTGTGTCTAACATCTTGTTAGGTGTAGATGGCCTAGAATTAAATTTCCTTGGTTTTTTAATGGAATGTAATTTTTTTTTTTAAATTCAAATTCAAATGGAAAAAAATAAATAAATAAACACAAATTTGTGCTTTGAGGAGCACCTACCTGGAGAAATGGATGGCACCGTGGTGTAGGGGCGATTTCTTGGTGTTGAGGAGGATTTGGTTGCTTGAAGATGTGTTCGCGGGGTTGCATAGTGCACTCGCGGGTTCGATAGTGGGTTCACGGGTCTGTCGAAAATGAAAAACCCGTGAGCTCTATTTTTTTTATAAAAAAACAAAGGTGCGCACGCGCCATTGATGCATGTGTGCCATTTTGTGCATACACATCAAAGGCGCGTGGGTGCCTCTTTTGTCCACGTGGGCTGAACCACGTGGATGTTTGGCATTGCCGAAGTAGCGACGCGTGCGCGCCTTTGGAGGTGCGTGTGCGTCGTTTTGTTTTTTCCGCTCACGCGCTGTTGTTGCAGTTATTTTGGGTACCAGCTTCATGCGGGTACCCTCATACAATGTAAACCCATGAAGTTTTTGATGGCCGCCAAGCACTTTCCAAATGAATATTGGGCTAGGGCAACCAAGGTTTACATTGAAGTGTTTATATTTGCTTGGGTGCCATCATAAGACCTCCCTAGCTAAGATTCCCTTTCAAATACAACAAAGTCTTATACAACGAAGTGCATAGTAATCAACGAAGTCGTATACAATGAAGTGCATAGTAATCAACGAAGTCAAATACAATGAAGTGCATAGTAATCAAGTGTTTCCGTAAAGCTCTATTTTTTGTATGCATTGCAAAGTTGGTTTGATTTTAGTGCCTATTTCTTAATATATACTAGTGGAATTTTTTAGATATCTTCTATGAAATATTGTCTTAATTTTTGCGAATCAAGCCTTCATGCTCATAGATAAGTGCTAAATAGTAAATTTTGTGACAAAACACACTTTGGATTAAAATGTTGACTAGCAAGTTACACCCAATTTTTAATACAAAATATAATCAGTTTATTAAAAAAGAAAGGAAAATAAAAGAACGAGATATATCTTTTCTTTTAAGTTAAGATAAATTTACTTAAAGAATATTTTCCAATTGTATTTCAATTTTGAAATGATGTATGACAAAATGTATTTTATGGAGTTGTGAATGTTTAATTCATTTTTCATCGATTCATTGCAAATATTTTTTTTCGTCATTTTTAATGGCATGGATAGTTTAAACACTTGAATCCCATGGGTTGTTCCTTCCCATAAACATGTCTTTATGGTTTTTAGGCTAGTGACTATAAGAATTATTTTCATTTGTAAGTTAAGATATTTTTTTTCCTGGACATGCCTCCATATTCGACATTGTACCTGGGTGATTCCACGAAGGTGGTTCACCATTTCTGGCACGCAGGAGTGAAAAAAAATGTTTTTCACACCCTCAATCGAGGTATTTTGAAGCCCTCGATAGAGGTTTTAAATGCTCGATCGAGGGTTTGAAAATACCTCGATATCGAGGGCTTGAAAATACCTCGATCGAGGGTATATAAATAGCTTGATCGAGGGCTAGTTTAAACCCTCGATTGACCAAATAGCTCGATCAAGGGTTTGAGGCAGAAAAAAAAAAACAAAAATAGGGCCCGGCCTATCGGCCGACCCTGTTCGACAGTGATAGCGTAGAATGTGCCGACTACGACGACTCCAAGCCCCTGGACTGAGCGTCCGCAGCCAGCACAGCATGCCCACGTCCACCTCTGTCCAACTCCATCCGCCATGGCTTCAAATCCACAAGGTAGGTGGATTTCAACCACATTTTGCTTGTTTTTCAAAACAACTTAAATTTGTTATTTGTTTTTAAAAAAATCCCATTTTTTTTTGTTTCGTTATTTGTTTTGAAAAAAACCATAAATTTGATTTGTTTTGTATGTAAAAATTGGTGTTTAAAACGTAGATTTAATTTAGTTTTTATGAATTTGTGAATGTAACCATTGAAAACGAAAACCAACATCGAAACCAAAAACCATTGAAAGTACAACTGCCATCGAAACCAAACAAAAAACCATTGAAACTAAAAAACACCATTGAAACCAAAACAAAAACCATTCCAAAACATTTTTTTGTTTTAAATTTATGTTCTATTTATTTTTTTAAATTATTAATATTTTTTTTATGTCAACCAGTAGCATTTCACCACATAAATGCTATCGGTTTTATTTTAAAATGTGTTTTGACAAATAGGAATGCTGCCCATTTTTTTTCAATCCTTTGAGAACGTCAAGAGGATTGAAAAATAATAATCATATTAGGTTGTCGGTTTAACAAAAACCATTATCATTGAATATTTTTAATATTTATAATATAATATTTATAATATTTTTGAAATTGAATATTTTCAATATAAAACTTTATTAATTTAAAAATTAAAAGAATAATATTTAATTAATAATAAGATTGATTCAAAAATATAAACATAAACCATAATAAAATATTAATCAATTTAACTACAATAAATTGAGATTAATAATATTAATGAAATTAATAATTTATTATATTTTTAATATTTATTAATTTTTTGAAATTGAGTATTTATAATATAAAACTTTATTAATTTAAAAATTTAAAAAAATATTATTTGTTTAATATTTAATGAATAATAATATTGATTGAAAAATATAAACATAAATCATAATAATATATTAATAAATATAACTCAATAAATTAATGAGATTAATAATATTAATGAAATTAATAATATTAATAAAATTAATAATTTATTATTAATAACATTATATAAACACATATTTTTATATTTATACATATAATATCATAAAAAATACTTATATATAAATAATATTATTGTACTGTTACTCTCACTTTTTAATAATATATGCACCTTTTCAATTTAAAAAAGCATGCTTAAGTGTATAAAAATAGAATACATACTAAGTTGCCTTCCATTTCACTACAATAAATAATATTCAAAATATATAATTTTTTTTTTTAATTTTTTAATAATATATATTATATAACATTTTAAAATTAAATTTAAATATTATGTAATTAAATTTAAATATGTTTATTAAATTCAATATTTATTAATATAGTTATATTTTAATATAAACTAATAATTTTATAAATATTTTGCAATAACCTATATAATTAATAGTTATTGAAGCTTATCTTATAAAAACAACAATTTATAAATGAAAGAATGGATATAAATGATATATCAAATATGTACAATCGCTAGTGTTGAAATGTAAATATTTTATTTTGAATTTGTTTCATTATGTGAAATGACATGTATAGTAGGCTTACATATGACATTCACCTCTAGATTCAAAGGTCTTTGCATGCACTATTTAGATTATACATACAAATGTAATAGCCTAAAATTCTCTATTAATTATCAATCCAAGTTCTTATGTGGTTTCCTCTATGCTATGTGTTATAATTTTGGAACTAAGACTGATATTGTTTAATTGTTTTCATGTCATTATATAGTTTGAATTTTTAAAATGGGTAATAATATTGTTGTGCAATTACAACCACATGAATAGGTAGTCATTGCCAAATGATAAAAATATCTCAAGTTTGGTTGAATTTCTAGTATAGTATAATGTTAAATTGATTTCCCCTTAAACTTTGATTGTGTTTGTATATTTGTTTAGTCCTGGAGAGGTTAGTATATTTGTTTAGTCCTTAATTTATTCCTGAACCATGGTCCAGAACCCATCCCTAGTGCACAAAACTGAATGTTTCCATCCATATCCAACTTTAAATGTAAACCCATCACTAGTAATCAAAACCTTAAAATGACATTAATTCCTACACATAGAGACTATGAATATTTTCAACAAGACATGTGTGTCGACCATATGTATTGGTCCTAGATTCCTAAAATCTTATTTTAGGGCCCAATGTAGAGTTCCATAGGTACATGATTGCTCGACTAGTACTAACTTATGAGATTTATAGGTCCATGGTTGTTCATTCAAATTGATTCTTGATTACGAGAAGCATTTCCAGATAATAAAACAATTCCTTTTGGTGGTAGATACATCATTCATTTGGGATACCTTGGTCAATTACCTCATGCGAGTGATAACCCTATATATGCATGGAACACAACTGAATTCTTTTATCACATAGTCCAACCCTCTCCCAATGATAAACACATAGGATTACGATGTTGTTACTAACCATTCCATGCATAGACACATTAACACTACACATTCACCAATCATGCCTTTACATAAGAAGAACTTGCATCATTATCTATAATCAAGTAGGATCATCATTACAATATCAAGCAATAGGTTAGTATGCATCATACCTTTACATAGGTTAGTATGGTTCAATTTAAAAGGTAGATTATCGAGACTCAAACATGTAGCGAGCCCCAGTTAAATTAGGCTTGATTCCATTTCCCCTCCATCCCATACCTGTATGTTGTCGCAACAAGTGTTGAACAACTAAATTTGATGCCTAGGCCCCTATGATGCTAGCATTGATAATAAAAATGATATCGAAATTGAAATTGGAAGTTGAAACTGGAATTGAAATGTAAATTTGAAATTGAAATTGAAAATGATATTGATATTGGAAATTGATATTTAAATTGAATTTGAATTTTGAAATGAATTTCGAATTGAAAATCAAAAATTGAAATTGAAATGAGAAATTAAAATTGAGAATTGGAAATGTAATTAGAATTCAAATCAAAATTGAAACTTGGAATTTGAAATTGAAATTTGAATTTGAATTGTGAAATTTAAAATAGAGTTTGAAATTTAAATTGAATTTGGATTTGAAATGCGAAATTTGAAATAGAATTTGAAATTTGAATTTGAATTTTAAATGTGAAATTTGAAAGAGAATTAGAATTAGAAATTGAAATGTGATGCAGAGAGTTCTGAAGAGGGATCTTCATTGCTTCGTGCTCCACGACGCACAAGAGGATCTGACATCGCCCAAGAGGGCAGCCATTGGCAGCACTCCCGGTCGCTGAGTACGGCCATGCCAGGTTCTACTGTCGCTGGTGGTAGCAACAGGAGAGCTAGTGTGTCCATTCATCTCGACGACATACATGGTGATCCCCAGGTGGGGGATGGGCGACCAGAATTGAATGCATTAGGGGCATCAAGTGCATATTTTGGGTTAGATACATTTTCAGTATATAATGCATTGAATTTCACTTGCAAGTTATAATATATATTTTTAGTAACATTTGTTTTTTTGTTTGGATCGCAGGCGCCCCATCAGGGATATCGTACGACGATGAGGTCGCACAGATCACTCTCGCTGATATCATTGCCCAGTGAGAGTGGGTGAACTCATGCATGTGTGTAAATTGAGGGAGGATTATCCCACACGACGATCTTTATCCATGATGTTATAAACAGTTGATGAGATGTTGGCCCTATACAAGAGGGTGGGACCTCTCAGTGACATTTGGCATCATTCATGCCAGAGGAGGAGATAGGATTTCATTGGGATCCACAAATGGGAGGATGTCAAAGTCACCATAAGAGGGCATGACATCAAGGGCACTTTGTTTGACATCCCACCTGACCGCCCTTCCAGTCAACCACTTAGACTTAGGGAGTTTAAGTTGGAGGCCACTGCACCACATCTATATGATAGATTCGTGGAAGTGTGGGGCATGTTCCCCCACCATGACCAGGTCCCGTTGTACTTTGAAAAACATTTTTATGCAGAGTTTGTTTCAGACATGCACCCAGATTACACCAGCACAGGGTCCTCGTTCTATGGGGCGGGTAGGGGATGCTCCTACCAACGTCCTGGAGCTCGGAGAGACCCTGCCTTTGTGCCACCCGCTCCGAGGTTGGTATCGCTTCCAGTCAGGGCAATTATCAAGTCAGGGGATGTGGCACAATCATCCTAGCTTTCTCCATAGGCTAGAGATGACTATTGAAATATTGTAACTTCTAAGAATATTATATTTGTACTTTATTATTCTGGAGATGTTCCCTTCCTCCGAGGTGACCCTATTGTATATTCGGAGATGTTTGTTCCTCCGATGGATTGTGGTAACTAGGGTTATTAGATCTCTCATGTGGGGGTCAGCTCTGAGTTAATTTATTAGGGGTTATTAGACTCTCTTAGGAGAGGTCGGCCCCATAGGCTAAAAAGTCAGTTGGGAAACAAGTACAAGTAGAGGAGGATGTTCCTCACTTATCTCATTCATTCATCACTCGAAAAGTAGCGCACAAGTGAAAGAGAGGTCTGCATAGGAAGAGGAGGAGGAGCTCTTGTTTGGTTTCTACATCTTGTATTGATTGATCATCTATATCGAGGAAAGCTTTGTTGGGTTTTCTACCCCATGAGGGTTTCCTAGGGTAAATCTTTGTCTATCTTGTGATTGTGTTTCTTTCAGTGATCTTTCTAGTCAAATTAGTATAAACTTAACATGGTATCAGAGCTAGCCTGAATAGGACATCTTTCACAAGGTGAAAATATCTCTCTCTCTTCCTCCGGTGAAAATTAGGGTTTCTGCAAAAGTTGGAATTTTTGGATTCTGATTACATGGATGGATAGCCCTCCTCAAAATCTAACTTTTGAGCCCTAGATCGAAATTTTGGTTGGGTAGAACTCTGGGAAATTCAAACCCTAGTTTGAAAAAAAGTGCAGAAAACCAAAAAACCAGAACCAAATTTCTACAGCAGGTCCGAAGTTCGTTGGTCAAGTTTGGAGGCTGAAAATTTGAAGTTTCCAGAAAGTAAGTACATCAGTCACCTCGCCTCAGTCAAGTCAATCTCCTGGTAAGGTTAGTTTTTCATTTTTGAAATTTTCAATTTTTGGTAACCCCCTGGGCAAGATGACCCCAAGCACTAAGATTGAGGACAAGCTAGAAGGTATAGAGAATTTTCGGGCATGGAAATATAGAATTGGTCTCATTCTTGAAGAGAATGATCTTGCCCAATATATCAAGGATGAAGTTGTAGAACCTGCAGAAGATGAAGCCAAAGAAAAGTATAGGAAGGGTCTGATTAGGGCAAAGAGAATCATTGTTGATTCTATCGAGGACCACTTGATTCCCCAAGTGGCATCCAAAAAGACCCCAAAGGAAATGTGTGATTCCCTAGGAAGAATGTATGAAGGGAAGAACATCAACAGGAAGATGAACCTAAGATCTCAGTTGAAGAGTACTAAGATGAACAAAGGAGAATCTATTCAAGACTATTTCTCAAGGGTTTCCCAAATCAAGGAACAACTAGATGCCATTGGAGATACCCTTGATGAAGATGAACTAGTCATGACTGCTCTAAATGGTATCACTAGACCTTGGGATTCATTCATCCAAACTATGTGTGCCAGAAAAAAAAGCATGAAGTTTGATGTGGTATGGGAGGATTGCATTCAAGAAGAATCTAGGGTAGCCAATAGAGAAGCTCTTCCCACTGGATGATGACCAAGCCTTGGATACTCACACCAAAAGAAGAAGAAAGGGTCACTTCAAGAAAGATGACCACAAGGAGTCTCAACCTCCCTACAGATTTAAAAGGAAAGGAAGAGCAAACTTAGAAAGAGACCTCTCCACAGTTCTCAATGTTTCAATTATCTCAAACTAGGACATTTCGCCAGAAATTGTACTTCACAAACAAAGAAGAAGAAGTTTATTCACAGGAGACATCATGCACATATGGCAGAAGATGATAGTGAAGAAGAAGAAGAGGAAAGGCCTCAAAAGAAAAGAACTAAAGTAGAAAAAGAATATGCGGAAGAATATGTTCTATTCTCTGCACTCTCTGGGTCTGTGACACCTGGAGAATATACATGGCTCATTGATAGTGGTGCTTCAAAGCACATGACAGGTCAAAATAAAACTCTCTCAAGACTTGAAGAAAAGACCTCTCCACAAAAGGTATCTCTAGGAGATGATTATCAATATCCCATCAAGGTAATTGGTGAAGCAAGCTACAAGCTTGATTCTGGAACACCATTGAAGATGAAAGAAATTTTATATGTACCAGGTTTGAAGAAGAACTTACTTTCTATTTCAGCATTAGATAAGAAATGCTTTAGAGTTGCATTCATAGATGGCCAAGTACTTATGTGGCCTAAAGGAAAACCAATTGAGGATGCAATTGTTATTGGTGAAAAGGAAGGAGGTCTATACAAACTCAAGGGCCATTCAGAAGCTGCCCTTGTTCATGAAGCCACTAGCCCAAGTGAGCTATGGCTTAGAAGGCTTGCTCACATTAACTACAAAGCCCTACCTCATGTGAGCAAGGTAGTTATAAGACTACCAGACTTAAAGGTTGATCATGATGGCACATGCAAAGGATGTGCAAAAGGGAAGAATATCAAGAACCCATTTCCAAAGAGTGAAACAAAGACTAAGAGTACCTTGGAGTTAATACATTCAGATGTATGTGGACCAATGCCCTCCACATCTTTGAGTGGATATGAATACTATCTCACATTCATTGATGACTATTCAAGGAAGACTTGGATATACTTTCTAAAAGGAAAGAATGAAGTCTTTGGAAAATTCAAAGAGTTCAAAGCATTGATATAAAATCATTTAGAAAAGAAAATCAAAATACTCAGAACAGATAATGGCGAAGAATGTACTTCAAAGGATTTTGAATATTTTTGTAAGGAAGTTGGAATCAAGAGGGAGCTAACCACTCCCTACAATCCCCAAAAAAATGGGGTTGCAGAAAGGAAGAATAGAACCATCATGGAAGCTGTAAAGACAATGATACATGATCAAGACCTACCCATGTATCTATGGGATGAAGCAGCTAGAACAACAGTCTATGTACAAAATAGACTTTTCCACAGTGCTCTTGATTTCAAGACTCCAGAAGAAGTTTTCACAGGAAAGAAACCTGAGGTAAGTCATATCAAGATATTTGGATGTCCAGTGTACATTCACATTCCAAAAGAGAAGAGGACCAAGCTAGATCCTTCTGGGAAGAAGGGAATATTTGTTGGATATTGTGAATCATCCAAAGCATTCAGGATTTACATCCCAGGTTTTCATCATATGGAAATAAGTAGGGATGTGACATTTGATGAAGAAGCAGCTCTCAAGAGATCTTGGAAGTGCCAACATGAAGAGATATATGAAGAAGATGCACCTCCCAGAACTACAGAAGCTATACCCATCCCTGAAGACATAACACTTGAAGACCATGACATACTAGAACCTCAAGAACCCCCCATTTCAAACATTTCAAGGAAAAGAAGGCCAGCATGGGCCAGAGACATTATACTAGGAGCTGAAAAGTATGGGGCTCCTGAAGGCTCCACTAGAGTGAGCAAGAAACCAAAGCTATTATCCAACTATGTGGCTTTGATCTGTGATCTAGTGGATCAAGAACCTACTAGCTATGAAGAGGCAGTTTAGAAGAAATAGTGGGTAGAAGCAATGACGGAAGAATACCAGTCAATAATGAAGAATGATGTTTGGGATATAGTTCCCAAACCAAAAGACAAGAGTTTGGTATCCTCCAAATGGATATTCAAGATAAAACATGCTGTAGATGGTAGCATTGAAAAATATAAGGAAAGATTTGTAGCCAGAGGATTCTCTCAGAAAGAGGGAATTGACTATGAAGAAACATTTGCACCAGTTGCAAGGTACACTTCCATCAGAACCATCATGGCACTTGCATCTATGATGAAGTGGAAATTACACCAAATGGATGTTAAGACAACTTTCCTGAATGGTGTGATTGAGGAAGAAGTGTACATAGAACAACCACAAGGATTTGAGGTTGAAGATGGAAGAACACATGTATGCAAACTGAAGAAGGCTTTGTATGGATTGAAGCAAGCTCCCAGAGCTTGGTACGAAAGAATTGACAGTTTCTTGACAAGCATGGGATTTACCAAGAGTAAAGTTGATCCTAATCTTTATCTCAAAGTTATGGATGATGAACCTGTCATATTATTGTTGTATGTAGATGATCTATTTCTGACTGGAAATGAGAAATAGATTATTGAGTGCAAGAAGAAGCTCTCTTCAGAATTTGAGATGAAAGATCTCAGATTGATGCACTACTTCTTAGGTCTAGAAGTATGGAAAGACCCAAAAGGAATCTTTCTAAATCAGGGTAAGTATGATTTGGGGATTTTGAAAAGATTCGATATGTTGGAGTGTAAAGCCATGGCCACCCCCATGGACTCCAACTTGAAGTTATTAGTTGATGACTCATCAGAGTTAGTGGATGTGACTCTATACAGACATATTATTGGGTCATTGATGTATTTGGAAAATACTAGACCAGACATATGCTTTGTCGTAAATACCTTGAGTCAGTATCTAGTGGAACCTAGAAGAGTTCACTTAATAGCTGTAAAGCATGTGATGAGGTATCTAAAGGGTACGATAAATTTTGGTCTGTATTATCTTGGATATCATGACTTCAGATTGCATGGCTACTCAGATGTTGATTGAGCAGGAAGTGTCTCAGATAGGAAGAGTACAACAGGTGGATGTTATTGTCTTGGATCTACCATGATCTCATGGTTTAGCAGGAAGCAGTCTAGTGTGGCTCTCAGTACAGCTGAATCATAATATATAGCTGCTTGCTCTTCTAGTTGTGAAGTAGTATGGCTTTGAAAACTGTTATCAGGACTATTTGACTTAGAGATGGAACCCACTGTGATCCTATGTGACAACCAGAGTTGTATCAAGATGACAGAGAATCCAGTGTTCCATGATAATTCAAAGCACATAGAGATTCGATATTTCTATATACAAGATATGGTACAGAAAGGAGTTATCAAGCTCGAGTATGTGATCACTGATGAACAAGTTGCTGATATATTGACCAAACCTCTGTCTCGAGTAAAGTTTGAGTATTTTCGAGACAAGCTTGGTGTAGTTCAGAAGGACCCTCCTCAAAGAGGGGAGTGATGTGGTCACTGAAGATGAGATTTCTTGCATCGACAGTGAGGTCGATGATTTGGATACCTATATTTGTGATGCCGATAGTAAAGTTGATGTATGGTCCTTAGTGGACAGGTGGGGATTGTATCTTCCCCGGACTTCGGTCCCAGAATTGATCCGTAGACATTTGTATCCGAAAATTGATGATAGGACTGCATCGTCCCTGGACATTTGGTTCAAAATGTACGTGATAGGATTGCATCATCCTTGGACTCATGTCCTAAAGTGATAAGGATTGATCATCCTGGAACTTGATCTAGATTGTATCATCCATGGACCTATGTCCTAAAGTGAGCAGGATTGATCATCCTGTAATTGGATTGTGTGTATTGTCAGAGTATGCTACTATGATCCAGATGTTGTAGATCGAGATGATCTAGATGCTGATGATCATGTGATGACGATGCTGATGATCGTGTGATGATGATACTGATGATTGTATTGTTGGGTGTGTTATATCTCTTCACATGGTGGGTGCGTGTACACCACGATCTGTTTTTGCTTTTTTGTTGTTTCGGCCCTTTGTATTCTTTCTAATCCCGGTAAAGGGATTAGGGTTTTAGATGCTGCGAATACTATATATTGTATTGTAAATGGTTAAGAAAACATATAATGAAAAGAGTTGCGCGACTCTAAGTTTTGCTGGTTTTTTCTCGGTTAGGGGTTTCCAGGTGAAAATCTCTGTGTTATGAGTGTGCCATTGTGTATTTTCTGTTATTTGTTAAGAATATGTATGAGTTTTTATTGCACTGTTAAGGTTTAAAACTATCATTTGGTATCAGATCATTATTGGGTTCAGAGGGACACCTTTGTTTCCAAGGGTTTGGCTCGATCTTGGATCTGTGATAAACCTGGTTTCAATGGGAGCTTTGCAGCTGTGATTCGTTTGTTGAAAGAATGGCGAGCACTTCTAGAATTGAGATTGAGAAATTTAACGGTCAGAGCTTTGAGCTATGGAAGCTCAAGATGGAAGATCTTCTGGTAGATAGAGAACAATGGATCGTAGTAGATCCGGGTACCATGCCCACTGGTATGGAAAAAGAAGAATGTGATAAGCTTGAAAGAAAAGCAAGGAGCACGATTTGACTTTGTCTCTGAGATTTGGTGTTGGTGAACGTATCTGGAGAAGGCAGTGCAAAGAAACTGTGGGATAAGATGGGAAATCTGTATCAGTCAAAGTGTTAAATTTTTAGAATTTACTTCAATCTGATCTAGGATATTAACTGAGAGAACAACATGTACAACATATCTACAGCATATCAATCATGGATACAATAATGCAAGCACACAAGAGACACAAATATTTACTTGGGGAAAACCATAAAGGTGAAAAACCCCAATAACTTCCTCAGAGATAGATAGAGCAATGATACAACCAACCAAGAGAGATAGCCATAACCTAGCAGTAGATCCTCCTCCTCCATGGGTGCGCCACTCCTCCTTGAGTGCATGTGTGAGAAGTGAGTGAGCAAATAGAGTGCCTCCCGCACTCTATTTATACTTGACTTGACTTGCCTTTTTACCTAACTCATGTAGGCTCGAACTTAACCACATAACATAATGCTGACTGGGCCGACCCCAATAGGGTGGTCTAATAACCCTTCGACCCATATGGCCGACCCCCAATAGGGTGGTCTAATAACCCTTCGACCCACATGACTTATACAAGGCCGACCCCAACAAGGTGGTCTAATAACCCATCAAGTATAAGTTACGACACTTACAATATAAATGACGACACTTCCGTATAGAGGAATAATAACATCTCTATAGGAATACAATATACATATATGTGAAATACATTCCGAAGTTACATATACATCAACACTCCCTCTTAACTAGGAAGGTATTTCTCAGCATAGTTCTTCTAGCACAAGTCATTTTCTCTGGATCATCGTCACTGGATAATCGTCATTGAGTCATCATCATCGTCACTGCTGCTGCTATCTCAATCAATCTCTGAATCTACTCGTCATAGGAATTTCTACAGAGCCAGTCCTTTTTCATACTGGATGTAGGCCCACCACCTGCAGGTCTTCATCATCACTGGCCATACTGTGGAATCCTCAGGACTTATTACGTGCGTCACAAAACCTCGAAAGAGCATCCCAGGCTCTTACGAGCACACAGCTCTACCTATAGGATCTCCCAGGGCGCTATTACATGTGACCCCACCACAAAACCTCGAAAGAGCATCCCAGGATGTTACGGGTACACAACTCCGACCTGTAGGATCTCCCAGGGTGCTATTATATGTGGTCATGGCAAAACCTCGCAAGAGCATCCTAGGACTGATTACGGGCACACAGCCCAACCTATCGGATCTCCCAGGGCGCTATTACATGCCATAGGACAAAACCTCGCAAGAGCATCTGCCAGATATCCCAGGGCGCTATTACATGCCATAGGAAAAACCTCGAAAGACTATCTGCAGATCTCCCAGGGCACCGAATTACATGTCCTCCCAGAGAAAAACCTCGAAAGAGCATTTGCCAGATGTCCCAGGGCACCGATATTACATGCCATAGGAAAAACCTCGAAAGACCATCTGCAAATATCCCAGGGCACCGGATTACATGCTCATCTGCACAACCTGATCCACGGCCATAGAGTATCATCCTGATACTCACCACACATCATCCTGATGCATCCATGATCATCCTGATCATCATTACTGCAACGTCCTGCTGCATGTCATTTGGAGCAACATCCTGAAGCTCGTCATCTATGATCATCCTGATCATCACTGCAACATCCTGCTACATGTCATCTGGAGCAACATCCTAAAGCTCGTCATCTATGATCATCCTGATCATCAATGCAACATCCTGCTGCATGTCATCATACCTGATCCACCTGATCATCAATGCATCTACCTGATGCATACCAAGTATCTACCTGATACATATCATCATTCATGATCCTCCTGATCATCAATGTATCCACCTGATACACATACAAATACATGATACATATCACCATACATGATCCACCTGATACATATACAGATACATGGTCCAAGCATCCAACATGATGCATATACAAAATACATACACATGATCCAACTGATCATATCCAGCATCAACATGATGCGTACATACATACATAAAAATGATCCAACTGATCATATCCAGCATCCAACATGATGCGTACATACATACATAAAAATGATCCAACTGATCATATCAAAGCAGAAACCAGAACATCATCCTGATGCTCATCATCCAGCGCTTACATCCACATCCATGTGAAGGATCCTCCTTCCAACATGCTTGGAATGGCTTCAGCAAATGTGTCCATCACTTCTTTTTCGAAGTGTCCTCGATCTGAAGAACGCCAAGCCTCTCTCTGAAGTACTCGAACTTCACCCTGGCTAGTGGCTTCGTCAGCACATCTGCAATCTGCTCGTCCGTCGCAACATACAGGAGCTTCACAGCTCCTCTCTGCACCATATCCCTGATATAGTGATATTTGATCTCTATGTGTTTTGACCTGTCATGAAACACTGGGTTCTCGGACAGCTTTACACAACTCTGTTTATCACAGAAGATACCAGTAGCCTCCAACGGGAGATCAAATAGCTCAGACAGTAGCTTCCGTAGCCATACTGCCTCACAACTAGCTGAACATGCTGCAACATACTCTGCCTCAGCTGTACTCAGTGCTACGCAAGACTGCTTCCTGCTAAACCAAGAGATCACACCTGATCCCATACTGAAGCAGCACCCAGATGTGCTCTTCCTGTCTGCAGCACTGCCAGCCCAATCTGAATCAGCATAACCCTGTAGCTTAAACTTTTGATTCACCTCATACTTGAGCCCATAATCCACTGTACCCTTCAGGTACCTCAGAACATGCTTTACAGCAATCAGGTGAACACTCCTCGGATCCGTCAGGAACTGGCTCAATGTGTTCACATCAAAGCAAATGTCCGGTCTCGTGTTCGTCAGGTACATCAAGGACCCAATCATCTGACGATACATAGAGACATCAACCGCCTCAGATGAAGCATCACATAGAAGCTTCAGATTCGATGCCATAGGTGTGGCCATGGCCTTGCAGTCCATCATCCCAAATCTCTTCAGGATATCTATTGTGTACTTCCCTTGTCAAGGAAGATTCCATCTGCACTCTGCCACACCTCCATGCCAAAAACAAATAGTGCATCATCCTCAAGTTCTTCATCTCGAACTCGGTAGTAAGCTTCCGCTGCGTGTCAGAAATCAATCTATCTTCACCTATAACAAACAGGTTATCCGCATACAAAAGTAGTATCACTGGATTGCCTTCCTCAACCTTGTAGTAAAGGTTGGAATCCGCTTTATTCTTGGTAAAGCCCGAGATGGATAGAATGTTGTCTATCCTACCATATCAAGTTCTGCACACATATATGACTACACCATGCTGTCTTGAAATCCATCTGGTGCATCTTCTATTTCATCACTTTTGTATTTCTCAATGCTGCCATTTGCAACATGCTTGATCTGATAGTTCTATTTGGAGGTTACAACAGACTTCCCTTTAGCTCTTGGGATCGCATCCCAAACATCATTCTTCATGATCGACGGATCATGGCATTCCATTTCTTCATCCCAGATCCTGGGAACTTCAATATCTTCAATAGATATCTTTGTTGCTGGAACAAATGTTGTAGTCCTTTTGTAGGTGAAGATATACGGTCTTTCCTACAAAACAGGTTAAATTGCATGATTAGAAACATCTCATAATTTTCAGAACAAATTCTTACACATAAAGAAATATGTCATACAGTCATGCAATTATCTTAGCCAATGCTTCAATACAACATTTATCCATATCCCGTAACTTTCTAGATGCCTTCCAATCTCTACCAGAACATTGTTAAGAGTGTGCACAAATCCCAACATGTCAGCAAAGAGGTTTCATTCTAGATAAGTAGCAATGGAATGTTGTACAGTGCCATAGGCCACTTACCCATGTATATTAGTAGTATACTGTTCATCAATGCAATTATTCTAATAAGCATAATTCACAACCTAATTCTAGGAACATCAGTATATACATCAGTGAACAGTATTATTTAAACAAACAAATATGCAAGAAATGATAATTAAAAATACTTATCTTTGTTTGGTTACTAGGTGGACTCCCTCTGAGTCTTTGCTTCCTTGTAGGAGCTGCTGAAGTAGCTTCTTCTACACCTTTCTGTTGTGGAATGTAGACAGATGTTCAACTCCCTCTGAATATCTGCATCCTTGCAGAAACTACTGAAGTGTGCTCTTTTGCTTTCTTGCAGGAACAACTGGAGTGTGCTCCCTCTTGATCTTTGCTTCCTGGATTACCTGTCCTTGAACTTACATTCATCCTTGGTTCCTATGCATGCTTATTAGTATCATGATTGTGTTATCCTTGTGATCTCATATAACATCATACATTCATTAGTATACTATTAAAACACAATAATCTCAAGCATGTATAGTCATGATCATTTCAAACAGAAAATCATAGGCATTAGCATTCAAGGTTTATGTAGAATTCTTAAGGTTAGTCAAATCATAAGAAACATAACATGTCTAAACCTGTAATTGCTCAAACCTATGACTCTTCAGGTTAGTTGAATCATCAATCAAGATAAGAGATATATTATGCATAAAACCTGTGATTATTCAAACCTATACCTTCATGATTCTTCTGGTTAGTCATATCATCAATTATGGTAAGAAACATAATATGCATACAATCATGATTATTCAAACCTATGACTTCATGAATAATCATTATCAAAAACAGTATAAGATCCCAACACAAGGTAGGATTCTATCTTGATATAGGAAAAACATACCTGGATTAGCATGCTAGCTATTTATGTCTAACATAATCACATGATGTCTTTTTGTTCTTCTTCAATGACTTGTGCTAGTAAACTGTATATCTCATAGGTTAACTATTACAAAACCAAGTTATACATACCTCGTAAATGGATATTCTATGAGATCCATGACAATGGATGAATCTTTGTCCTTATGTTATCATGATCATATGTTCTTGGACCAGAACATGATTTGTCTTTCTTGGTGTACCTTTCATGTTAGTAGACAACATAAACCTCATACAACACCATAATGCACTAGTACAATCATAAGTGTCAACACCCTAACCAATGAATATCTTCTATCATGCATTCATAATTTTGTTAAGGTGATACGACAAATCTAAAATCAAAATTGTACTAACCGTAATAACATGAAGACAAACATACCATAAACTTAATCATGGACAAATATCAAAACATACCTTGATGAGTCATACCTATCGAGACCGCTTGTAATCTTCTTATGTAAGGCCTTAGCCTCATCTCCCTCTGAAACATGAACTTCTTCACTCATGCAGATGATCAATCCATCTTCCTCTAGGATTAACCCAATCCACTTGATTTGCAAGAACTGGACCTGGAGCTGGATATGGGTTTGTCAGAGGAACCCCAAAAATTCAAACTTTGAATTTCAAACTTCCGAAAGGATAGAAATATGCGCCTTGATGAGCTGATCAAACTGGTATATTCAGAATTTGAAAACTACAAAGTTTCACTCCTCAATTTTGCCTTTGAAACTTTTGAATTCACTGGACGTGACCCTGAACTGGGGTTTGATGAAGCCCACTCTTTTTCCCCATCAAAAGGTTTGATCCAAAGCTCTAAGATTCTATTTTTCTGAGGAGCTTCCAGCCGTGGTCACAGATTGCAAAAATTCCCATTTTTACAGAAGCCCTAATTTTCCACTTTTCTGATCAAAGTCCCGAACTAGGGTTTGATCAAGCCCGACCTTTTGCCCAACCAAAAATTCTGATATTGGTCTCTAAATTTCTATTTTGATGAGTAGCATTCAGCCGTGGTCTCCGATTACAAAAATTCCAACTTTCTCCAAAGCCCTAAATTCCGGAAGCCATGAATGAAGGTACTAAAAAAATAATACTGTTTTGACAGAAATATGTACCTGATTGTTTCTGGTGTAACTCCAAACTTTTCAATCCACAGGGTCTGAAAATTTTTCCTGAGATAGCCTGACCTGTTATCTTTCCATCCTGACAGGTCTGACCTCAATTGGATTCTCTGAGAGAGAGTTATGTCAAATGTCGCAACGTGACCTGTTTTGGGATAAAACAGAAGAGCGAACTTGTACGACGTGCCACGTGTCACTGTTTGAACTTCGGCCTCTGAAAAAACAATTTGAGATAGATCAGCCTGTTATATTTCCATCCTGATAGGTCTTACCTCAATTGGACTCTCTGAGAGAGAGTTATGCCAAGTGTCGCAACATGACCTGTTTATGGGATAATACAGGAGAGAGAACTTGTACGGCGTTCCATGTGTCACTGGTTCAACTTCGGCCTCTGAAAAAGTTTTCTGAGATAGTACAGACTGTGTAATACCTGTCACTCTTTACGAAATTTCATTTGGAGCTTCCTATCCCAAGATATGACCTTTTTCCCAAGGTCACCTGATTTTGACTCAGATCTGGAAGAGGCAGAAACCCTATATTATACAGATCATAAATCACAAAGTACAACGAATTAGAGGTTGTCCTTTGGACACAAGGTACCTGGAGATTTAATATTCGTCCTGTAACAATTTTAGATCCGAAAAATTCGCCAAAACGGATTTATAGTGAAAGTGCTACGATGAATGGTTTTTTCTATATCAAGCCCTAGCATCGTAAGTGCAACAAGTGTCATACATGCCATATCATGCCTTCTTTCAGGCTAGCTCTGATACCATGTTAAATTTTCAGAATTGACTTCAATCTGATCTAGTATCTTAACTGAGAGAACAACATGTACAAAATATCTACAGCATATCAATCATGGAGACAATAATGCAAGCACACAAGAGACACAAAGATTTACTTGGGGAAAACCATAAAGGTGAAAAACCCCAATAACTTCCTCAGAGATAGATAGAGCAATGATACAACCAACCAAGAGAGATAGCCATAACCTAGAAGCAGATCCTCCTCCTCCATAAGTGCGCCACTCCTCCTTGAGTGCATGTGTGAGAAGTGAGTGAGCAAATAGAGTGCCTCCCGCACTCTATTTATACTTGACTTGACTTGCCTTTTTACCTAACTCATGTAGGCTTGAACTTAACCACATAACATAATGCTGACTGGGCCGACCCCCAATAGGGTGGTCTAATAACCCTTTGACCCATATGGCTGACCCCCAATAGGGTGGTCTAATAACCCTTCGACCCACATGACTTATACAGGGCCGACCCCAACAAGGTGGTCTAATAACCCATCAAGTATAAGTTACGACACTTACAATATAAATGACGACACTTCCGTATAGAGGAATAATAACATCTCTATAGGAATACAATATACATATATGTGAAATACATTCCGAAGTTACATATACATCAACACAAAGTCCCTAGTAAATAAGTTATTTCTTTGAAAGAAATTGTACCTGCTAAGAATGAATGAAGGAGACTCTGTGTCAGAGCATCTAAATGCCTTCAATACTCTGGTAAGTCAATTAAAATCTGTTGGTTTTACGATTACTGATGATGAAAAATGTATTAGCTTGTTGTGCTCTCTACCAGATTCATGGGATAGTCTGGTTATAACTGTTGGGAGTAATGCAACCAACCTAATCTTTGATGATGTGGTTGCATCCCTGCTATCGGAGGAAATGAGGTGGAAATCCATGGATAGTTCAACCAAGGATGCCTTGTTTGTGAGAGGTCGCACTGGATACAGATCTAAAAATAAGTCTTCAGGTGGTAGATCTAAATCTAGAGGGAGATCTAAATCTCTAGGACCTTCTGTACGAAAATGTTGTAAGTGCGATAAAGCCGGGCATTACAAGAAGGATTGCAAATCCAAAAATATTGATAAAAGCAAAGGATCTAATGATGCTCCATCCATAGATGGGAAATAATCTACAGAGGAAGGAGGAGATGTGTACTTGGCATATTCAAGTACACATGCAGAGCATGATTCGTGGTCGATTGACTCAGGTGCATATTTTCATATGACTCCTCACAGGGAGTGATTTTCTGAATATGAAAAGTATGATGGAGGTGATGTATTCCTGGGAGACAACTCAGTGGCTAAAATCATAGGTCGAGGAAAGATCAAGCTACTGCTCAAAGATGGAAGGGTTAGAACACTTCGCGGGGTTCTGCACATTCCAAAACTGGCTAGAAACCTCATATCTGTAAGTAAAATGGATGATGCAGGTGTGAAAACTATGTTTGAGAAGAACACATGCAAGATGGTTCGAGGATCAATGGTACTGATGAGGGGAGTTTGGATTGGAACTCTATACAATCTGTTGGGAAGCACTTTTAATAATGGATGTAACAGCACTATTGTTCCTGAGGGTAAAAATGAAGGAGATAGAGTCCTTACTGTCTCTAGTGAGAAGACAACGCTATGGCATCGAAGGCTATAACATATTGGAGAGAAGGGTCTTCGATTATTACAAGGTAAAAGTATGGCTGAAGGCATGTCTGATTACACACTAGATTTTGATTTCTATGAACATTGCTTATATGGTAAACAGAATCGGGTAAGATTCTCATCTGGTGTTGTAAGAGCTAAAGGAATCTTAGAGTTAATACAAAGTGATGTGTTTGGACCCGTGCCTGTTCCATCACTAGGTAAATCTGTGTATTATGTTTCATTCATAGATGATTTCTCAAGAAAAACATGGATCTATTTCCTGCATAATAAATATGAGGTTTTTAATAGATTCAAATAATTTAAGGCTCTTGTAGAGAATCAAACTGAAAAGAAAATAAAAGTGTTGAGAACAAATAACGGTGGAGAATTCTGTGGAAATGAATTTGAAGAGTTCTGTAAGATGTGTGGAATAACAAGGAAAAAGACTACTCCATACACACCTCAACATAATGGGGTTGTAGAAAGGATGAACAGGACGTTGATGGAAAAGGAAAGGAGTATGCTCAGTGATGCGGGGATAACACAACAATTCTGGGCAGAAGCTGTTGACACTGCGTGTTACTTGGTAAATAGGACACCCACATCAGCGTTGGTTGATAAGACACCTCACAAGGCTTGGACTGGTAAGAAACCCTCTCTCTCGCATCTCAGAGTGTTTGGGTGTGATGCTTTTGTGCATGTTCCAAAGGAAAAAAGGAGCAAGTTGGATAATAAAGCAAAAAAATGTATCTTCATTGGCTACAAGGATGGAGTGAAAGGTTACAAGCTGTGGAACCCAGTAAAAAGGAAAGTAGTTTACAGTTGAGATGTGATCTTCAGAGAAGTTGAAAAAACTTCCAGGATTGAAGATGCACCAAAGTAAAAGGATCTAGAGAAACTACAATTTGATATTAAGGATGAAAGAGGTGGTTCATTTGAGGAACCAGATTCATCTGAATCATATGAAGAGGCAGATTCATCTGAATCAAATGAAGAGGTGGAACCACAGACTCCGGTCTTGAGGAGATCTAACCGAGTAAGAAGGCAAGCTGAAAGGTATAGTCCACCTGATTTTCGCTCTAATTTTGTGTTATCTATTACTGATGATGATCCTAGAACTACTAGAGAGGCAATGGATTCAGAAGATAGTAAACAATGGAAGAAGGCCATGATGGAAGAAATGGATACCTTGGACAAAAATGAGGCATGGGATCTGGTTGAGTTACCAAAAGGAAGAAAACTTGTTGGAAGCAAATGGGTATTCAAGAAGAAGTTAAATGCAGCAGGTAAAGTGGAGAAGTACAAGGCTCGACTAGTAGCGAAAGGTTATTGCCAAATTGAGGGCATTGATTTTGGTGAGATTTTCTCACCTGTTGCAAAATTGACTTCTATTAGATTTATTTTATCTATTTCTGTTGCTTTTGATCTTGAAGTAAAGCAGATGGATGTAAAGGCGGCATTCCTACATGGAGAACTTAATGAAGAAATCTATATGAAGCAACTAGAACGGTTTGTGGTGAAAGGTAAAAAGGAGCTTGTCTGTAAGTTGAAAAATTCCCTCTATGGACTGAAACAATCTCCAAGAATGTGGTATCAAAAGCTTGATACTTATATACTAGGACTTGGATTCTCAAGAAGCAAAGCTTATCACTGTGTTTATTTCAAACTAATTGGTGATCATTTTATTTATGTGATATTGTATGTTGATGATATGTTGCTAATTGGAAACAACAAAGAAATCATCAAGAACGTCAAAAATCAGTTGTCATCTGAATTTGACATGAAAGATCTTGGTGATGCAAATTTTATTTTGGGCATGGAAATAAAAATAGATCGAGAAAACAGGAAACTTTGGTTGAATCACAAGAAATATGTTGAGACAATATTGAAGAGGTTTAATATGCAGGAAAGAAAACCAGTGAAGGTGCCCATTCTTGTAGGTGTAAAGTTATCTGCAGAACAGTGTCCCAAGAAACAAGAAGAGGTAGAGGGCATGTCTCATGTTCCCTATGCTAGTGTTTTTGGCAGTTTGATGTATGCGATGGTATGTACTAGACTAGATATAGCTCATGCAGTGGGAGTTTTGAGCAGATATATGTCAAAACCAGGAAAGGAACATTGGACTGCAGTAAAGAGAGTCTTTAGGTATTTGTGTGGCACTATGGATTTTGCAATCTGCTACCAAGGAAGACCCGGACTAAACAGAGAGATAGATATACAAGGTTTTGGTGATGTTGACTGGGATGGAGATCTTGATCACAGAAGATCTACAAGTGGTTATGTTTTTAAACTATTTGGTGGACAAATCAGTTGGATGAGCAAAAGACAAGCTGTAGTTGCACTCTCAACTACAGAATCTGAATACATGGCAGCTACCCATGCAAGTAAGGAAGCTATATGGTTGCAAAGGTTGTGTTTAGGTATCGGTTTTGTTCAGAATGCAGTGAAGATAGGCTGTGATAGCTCAAGTGCAATATTTCTGGCAAATAAACCTGCTTATCACTCGAAGACAAAGCACATTGATGTGCAGTACCATTTCGTCAGAGACATGGTTGAACAAAACAGAGTATTGTTGGAGAAGGTTGATACTTTGGAAAATATTGCAGACTCTTTGACAAAGTCTGTGAGTACTCAGAAGTTCTCTTGGTGTAAAGAGAACATGGGCATTGTTGCCTTGGACTGTTGAAGTCATAAATTTCTCCTGTATGTGAAGAGAACAACAAGTGGGAGAATGTTGGGTGTATTATATCTTTTCACATGGTGGGTGCGTGTACACCACGATCCCGTCCCCAGTAGTTTGGGCTGCTCTCTTTTTTTTTTTTTTTTTCGTCCCATTGTATTCTTTCTAATCCCGGTAAAGGGATTAGGGTTTTAGATGCTGCGAATACTATATTTTGTATTGTAAATGGTTAAGAAAACATATAATGAAAAGAGTTGTGTGGCTCTAAGTTTTGCTGGTTTTTTCCCGGTTAAGGGTTTCCAGGTGAAAATCTCTGTGTTATGAGTGTGCCATTGTGTATTTTCTGTTATTTGTTAAGAATCTATACGAGTTTTTACTGCATTATTAAGGTTTAAAACTATCACGTATGATGATGATACTGTAGCTGTTCGGATGCTGCAGAAGATGAATACTCAATACTGACGATGCTGATGTTCCAATATTGATTATGTTCCAGTGACTGTCTGAGTTACTAATGATGATGTATAAAGAAAGATTCCAATGATTTATAGATGTATCATGTACTATGTAGTTGATGACTTCTTGCTCCTACAGATGTTGTTATAATATCCTTCTTGTTAAGGGGGAGTGTTGAATATTATATTGTTATAACTTCTAAGAATATTATAGTTGTACTTTATTATTCCGAAGATGTTCCCTTCCTCCGAGGTGACCCTATTGTATATCCGAAGATGTTTATTCCTCCGATGGATTGTGGTAACTAGGGTTATTAGATCTCCCATGTGGAGGTCGGCCCTGAGTTGATTTATTAGGGGTTATTAGACTCTCTTAGGAGAGGTCGGCCCCATAGGGTAAAAAGTCAGCCGGGAAACAAGTATATAAGTAGAGGAGGATGTTCCTCACTTATCTCATTCATTCATCACTCGGAAAGAAGCGCACAAGTGAAAGAGAGGTCTGCATAGGAAGATGAGGAGGAGCTCTTGTTTGGTTTCTACATCTTGTACTAATTGATCATCTATATTGAGGAAATCTTTGCTGGGTTTTCTACCCCATGAGGGTTTCCCAAGGTAAATCTTTGTCTATCTTGTGATTGTGTTTCTTTCAGTGATCTTGCTAGTCAAATTAGCATAAACTTAACAATTACCTTGCAGACTCGATGTTCACTGCCATGGCCAGTGTTGTTGTTGCTACGCATGGAGAGGCATCTAGACCACCCCCTCCACCTACAGATCCAGATATAGAGTATGTCCCTAGTGACATGATCAGGATTCTTGATGGCGAGGCCCTACTGAGGTATGCTGAGTCATCCCAAGATGCATACTTTCGGTTGTATCGTAGATCCGTCGCTATAGGACAGGTATAATTTTGTACAATTATGTATATATGTTATTCATGTTACATCATATTATATGTCGTAAATTGAATGGTTAATAATACTTAAGGGAGTTGTATTCTATTGCTCCATGCAGGGAAGCACAGTCATGGATCAGCTCTTTGCCAGTGAGCCATCGGTTGGTCCATCCGCTCATCCCAACCTGCGGGTGGCAGTAGTCGAGGTAAGTTATAATTTATGTTCTAATTTAATTTGAGTTTATTATTTCCCAGTTTAAATCATTTATGTTTTATTTTTTAATTTTCGAGATTTTATGTTTTAGATCTTAACTTCAAATGAATTTCAAATTGTAAAGGGCAAAGGAAAGGGGGTAGATCTTGATGATGGACATGAGCATAGCGATGGTCCTCACGAGCTGGGTCGAGACACAGATGTGAGTTTTAATTTATGTTCCAATTCATGTTATTTAGTCACATTTAGTAATTGATTTTTGTACTTTATGTTTCAATTTTTGAATTATAACTTAAATGATGTTAAGTAGTTTTAATTTTTAATAAATCTAACTTATTACATGCAATGGAATATTACACAAGCATCGCTATAGGTGGGTGTCAATGCTGCAATGGATTTCACATATGATTGGGATGCATCTTGAGTACATGTTCCTGATGAAGGGCCATCTACTCGTATTCCAACCTAGATCCCAGATATCACCATTGACTTGACATATATGGATGTATTCATTCATGGTTTACCATTTTAGAGCCAACATCGGTCTACTACACACGAGGGCGGTCAGAGGGATGATCAAGGGCCTCGTGGGGGTAGTGGCCAATGCGTTGATGATCTATACATTTCCATGTTTTGGATATTGTCATATTTGATATATTTTCATGTTTTGGATATGGATTTCTGTCATTTATAGATGGAATTTTATCATATTTGGACTTTGGATATGGACTTTTGGATATTTTGTATATTTTATCATATTGATGTCTTTATGTGTATTTTGTATATGATTTGAAATCAATTGTTTTTTATATTAGATCTAGATATAGTTATTACAGTTACAAATTTATGTTTTGTCATTTCAAATGCAAATTTAATGTGTAGTTACAATTTAGTTCAATTTAAAATGCAAATTTCGACTACATTAGAGAACATCTTCCAAAATTTAGAATTGAATACATACATTACGTTTTAAAATTGAAATTACAATTCCAATTCAATTACAATGTAAAATTTCAAATTTAATGTGTAATTTCAATTCCAATTCAATTACAATTTAAAAGCTTGTTTTCAACTACATTACAATTGCATGAATGAAATCAACATATAAAATTAGAATACATTTGAAATTAATAATTGAAATTACAATTACATTATGTTGTCTACACATTACAATTCAATTACAATTTACACATTCCAATTCAATTACAATTTAAAATTAAAATCTCAAATTTAATGTGTAATTTCAATTGAAAATTCAATGTGTTGTTCCAATTTACAAGTTCAATTTCAATTATATTTCAATTGCATTTGAAATAGCAGATTTTAAATTAGAATACATTGTATAATTCAGAATTTAAATTTTACAATTTTACATTATATATAGACGTATTTTAAATTCTCTTGATTGTATTTGAAATCAAAATTTAAAATTAGAATACATTTGAAATTGACTATTGAAATGGACATTTGCATTATGTTGTCTACACATTACAATTCATTTACAATTTCCACATTCCAATTCAATTACATGGAAAATTTAATGTGTAATTTCAATTGAAAATTCAATGTGTTGTTGTATATAAGAATATTTTTGTCCATTGAGAGTGTGAAATATCCCTTGAGACAAAATTATCTAATTACAAGTTATATAGTATGTAGTTAATCTTTGTGTTCTTTTCTTTTAAGTGTGTGCTCTAATCTAAAGTCATAAAAGCATGGTTTGTTTTCTTGGCAATGGGCATAACCACCTAGTTAATATAAGAAATGAAAATATGTTGATAGCAGACGCTTGTACAACTATGGTAGAAACTATGCGTGTACAACTATTTCATATGGTTTATGTTTTGATGACAAATGGAGATAATGGCACCATTTGATCCAACTAGGTAAGTTGCATATATGAAGGCATGTACAAGTTATTACGTTTCCATGTTATTATTACGTTTACATTTCAACTTTCATTATTACGTACAATCCATGTCTATCAAAGAGATTCCATTCCTATGCGTGCAAAACTACATGATAAAGATGGTTTTTGATGCATGTAATCCAAAAATTGAGAATGTTTGATGGTTAGAAATTATAGTGAATGTTTGTGAGTTGTGCCAACAATGGGTATTGTTTGCATGAAAATATATTCAAATATTATGTGTAAGTTCCCTTTAGTTGAATTGTACCCTCTATCTCCTATGTTATATTCCATGTAGCACCAAGTGCCAATATTTTTATTAAATGGAATGATGACAGGCAAAAAAAATTACTCCTAACTTTTATATGTTCTTGATAACAAAACTAATTGATTATTGTTGAATGAAACATTTTTTCAATACATTGGTATTTGATAATATTTTTATGTAATTGATAATGAAATACAATATAATTGATGACGAAATACAATGAATGGATTATAATGTATAAAATTTTGCAAATTTGAAATCAAAATTTAAAATTAGAATACATTGTACAATTCAAAATTTAAATTTTACAATTCCACATTGTATATAGATGTGTTTTAAATTCTCAATTACATTACAATTGTATTTGAAATCAAAATTTAAAATTAGAATGTACATTACAATTTAAAATTGAAATTTTACAATTACATTATATTGTCTACACATTACAATTCAATTACATTACAATTAAACTATTTATTAGATCTTTAATATTGTTTTTAAAGCATCTAAACAAATATTTATATAAAACTATTATGGATGAAGTTCATGAAGAATTGACCATACATTCAAGTGTATTCACATTGGAGAACCATGACCCAAATTTCACAAAAGCCTCCCATCTAGTATTTGTATTATTGGCATTAAAGCATTTACAAATATACATTTATAAAAAAACCTCCACAAAAATCTCCAAAAAAATATTACACAAGACAACATGAAAACTATGCCAATGATGCAAGTGGCATACATGTAACTCATTCATCTGGCCAATGGGTTATAGGAATGCAAGTCTCTATAATACGATCATGGCTAGCTTCTGCAATCTTCCATCTCTTTGGATCACCTCTCTTCACCTTGATTTATGTTATATGTATACGAGCTACCACCACCAAATGACTGTATTGACATGATATATATCCAGGCATAAAATCTCTATAAATAATATGATCACCCTGTTTTTCACTTTTTCAAAAAAGTTTCCCATTAGAACCATGTCTCCAGTTTGGTATGTGAAATCCCCATCTTGGTAGGGTCGCACCAACCTACTTTTTATTTGCGTGCACCGCATCAAATACTATGCCACATTTTCTTGGTTGGGGGGGGGGGGGGGTGCAATGACAACGAACACATCACCTACAAGATACATTTTATGTTTTAGATCTTAAATTCAAATGAATTTCAAATTGTAAAGGGCAAAGGAAAGGGGGTAAATCTTAATGATGGACATGAGGACAGCGATGGTCCTCACGAGCCGGGTCGAGACACAGATGTGAGTTTTAATTTATGTTCCAATTAATGTTATTTAGTCGCATTTAGTAATTGATTTTTGTACTTTATGTTTCAATTTTTGAATTATAACTTAAATGATGTTAAGTAGTTTTAATTTTTAATAAATCTAACTTTTTACATGCAATGACATATTACACAGGCATCGCTACATGTGGGTGTCAATGCTGCAATGGATTTCGCATATGATTGGGATGCAGCTCGAGTACATGTTCCTGATGAAGGGCCATCTACCCGTATTCCTACCCAGATCCCGGATATCACCATTGACTCGACATATATGGATGTATTCATTCATGGTTTACCGTTTCAGAGCCAACATCGGTCTACTACACACGAGGACGGTCAGAGGGATGATCAAGGGCCTCGTGGGGGTAGTGGCCAATGAGTTAATGATCTATACATTTCCATGTTTTGGATATTTTCATATTTTATATATTTTCATGTTTTGGATGATCTATATAAATGTTATAATGTTTTGGATATGGATTTCTATAATTTATACATGGAATTTGATCATATATGGACTTTGGATATGGATTTTTGGATATTTTGTATATTTTATCATATTGATGTCTTCATGTGTATTTTGTATATGATTTGAAATCGATTGTTTTTTATATTAGATCTGGATATAGTTATTACAGTTACAAATTTATGTTTTGTCATTTCAAATGTAAATTTAATGTATAGTTACAATTTAGTCCAATTTAAAATGAAAATTTCGACTACATCAGAGAACATCTTCCAAAATTTAGAATTGAATATATACATTACGTTTTAAAATTGAAATTCCAATTCCAATTCAATTACAATGTAAAATTTCGAATTTAATGTGTAATTTCAATTCCAATTCAATTACAATTTAAAAGCTCGTTTTCAACTACATTACAATTGCATAAATGAAATCAACATATAAAATTAGAGTACATTTGAAATTAATAATTGAAATTACAATTACATTATGTTGTCTACACATTACAATTCAATTACAATTTACACATTCCAATTCAATTACAATTTAAAATTAAAATCTCAAATTTAATGTGTAATTTCAATTGAAAATTCAATGTGTTGTTCCAATTTACAAGTTCAATTACAATTACATTTCAATTGCATTTGAGATAGCAGATTTTAAATTAGAATACATTGTATAATCTAAACTTTAAATTTTACAATTTTACATTGTATATAGACGTATATTAAATTCTCTTGATTGTATTTGAAATCAAAATTTAAAATTAGAATACATTTGAAATTGAAAATTGAAATTGACATTTTGCATTATGTTGTCTACACATTACAATTCACTTACAATTTCCACATTCCAATTCAATTACATGGAAAATTTAATGTGTAATTCCAATTGAAAATTCAATGTGTTGTTGTATATAAGAATGTTTTTGTCCATTGAGAGTGTGAAATATCCCTTGAGACAAAATTATCTAATTACAAGTTATATAGTATGTAGGTAATCTTTGTGCTCTTTTCTTTTAAGTGTGTGCTCTAATCTAAAGTCATCAAAGTATGGTTTGTTTTCTTGGCAATGGGCATAACCACCTAGTTAATATAAGAAATGAAAATATGTTGATAGAAGACACTTGTACAACTATGGTATAAACTATGCTTGTACAACTATTTCATATGGTTTATGTTTTGATGACAAATGGAGATGATGGCACAATTTGATCCAACTAGGTAAGTTGCATATATGAAGGCATGTACAAGTTATTACGTTTCCATGTTATTATTACGTTCACATTTCAACTTTCATTATTGCGTACAATCCATGTCTATCAAAGAGATTCCATTCCTATGCGTGCAAAACTACATGATAAAGATGGTTTTTGATGCATGTAATCCAAAAATTGAGAATGTTTGATGGTTATAAATTATAGTGAATGTTTGTAAGTTGTGCCAACAATGGGTATTGTTTGCATAAAAATATATTCAAAGATTATGTGTAAGTGCCCTTTAGTTGAATTGTACCCTTTATCTCCTATGTTATATTCCATGTAGCACCAAGTGCCAATATTTTTATTAAATGGAATGAGAAGAGGCAAAAAACATTGGTCCTAACTTTGATATGTTCTTGATAACAAAACTAATTGATTATTGTTGAATGAAACATTTTTTCAATACATTGGTATTTGATAATATTTTTATATAATTGATAATGAAATACAATATAATTGATGACGAAATACAATGAATGGATTATAATGTATAAAATTTTGCAAATTTTAAATATAGAATACATTGTACAATTCAAAATTTAAATTTTACAATTCCACATTGTATATAGATGTGTTTTAAATTCTCAATTACGTTACAATTGTATTTGAAATTAAAATTTAAAATTAAAATGTACATTACAATTTAAAATTGAAATTTTACAATTACATTATATTGTCTACACATTACAATTCAACTATCTATTAGATCTTTAATATTGTTTTTAAAGCATCTAAACAAATATCTATATAAAACTATTATGGATGAAGTTCATGGAGAATTGACCATACATTCAAGTGTATTCACATTGGAGCACCATGACCCAAATTTCACAAAAGCCTCCCATCTAGTATTTGTATTTTTGGCATTAAAGCATCTACAAATATACATTAATAAAACAACCTCCACAAAAATATCCAAAAAAATATTACACGAAACATGAAAACTATGCCAATGATGTAAGTGCCATACATGTAACTCATTCATCTGGCCAATGGGTTATAGGAATGCAAGTCTCCATAATACGATCATGGTCAGCTTCTGCCATCTTCCATATCTTTGGATCACCTCTCTTCACCTTGATTTTTGTTAGATGTATCCGAGCTGCAACCACCAAATGACTATATTGACATGATATATATCTAGGAATAAAATATCTATAAATAATATGATCACCCTGTTTTTTCACTTTTTCAAAAAAGTGTCCCATTAGAACCATGTCTCCAGTTTGGTCTGTGAAATCCCCATCTTAGTAGGGTCGCACCAACCTACTTTTTATTTGCGTGCACCGCATCAAATAGTATGCCACATTTTCTTGGTTGTGGGGTGGTGCAATGAAAACGAACACATCACCTGCAAGATACATTACAAATATTATTCAAATGTCCTACGTGCATTGCTACAACATTTGTATATGTGTAATATATAATGAACTAATTAACTTAATGAAGACTCTTGTACCTTCCCTAACCATATCAAAAACTCGATCATGATATAATGAGACCATTGCCCTTCAGTGTGCATCTCTTGCCATGTTGGAATTGGATATGGGCCCTTTGGATTAAGAGAGACATATTTCCATGGTTTCACATAGACATCATTTTCACAGTGATCAAGCCCGCATCCATTTGCATCAATGCAAAAATCGCAAAAACAAACATACTTCCTCGTTTTAGTGGAAAATATGTCACCTATGTCTTTAATTCGAACAGAATGTAATTCCCTCATACCAGGGATGGTCTCACAATACCACGGAATGGATCTATTAACATCTCCAAGGGAAACACCCCAAAATAATCTGCATGGAATTCAGTTTGTCATATGTAAATTCCTATCGAGTATGTGTTCTTTTGGAAATGATGATATTGAATGTTATTAGCTTATTAATTGAGTTTGGAGTTTTCTACCTGCACACCGGCCTTTCTTGTTCATGACCTTGATGTCCCAAATGACGTGTGCACCAATCAACTGCTTCAGTGGAGCATTTGAGTCGGGTTGCACCATGACTCATCTGGTACCTCCGAAGTGCTCGTTTCACACATGAACCTGTGCCATCATGTTCACCCTTTCCATGCCCTATCTCAAAAAAGCTCCAGGTGTGTCGGATTCTTGTCTCTTTGTGAAGGCGACTCAACCAATAAAATGAGCGTGCCGATTTGAATTGCCCTGCACACCCATCTGACCAAATCCATTGTTCAGTAAATGATATGCCTCTCTGCCTGAATGAATCATAAATCAACCCAAAGCAATGTTGAACGAACAATGTGTCATGCTCACGATCATCACTAACATAAAAATGGTACTCCTTGATCACTTCACATGACTAAGGAGTGATATCCCTACCATTAATGTTTTCTTGAGCATGTCTGTACAATACATGTACAAAGATAGACACATGGTTGGAGTGATATTGCTCACTTTGTATCTCTCTCTGAGGAGCAAAGGTGTAGTTCTCTGCAAAGTCTACCACTGATAAGATTGTGCCCAGCTCAAATACCTCACAAGAATGTTTGAATTCTGAAGCTTTCCACCTGGACCTATGGGAGTGCTTTATGTATTTATAAATCTGACTTTGAAACTCCCCCATGAAATCTAAAACATAAATCTCATCATCGAGCAAGTCGATCCTCTTGTATGGCACAAATGAAGAAGATGTTGGATTCATGGTGACATACTCGTACCTCTTCCACCTAACGGTGATATCTGACAATCCATGGTGTGTTGGATCGATAGGATAGTTCCTATGGAACAATGTCAAATCACCGCATTCATGGCATTTTTTCCCACCTACACACCTCTTATTGAACAACACGTGTTCAGGATTCCTGTTGCATAGTATCATACAAATAAAATCTCGCAATGTGTGAGGAGCTAGTACACCGTTCCAGTTCCTTTTGCAAAAATCCAGAAATGTGTCATAATATAGTTGAAATTCAACTTGGTACCGGCAACAACAAGTGTCGCGAATCGTATTCGGCCTAATATACCATGGTTTCAATTTGTTGAACATGTTAAATGATATTTGAACACCAGGATTGGTTTCTTGGAATTCCTCGTAAAGTAAAACTCCCGTCATCTCCATCACATGCTTATAGTGCTCCTGATAAATGCCTCCAGATAAACATTGTCGCAGGACATGCTTTCGATCTGGAATAGCATGAGAATGGCTATCCCAAAACTCTATCACCTTCTCTCTAATGCCTGCTACCATCCTGCCTCGATAGGGTTCCCTAAAAATAAGAGCCCAACAAGAAGCTTCATCATTTTCATCTATCCGGACCCTGAATTTAGTATATTTGAGCAATGTTCTTTTTGAAACATTGAGCAATGATGCCATTGTTGATACCATTCGATTTCTTAAGGTGCTTTGTGCCACAACAGCCGTTGTAATTTCCCTACGAGCAGCTCGGGTATCATTGTTTCTTGATTTTCCAAACGAAGATAATGCAATTCTTACATTTTCTATTGCATTCTCACATGTCTTTTTTGTTTTAACATCTTGAAAACCCAACAACTTTGTGGCACGTTTCAATTTTTTTGTTTTATCAACCCATGTAGGATTTGAGATTGTGCCATCGTTGAATGTTGTTCAAAATATGACTTGATTATGTTATTGACATGCTCTCTAACTCTCCGACCAGGGATCGAGTTCCCAATCTCTTCTTGTGCAGAAACAACTACACAATCCTCTAGAAAATTTCCACCCCTTCCAACCCCACTGCAACTCCCAATTATACTTTCAATGTGAGAGGGAAAGGTGTCATGTGATGGCTGATCAGGATCATGAGGGGGCACAAGGTCATGTGATTCTTGATCACCATGATGTGATGTCTGACCATAATCTCTCCCTACATAACATGTAAATTAACAAATTGAAAATTGTTTATTTGATAGTTGTGCATTGAACTTTAAAATTGCTAGTAACTTGAAATTTGATGTGGAAATTGAAAAATTGAAAAATTGAAAATTGCATGTGAATTGAATTTTTCAACTAATACATTTAGCTTGAGAATTGTTCTAAGTAAAAATTGAAATTGCTAGTAACCTGAAATTTGAAGTTGCTCAAGTAACTTGAAATTGCTAACTTAATTAAACTTGAGAATTGTTCTAGAAGTAAAGTTTGAAATTGCTAGTATAATTTGAAAGTGCTTGTAACTTGAAATTGGTAGTAACTTCTACATTTAACTTTAAAATTGATAGTAACTTGAAATTTGTTGTACATGTAAATTAACATATTGAAAATTGCTAGTAACTTGAGAAAAATGTACAAGCATTGAAAATACATTAAAACAAGAAAATTGTTTGTAACTTCATTTCAAAATAGCTAAATATGTACATGCAACTTGAAATTGTACATTTAGTTTGATAATTGCTAATAAAGTTTGAAAATCAAGTATATATATATATATATTTAACTCAATATAATTATTAATAACTTGATAAAAATTATTGTGGGCACAAAAATTAACATCATTTATAATCATCACATTATATAATTGTGGCCAAATTTTCTTTATGCAATTTATGTCCATTTTATTTTTACATTACAATAAAAAATTTATTTTAATTTTATGGTATAAAATAAACAAATAAATATTTAAAATACAAGTTGCAAATCACCACAAAGAATAAATGATTACAACACTTCTACCCTAGAATTTCAAGGACAACATCATGCATCCCATGTTGTATATACATGAAATAAATTAAGATTGGTTTTTTACCCATGATAACATACCTATTATACTCTAAATGTGGGGAAGAAAACATTGATTTAGAGATGAATACGATATTTAATTAAAAACATTGTAGTGATAATAATATAATAAAATATTAGCTTAGGGGTTCAATTCTTCATGGTAAAAGTTCCTATTGGTTAGAGCTTCTTTGTTCTATTTTGGTATTTTTTATTTAAATTGCAATTTTAATTTTAAGAAATTATGACTTTGGCAATTACAAATTCAACAATCAAAAGATTGAGCATAAATTGCAATTTTAACAACTACTAAGTCACAATTTCAAGTTTCAACAAGCATGTGATTGATAATAAATTCACATTTTTTGTAAGAAATTTAGATAAATACATATTGAAATTTAAAGAATTTTTTTAATTCAAATTGCAATTTCAACTTAAATTCCAATTTTGACATTCCAACAATTACATGACAATTAAAAATTCGGCAACTCCAACAAATATATGATTGAGGAGAAATTCATAATTTTTAATGCAAAATAAAATTTTCAATAGTTGATGATTTTGCAATTTCAACAATAAACAATTATGGAAATTCTAATTTTTATCATAAGTTGCAATTTAAGGATTTTTTTATCAATAATGCTTCACATATCAATGCAAGGTTGCAAACATTGCAAATAATTATTTACAATTTGTCCTAACAAAATATATGATTCTAATCATTAATCTTATCAAAGTGATATGTCATGTTATGTAAATAAAAATACATGTGATAGATGAAATAAATAAGAATATCATCACAAATAAATATGAAATAAATAAGAATATCATCACAAATAACAAATGGATGAAATAAATAAGAATATCATCACAAATAAATATGAAACAAATTAAATTATGAAATTTAGTTAAATTTATTGAAAAATTGTTACTAATTTTGTAAATTATGTAGCATGATATTTAAATTATGATAACATGTAATTCAATCATTTACCTTGGTTGTCCTCCATTGAAATTTGTTGTATCAAATGTGCATCTTCTTCTTCTCTCAACCTTGCTCTTTGTTGTCTCATTCGTTCTTTATTCTTCTCACGCTCTTTATTGTCATTTTGTTGTCTAACATGTTTTCTTTGTTTAGTTTATTTTATTCTCCATCAATCTACAATGAAAACAAACAAAAACAATTTCAAATTGTTATAACAAACAACAATATGTTAGTATAAAATCTTGAAATATGCCTACAAACAAATCTTACATGTCTAATGAGCTCTAATTCAACAACAAGAAAATGCCAAAGTTCTAATTCAACAAGATCAAAATGACAAAGCTCTAATGGAAAAAAACTAGCAATGAGTAAAATTATTGTTTTTGATTAATTGTTTGTTGCTTATATACAGGTTGGTCGATATTTTTACGAGGGAAGGGTAGTTGGAAACATTAATTGTTGCCAACTCCTTTCCCGGGTTCACCCAGGTTCGTTTTTTTTTTTTTTTTTACACAGACAAACCCTCGATTGATAAAATACCTCGATCGAGGGCTTTAACATACCTCGATCGAGGTATTGTTAAACCCTCGATCGAGGTGTTGTTAAACCCTTGATTGAGGTATTTTAAATACCTCGATCGAGGGCTTAAAAAAAGGCTGAGAGCCCTTTTCACTGCAGAATGAAAGTTTTGTCTTCCTTCCATAGAGTTAAACCATGTCATTAATTGCTCATTAATGAGTGGACTTGATACCATTGGATTCGTCAACGAATACTCTATCCAAAGACATAAATTTACGAATTTTTATCTTCATATGTCTTTTGTTTTTAAATTTCTACTAAAACTTGCCCTAAAAAACCCTCCCGACAACTTCGATTAAGCTCAAAGATAAATCCACAACATTCAAAATACACATCCAAAAAATTTGAAAAAATACACAAGCCCTAGATAAACGCGTCCTCTTTAAAAGGGTATTTTATTTTTGCAAACTATGTAAAAAAATAAAAAGATTTCGTGCACACACACACATGTGTGCAAAATGCGACTTAAATATTCATTGGTAAGTTTCGAAAAATAATCATAAATATAATTTTCTGAGAAAAATTAAAAGAAAAATATGTAAGCCCTAGTGCATTCTGTCTAGATCATGTTCACATATATTTTTTTTTAATTATTACTTTAACATTAAATTATTGTGCACACACACAAACTACTTGTTAATTGCTCTTCAAATTTTTAAGTACACACGTTTCATTAAATGAAAATTTGAGACGATATATGGTATTGGCATATTTTTAAAAAAATATCATTGGAAAACCAACATAATTCTCTACATTTCGTTTTTCAACCGCATGTCAAATTCATGTGTCAAGTATGAGTTTCGAGGGCTTCAATTTAATACATGGGTAAATTTTTTGTTTTTCACCGTCATATTTGGCCAAAAAGAGTTACCCATCTTCATGGAATCACCCACCAACTAAGTTGCAGGTAGATGTGCTTATTTATGGCATTTATTCACTTTCAAGCATATACCCTTCTCCAAAGAAATGTAGTCAAGGTTCTAAAACTAGTAACCCTTCTTTCCTGGTAGTTTATAGATGGTTTAAGAGATACATGTGATCATTCCTGGAAAAATAGAGTTGCATCAATTGTTACTGTTAAAAGCTTTAATTAAACTCTCTTTCATTTTTTTTGGATTTATTTTCTAATTACCAAATGCTTGGGAAGTGGATACTAAGAATTGGTTTCCTTTTCCTTCTCCTGGACATCGAGAGTGTGATGGCCAACCTCAAAAACAGATATTTGATTTTGTTGACAGATTCCTTTAAAATATTTTGGAGTCCTTCTTAATATTTTTCTTGTTCTTAAAACAAAGATTCATTTTCATTTATTACACAATGCATCTATGCAAGTGGTTTTTGGGTATTGGATTTTGAAGCAGGGGGGATGACCATGTAGTTTTCTTGTTGAGAGCTAGGCTCTATCATAGGTGGTCACATACCTATAGTGCATTGGAATCTTCACAATTTTGTTCTATGATGAAATCCCAACCTGGGTTCCTAGTTCTACAATGATAGATGACATACTTGACAAGGTTTGTAAGTTAGTTCCGATAATCCTTGTCCAACAATCCGATCCTTAACATTTAGTTAATGTTATTTTGGGTTCTAGGCTAAAATCTTTATGTGAATTTAATGTTATGTCAGGTGCTAGGCTAAAATCTTGATGCGAAACTTAATAGGTTAGGTCTCTAAATGGGGTGCTAGGCTAAAATAATGATGTGAAACATAATAGGTTAGGTCTCATTGTTTGCATCTATAGTGACCTTTTGATAGGATTCTTTGGTATTCAACTTTGAAACAACTTTCCTTCAATGCCCCCAAATGCCAACATTTCAGATTCATGGAATGACAATATCTTATGTAAGCTAGCTTGTTCACAAATATTTGCAATAATAACTTATTATCATCTTGCTAGATCTATTGCTTCATTTATCTTATCTTAAATGTTTTCATTGCAGTGTCTGATTTAGTTGAATTTCCTATTGACCCTTCTTTAGCAATGGGAGTGCTTGTCTCATGAGCTTCAAAAAGCTCAATTGTAATACCATATGTTTCAAACTTTTGAGTTTTACTTCATTTATGTTGTTAGGGGATAGAATTTAGAAATCAAGTTGTGATGTGCATATGATTTTTGTACTTGTATCATGGGATTCAAATCTCAATTGTAATACCATATGTTTCAAACTCTTAATTTTTTTCATTTCTTTTCTTTTCTTTTTTGCATAAAATTGCAAAATCCTTCACCTCCTAGGTTTTTTTTAAGAATCTAGATTGCAATTTCTATGACAACCACAATGTATTATATGTATTATGTAGATAAAGAAAACCAACATAGTCAGGTGAAGAGGAAGATACCAATTTAAACTACACATGTAGATTTTTCATTTTCAAATTTGTACAAACTTTTTTGCTCGCGAATGTCCTTCAATTATACTTGTTTTGTTCATTTCTACTTATTTTCCTGTAAATTTTCTCAAAATAATTTTACATTTTACTCAATTGGCTCACCTTTTCCTATTTTACCATAAACTCTAGTAAATTTTTCCAAACTCAATTCCAGAACCGATTTAAAATCAAATTTATAGTTTGTTCCCATATTCCTTTAAAACCCACCAATTTTAGCTTATTCTGGTAACTACTCCTTTCTTAAGGATTTTTCTTCATTCGTATGGCATTTGTTGTGGATGAAATATTTTGATAGGATTGTATTCAAAGAGTGTAAATCTGGCCTGTTGTATTTACATAAATTCCAAGTACTAAATTCTTGCCAATGGGGCTTTCCTTTTGCATAAAATTGCAAAGTCCTTTATAGTTAAAGATTTTATTTTTAAGTTTTAGATTGCAATTTCACTTAAAATCGTAGGTGTAGTATAAGGATAAGAGAAAACCGACATAGAATGATCTTGATTTAAAGTACAAATGCAGATTTTGTGGAGAACATTTTCTTAAAAGGACAGATTTGTGGACAGAATTTTCCTTTCTTTTTACATAAAATTACAAAATAGTGCACCTCCTTTCTTTCTTTTTTCAAGAATCTAAATTGCAATTTCTATGACAACCATAGTGTATTATATGTAATGTGCAGATAAAAGAAAATGGCCATCATCACAATCAACTGAAGAGGAAGATACCAATTTAATGTACACATGCAGATTTTGTGGAATTTTTTTTGATATATCTCAGACGCTAGGAGGCCACATGAACCACCATCGTCTAGGTTTCTCCTTTTACTCGAGCTATATGAATTCACAATTTTAAAACATTTCATCATTGTGGAGAACATGGATATGAATGTGTTAACTGATCTAGATAACTGTTTAAAGAAACGATGAACATAATGTAATTAATGGATCACTAGAATCTCTCAATTTAATTCTCTAACAAATTTAGAGATCTTATAACAAAATGAGTTTGTCAATTTATAGGTATACTCAAACAATACAATATATATTTATGCAACTAAAGTTTATTAACCATGTTCACAATATTCAGAAAAAAAGAGTTGAAAAAATACGAAAAGCTTATCAGCTCCTAGAGAAACAAGGCCACATGAGTCGACCAAATTTTTTTTAAGAATCTTTAAAGCATATTTGTTCTTTCCTATCTCAACATATATTATCAAATTTAGCTACCGTTGAAAATGATTTTGATTTTCTTGTAAAATATCCAACGGAACTGCAGACTCTCCATTAGTTAAGTTCATATCGAAGGCACCTTCTTCAGTTCCATATGAAATTACTAGAATGCATACCCACCAACAAAGAAATTTCTATCCTGCATATCCAGTAAATTGGAATCCAGGGGTTTCACTAAACACTCCATATGCACCATATCCCGATATCAAGAATCCTAACTACGTAAAACCAGAATACTGTCTATCTGATGTTAACCAAAGCCAACCACCTTATGAAAACATGCACAATTTTCCATATGTAAGCTCTCCACAACATCAATCTTTTCTTTATGAAACAATAAACACAAGCAGGGCTTTGCCATCACTTGGATCTGGGGACATGCAGTCAAACTATCGTCAGAAACAAGCTGGGGAGTCAAGTACAAGTGCAGTCACAGAACTTCACTTAAGTCCGGGTTTTCAATCCCCATTTATTTATTGTCTGCAATCGAGACTATTTGGTTTAGAATTCTTAGACCAGGGATCATAAAAAACCCAACTATTCTAGTTTCCTTCTAACCCAGTAAGTATCTTCATGCTTTTCCTTCACTTGGATATGGGAGCATGCAGTAAAACTATCTTTAGGAACAAGCTGGGGAGGCAAGTACAAGTGTAGTCGTAGAACGTTCCTTCAATCCAGGTTTTCAATCTCCATTAGTTATCGTCTGCAATCGGGACTGTCTAGTTCAAAATTCTTAGACAAGGGATCAAAACTACCCCAACCATTCTACTTGCCTTCTGACCTAGTAAACTATCTTCATGCTTGTCCTTTACTTGGATCCGAGAGCATGCAATCAAACTATCTTAAGAAACAAGCTAGGGAGTCAAGTACAAGTGTAGTCACAGAACGTTCCTTCAGTCTAAGTTTTCAATCCCCGTTTAGTTATTGTATGCAATCGGGACTGTCTGGTTCAGAATTCTCATAACATGGATTAGAACAACCTCAACCATTCTAATTTCCTTCTGACCCAGTAAACTATCTTCATGCTTGTCCTTCACTTGGATTCGGGGGCATGCAGTCAAATTATATTTAGAAACAAGTTGGGGAGTCAAGTACAAGTGTAGCCATAGAACCTTCCTTCAGTCCAGGTTTTCAATCCCCATTTAGTTATCGTCTGCAATCGGGACTATCTGGTTTAGAATTCTCAGACCAGGGATCAGAACAACAACAATTCTACTTGCATTCTTCAAATCCAACTAGTTTTCAATTACCTTCACCCAGTTCCAGAATGCTGACTGATTTCCCCAAAGACTCTGGGGCATCACCAGATGTCTAGAGCCTCTCAGGGACATATCATGGGCTGAAAACAATAGGCTCCATTCCAAAGGAGCCGGTTTCTTATACAATGGCCTTTGAAGGAAAAATTACAAGTCCATCTCACAACTATCAAGGACCAGGAATTTCCCAGCTCACTGTGGAGGGACAAAGTTCCCAGGGTATGCAAACAACAAGGAGTAACAATATTCATGATGTGGTTTCTTCTTCCTTGTCTTATAGAATCAATTGCAATCTAGTGCCAGATATTGACAACAAATATAATCAAGAATCTCGTAGAGAAAGCATCGAGCATGCAAAGATTGAAAGAAATTATGATCAACTATTTTCTCAATTTTCTCAAGTAAGTAGGAGCACAGTTAGATATGCATGCAACCTTAATTTTTTGGAATTTAAATTTACTGGGCTTGAATTGGATATAATATTTTTGTGTTTGTTCACAGGACCCTTGAGGTAATGGTCAAGAAAAAGGCGTTCAGGTTTCTGTCAAGAAAGTCTTCGTCGTTCCTCCCATAGCTCCCACTTTTAACATTATTTTTAATTATTCTTTAAGTAAAATGATGTTAGGAATATTTTTTTAGAAAATACAACTTATTATAAATAAGTGAATAAGTGATAGTGACAATGAGGATAGTAATCAAGGCACTTCTATTGGGTTTTTGATTGGATCTCTGTTTGATCATCTGCATCCATGTATGAACCCTTGAAAGTAGAATGATGATGTAACTCATCCTAATTTTGATTAATTCTGTTTTTGCTTGGAAGAATCTTCCCATTGAATACTGGTCAGACTGGTTATATGTCATGTATGCTAAACATATTTTGTACTTTCCTCTTATTATGTTGGATAGTCTCTATGATTTTCCACAAGATCTTATGTGTACTTTTTTATTCGTAAAAGAATAGAAAAAATATGATTTTTTCTTCTGAAAAAAAACAATGAGATATACATGAATTCATTTTGATAAGGTTTGAGAAATCTTGAATTTGAATTGATTTATACGCTTTAAACCACCAAATTCTACTTAACCGATTTTTTTTTCAATCGCTGAAATCACAATCACAGTAGGATAAGCAACTGGATTCTTTAGCATCTTTGGAAAAATATAACATCCATTTTCTAAAGAATGTTCATATACTTTTCGTGCAATATTTGCCTCTGTCTCATCCGCATCCATGCATGAGCCCTTGAAAGTAGAATTTTTTATAGATATATTGACCAAAACCATAGAAGATTGAGCCTTCAGGAAGGTCTTCTTAACTTTTAGCCTCTTATTAAACCAAACTATTTCATCTTCAGACAACGTTTTTGCAGCACCTAGAGCCAAATCCTTTGGAAGAAGATCTAAAAACTTTTGAAAAACCCCTTCCACAAAAACACTGTTGTAGACAGGCTCAACAGAAGACAAAGATTGTGGAGGAAATGAGACCGAGGACTCTAGGGAAGGGGAAGAAAATGTATCATCAAGAGAATATTTTTCAAGAGTGCAAGTCAAAATGCGATGAGGGCCTGATAAGTTATGGAAAGGCCTCAGTAATTCTCCCACCTTTGGATTAACCATACGATAAAACTCCAAAAGGCTAGGTGGATTCCATAGATTCATTACAACATCTTATCAACAATAAGTCACCTCCACATAACCTCAAGAGCATAGAACAAAGATCAAGAAATAATAAAAACAATGTCAAATTGTATTAAATGTCGAGGCCTAGTAATTATTAGACCCAGAGTCAATACATCATATACCTTTGAAACGACCCAAAAGAAACACTCTTGTCTTATTATATCTGCTGACAGGCAGTGTATCATTGTGATCGATATGCATTGACTAGCTATTAGTTAGGTTGACTGTGTATTAGTTGTGAATTTTAACCAAACTTTCCACCTGCATGATTTGATGTAGTTTGTTTATTCTAAGTTTGGAAAAGATTAACCTTCGTGCTATTGGCTAAAATTTTGAGGGTGTTATTGTCGAGATGGTCGTAGAGTGGTTGGTTCCCAAGCCCATTGGTGCCCAAGCAAAACATTCAATACATTCAACAAGCACATATTGGCCTAGCATTGAGAAGATATTTAATATCAAACTTGTGAACACTTCCCAATGAATTTATTTGGTTCTCTGTGCTCACCACCATTTCATCCACTGCCACGGTCAATGCTACCACCGCCATTGCACCCACCACGTTTTTCAATGCCTTCACCACCATTGCACCTACCGCCTTTGTCACTACCACCCCCTTTTCATGCTTTCAATACTCTTTAAGCAAATTTCTTCTAAAATCTTTGCAATTCTTCAATGCCAAAATTTAATATTGCAACAACTTTGCAGTTTGTCAAATGGAAACAAATTTGATACAGTTTTAAATACATTGGCATCCAAGATGAAATAACCAGTTGTAGTTGATCCAATAGTGACCGACGTCAATACTGTTTTAGCAAATTTCTCCTAGCAGCTTTGCAGTTTACCCAATGACAACTTTGACATTGCAACAACTTTGGAATTTTTCCAAAGGCAACAAATTTGATATCGCAAGGTTTGGATGCCAATACAACTCTATGTGGGAAAAGCATTGGGTACCTATAAAATTTAAATTCAACAAAAATTATTCGGTAGTTCAACGATTAGAGAATGTTTTTTAGTATTTCAAACAATCAAAAGCTTAGAATATTGTAAACATTGTTTTTTAGGAATGAAATAAACATGAGTTCCTAGAATGCATTCTAAGATAAAATTCAAAAGTCTGCTAAACCATTCCCTATTACAAATTGGAATGAACCTAGTTTAGTGCAGAAAATAGGTAACAAACTCTCATCTGATTTTTCATTGTTTTTCATTCTACAAAAGCTCCCTGCTAGTTTTACAATTTATGGTAAACTGGACTAAATTTATCTTGTGCTCAGTATAATATTTATTCTAGGATGAGCAGTTGAGACAACTTAAACTTAGTAATTAAGTCCTTATCCATTGAAATACTAGATTCACAGTGGCTTTGGTGAGAGGCACCATACAAAAGCTGCAAATGAAATAACATAATACAACGGTGGAATTAGCAATAACAAAACAAGAGTAAAATTAATATAACAACATCAGAGAGAAACATATTTTCCTTACATTCCTCTACCTCTAACCAAAGTGACCTCACCGGGATTCCTCCACTCACTATATCTACAATGCATTCAATAACAGGGTCCTTGCATAAACATGGTGATAACAATAATAATGAAACATTCCAATACTTACATCCAACCATAGATGATATTGTTTTGTTTGTTTTTTAGAAACCACTAACATTATTAGTTATATGCTTGAAAACCCAACGTTTCCTTGACCTTCCCTGAAAATTGAGATTTAGAGAACAAAAATCAACTATCTTAGGGTGTTGCAATTGTTTCTAATCCTATCAAAATATCATTGTCCAAAATAAAAAATAATGATATATCAGAATGAGAATAGATAATTCTTGTTGGGGAGCCTGTCATATCAAGCGATGGATGACCATTACACAAAATTGAAAAGTATCTATATTATGAAAAAATGGCTACATTGATTACCATGGGGCTAGCTATACTGTATGTGTTGTCCCAGACGGCAGGAAATAATAGTACTGACTTAAAACCCACACAATATACAATACACGCCACCAAAAATCATGGCAGACACTGAGGAGAGCTATGTGGCAAGCAAGCAGGGCCATTCCAATATTTTTGATACACAAATTTTGTGGTTTTGATACACCAATTATATAATTAACCATTAATTCCAATGATATCAAAGCTATCTTCTGATATGTGACCCTAAACAAATAACAAAGGTTGAAACTTACAATTTCTTCATTGTCATCATCATCGACCAGATAAAAGGGATTATGTGTAGCCATGGCTCCTATAAATTATCCTTTACAACATTGCACTTTTATTATTTCTCATTCACTTTTTCTTGTGTGCTTTCCTTACTAATAAATTTGTCCCCAATTGACAATTCGAGTTTCCCAAAGCGTTGGTTGTCTAGGCATGGCAAGTCCACGTCAAGAGGATGATAACTTGCATAGCAGGTCACAAGAGGGGCATATCCCACGTGCTATGCATGCAGTTACAGCATTGCAACTTGTTACTCTAGTGGTTATTAGTGGTTATTGATGCTAGGCAGTCCATACGGTTTACCATTTGTCCTAAAGATATCTGAGCAGTGTTTTAGAGCAAATAATTTATTTTGTAAGTGATTTGATGGCTAGCTTTTTTAAATGAAGAGCAGACTACGTCTAGCTGTATGGTGGAGTGTGTAGTTGCCACGCATTTAATCCACTAGATATATGTATTCATTTACAGAAGGGAAAGTTTAGCATGGAAATTTCTTGTACTTTGCATATAAACCTACTTATGTTAACGAGTCTAATTCCAATGATTAATCCATAATTTTCTATGCTATGCTCTGCATATAAAATTACATGTGTTCAAACAACTTTTGAATTTATGGTTTCACGTGGGGAGTTGGATATAAACATATGGGAGGAGGGATAATATGAACCAATAGGCACAACTATTGGAGGCATTGCAATCTTCTACACAAGCAAATATAAAATATTCATATTTAGAATCATGTTTAGATTAATCTTTAGCGATTTTAAGAAAAGTTATCTCTCACATCCATGGCTAGCATTATCTCTTATCTTATTTGTTTTAAATGTACTGCAAACTCTTCTCAGTTGGGAGCAAGTCCGTCTTCAAGTAGCTAAAAGTTTGAAAAAAGGATAATCACATCATCTGATCGGATCCATGACCCGAATATTATAGAAACAAATGAATATTGGTTTCAGCTTACAATATGTATTCCTACTTTCTCTTTTAATATGAAGTTCTTTGTATGATCAAATATTTTATGGTTGTGAGATGGGAAAATTGTGGTTGTGGCTCCAAGCTCATAATTTCTTTCCTGAGGGTTGAATTGGTCTCGGTTGGTAGCTCCTTCTGCTATTGGAATAACATGTTTAGTAAAATATATATGATCAAACAATTATTACCATAAGCAACGAGAAGATGAAACAATCCGGAAAAGAAAGGAATTTTTGTTTACATGCTACCTTCATGGGATTCATTTAAGAAAAACAAAATCCCAAACTTGAGCTAAGTCAACCAAAAGTCCAAAACATAATCATGTGTTAAGTGGCAATACCAACAAATGCCCAATGAATTTTAGAAAGCGGAGTTATCTTTATTTTATTTTATGTATTAATGAACCTCCACAATTATTTCAACCAGCTTTGTCTATGGACAACATTCTCAACAAACCTACCAACCTTAAGCTCGACAGGTATATGCTGCAATGCATCCTTGTTTGACTAGTCATGGATAGAAAACAAGATTGGAGAAAAAAATAGGACCGAATAGGAAAAGCTAAAAAACTATCCTAACACCACTAAGAAGGAAGGCAAAAATATCAAAAAACACCAACCTTGAACAAGTCACAGATGGAGGGTTTGGTCATGGATGTTTTTCTGAGTTTGTTGATGCAATGTTTTTTGACATTTGTTTCTTGTCATTTCCTTCGCTGGTACTTGTGTGTGTTTCTGTGTCAAGGCAAGATTGTGCCTCGTGTCTTTTTCTGGTTGAACTTGGTTTTTTCTGGTAGGGAATGTGGTCCTCGGTTGCCACGTGGGTTGATATGGAAGACATATTATTGGATTTTTCGGATGGGGATGATGCTCCTTATAGTCCATTTTTTCTACGGATTCGGAGTTCCATCACTGGGTTCGGGTTGGAAGACCACCGGTTTCTGGTCGAATTTCCTCAGTTCATTCCTGATCCTTATCTACGGGGGGTTATAGGTTGGAATTTTCCCCATTGTCTCTTTCAGATGTTGAGACCTCTATTGGGAGAAAAAACGTGGTGACTCCTCACATGCCACCTATCTCCAAGAGGCCTCATGTCTCATCTACAGCGATAATGAATGACCCAACTTTCTCTATTGTTGGTCATGCTTCGATCATCAATTCAGAGAAGGATGGTCAGATTCAGAGGAAGTTTTATTATGGTGCTTGATCTAAAGCGCAGCGTGGTATTAGGACCTTGAAGGCTCTTGCTAAACCTATAGGTAGGGATACCAATCTATCTAGGACCAAAGGTATGGTGAAACGGGTTATGGTTGGGTGCTTAGAATATACCTCTCTCAACAGGGAAAAACTGTTGGAGTAGGTTAGCTCTCAATGGAAACCGCTCCTTGACTATTTTCCAAAAGTTTGTCTGTTGGTTAATGGATGGCTCTATTTTCACTTTCATGCTGCGGAACATTTGGAGTTGATTTTGAGAAAAGTATGGATTATTGATGGTGGCTCTCTGGTTCTAGACCATTGGCACACTTCCTTTGATACCATGGTTGAAAAGGTTCATAAAAGGCATTTGTGGTTATTATTGCCTGGATTTCCACTGCAATTGTGGACCATACCTATCCTAGAATCGATTGCAAATGTGGTCGATATTTTTACCCACTTGGAGGAGTCTATGTTGTTTGGTTTTGATAAATGGGATGTTGTGGTCCTTGTTTAGGTAGACACGAATGATGGCCTTCCCAAAGAGTTACATATAATTTTGGGTGATTGCATTATCAAACAACGATTGGATTATCTCTGTGTGCCATTTTGTTGTTTCTCTTGTCGACAAATGGGACATATTAGGGATTCCTACCCGGGTTTTAAAGGGAAGCAGAGGAAGTCCCCTCATGATTCTGAGGATGAGGTTGTCCCTTCAAGGTTGGATTCGATTGACCCACATGGACAGGATGTTAGAGTTTAAGCATCAATTCAATATGCTATAGGAACTTTACTGAGAGAATAACATGTACAGTATATCAATGCATATCAATCATCTCAAGTATGTCAATCATCACAAGAAGAAAAAGCATAAGAGACAATAGACACACGGAGTTTCCATGGGGAAATCCCTAAGGTGAAAAAACCCACAACTTCCTCAGAGATAGATAGAGCAATAGTACAACCAAATTACAATAGATAGACTTCTTCTATGTGTTGATCCTCCTCCTCACATGTGCGCCACTTTCCGAGTGAAGGATGAGTGAGTTTCTGAGTGATCCAAATAGAGATCTCCCGATCTCTATTTATACTTGTTCTGTTTTCCCAATAACCTTATGGGGTCGACTTGTCTAGCTAGGTACAATAACCACATATTACATAAATCCAGGCCGACCCCATACAAGGTGGTCTAATAACCCATCGGCAAGTTAACACACTTGCGACACTTGTCAGTACAAATTACGACACTTCCTTATAGAGGAATAACACATCTCTATAAGGGTACAATAAATATATAACTGAAATACATTCTGAAGTTACATATACATCAACACTCCCTCTTAACTAGGAAGGTATTTCTCGACACATATCTTCTAGCACAAGTCTTCTTCTTTGGATCATCGTCATCGAACCATCATCATCGTCACAACTGCTGCTATCTCATCCAATCTCTGAATCTACTCGTCATAGGAAGTTCTACAGAGCCAGTCCTTTTTCATACTAAATGTAATCCCACCACCTGTAGGTCTTCATCATCACTGGTCATACTATGGAATCCTCAGGACTCATCACGTGCGTCTGCAAAACCTTGCAAGAGCATCCCAGGCCTTTTATGCGCACACAGCTCAACCTCTCGAATCTCCCAGTATCTTTTACATGCCACTGCACAACATGTCCACGACCATAGAGTATCAACCTGATACTCACCATACATCCAACTAATATATATCATCACATGATCATCCTAATCATCATCATCATCATCTCTGCGAACAAGCCATCAAGTAGGTACACCTCCAGACTGATTACACTCCCTCTGCAAAACCTGTGTACCAAACTGTCACATCAATGTCTTCATATCACCACATAGTCCACAGAGCACAACCCAGATGCACACACACAACACTTACACTCACCAGCATGGGAGGACCAACCTACTACCATCTGCGAAAGGCTCACAACACTTACATCAACGACCATGGGAGGACCAACCTACCACCATGTCGGAATGGCACAACACTTACATCAATGACCATGGGAGAACACATTTATCACCATGTCGGAATGGCATAGCACTTACATCAACGACCATGGGAGAACACATCTATCACCATGTTGGAATGGCACAACACTTACATCAACGACCATGGGAGAACACATCTATCACCATGTCGGAATGGCACATCAACCCTTACATCTCACCATGGGAGAACACATCTATCACCATGTGAGAATGGCCCAGCCCTTACATTTCATCATAGGAGAAGACATCTGTCACTATCTAAAAATGGATCTAGCCCTTACATTTCACCATGGGAGAACACATCTATCACCATGTGAAAATGGCTCCAGCCCTTAAATCTCATCATAGGAGAGCACATCTGTCACTATGTGAGAATGGCTCAGCCCTTACATCTTACCATGGGAGGACCAACCTACCACCATGTAAGAATGGCCCAGTGTGCATCTGTGTCTCCAGACTCATCACTTCCCTCTGGAAAGCATCTCGATCTGAAGTATGCCAAGTCTCCCTATGAAGTATTCAAACTTCACTCTGGCAAGCAGCTTGGTCAACACATCGGCTATCTGCTCATCTGTCGCAACATACAAGAGCTTCACTGCTCCTCTCTACACCATATCCCTGATATAGTGAAACTTGATCTCAATGTGCTTCGACTTGTCATGGAACACCGGGTTCTCTGACAACTTCACACAACTCTGGTTGTCACAATATATACAAGTAGCACTCAAGTGGAGATCAAACAAATCAGACAGTAGTTTCCTAATCCATACTGCCTCACGACTAGCTGAACAAGCTACGACATACTCTGCTTCAGCTGTACTTAGTGCCACACATGACTGCTTCCTGCTAAACTAAGAGATCACACCTGATCCCATACTAAAGCAGCACCCCGAAGTGCTCTTCCGATCAATGGCACTGCCTTCCCAATCCGAATCAACATAACCCTCCAAGTTAAACTTTTGATTCGCCTCATACTTGAGTCCATAATCCATTGTACCCTTCAGGTACCTCAGAACATGCTTTGTATCTATCAGGTGAACATGTCTCGAATCTGTCAGATACTAGCTCAAGGTGTTCACAGCAAATAAAATGTATGGCCTCTTATTCGTCAGGTACATCAAGGACCCAATCATTTGACGATACATCGTAGCATCAATTGGCTTAGATGAAGCATCACACAGAAGCTTCAGGTTTGATGCCATAGGTGTGGCCATGGCCTTGCAGTCCATCATCCCGAACCTCTTCAAGATATCTACTACATACTTCCCTTGTCCAAGGAAGATTCCATCTTCACTCCGCCACACCTCCATACCAAGAAAGTAATGCATCATACCCAAGTCCTTCATCTCGAACTCGGCAGCAAGCTTCCTCTTCGTATCGGCAATCAACCTATCCTCACCTGTTACAAACAGGTCATCCACATATAATAGTAGAATCACAGGATTTCCTTCCTCAACCTTGTAGTAATGGTTGGAATCCGCTTTACTCTTGGTAAAGCCCAAACTGGATAGGAAGCCATCTATCCTTCCATACCAAGTCCTGGGTGCCTGTTTCAAACCGTACAGGTCTTTCTTCAATTTGCACACATGAGTTCCTCTATCATGTGTCTCGAACTCGAGTGGCTACTCCACACACACTTCCTCTTCAACTACACCATTCAAGAAGGCAGTCTTGACATCCATCTGGTGTATCTTCCATTTCATCATTGCAACCAGAGAAAGTACTGATCTAATGGAAGTGTACCTGGCCACAGGAGCAAAGGTCTCTTCATAATCAATCCCTTCTTTCTGGGAGAAGCTATGAGCTACAAACCTAGCTTTGTATTTATTGATGCTACCATCTGCAGCATGCTTGATCTTATAGATCCATTTAGATGTCACCACTGACTTCCCATCTGATCTTGGGACCACATCCCAAACATCATTCTTCATAATTGACAGGTATTCTTCGATCATAGAATCCTTCCATTCTTCCTTTTCTACAGCTTCTTCATAACTGGAAGGTTCTTTATCCATAATGTCACAGAGCAAAGCAACATAACTAGTATGTGACCTTGTCCTCTTCCTTTCTCTGTGTTCTTCTGGAATGCCAAATATTTTTGCATCTTGGATGAGCTCTCTAGCCCATGTTGGTTTCCTCTTGCGAGGATTATTCTCATGAGGTGGATCCACAGGTTCTTGTGGATCTTCCATTTCTTGATCTTCTTCAGGAACTGCTTCATTCATAGTGGTGTCTTGTGTTCTGGATATTCTGGGTTCTTCATTGTCTTCAATAGGTGTCTTTCTAGATTTAAGGTATGATGAACCTTCATCAAATGAAACATCTCTACTAATGTCAATCTTCTTGAATCCAGGGAAGTAGATTCTGTAATCTTTCGAGCTTTCACTGTAACCCACGAATATACCCTTCTTTCCTGAAGGATCCAACTTTGACCTTTTCTCTTTTGGAATGTGCATGTATACTAGACAACCAAATATTCTGAGATGGCTCACTTCTGGTTTCTTACCAGTAAACACTTCTTCTGGTGTTTTGTTGTCAAGTATCTTATGGGGTGTTCTGTTCTGCACATATACAGTTGTCCTCGCTACTTCATCCCATAAGTGCATAGGTAATTCTTGGTCATGAAGCATTGCCCTTGCTGCTTCCATGATTGTTCTATTCTTCCTCTCGGCAACCCCATTCTGCTATGGATTGTAAGGAGTAGTCAACTCCCTCTTAATCCCTGAATCACTGCATAACTTCTTGAAGTCTCCTAAAGTAAATTCTCCACCATTATCAGATCTGAAGATCTTGATCTTCATGTCAGTTTGGTTTTCTATCAAGACTTTGAATTCCTTGAAATTGTTAAATACTTCATCTTTGTTCTTCAAGAAGTATATCCAAGTCTTCCTAGAGAAATCATCAATAAAGGAGACATAGTATACATACCCACTCAGATAACTGGATGACATAGGACCGCATACATCAGAGTGGATAATCTCCAAGATTCTTTTTGCCTTGCTTTCACTACTTGGAAATGTCTTCTTTGTATTCTTTCCCTTTGTACAACCTTTGCAAATGCCTTCATGCTTTGTCTGGATTTCAGGAAAACCTTCTACCACTTTTCTTGCAATTGGTAATGCCTTGTATTGCATGTGTGCAAGCCTTCTATTCCAAAGTTCACTTTGCTCTATTGATTCATGGACCATGGCTTGTTCTGGTTGGCCCTTCAATTTGTATAGTCCTCCCTCTTTCTCTCCAATCACAACTGCATCATCTATAGTCTTACCCTTTGGCCACACTAGGACTTGGCCATCTATAAATGCAACCCTCATTCCTTTTGCATCCAATGCAGATATGGAGAGTGGATTCTTCTTGAGACCTGGAACATAGAGTACATCTTTCATCTTCATGGACTTTCCAGAGTCTAGTTTATATGAGGCTTCACCACTCCCTTTTATGGGATACTGGTAGTCATCTCCGACTTTCACCTTGTGGGGTGAATCATGTTCAGATAGATTCACAAAGGATTCTTTGAATCCTGTCATATGTTTGGAAGCCCCACTATCTATAAGCCAATCATTACTTCCATGAGTAATGGCTCCAGTGAGAGCAGAAATTAAAACATATTCTTCTTCACTTGAAGAATCTTCACTATCTTCTCTAACCCTCTTCCTGGGAGGTTCATCATTCTCTGCAGCATGAGCATGATGTCTTCTTTTGAGATTCTTCTTCTTGTTAGGACCCTCTTTCTTATTTCTAGGAAAATCCCTGGTATAGTGTCCCTTTTCATCACATGTAAAGCAACGAGCATTTGATATGTTTCTGTGAGATCTGAAGTTGCCCCTTTGATGCTTATCTTTCTTATTGTGGTAATGTCCCTTCTTATCATCATTTATTTTGGAGTGAGTTGTGAGTGCTTGGTCTTCACTTCCCATCTTATCTTCTCGAGCTACAATTCGAGCTTCTTCTTGTGAGCATTCTTCCCACAGCCTACTGAAGGTGATAAGTTTCTTCCTAGCACAAATCCCTTGGATGAAGGAATCCCATGACCTAGGAATGCCATTAAGAGTGGTCATCACCACTTCTCCATTTTCTATATCTTCACCCACAGCTTCAAGTTGTTCTTTTATCTAGGATATCCTTGAGAAATATGACTGCATAGTCTCTGCATTCTGGATCTTGATATTCTTTAATTGATTCCTTAGGGTCATCTTCCGATTTATGTTCTTGCCTTCAAATAGTTTGGTCAAGGAATCAAACATCTATTTTGGTGTCTTTAGGGATGACACATGAGGGATGAGATGATCTTTAATAGAATAAGCAATGATCCTCTTTTCCTTAACCAAGTTCCTCTTGTCAAGAGCCTTAGCCTCTTACCTCTTCACTTATATAAGTATCCAACTCATTCTCTTCAAGGATTAACCAAATCCTATACTTCCATGCTCAGAAGTTATTAGCACCTTCAAGATTATCCTCAAGCTTGGTGTGGTGAGACATATTAAAGAGTACTTCAAATGGAAATAGAAAAGATTTAGTTCTTACCACTTGATTTGCTGAAAACTGGATCTAGTGCCGGATTAGGGTTTGTCAGAGAAACCCTGAAATTTCAAACTTTGAATTTCAATTTTCCGAGAGGATAGAAAGATGCGCCTTAATGGACTGATCATCCTGGTATATTTAGAAATTCAGATCTGCAAAGTTTCACCCTTCAAAAATGTCTTTTAGTCTTTCTGCATTCACAGAGGAGAACCCTGAATTAGGGTTTGCGTTTCCCGGAGATCTACCCAACCAAAAATATTGATCCAAAGCTCTAAACTTCGATTATTCCAAGGATCTTCCAGCTATGTCTTCAGATTTCAGAATTCCTATTTTTGTGGAAACCCTAAAATTTAGGGCCAAAACTGAAACATCACAGAATTGAATTCTGATTGGACAGATAGATTCTCCTTGATGAGTAGAGTCAATCTACTATACTGCTTTTCCAAAATCTGTGGAGAGAAACCCAATAAACAAGAAACTTTGGTTTTCGTAACTGCACAGTGTCTTCTTCTCAGGTTAGCTCTGATACCATGTTAGATTTTAAGCATTAATTCAATATGCTATAGGATCTTTACTGAGAGAATAACATGTACATTATATCAATGCATATCAATCATATCAATTATGTCAATCATCACAAGAAGCAAAAGCATAAGAGACAATAGACACACAGAATTTCCATGGGGAAAACCCTAAGGTGAAAAACCCCACAACTTCCTCAGAGATAGATAGAGCAATAGTACAACCAAAGTACAACAGATAGACTTCTTCTATGTGTTGATCCTCCTCCTCACATGTGCGCCACTTTCTGAGTGAAGGACGAGTGAGTTTCTGAGTGATCCAAATAGAGATCTCCCGATCTCTATTTATACTTGTTCTGTTTTCCCAATAACCTTATGGGGCCGACTTGTCTAGCTAGGTACAATAACCACATATTACATAAATCTGATCCAACCCCTTACAAGGTGGTCTAATAACCCATCGACAAGTTAACACACTTGCGACACTTGTCAGTACAAATGACGACACTTCCTTATAGAGGAATAACACATCTCTATAAGGGTACAATAAATATATTACTGAAATACATTCCGAAGTTACATATACATCAACACAGGATGTGGCTACTCTTTTAGGTAAATTAAAACTACACTTTCCTGAGTTTTTTCATTCCCTTTACACTATTGATTTTGAAAATTTCGGGTTGACCGAATTGGATGTTGAGGTACCTATTTCAAACTCAGTCAGGACTTTTCATCTTGATATTTCTTCTCTGGTTATTGTAGCCTCCCATTCTTTAGCTTTTGTTCCATTGCCTCCTTTATCCGACTTGACACAACACCTTTCATCGACCACTTTTCCCTCTTCCATTTCTGAAGATGTTTGGATTCCCTTGTAGGTGTTAGTGGGCTCCATTCTGCTATAGCCTATTGGAAACCCCACCATTTCATCTTACCTTTTTTCTCATGCCACTAGGGTTATGTCTCCATTTTCCCCAGATGGGGCCACAAACTGCAACCTGTTTTCTTCTCCTACTCATAATTCATCTTTGTCTTTAATCTGAAATCAGGGGGTTCTACAAACTCTAGCACCACCGAATAAGGTAGGCACCGATACTACTCCTATTCTGGTTTTCTCTGGTCGAACGTTAAATGGGGACATTTTACCTCTTTCTTCTATCCCCTATGCAAATGCCACTATATGAAGAAAAAAGAACATGAAAACCTTATCCAAGGAAAATGGTCATCATTCTAAAGACACTTGTGAAGGGATTGTGGGATATGTTCCACTCTTGGTGTGTCTTGATTCTAATTCACGGTTTTCATCTGGAACATGTTCAAATTTGTATAATGGGTATCTTAGAGCATTGTCTCCCCATCCGGAGTGTGTCTAATAATTGTGTCTTCTTTCAATATCCAAGGTTTGGGGGGCGTGATAAAAAGTTGGCCTTGAAGCGTTTTTCCAATTCTTCCAAGGTTGATTGTGTTCTTATTCAAGAGACGATGTGCATTGGTTGCAAGGATGTGGAATTTTTTATTAAGTTTTTCCCTGACTGGGAGGCTTGTGTTGTTGATGCTGTTGGCTTGTCTGGCGGTATTTTGTCAATTTTGAACCCATTGGTGGCAAATTTCAAAGACTTTTCTTTTCCGATAAGAATTATTTTGTCAAGAAACCTTAGGGGCCTGAATAATCAGGTGAAGGTTGTAAACTTATATGCACCCTATGTGAATAGAGATGTTTTTTGGTCCAATGTTGTTGAATCAGGGATTCTAGAAGAAGATATGCTTATTTTCGTTGGAGACCTAAATCTCACTTTGGATGCAAATGAGATTTGGGGAAGTACTCCTCGGCTTGATCCTATGTCTGAGTACTTCAAGGGTTTGTTCAATAGTGAAAATATAGTGGATTTTACTCCATTCTCGTTAGGTCCCACTTGGAGAAATGGACATGCTGGCTCATTTAGGGTTTCTAAATGCCTTGAATGGTTTCTGCTTTTGGAAAATATGGCTCTTTCGCTTTGGAGTTTTAGGTCGTGGATTGGGTCTTCAGGGATATCTAATCATCAACCTATTTTCCTTCTGTTGGATTTTGAGATTAATGGAATTTAAAAATACTGTTGGTTGGATAAGCTATCCACGATTTTTTAGGAGAAACTAGACATACATAAAATGAAAAATATTGTTCTCGGTGGTTAAAACAACATTAATAGAGCCTCATTTTAGTACAAGACTCAATCATGATGAAATCGACTGATTTTTCGAAGTATAGCATGCCCTCTCAAGCATCGATGGCTCTTTTAGCTAATCTATTAGCTTCACTGTTAAACTGTCTAAAAATATGTGAAAAATAAACATTTGTGAAGCTATTCATCCGCAACTCTAGAAGATGGAAAACTATCATAATGAATTTGAAAACTATCTCATAATGAATTTGAAAACTATCTTCATAATGAATCAATATATCAAATATCCCTGAAGACCCAATCCACGACCTAAAATCCAATCAACCTATGATCAGATATCGTCATCAACATGCGATTATGCATCAAACCAATGCTACATATAATCCTCAACAAAATACTGTAGCAAAACAAAATGAAGATGTTCTCTTTCAAGTCTTTATTCAAGAAAGCAATTCTTGACATCAAGATGTTCACTTTCAAGTGGTATTAAGTTATCCTTGATGCAGGTGGGGGTTCTATTACTCTTTATGGCTGACTTTGGATCAATGTTTTTCTCTGTTTATTACATGTTTATGTGGCTGCTTCTATGGTTATCTGTATGGACCTACTTTAGTCTTTTTTCTTAAGATTGACCCGATGTAATTTGGTCAATCTTTTTTCATGTATTGTTGTTATTTTGGACAGTTGTTTTTATGCGGTCACTTCTTGTGGACCATGTGATCTTATTTGACTCTAGCTAGTGCTATTGTATCCCATCATACTATTACTTGTAGTAATAGTAATTATTTTTTCGTGTGAAAAAAAAGTGGTAGGAAGGTCTTCCTGATTGGGAGGTGGTGCTACAAAAAGATATTCCAAATTTTGATCCAAGATAGGGATCCCCCCTTCAAGATGTGGAATCTCATTATCAAATTCATAATATGTCTTTGCATGCTTAATTTTTCCAAATGATCAAGCTTCCTCTCAACAATCTTGTCATTTTTATCCATTTCAATAAAAATCACATCTCTAGAAAGAATAAATTTTTATTTAACTCATCATAAAGACGATACAAATTGATCGTATTTTTGTACCCCAAGAAGATGCACTTTCAACTACTTGCACCAAATTTGTTTCTTCGTTCCTTAAGAATTAAGGAATAATAGGTGGAAGCAAAAACCCCTGATATGCCTCATAAAAGGAATGTGGCCATATCACATTTCATATGGAGTCATGTTTCCAAGAGCATGAGATGGACTTAAGTTTCTCAAGCAGACTACACACAAAACAACATCACCCCAAAACATCAATTTCACATTCTTGAAAAATAACATGAAACATCCCATATTCAAGAGTCCTATTCATTTTGTTTTGCTACAGTATTTTGTTGAGGATTATATGCATCATTGGTTTGATGCATAATCACATGTTGATGACAATATTTGGTCATAGGTTTATTGGATTTTGGATTTCTGATCAATCTAGAATCCATCTAGACTCGATTGAGAGGATTGGAAGATTGGATCTTGAAGATAATGAAGCACCATCTCAATCAACTGATCAATCTAGACCCTCACAAAAATTTCCAAAGTGGGTCATGAAGACACTTGAAAGTGTTCATCTTGATGAGGTTGGAAAGACAGGAACTAGAAGTTCAACAAGACAAGAAGATGGATGTGATGTAAATGATTTTGATTTAGGTGATGTAAATGATATGGATGTTTCATATGATTTTGAATTGAATTTATCTACTAACTATGAACGAACTCCCTTTGTAGAAGATGTTTCTAATGATGAGTGGAAATAATCCATGTAGAAGTAATATGATGCTCTCATCAAGAATGTGACATGGAATTTGGTGGACCCTCCATATGGATCAAAACCAATTGGTTGTAAGTTGGCCTACAAGAACACATACAAACCGGATGGCTCACTTGGAAAGCATAAGGTGAGGCTTGAGGCAAAATGATTTTTATAGAAATAAGGAATAGGCTATGAGGAGACTCCCCACCCCCACAAAAAAATGGTTTACCATTTGTACTATATTGGCTTTGGCTACACAAACGGGCGGAAAGTTCATCAAATAGATGTGAAGATTGCTTTATTGAATAAAGACTTGAAAGAGAACATCTTCATGTCTTAGCTAGAAGGTTTTGTTGTGAAAGGACAAGAACAAAAAATATGCAAGCTCATCGAGTCTTTGTATAGATTGAAACAAACACCTCACACCTGGTATAAAATCTAACTAAGCATCTTCTGAAATTGAATTTCAAACACTTTAATCTTGATGATGCAACTCTGTTTGTCAAGAAAGTTGGAAAAATAGTTGTATACCTTGTAGTGTATGTAGATGACATGTTGATGTCATGGAACAATGAAAGCTACATTGCTTTCATAAAGAAATAATTGAAGAGAGGTTTTGAGATGAATGATATGGGACATCTTCACTACTACTTGTGTATTGAAGTGACTCAAGATCCAAAGTAAACATTCATCTCCCAAAAGTACATTGGAGAATTACTGAACAAGTTTGACATGGTTGAATGTAATCCTTTTTTTGCTTCAATGGAATAGAACTTGAATCTAACTTTAAAAAAAGGGAATGGATTTGAAGTTGAAACTAAAATAAATAAATTGTTGGGTGTATTATCTACCTCACCACTTGTAGATTTGATATTTTATTTGCAGTTGGAATTCTTTCCAAGTTCACACAAAAACCTTGCGAAGTACATTGGTGTGCTGTAAATAGAGTTCTAAGATACTTGCAGGGGACTCAATACTTTGGACTCAAATACTCAAAGGTGGAGGACTTCAAATTCAAACTTCGATGGAAATAAGTAGAATGGAGTGTCTACTTCAGGATATCACATGAGTCTTGGATCAACAACTATCTCTTGGAGATCATGCAAACAATCTACATAGATTCCACTACAGAGGTAGAATATGTGGCTACTGTGGAGGCAACAAAGGAGATTGTGTGGTTTAGGAAGATTATAGAGGATTTGTAGGAGAAATAGGTGAATGCTACTCCATTTTGATTGGAAACACCTTTGCAATCAAGTTGGCCAGGAGTCCTAATTCCATGATCAAACAAAGCACATCAACACGAAGTAACATATGATTTGACATCATGTAGAGGCCAACATTGTTCCACAGGGGAGCAGTCTGCAGATATTTTCACCAAAGCACTTGGAACAGATAAACTTGAAAAATTCATAACGATGCTTGGACTCATAAACACCCATTCAAATTAAAGAGATGAGTGTAAGATACCTAATCCTTAAGGATTATGTTACATTGTAAAATATTAGATTACTCTAAACATTTTGAGTTACCTAGAAATACTCTAAAGAGTCACTGTGAATTCCAAAGGACCTCTTGGAAAATGAAAATAAAGATAATTCTTCATTGTATTTATACGACTCATTAATACAAATCATCCAAGCATTGGATTCATTCTAAACCTGTCAAATATAAAACACGTGTTACAATGGAAATGGAACAAATAAATTAATAACATATAGATGGAAAGAAGAAGAAAACGCCAACCAAACTCAGAAAAAAGATTGAAGAAACTTATTTTCAAGGAACCCCAACCACGCTACTCTTAAAAGACAATAAGAAAGAAAAACATTCAAAAATCAAAAGTGCACATTGTGAATATTTACATATTACATGGAATATTGTCAAGAACCACAACCACATTACTTTTAAAAGTGAAAGAAAAGATAAAAACATTCAATAGTCAAAGTGCAAGCTGTCAACAAAGGAACACCTAAAAAATGATGGACTAAAAAGATCATTCTACTACACTTGGAAATTTTTTATCAATTGACAAAGCAATTGAAGTCACTTTAAACAATAGCATTACACATCTTACTATAAGCCATCAATGTTATATAAATGAGAGCATGAAAAATATCCTACAATTGAGCGTGATTGTCATCGTAACCATGAAAGTCGTCTCACCAATCCCCTAGTTAATCAACATATGTATCATTCTATAGAAAAAAAGATGATAATTTATGTCCCAAAATATTATAATTACTGTGTGACTTCTTTTCAAAGATATAATTGAAGTTAGAATGGAAAAAATGTTTGGGAGGCTTTGGCAATGATAACTCCAATAAATAGTGACATCGATTGGATTGATATGTTTATAATGAATTAGATTGACTATCTCAACCTATTCCACATTCATAAAGTAGATTGATGTCACTATTTATATCTCAACCTATTCGGCATTATACACATAATGAATTAGTGTATATATCTCAACCTATTCCACAATATACACTAAAGTAGATTGACTAGACTAATATTTATATACATATTAGTGTCGATTGACTAGTTAACTACTCTATTAGTGTATAACTAGTGAATTAGTGTATATCTCAACCTATTCCACATTCATAAAGTAGACTAACTAGAATAATATGTAACCTTTTATAATAAGGCTTTCACTTCTCATTTGATGTAATGCAATATGGATAACTCTTTCGAGTTATCTTGGTTTTCTTTATATGTTTGATTTTTCTTTATTGTGATTTGATATGAAGGCTTGGTTAGAGCCATAAGATCTCTAAGAGTGTGAAGACCTAGGGATTGTTGTCAATAGACATTGATCGAGGGATCACTAGCATAGCTCATTAAAGAGTCAAAATGATGTCGTGGAAAATAGTTATTGATTTCATTTTCAATTGGAGCAATTCTTTTTAAAGGAACCTTGCAAATTGTGGTTCCAAAAGTTTTTTTTTATTTGATGGAGAAGACTATACAAATAAATTTATACAACCATATAGTTTCCAAAGAGAGATTTGATCTAGAAATTTTCCAATCTGTAAGGTTATACAATGCTAGATTGAGTTAGCAAGAAAAAAAACACTATACTTGTATGGATTCACTATAAATATGAGCCACCAAAGAAGAAATCCATTGCACGTGAGATCTCTATGGCTATATGATGTTGCCAAACAAATTATTTTATGTTTGGATGTTGCTCGTGAAGTTTTCTATCCAAAATCTAGACTATACAACTTGATTGAACAATTAAGCATTGAAATTTTTAAGATTTCTTGACAATATAGATGATTTTGGGGCAGATTAATATTGGTTTTTCCTATATCGCTGCCTAGATTTGCAGGTCTAGAAGATTCATTGATTTTTTTGGGGACTTTTAGTGGATCAAGGATAAATTAACATAAATTTGTGCGTTTTGGTGCTATTTTTAAGTAGAATTCTCAAAATATGTGTTTTGGTGCTATTTGTGCATACTTATCAAAATTTGTGTGTTTTGGTATTGTTTTGGGCAGATTTAGTAGAAATGTGAGTGTTTTTCAACAATACATGGCTTCTATAGTTGTTTAGAGCTAGTATCCAAGTTTTGTTACTCCAAGATTAAAAATTGGGGAGGGAAGAACATGCATTTTCAACATCTTACTCTATTTTATAGCATTTTTCCTTGCACAATGGCCTCTTTACCCAACATCATGGATGAAGACACGGAGAGATTCTTTGATAAGAACTATAATATGTGGAAGCAACATAGGTGGACCATATTTGAGTAACAATGCTTGGTTGATATCATACTCGGTAAAGATACATGATCAATAACTGTATGTGGAGACTAGGACAAGTATGATGAGCGACACTGAGAAGATGTAATGTTGATCAAGTTGTTTGTAATCAAATAGATGCATCTTGAATTCTAGACATGGAAGACTTCAATAGTGATTTTGAAGCATTTTCAAGAGTTGCATGAGACTTTAGAAAAGGGCAAAGTCTTCTTCATGAAGAATATGTTGTTTTTATCATGATGTATGAGAATGTATCATTGTAGGAGCATGCAATCAAGATTAGTGATATCAGAGAATAGTTGTTGGCCATTGGTTGAAAAATGGAAAAGGGGAACATGGTGGTAATTGCATCGAAAATATTTTGTTTTTATCAGTTAGATATAGATCCTTATATTATCATCAAAAAAATATACAAAATGTGACCAGGCCCTCTCGTGACCAAGAAAAAAGACCTCAGATAAAGTATGTGACCAGGCCCTCTCATGAATGAGAAAACAGACCTCAAAAATAGTATGTATCCAAAGTTGCTAACAATCTGAGTAAGGTAGAGTTTGCAGAAAATAGCATTGCTTAAAGGAAGATAGTTGCAGAAAATAGCATTGCTTAAAGGAAAATAGTTCCAGTTTTCTTTAGTGCTCCAAGATCTCCAGGTATCCTCATTGGCATGAGGCTCTCAGTAGTGAGCAACGAGATGCAAACACCAAAGCTGAGAGTGGGTCTGTATCTCTTCAATGCTAGTGAGTTGTTGAAGGGGGGGCAACTAGTTCCAGGCATCTTCCCAGAAGAGAGCTCAGTTACTACTTCGAATATCCCAAAAGTTGTGCTTGTGAATAAGCTCTCTCTTAGCCCAAGATGAGTTCCATATGAGAGATACAGAGGGAAGAGTGTCATGTTTGATGAGCTCATGATGCTCCATGCTGTTTGCATACTTTTGCATCCAGATGCCAGTCCACGAAGTGGAGTTTTCATAACAACATCTCCAGAGAAGCTTGGCACAAAGAACTTCGTTGAGAGTGAAGGGGTCCCTCAGACCCAGACCGCCCTCCATCTTGGGATAGCAGAGTTTTTCCCAGGCTACTAAATCCCATTTTTGATGATGGGTGGAGCCTTCCCAAAGAAAATTTCTTTGCAGGTTGCAAATGGATTTGAGAATGTACTTGGGGGCTACCATGACAGAAAAAAGGTAAAGGGGCATTGCTTGGAGGACATATTTAAGGAAGATAAGGAGATTGGGAAAGTTGAGGGCTATGAAGGAACACGAGGAGAGCTTGGATTCAAGGGCAGCCAGAAGATCTTTCCAGGAGGAATGCTTAATGGTCGAGTCTATGAGGAGGGAGCCAAGGAATTTAGATGGAAGGGAGCCTTTGGGGAAACCAAACAATCTAAAAATGTCGTTCTGGGTCTGTAGGCGAGTATTGAAAAAGAAATTTTTAGACTTGAGATTGTTAATGGTCATACCTGAGGCCTCGCTGAAAGAATTGAGGATATTGCGGAAAAATTTAACTTCTGTAACTGTGGATTTTCCCATCAACATCGTGTCATCCACAAACTACAGATGAGAGTGACTGTTGCATGGTCTAGCAATCTTGATACCCTAAAGATGATTATTGGAAATCGCAGCTTTGATGCTTCTGCCAAGACTTTCCGCCAGAAGGATGAAAAGATAGCAGGAGAGAGGGTCCCCTTGTCTGATTTCCTCTAGAGGGGGAAAACGTGGGAGAGGGGGTGCCATTGATTAGAATGGAGAAAAAAGTAGAAGAGACCAGTGAGATGATCCATTTGACCCAGGGGAGGGAAAAGCCGAAGGCCAATAAAGTGTCCCTGTGGAAGTTCCAGTTGGTCTTGTCGAAGGCTTTGGAAAGATCAAGCTTGATGAGCATGCCGGGGAGGGAGGAAATTTTGAGGGAGTGAATAACCTCATGCGTCATAATGATACCGTCCATAATTTGTCTTCCTTCGACATAGCCAGACTGTTCCAGAGAGATGAGAAGGGGGAGTAAAGGTTTAAGACGGTTGGCGATGACCTTGGTGACAATTTTGTAGATGACATTGCAGAGGGCTATGGGCCTAAAGTTGGAAGGGTCCACAGGTTTGTGAATTTTGGGGATGAGAGTGAGAAAGGTGGCATTGAAGGCAAGGAGGATGGAGCCAACTATTATGGAGGCCTCAACCACTTACCAAACCTCATCTTTGGAAATATCCCAGTAATTCTGGAAGAAGTCGATTGTGAAGCCATCGGAACCTGGGGCTTTGCTAGCATTCATGTCCATGACCGCAACTTCCACTTCCCCAAGAGAGATGGGACTCATGAGATTGATATTCTGTTCCTCCGTTATCAGTTGAGGAATGTGTTGCAGAATATGGTGCGAGGCTTGAGCTCTATCAGGAGTGGGATCATGCAGAAGATTGTTGTAGAAGAGGACAAGTTCCTGCTCAATATCTTGTTTGTTGAGTTTAGTGTCTCCCATGCTGGTTTTCAATCTGGTGATCCTGTTAATATGTCTGCGTTGAATCATGGCATCGTGAAAAAATTTGGATATTTTCTCCCCTTCTTTGAGCCATTGATTCTTGACTTCTACCTCTTGAGAGTTTCTTCCTGCTTATTTCTAATGTCAAGCTGAATTTGGAGATTGTGCTCCTGCTGTTTGAGTTGCTCGGTAAATCCCTGCTGAATGGTGTGGGATTTAATGTTTTCAAGATCCTGTTCCAGCTTATGTTTCTCCTCCAGGATGTTCCCAAACTCTATTTTTTTCCAGTGTTTAAGTTGATTCTTGATGAATTTGAGTTTTTGCTGGAAGCGGAACATGATTGTCCCCTCTCCACCCTGATAGGAGTGCCACCAATTTTTAATGTTATCCTTCAGATTTGGGTGAGAGATATAGAACTGCTCAAATCTGAAGGGATGACGCGAGTCTGGGGAATCCCATTCAAGGTGCAGGCAGGCAGGCCAGTGATCGGAGCCCAAAATGGGTAGGATGGAGGTAGAGAGATTGAGATTGTTCATCAGCATGTTGTTGGAGATGAGAAAATGATCCAGTCGAGAAGAGACTTGGTTTTCTCCCCCCCTTCTATTTTTCCAAGTGTAAATGCCATTTTTAGTTTCAAGGTTTGCCATCGAATGATCTCGGATGAAGGCGTGGAAAGCAATGTTGTCTCTATCCAATCTACAGATCCCTCCTTTTTTCTCATTAAGTGAAGTGATCATGTTAAAGTCTCCTACAATGATCCAGTGCGTATCCAGGAGTTGTTCATTGAGCCAGGAAAGGTGATTGAGGAAATGGGTTTTCTGCTCCATAGATTGAGGGCCATAAACATTGGTGATTAACCCTCGATGACTGGTGCAAAGAATATGAAACCAACCCGAGAGAGTGTGATGGCCGAAGAAAAATCCATCCATGGAAACAATGCTGGGATCACATGCAATGGCAATACCGCCAGAGGCTCCTCTTGAATTGACTACCACAAAGTATGTTTTTTTCCAACAATTTCTTAGGAATGAGCAGATTTTAGACTCCACGGATTTCAACATTCTGCGCTTAGAATCGCTACCAATTCCCCTGATGTTCCAACTGATGAATTTCAGATCCATTAATTCAATGGTGGGAAGATTGTGTTGATCTTAGCACTCAGACCAGAGCCAATTAAGTGCTCTCCCAGTTCCTGAAGTAGCTTCTTATCGGGATTTCGACCTTTGTTTGTGATCCTGGGTTGTCCCTTGGAGATTTCCTTGTGTTTTAAGTCTTTTCTAAGGACCAATTGATTATTAGTTGAGGGCGTTGCAACCGTATCTGAATGAGGTGGAAAGTTTTGTTGCATCGCTAAGGAGTTGTAGGTTTCTTTGAAAAGATCCAGCTGGGTTTGAGGGATACTACGAAAGTCATTTTTACCCCAAGCTTCCTAAATGGCTTCCAGGTCCAGTTCTCTGGTCTCCATGTCTTCAAGGTCGGTTGGGCCTTCCGCAGAGGGAGTGTGGGTCTGAGGCTGAGGATATTCTTGGAGGATTGGATCCAGAGGGTTGGAGGGAGGTGACATGGAGCAGGGGTTGGAGGAATCAAGGGGTTCTGGGTTTTCTTGGGAAAGGATCGAGAAGCTGTTGTGGTAATCTAGATTGGCCTTGGTGCCGGGATTAGAGGTTTTCTTCCCCGGTCTTTGGTGTTTGGTGGTGTTAATGAAGCCTTCCTCATCCTTTCTGCTCTGGATAGGTGGGGTCGGGGTTTGGAATTGGGAGGACATTCACGAAAGAGATGTCCATGCTCGTTACATTTTCTGCATCGGAAGGGAACGTTCGTAGTCTAACAGTTGGATCCATTCATTATCACTGTACGAAAGACAAATTGCTTCAGGGAGTGTGGAAGAAATATCCATGTAGATGCAAATTCTGGCATAGGAGGTGTATCAAGCAACTAAGGTGGCATCAGAGGCTTGGACAAAGATTCCTAGGGTGTTGCCGATCCCAATGAGGGTTTCAAGGTTCCAGTATTCCTGGGGAAGGGAATATAGTCTGATCCAGACTGGTACTATCTTAAAATATTCTTTGTCGAGGATGAAGTTCTCTTTCCATTCTCTTATGTACATCCCCGTAGAGTGCAGGAAATATGGTCCCCCTTGAAATATCTGGTGTTTGTCCTCCATATTTTGAAAGATAACTATGAAGAAACCTTTGGATCCAATCTTAAGCTTGCACTATCCTTTTGGATTCCAGGTGTTGGTGATCCACCGGGTTAGATTCTTTTTAGATGGCCATAAGACAATGAATTTGCAAATTATAGCATGGTCCTGCATGAATTGAATATGTTGACTGACAAGATTAGACGTGACCTCATACTTGGGAATTAGAGGCGATTTGGGCTTGCACTTGTTGCTGTTTTTGGTGGGCGCAGTGTTCTTGGTAGTATTTTCATGATTCTTGTTTGCAGAATTTGGAGTAGCCGTAGCAGGGTTGGTCAAGCCCTCTCCTCCCTTTCCATATTGCGATGTCGATTTAGTCGAGTTAGATTCTTGATCCACAGATGTGCAGGTTGAGCCCATCAAAAGGAGGGGCATGGAGATCTGGGTGTGGCAGCCAATGATCTAGCTGAAGGAATGGTTGGTGAGACCTCCACTAGAGGCCGCCATGACAGGAACAAAGCAGAGTATGGCAGGTGGCAAAGTTAGGGTGCAGAAACCTTAGCAGAGAAAAAACCCAGACATCCAACAAGTTCCAATTGCATTGAAAATATGATCATGTGCTTATGAACACTTTATTAAGACCTTGAACATTACCACTATGAATGATGACCTCAAGTTTGAAGTGTTGTGCAATAAGATCTTATAGTTGGATAGAATTTGGTAACAATGGTGAGACATATGGTATACAAAAGGTATTTGTAGCGAATAGCAAGGGAAAAAGAGAAAGGATAATGCAACAATGAATATGTAACAAAGAGTCTAAAGAACATCACGCCACTATTTTGGCAAGGTGGTCCATATGAAGATTCATTGCAAAAAGAGGTTGGTTATTCAAAAAACCAACCAGGGAGGGCCTCAACATAGGGTTGATGTTGTAGAGCATATATAGGAGGAGTAATATTTCTATGCATGCTTGGTACACATTTTTAGGAGCATTGCAACACTTCACCAACAAGTAAGACTGGTTCATAGAGTACACTACTTGTAATCCCTCTAAAGATTCATTAATATTCGATGGTGGTGAAGAGTTCGTGGTAGTAAGAAAACTAATGTGTATTTTTTTAGAGAGAACATGCCAATTATTCTCAATGTGAACTATGCGCTAGAAATGGAGCTTAATTTACTCTTAGTTCCTCATATCATGAGGCATTTCCCCCATCTAAATGTCTTCTTTAGTGATAAAAAATGCTACATAGCTGATAAGGAGCCAAATAAGACTACTAGTGTTGGTGTGGAAGATCATGCATTGTTCTTATTGGTTGACATCACATAGGTTAGGGAACATGTAATGAAAATCTAGAGTGCATCAACCATCAATACACTTTGGCATTAATGGTATAAGAACCTAAGTTGACCTACCTCTCTCAATGGTATCGAGAGAAATTGTATATGGACTTCATAACATCCAACAACATTTATAGGGTGTTTGTGGATATTTCTAGATAGGGATACAACATAAAGATTCTTCTGATGAAGGAAAAACTTGGAGAGCAAAGAAAGTTCTTCAACTGGTTTATGAAAATGTTTGTGGACCAATGAACATGACATGCATCATTGATGCTACAAATTTCCTTCTTTTTGTTGGTGACTATAGTAGGAAAATGTGGGTGTATTCTATGAAATTGAAAATTAATGTATTTAATAAATTCCAAAATTTCAAAGAATTAGTAGAAAAAGAGTCAGATTATTACATTACTATTATATCTGATAATGGTAGAGAATTATGTTCAAAATAATTCAATTACTTTTGTTCTATACACACCCTACACTCCAAAGTGAAATGGAATGGTTGAAAGGAAGAGTTGCTCTTAATATAGATGGCTATGTGTGTGATGATAATAGATGTGTTCCAAACAATTTTTGGGTTGAGGTTATGTTTACAATAGGATATTTGCTAAATAGATCTCCATTGATGGTGGTGAAGTAGAAGACCCCACAACAAGCATGGTTTGGGAAGAAGCCTAAAGTCAATAATATTACAATCTTTGGTTCTATTACCTATGCTTGGATTCTAGAAAATAAAATAATTAAATTAGATTCTATGAGCAACAAATTGATGATCACATGGTACAATGATAGTAATGAATCTTACAAGTTGGTTTATGTTAACATGAACCAATTGAACATTAGCATAGAATACACCGTAATTGATGAAGAAACTAGGCCCTTAAAGAATTATCCAAAGATTAAAATTTTTGAAGAGCATCTTAGTGTGGCTATAGATTTAGGTGTCAATTTTAACATAGATCCACCTACAAGGGGGAGGATTTTAAGCATGACTAGTCTTCCGGGCCGATAATTTCTGAAGTAGATAACATGAATCAACATTTGGATGAGAATGGTATAGGTAGCCTAGTTCATGGTGAAAAAATTGATTTGGATGAGGAAGATTCCAAGAAGAGGCCAAAGTGGTGTCACAACAACATATGCATATGTTCAAGTGAGTGAAATGGTCGAGGGATGATCATCAAGAGGCAAGAGCAAGCAAATATTAACACAATCAACTTTTCTCCGATGCCCAATATTCAAGGAGTTCATGAGCCACATGTGTTTGAGGAGGAAACATGGAAAATTGAATGCGAGAGGACCATGGAAATTGAACATGAGAGTCTAATGTAAAATTATACATGGGATCTCACAGATCTTCCACTATGGAAGAAACCCATTGGATACAAATGAAATTACAATACCAAATACAAGGAAAATGACTCGCTTGACAAGTATAAGACATGATTGGTTGCAAATGGATTCTCACAATGGGAGGGCATCAACTGCGAGGAGACATTTGAACCTGCAACAAATATGAGCAACATCCATCTAGTTCTATCTATGAGAACAAAATTTGGTTGTAGGTTCTAGTAGATAGACATGAAAATTTCCTTCCTCAATGGAGATTTGGAGGAAGAAGTCTACATGTATAAACCATAGGGTTTTTAGGTTTTAGGGAAGGATCAACTTGTTTGCAAACTAAACAAGGCTCTATATGGATTGAAGCGGGAACTCAAGGTTTGGTACATTAAAATTGACAAGTACTTGGATGAACATGGATTCCAAGAGAGTCCTTTAGATTCCAATTTGTATGTCAAAAACATAGGTAATGATATCATTCCACTAGTCATATATGTAGGCGACATCATTATCTCATGTAGTTCACAAGTGTTATTGAATAGATCAAATCTAATATGATTAAATGTTTTAGCATGACTGATCCACGCCTCCATTATTGTGTAGGTCTAGTACTTTGGTTCAAACATGTAGCAACGTTTTTGCGTGACAGAAAATATGCCAAGAATTTGGTTGGCATGTTCAAAATGACAAATTGAAAAATATCATCTACACCTATGGAGAAAAGGATGAAGCTTTCAACCAAGATTTATTTTAAGGAAGTTAGTGAGTCATCTTATAGGAAATTAATGGGGATCTTAATATACCTTAAAACCACTAGGAATATTACCTTACAACTAGATTTATGACAATGCCAAAACTAGAACATTGGACTGCAATGAATGGGGTGTTGAGATATGTAAAATGGATACATGACCTTGAAATTTGTACAATAGAAGAAAAGACCCTAGGTTGTGTGGATATACATATTCATATTGGGAAAGTTTTCTAGATGATAGAAAATCCACTTCCATATGTATTTTCAATGTTGGAACATGTGAAATCACATGGACTAGTAAGATGCAACATGCAATGGCCATTTCATCAACTAAAGAAAAATATTAAGGAGCAGTGAAAGAAGCATCCTTGGTAGTTTGGATCAGGAGGATTCTTTCATACACGACGCTGCAATAGAGATATCCAACACCCTTATTTCATGACAATCAAGGGGTGCTCAAACTAGCTAAGAATATAGTCCTCCATGATTGTACCATACATGTTGAAATACATTGTCACTTCATCAAACAACTTTTAGATGATGGATCTATTGAATTGTGGTGATTTACAACAAAGGACCAAACTATAAACATTTATACAAAATTAATTGGATCTAGAAAAATATGTAAAATTTTGGGATAATCTTAGTGTAGTTCATAGATTGACCATTAAGGGAGAGTATTAAAGGAAATTCCAGAATAATAATGGTTAATTAGGTATTAAACATAACCATTAATAAAATTATTTTGAATTTAGGTTATTTTATGCTTTTATGTTAGCTTTCACTTTACTATGTATCTTGGTCTATCCCACATTCATAAAGTGGATTGACTTGACAAATATCTTGGTTTTCTTTATTCATTGGATGGAACTATAGGAAGAAAGTTATCGAATTTAAAAATTGGATGACACATAGGAAGCATGCATTGGATTTAACAATGGGATGACACTATAATTTCTAGTATTGGCCACATTAAATGACGAGATCGTCAATATTTATGCACACACTTGTTGGAGGGAAAAGAAATTGCAATGGCACTCATTGGAATAGCAATTGAGGATTTCCTGCTAGAGAATAGGAGTGTTGCATGGGACTTCAATTTAGTTTGATCATTTTGGGGATCTCTGCAAGGAGACTTCATAATATATTATGGTATAATGGAAGTCATTGGACATTCACTTGGTTAAAAAATTTAATATTGATGAATAAGAGGGGGAGATTAGGTTTTATAGTTGAGGGAGTGGATATATTTTTCCTCCAAGGATTCTTTTTAAAGGATTGGAAATTTTATCTTTTGTGATCCCTCATGAGATTTCTGACCATAAGCTAATCACATTGGAAATTAAGGCTAAGTTTACAGTCTTATCCTTTTTAGGTACATCTCGGTTTGTGCAAAACTAAGAAATTTTCTATGAGATGATTGAGAAAACCTGGTCCACCCCATAAATTGGAACAACATATTGGATCAACAAATAAACAAATAAAAGCATGAAATTAAAACTTGAGCTAAATAACATGGGGTTATCCTAACAAAAGATAGTATAAATCATAAATAAAGCTGGCCCGAAGAAATACCGTAGAAATCATGAATAATCCTAAGCTAAATTCATCAAGAAATTCAGATAGAGAGACTCTTTGAGTAGATGTCCTTCATAGAAAAAATGATTTGGTATCTCTATTGCAATTCCAATGAACCAAGGAGTTGTGGTGCTTTAAATCAAGCTATTTTTTTAACATTGATGATAATTGTACTATGCAACAATCAAAGATACCAAAATACAAACATAATGCACATGCAACAAACACATGGAGTTATAGTTTAACTTGAGTGTAAGTAAAGCACATGGTCACAATGTTGGTAGGTGGTAGTGGTATTTGGTTCCTCATGGTTTACCATAGCATTGGGTGCTAGCAATGGTATGTCCAAACAATTTGGCAACATTTCATTTAGGGACTTGATGATAAACTTATCAACTGGGTTCTTTTTGGTGCCACCTGCATTATGCATTTCACAATCCTCTTTGAATATATTTATGCTAAAAGAGGACTATGCATGGGGCTCCCTCAGATCACATTATGACCCTTTCCATATGGTGGTTGACCCCAATCACATGATCACATAGTCCAAAATATATCCTCAATAATACAAAACATGATCACACCATATCTCTAAATCAAATTTAGATTATGGTCCAAAACTTGGGACACTGCATACAACCTCCCTTCAAGAAAATGTCTCAAAGTTTAGTAAAAATGATAAGGGTGTTAGAGGCACATAGCCTTTGTGTCCCTAGGTGTCATAAATGGGACTATACTAGTCCCATTGTATGAACATCTGTTCCATGAAATGTTAAGTGCATAAGTTCAAGAAGCAGACTAGCTTGGCCTTGTAGGATCCCTTCTCCAACACTTGTAAATTGGACCAATCCAAATTTAGCATATGGTAAAAAATATTGATTAGAAAGCATTATTCAAAGTATTTTAGTTTTTTTTCCATCAAAATATTGACTGTGCATAAATATGTTTATCAGTTGACAATGCATTTTTAACATGTTGAACATATTGTAGGTTGAAAACCACAAGGCTATGTCGTACATTGGTTGGAAATTTTGCATCAAATAGTTGGATGAAAAGAATAAAACATATGATTGTGGGATAAATGCAATCTTTCAGGTTACTAATGTTTCCTCTAGTAGTAATAAGCGTCCAAAATTATCTGAAAATATATACTATGGATCTTCGGATGAAATACTTGAGTTAGACTTTAAATCCTTCAAAGTAGTTTTCTTCAAGGTCACTTGGTACAAGTTACAAATGAATGAATGATATCATGATATAACTATTATTGAGCATGATAGTGGATTTACCATGATTAATACAAGGCTATTAGAGCTGAATATACATCCCTATGTCCTTCAAGTCAATTTGAACACGTCTTTTACTCACATGTGCAAGTTAAAATATGTTGGTCATATGTTTTTAGCTATGATCCAATATGAAGGTCTATATAATATATTGTACCATAAGAAGACAACATCAAATAATATCAACAAGATGATGCAGAGAAGAAGGTAGAGTTGTTGGACACAAAAGTTGATGAAGTTAAGGTTATAGGTGAAAATGTTCTCAATGGTGATTTTCATGATTGTTATCAACAATGATATTGATGCAGATGATGTTGCTATGGCCAATCCTTTTGTTGATTTTGGTCTTGATGATACAGATATTGAATTGGATGAAGAATCAGAATAATTACGTTGAATTTTTGAAATGTAGGAAGTATGTGATTTTGTTTTTATTATGATTTATTCTCTATTATATTTTACTATGATTTATGTTTTTCCACATTTTATGCAATTTTTTGTGTTCAATGGTATTATGTTAATTTATTTAGTTTTTGCTAGATAGATTAATGAGTATAGGTAATTGAGAGCAATGTTGGGGGCAGGGAAGGGGAGTTTCTGCATATGAGCTTCCACCTTCATGTGGTTGGCCTTGTTTGGTAGAGAATTCATTATTCTTGAAACCAAAAGAAGATAGAGTTTGGAAATTACCTCATGGTAGACCTTAAGGGGACATATTTCTAGAGAGAAAAATTATCTTAGCTTAATTACATGTTCATTTAAATCATTCATACCATAGTGTCGAACATGATCTTGTTGGCATGGAATTGTATTCAATATAACATTGTTTGGCTTGTTCTAGGCAAACAATATTTTGTTCTTTAGAGAGGCCATCCCTGACTTATTCTTGACTTATGAAACCATCCATATCAACAAAGTATATGTCTAATATGATTAGGGCAGATTTCATGATAATCAGTTATAGTTTGAAGTTTTTTTCAATCTTGAAGCCTTTCATTGGTTACTTGTTGCGATCCATGTCAACAATGTCTTACCACATAGATTATAAATATTTTATATTAAATTTAAACAAAATCCAATGTATGAACGTAGTATTTCTATGTATTATATTTTCAACAAGCTCTCATGTTTCCAATTTTGACTATGTTTGCCTATTTTATGATGGTGCAAGGCATGACATGCAATCTCTAAGGGGTTGAAATTTCCTAGTTGTTACTTCATTAATCATATTCTATTCCAATTCAGAAATTATAGAAAATATGTCAATATATCATACATATATTACACTCAATACATGTTCATAGAATCCATTAAGGTCATAGTGCACCTCAACAAGATCTGGTTGGCATGCATATGGATTCAATTTGACCTTGTTTGGATTGTTTTATGCACCTAATTATCAGCTTATTTTTGAGTTATTAAACCCTTCCATATCAAGCAACTACATGTCTAGGTTGATTAGGTAAGATTCCTGAAGATGTAAGTACAATTGGGAAAAAACTCAAAGTTGATCTCTTTCATTGGTCACTTGTCAAGGTCCATGTGAATTGTGTCTTGCAATAATATAGATTATAAAGAAATTATATTCATTTTTCACAAAATCCAATGGATGAACCCTATAGTTCCATGTATAATATTTTCAAATAGCCCTCACTTGCCCAATTTTGACTCTATATGCCTATTCTATGACAAGTAGAAGTTGTAGTGCACAGTCTCCTAAGGGGGGGGGGGGGATTTCATGATTCTGACCTCACTATTAGATTTTGTTCCGAATAAGACCTTTCTAAAATATTTCTAGCTATCATACTTATATAACCCTTAATACATGTTCTTAACAACCATTAAGGTCATAGTTGTATTGGAAGTGCTTTAACCTAATAATAATAATAATAATAATAATAATAATAATATGATTATTATTACAATTGGTGGCCTTCTATATAAATATGATTGGAGAGGCCCCTGATGCCTTTTCATTTGAAAAATGTCTCCTTCTATTATTTATTACCTTTTATTTAATATTTATTATTATTATTGATTTTATCTTCTTTTTTTTTATATTATATTTTCCATATACTTATTTATTTTATTTTAAATAACCTAGCTTCCTCCTTCATAACACTTCTTCCTCGGAGTGTTAATATTAATTTATATATTAATAAGTTGATAGTGCTATTACACTTCATTTATATTTTTCTTTCATGATTTTCATTCCTTAACCCTAAAACTCCCATATCCTTGTCTCCATTGTCATCCTCATTATAATAGCCTATTAAGTCATCATCTTCACTTTCACAATAAGAAAGTCAACTCCCTGTCAAATAAAAGATTGGAATTAGAAGAAGGATGGGCTATTTTGAAAAAATTTCACAATCATATCATCATATCATTCAAGAAGAGACCCATTTTAGGATGTATTGAGCTAGTCTTTTAGATTTTGGTTGTAGTTTGTTTTTTATAGATAGGATACAATCAGAATTTTTATCACCATAAATAGTTACACACTATTAATATTTTGAACTATGAATATTGTATAATTTCAGTCTAAAAGATACAAGCTTTTGATAATATTACTGATATATCGAATATAGACGAACTATCCATGGCATATAAACAATTGTAGTTTCTTTGATTCAATCTAATGAATAGCAAGAAAAAAAATTCTTCTAGAAAAAAAATCATCAACTTCGCTTTCATTTGTTTCTTTATTCTCAACTTCATTATTATAACTATCCTCTGTTTCCATGGCGGTATGAATTCTTCAAATGGTGGTGTTAAATTGACTCTTTTGCTCTGGGTTAGAAGAAATTTGGGTCCTGCCACTTCACAAAAAATAAATAGGTTCTCCATTGGCCAAGTACGGGTAGATTTCCAACAGATCAATGCCAAACACCTAGGAATATTTCACTGCACTGGACTTGGAACACCTACAAAACTTCAAACACATGTGGTCTGGGTGATTTTTTATTTTCTAAAAACATCACAGATAGCACCAACATGAGGGCACTTGGTATATAAGTAAATGAGCCTCAATTTTCCTTTGTATTCATTCTGTACTTCGATAATGGCCATAGTACGATGTTGTATTTATGAATGGTAATAGTTGTGGGTGTGCTTTTGAAGAATATATTTCCTTTGTTTCAAGATTCTTAATCTTACCTGATTTAAAAGGACTGAATGCAGACATAAAACCCATCAAGGATCTTCCTAGAATGCAAGAGTAATAAATATTACCAACAAATACCGACCATGAGTCGACATCCTTCCTACTTTGCTGATTTGGGGTAGAGCTTAAATTTACACTCATATCTCTCTCAAATTTAGCTTGCATTTCTATGATGGCCTCTGCCTCTTCATCTAGGTCATTGATATGTTTATTTATTTCTTTTATTGGCGTCATTGAAGTTTTGTTTTGCTTTGGGGTGGATTATTATATTGTTCTTGTTCATATTTCCAATTACATTTGGATTATGCACCTTTGGCTTTGGATTTGGATTCTAAAGTTTGAGAAGCTTTTCGAATGCTATATCTCAATCCATTATTATTTTATTGATTTTATTTTTAAAATATTCAAAGACAGAGTCCATGATGTAGGGCTCTTATACCAATGTAGTAGAAGCACTTTAAACTTGATAACAAAAACAACAACAACAACATGACACTTATTTTCAAATGAAAAGGAATCAAGGCCCTCTTCAATCATATTTATATAGGAGGCCACAAATTGTAAAAATCATCATCTTTAAGCCCTTGTTTGACATTTTAAAAACAAACAAGATTTCCGAGCATACTTTTTCTCTTCAGACTCGTTAAAGGAATTGAAGGAACATCCACTTAACTATAAGTTTACCCCTTTTCCATACTTTTGTGGGTTAGCAACGAAAACAGTATACTCTAGTCACCCGTGGATAAAAGATTTCTTCTCTCATCATTTTAGAATTTTTTCGGGGGAGGATACTAACTGAATGAAAAAAGGACTTTTGGAGTCTTCTTTAGGGTTTTCAGACTCTTGAGACATGAAAAAACCAACGAGCATTCACCGACTCGGGCTCGATGTGAAATCCATGAGAGGGTGTATCGATGATTGTTTAATTTTTTCAGACTCTTTAAACAAGAAAACATAGGCAAGCACATACTAACTCGGGATAGATACTAAAATCCATGAGTAAGTGTATGGAGTTATTGTTTATGTTTTTCAGACTCCTCAAAAACGAAAACATTGGCGAGCATAAACCGATCCAGGCTTGATATTAAAATCCATGGATCAGTGTTATAGAGTATTCATCTATCTCTTCTTCAAACTCTGTAAAAAATGAAGAAGGTCCCGAGTCTTCCTACCATGGGCTCATTAAACTTTATACATGGTTGGACTTATGTCAAGCAGTCTTCTCCCTCTTTCTTCGAGCTTGCTTCAAAAATGAAGAAATACTATTGAGTTTGCTTTCTTGGACTCATTAAAACCAACAAGAAGGATATTCTTTTGTCAAAAATAATAAGGGAAGAGAAGGGTATCATACATCTTTTCAGTTTCAAAGGAAGCTAAGTCATTCATGTCATTGAACACAACACCTATTTGAGTCCATCATTCAGTTGGGTTTTAGTTTTTGACCTTAGGGTGAGCCTGATCTCAGAGTTTTTACTCCTCCGATTGGCTATTCTTCCAATCATATGGAGAATTTGCTAATGTCTCCTACATTGCAGGTTTATATCATATCCCCCTCATGTTAAAAGCTCCCTAAGTCACTTTTGTGTCGTGCTCACTGTTCAAGGATACAACCTGCATCGGCCATTCTGCAGTTACCTTGACTTCATGTGTCGGCCATCGGAGTGTCAGTTTTTTTCATCTTTTTTTAGTCCTACTCCAAATCAGCTCAAACTTTTGAGTGTTCCTCGTGTTAGATGATGAAGGATGCATTAAGGCCTCCCTTCTAGTGGACTTCTTCCCATTGAATTCAACTCATTATGCTCTAGGAATGAATTTTAGAGTTTCGTTTAGTACCTTGGGGATTGCAGTCATCAGTCACAATTCCCCTCGCTGTTGAATAATGGGAATACATTAATGTCTCTTATTCGGCAGGTTCCTCAGGTGCTCGAGTTAAAGTCCACTTCTTCACACTTGTTGGAACGTACAAGGTACCTTGGGCCCCATTATCATTATCGATGGAAGCCCTCACGTTTGTTAACGGTTTACATCAATGACCGGTAATCAAATGGTATCCCATGTTCAAATCCAGCTCATTTATTCACATGGATAGGATTCGTACCTTGGGATGTTTTGGATGAATACCTTGGGACTCTAATAGCATCATCATATTCATGTTATCACCCAAGCTGCGCAAGACTGAGCCACACTCATTTTTTGCTCTTCATGAGACATAGATCCAGCTTGTTGTTATGGCTATGATCTCTTATCTTTGACATGGATCCACGCTTGTATTTTAGTGGCCATGCTATATATACATCTCCCAGTTATGTATCGGATATCATGTTGTATCACATCGAACATCTATATGATGTCAAGATTGTAATTGCTCGCTGAACTTGATCGTTGTTTCAGGTACTTTTGTGACTTCGTCCTCTGGTTTCTTGCTCCTTCTCTAACTTGGAATTATAATGTATTTCGGCCATTTTTTCCCTCTAACCTCACACATTAGGGGGCATATGTTATAGGTCAAATCTGCACTTCTTCGTCCATTATCACATTGCTATGTCGATCACACAAAAGGACACTATGGATGGAAGAGATGGATTGAACTTGGATGAGTTACTGCTGAGATCACACATCTTCAGCTGAAAATCATATTTTTTCTATAGTTTTCATTATGTGTGCGCTACTCTTTCTACTGACATCTAGTGTTCCAATCGTTGGTCGTAATGAAGACCACCCGTGCACTTTCCTCAAAGGTTGTGTACGTTGGTTGTTGAGAGCACTAGTTGCATACTCTACACTACTTTACTAGTATGATACCCGCGCACATCTTAAGATGAAATGAAAAAATATATTAATATTATGAATTGGGATTAGTTGAGATTGGTTTTGTAACTCCCCCAACCTCCCAATTCAACTGCCTCTCGAATCTAACTTCCATCCTTGTGCCATAAATACAAGGGGAATCCATGAGGAAAAATCCAATGAAGAATAAGCTATTGTTACGCTGGAGGAATTTCTAAGTCACTGTGAGAAGCAGGAGCCCGGGACTCGGTTGCAGAAGTGTTTGGACATATCTGGTATAACTGTATTTGGCTACATTTCTTTGACAATAAAGATTGAGATACCCTTCCCATCCCAATGGAATGTATTTTCTATTGAATATCTGATTGTAGTTAATGTTAAATTTATTTCAATTTAATTATCTATTTTACAATCAAGATACACTGAGGAACGTTGATTTGTTTTGCAGGTATATTACTGTGGAGATTGGGTGAAAGCTAGGACTAGCCATCGTTAAAAAGGTATTGATTTTATATTCCTAATCTCATTTTATTCATAGTAATTAATGAAAATCATAATGTATCTATCTGTCACCCCATGTAAGTTGATAGTGTCATTTCCCCCACTATAGGGTATTTTCCTACACAACAGGAGTAGTTACCAGAACAAGCTAAAAATGGTGGGTTTTAAAGGAATATGGGAACAGACTATAAATTTGATTTTAAATCGGTTATGGAATTGAGTTTGGAAACATTTACTAGATTTTATAGTAAAATAGGAAAATGTGAGCCGATTGAGTAAAATGTAAAATTCTTTTGAGAAAATTTACAGGAAAATAAGTAGAAATGAACAAAACTAGTATAATTGAAGGAAATTCGCAAGGAATAAATTTTGTGCAAATTTGAAAACAAAAATATGCTTGTGTACTTTAAATTGGTCTTCCTCTTGACCTGACTATGTTGGTTTTCTTTTATCTGCATAATACATATAATACACTATGGTTGTCATAGAAATTGCAATCTAGATTCTTAAGAAAAACCTAGGAGGTGAAGGATTTTGCAATTTTATGCAAAAAAAGAAAAGAAATGAAAAAAAAATCAAGGGTTTAAAACATATGGTATTACAATTGAACTTTGAATCCCATCAGACAAGTACAAAAATCATATGCACATCACAACTTGCTTTCTAAATTCTATCCCCTAACAACATAAATGAAGTAAAACTCAAAAGTTTGAAACATATGGTTTTACAATCGAGCTTTTTGAAGCTCATGAGACAAGCACTCTCATTGCTAAAGAAGGGGCAATAGACAATTCAACTAACTCAAACACTGCAATGAAAACATTTAAGATAAGATAAATGAAGCAATAGATCTAGCAAGATGAAAATAAGTTACTATTGCAAATATTTGTGAACAAGCTATCTTACATAAGATATTGTCATTCCCTGAATCTGAAATGTTGGCATTTGAGGGCATTGAAGGAAAGTTGTTGCAAAGTTGACTACCAAATAATCCTATCAAAAGGTCACTATAGATGCAAACAATGAGACCTAACCTATTATGTTTCACATCAAGCTTTTATCCTAGCACCCCATTTAGAGACCTAACCTTTTAAGTTTCACATCAAGCTTTTAGCGTAGCACACGACATAGCATTAACTAAATGTTAACTATCTGATTGTTGGATAAGATTTATGGGAACTAACTTACAAACGTTGTCAAGTATTTCAGCTATCATTGTAGAACTAGGAACCCATGCCGGGATTTCATCATAGAACACAATTGAGAATATTCCAATGCACTATATGTTGAAATATTGTAACTTCTAAGAATATTATATTTGTATTATTCCGGAGATGTTTCATTCCTCCGCTGGGACTTTATTATGTATCCGGAGATGTTTATTCCTCTAAGAGATTGTGGTAACTAGGTTTATTAGCTCTCCTAGGAGAGGTCGGCCCTGAGTTAGTTATTTGAGGGTTATTAGACTCTCCTAGGAGAGGTCGGCCCCATAGGGTAAAAAGTCAGTTGGAAAACAAGTATAAGTAGAGGAAGATGTTCCTCACTTATCTCATTCATTCTTCCACTTGGGAGTAGTGCACGAGTGAGAGAGAGGTATGCATAGGAGGAGAAGGATCTCTAGTCTTGGTCTACATCTTGTATTTGGTTGATCATCTTTATTGAGGAAAGCTTTGCTGGGTTTTCTACCCCATGAGGGTTTCCTAGGGTAAATCTCTATCTATCTTGTGATTGTGTTTCTTTCAGTGACCTTGCTAGTCAAATTAGTATAAAATTAACATGGTATCAGAGCTAGCCGAATAGGACATCTTTCAGAAGGTGAAAATATCTCTCTCTCCTCCTCCAGTGAAAATTAGGGTTTCTACAAAAGTTGGTATTTTTGGATTCTGATTGCATGGCTGGATAGCCCTCCTCAAAATAAAAGTTTTGAGCCCTGGATCGAGGTTTTTGGTTGGGTATAACTCTGGGAAAGTAAAACCCTAATTTGACCAAAACTGCAGAAAACCAGAGAACCAGAAATGTTGCGCACCTGTGCACCAGTAAACCAGAAAAGCTACAAACCTGTGCACTAGAAAACCAGAAAAGAGAAGACCAGAAAACGAGAAATTCTATTGTAGATCCAGAAGGTGAAAAGTTGAAGTTTCCAGTAGTAGAACACACCAGAACTTCCAATTCAATCAAGCACATCTCCTGGTAAGTGTTATTCTATCTCTTGAGAAACATCAATCTCTTTGACCCCTGGAGAAGATGGCTCCAAGCACTAAGCTTGAAGACAAGCTAGAGGGTATAGAAAATTTTCGGGCATGGAAATACAGAATTGGCCTCATTCTTGAAGAGAATGATCTTGCCCAGTATATCAAGGATGAGATTGCAGAACCTGGAGAAGATGAAGCCAAAGAGAAGTATAGGAAGGATTTGATTAGGGAAAATAGAATCATTACTGATTCTATTAAAGACCACTTGATTCCCCAAGTGGCATCCAAGAAGACTCCAAAAGAAATGTATGATTCCCTTTCTAGAATGTATGAGGGAAAGAACATCAATGGGAAGATGAATCTGAGAGCTCAATTGAAGAGCAAAAAGATGAATAAAGGAGAATCTGTTCAAGACTATTTCTCAAGGATCTCCCAGTTCAAGGAACAACTAGATGCTATTGGAGATACCCTTGATGAAGATGAACTAGTCATGACTGCTCTAAACCATGGGAGTCATTTATCCAAACCATGTGTGCCAAAAAAGAGAGCATGAAGTTTGATGTGGTATGGGAAGATTGCATCCAAGAAGAAGCTAGGGTTGCCAATAGAGAATCCCTTCTCAAAGAAGATGAACAAGCCTTGGCTACACACACCAAGAGAAGAAGGAATCAATCTTACTTCAAGAAGGATAGTCATAAGGAGTCTCAATATCCACAAATATTTCAGAAGAAAGGAAGAAGAAAACACTCTTATTTCCAATGTTTCAATTGTCACAAAATAGGACACATTGCTAGACATTGTCCTTTAAAGAAGAAGAAAGATCTTCACCATAAAAGACATCAAGCACATCTTGCAGAAGATGATAGTGAAGAAGAAGAAGAAGAAGAGGAAGAAAGGCCTCGCAAGAAAAGATCTAGAAGAGAAGAAGAAGAGGAAGAAAGGCCCTTCTTCAAGAGAAGATCTAGAAGAAATGAAGAAGAAGATGCATAAAAGTATGTTATATTCTCTACACTCTCTGGATCTATAACACCTAGAGAAGATACATGGCTTATTGATAGTGGTGCTTCAAAGCACATGACTGGACAAAAGAAAACTCTTTCAAAAATGGAAGAGAAGACCTCCCAACAGAAATTGTCATTAGGAGATGACTATCAATATCCCATCAAGGGAATTGGTGAAGCAAACTACAAGCTTGATTCTGGAACCCCCATGAAGATGAAGGAAATATTGTATGTACCAGGATTGAAGAAGAACTTGCTTTCCATCTCAACATTGGATAAAAAAGGTTATAGGGTTTCATTCATATATGGACAAGTATTAATGTGGTCCAAAGGTAAATCTATTAAGAATGCAATTGTCATTGGTGAAGAGGAAGGAGGCATGTACAAGCTGAAGGGCCATCCAGAAGCTGCCCTTGTACATGAAGCCACTATCATAAATGAGCTATGGCATAGGAGGCTTGCTCACATTAATTACAAGGCACTACCTCATGTAAGCAAGGTAGTTATAGGTCTTACAGACTTAAAAATTGATCATGATGGCACATGCAAAGGATGTGCAAAAGGGAAGAATATCAAGAACCCATTTTCAAAGAGTGAAACAAAGACTAAGAGTACCTTGGAGTTAATTTATTCAGATGTATGTGGACCAATTCCCTCCACATATTTGAGTGGATATGAATACTATCTCACATTTATTGATGACTATTCAAGGAAGACTTGGATATACTTTCTAAAAGGAAAGAATGAAGTCTTTGGAAAGTTCAAGGAGTTCAAATCCTTGATAGAGAATCATTCAGAAAAGAAAATCAAAATACTCATGACAGATAATGGCAGGGAATATACTTCAAAGGACTTTGAACATTTCTGTAAGGAAGCTGGAATCAAGAGGGAGCTAACCACTCCCTACAATCCCCAACAAAATGTTTTTGCGGAAAGAAAGAATAGAACCATCATGGAAGCTGTAAAGACAATGATACATGATCAAGACCTACCTATGTATCTATGGGATGAAACAGATAAGACAGTAGTCTATGTGCAAAATAGACTATCCCACAGTGCTCTTGATTTCAAGACTCCAGAAGAAGTGTTCACAAGAAAGAAGCCTGAAGTAAGTCACCTCAAGATATTTAGATGTCCAATGTACATTCAAATTCCAAAAGAAAAGAGGACCAAGTTAGATCCTTCTGGGAAGAAGGGAATATTTGTTGGATATTGTGAAGCATCCAAAGCATTCAGAATTTACATCCCAGGTTTTCATCATATGTAAATAAGTAGGGATGTGACATTTGATGAAGAAGCAGCTCTCAAGAGATCTAGGAAGTGCCAGTATGAAGAAGTATATGAAGAAGATGCACCTCCCAGAACTACAGAGGTTGTACCCATCCCTAAAGATGTAACACTTGAATACCATGATATGATAGAACCACAAGAACCCCCCCTTTCAAACATTTCAAGGAAAAGAAAGCCAGTATGGGCAAGAGATATTATACTAGGAGTAGAAAAGTATGGAGCTCCTGAAGGCTCCACTAGAGTAAGCAAGAAACCAAATCCATTCTCCAACTATATGGCTTTGATGTGTGATCTTATAGATCAAGAACCTACTAGTTATGAAGAGGCGGTTCATAAGAAAGAATGGGTAGAGGCAATGACAGAGGAATACAAGTCAATAATGAAGAATGATGTTTGGGATATAGTTCCCAAGCCGAAAGACAAAAGTGTGGTATCCTCCAAATGGATATACAAAATAAAACATGTTGCGGATGGTAGAATTGAAAAATATAAAGAAATATTTGTGGCTAGAGGATTCTCTCGGAAAGAGGGAATTGACTATGAAGAAGCATTTGCACTAGTTGCAAGGTACACTTCCATTAGAACCATCATGGCACTTGCATCCATGATGAAATGGGATTTACACCAGATGGATGTAAAGACAGCCTTCCTGAATGGTGTGATTGAGGAAGAAGTGTACATATAGCAACCACAAGGATTTGAGGTGGAAGATGGAAGAAACCATGTATGCAAACTGAAGAAGGCCTTGTATGGGTTGAAGCAAGCTACCAGAGCTTGGTATGGAAGAATTGACAATTTCTTGACAAACTTGGGATTTACCAAAAGTAAAGTTGATCCTAATATTTATCTCAAGGTTATTAATGATGAACCTGTCATATTGTTACTACATGTGGATGATCTATTTCTGACTAGAAATGAGAAACAGATTATCGAGTGCAAGAAGAAGCTCTCATCAGAGTTTGAGATGAAAGATCTCGGATTGATGCACTACTTCCTAGGTCTGGAAGTATGGCAAGGACCAGATGGAATCTTTCTCAACCAAGGTAAGTATGCTGTGGGAATATTGAAAAGATTCGATATGTTGGAATGCAAAGCCATGGCCATTCCCATGGATTCCAACTTAAAGCTATTAGTTGATGACTCTTCAGAGTTAGTGGATGTGACTCTGTACAAACAGATTATTGGGTCATTAATGTATCTAACGAATACCAGGCTAGACATATGCTTTGCGGTGAACACTCTGAGTCAGTATCTAGTGGAACCTATACGAGTTCACCTAATTGCTACAAAGCATGTGATGAAGTACCTAAAGGGTATGATAGATTTTGGTCTCTATTATCTTGTAGATCATGACTTCAGATTGTATGGCTACATAGATGCTGATTGGGAAAGAAGTGTATTAGACAGGAAGAGTAAATCGGGTGGATGTTATTATCTGGGATCTTCCATGATATCATGGTTTAGCAGAAAACAGTCAAGTGTGGCTCTCATCACAGCTGAAGCAGAATATACAGCTTCCTGCTCTGCTAGTTGCGAAGTGGTATGGCTTCGAAAGTTGTTATCAGGATTGTTTGACTTATAGATGGACCCCATTGTGATTCTATGTGACAACCAGAGTTGTATCAAGATGACAAATAATCTAGTGTTCCATGATAAGTCAAAGCACATAGAGATCCGATATTTCTATATACAGGATATGGTGCAGAAAGGAGCTATAAAGCTCAAGTATGTAGGCATTGATGAACAACTTGCCGATGTATTGACCAAACCTCTGTCTCGAGTAAAGTTTGAGTGTTTTTGAGACAAGCTTGGTGTAGTTCAGAAGGACCCTCCTTGAAAGGGGGAGTGATATGGTCGATGATAATATTTGGATACTGGTATCGATGAGGATATCTGTATCGATGATAAGATTGCCTATATCGACAGAAAGGTCGATAATAAGGATACCTATATTGATGACGATACTGTATCGATGATGAGGCTACCTGTTCCAACAATGAGGTTGATGATGAGGTTGCATGTTCTTATGATGAGGTCGATGAAATGGTCCTTAGAATTTGTCTACGTGGACGATAAGAGGATTGTATCATCCGTGGACTTCAGTCCTAAAGTGATCCGCAGACAGATATCTCCGAGAGTAAGAGGATTGTATCATCCGTAGACTTCAGTCCTAAAGTGATCCGCATATAGATGTCTCCTAGAGTAAGAGGATTGCATCATCTATGGACTTCAATCCTAAAGTGATCTGCAGACAGATGTCTCCGAGATTAAGAGGATTGTATCATTTGTGGACTTCAGTCCTAAAGTGATCCACAGACAGATGTCTCCAAGAGTAAGAGGATTGTATCAGCCGTGGACTTCAGTCCTAAAGTGATCCACAGACAGATGTCTCCAAGATTAAGAGGATTGTATCATCCATGGACTTCAATCCTAAACTAAGCTGCAGATAGATGTCTCCGAGAGTGAGAGGATTGTATCATCCCTGGACCTCAGTCCTAAATTGATCCGCAGACAGATATCTCCGAGAGTGAGGGGATTGTATCATCCCCGAACTTCGGTCCCTGAATTGATCCATAGACATATGTCTCCGAGAAGTGGTCCTTAGACTTTGTCTAAGTTGACGAGTGGACTGCATCATCCCTAGACATGATATGGTGTCTTAAATAGAACATATGTGTTGCAGGGTGTGATGCTATTGTGCTGCTGATCGAGAGGATCCAGTTGATGATGATGATGCAGATCATGTTATGATGATGCTAATCGTGATGGTCTAGATGACGATGTTATGATCGTGGTGGTCTAGATGATGATGTTGTAGCTGATCAAGTGTTGAAGAAGATGAAGACTCAATACTGACGATGTTGATGTTCCAGTATTGATTATGTTCCAGTAACTGTTTGAGTTATTGATGATGATGTATAAAGAAAGCTTCCAATGATTTATAGATGTATCATGTATCATGTATTCGATGACTCCTTGATCCTACAGATGTTGTTATAATATCCTTCTCGTTAAGGGGGAGTGTTGAAATATTGTAACTTCTAAGAATATTATATTTGTATTATTCCGGAGATGTTTCATTCCTCTGATGGGACTTTATTATGTATCCGGAGATGTTTATTCCTCTGAGAGATTATGGTAACTAGGGTTATTAGATATCCTAGGAGAGGTTAGTCCTTAGTTAGTTATTTGAGGGTTATTAGACTCTCCTAGGAGAGGTCAGCCCCATAGGGTAAAAATTCAGTCGAAAAACAAGTATAAGTAGAGGAGGATGTTCCTCACTTATCTCATTCATTCATCCAATTGGGAGCAGCACACAAGTGAGAGAGAGGTCTGCATAGGAGGAGAAGGAGCTCTAGTCTTGGTCTACATCTTGTATTTGGTTGATCATCTTTATTGAGGAAAGCTTTGCTGGGTTTTCTACCTCATGAGGGTTTCCCAACGTAAATCTCTGTCTATCTTGTGATTGTGTTTCTTTCAGTGATCTTGCTAGTCAAATTAGTATAAACTTAACACTATAGGTACGTGACCACCGATGATAGAGACTAGCTCTCAACAAGAAAACCACATGGTCATCCCCCTTGCTTCAAAATACAAGACCCGAAAACCACTTGCATAGATGGAGTGTGTAATAAATCATTTACTAATACCATCCACCCATGTCCACATATAAAATTGATCCATGGAAACACTTGCAAAAATGAAAATGAAGCTTTGTTCTAAGAACAAGAAAACTACTAAGAAGGACTCCAAAATATTTTAAAGGAATCTGTCGGCAAAATCAAATCTCTTTTTTCGATGTTGGCCATCACACTCTCGATATATATGAGAAGGAAAAGGAAACCAATTCTTAGTATCCCCTGCCCAAGCATTTGGTAATTGGAAAAGAAAGCCAAAAAAATGAAACAAAGTTTAATTAAATCTTTTAACAGTAACAATCGATGCAACTCTATTTTTCCAGGAATGATCACATGTATCTCTTAAACCATCTATAAACTACCATGAAAGACGGGTTACTAGTTCTAGAACCTTGAGTACATTTCTTTGGAGAAGGGTATACGCTTGAAAGTGAATAAATGCCATGAATAAGCACATCTACCTGCAACTTAGTTGGTACAATGTCAAATATGGAGGCATGTCTAGGAGAAAAAATATATCTTAACTTACAAATAATAAAGTAATTTTTTTATGGTAAGAAAAGAAAAATACAATTTAAAAAAAAAATTGAAAAAAAAAACTATAAAAACATATTACCCTTGTGAAACTAACAATGCAATAATATTTATATTCATTTTGCATGTATCTACAAAACTACATCCGTAGAAACCATATAAAGCATCCTCTAAACTATGATCTCGACAGCATTTCATTTCTTAATACACTGTTTATGAATTTACCATTATGATATAAGTCTTGAGGGTTAGCAAGTTATTATATGAGTTGCAACCATTTTAAGCAACTATTATTGTTCCAAAAGTAAAATTCATAAAATATTAAACACTATGATCCTTATAGCCATTTAGATTCATTGAGCAATATTATAACATGCATTCGTTATCTCTAACTGCATCTCGTCGACATACAAGTAGTTATTACTCATCACATTCATTAGATTGGCCAATACTAAAGTAAGGTAAATGATTTTCGAGACACGTAATCAAACAATACTTAATTCAAATACTAAAGTAAAGTAAATGATTTTGCCTTAATTCAAATACAATATTTATGAATTTACAATGTAAACAATGTAAAAGGTAAACAATGTTGTAAAATTATGAGAACAAAAACCCCATCAATTCTTCTTAGTATAATATAATGGATAGCATAGAATGCTTTCTTTTACAACATAGCAAATTGATTTTAGAAGATAATATATCACCAAACACTCTTGATGAATATATAGAAGCAATAGAGAAGAGAGATCAATCGGATGTGTTCCCAACACAACAATAAAAAGCATGAAAAATACCCTGCACAAAGAGAAGCGCCTTGAATTCAATGGAGAAGAGAATCCACTTCACACTATATTCAACAATCCTGTATATCATATTTATACATTCTTCTCTTTTATTTTTAACTTCTAACTTCGCGATAAACTCGCCCTCAAATTAGATGTATTAATCTTGCATGGAGTTGTGCGCCCCAGTTCTCATGCAATGCTTCATCTCACGTAGCTGTCACTTAGGATGAACTCTCCTCTTAACTGGAAGCTTGCCCACTTAGTTAGGTGGCTAACTTAAGTGTTGACATGCAAGTGTCACAACTCACATGTCATCTTTTAGTTTAACATAAGTGTCGTCATGCAATAACACTTAGTTAACTCTAGATCTTCTTTGTTGTCACTTAGTTAACTCTCTTTAACTGAATTTTCATCTTTTAGTTCAACTAAAGTGCCATCTTTTAGTTTAACTAAAGTGAAAACACTTTAGTTATCTAGTAATTTTTACTTAATACTTAGTCAACTGAAATCATGTTGATTGATTTACTTGAAGTGACCACTGTGATTTCTTTAGTTAACTGAAGCATATCTTTAATTGATGCTTTAATTGATGCATTGATACTTAACTGAAAATTTATAACTAAAGCTTTAACAATTTGAGTTCTCTTTTTGACATACTGCAAACTACTAAAACTATCTATGTAATAAGCTAGATAACCCTAATACTGTATCAAAAAATTAAACAAGGACTGATAAACTTGTTAATCTTGGGCATGAGGAACCTAGGCCAGAGTCTAAACCGCAATAGTAAGATTTGTAGTAGCCTCAAAGGACACATATGGTGGTTGATTTGTTGAAGGTGGTTCAAAGGTTCATCCTAGACTTTTCGCTATCCAAGTCACCACCTTCATGAGGTGGGAATTCTACTCCTCTAGGGTTCGCATTCTATGCTTCAATTGGAGAAAATCCTCGTCTTTTGGAAGCATTCCCATGGCGACCATTGTTTTGGTATGCCAATACAATTCCAGGGTCCAATAGAATTGGGGATTTCGTGTTCCAGTGCTTCCGATATCCAAAAGAATCCCCTGCAACTTCTTCTCTACATCATCATCCACCTAGTAATCCCTAACTAGTTTTACCTCTACTTGCACAACAAACATTGTTTCATGTTCTTTCTCTGAAACCTCATCATTGTAGAAGTTTGCAGATCCCACTACTTCCTTAGCATCTCGTGTCGATCCAACAACAAAGAGGCAAAATATCCCACCACGGGGCATCATTACATTATGAACAGGGGGATCTAAATTCCTGATCAACACTATGAAGTGAACTAGATCTCTTGTTTGGAGATATTGGAGCCAGAATTGGGGTGCCAATGTGCCAATTTATCTTGTTACAACTCATGAACACAGTACATCTCAGTTGTAGTAGGTGTTCATTACCATCTCGGCCTATATATATGGCCATTATTTTATGTCATGTGCTCGCGTCTACGCATGCGAGGCTCTGAACCTGTCTCCATCCCACCTTGCATCACGATCATTCCCATTTGAATATATTTGTTGGTGTACAGTCACATTAATGCTCTGGGTAGAGGATCATACCACATTCCCCCTCAATTGAAGACCCACCTCATCATAAGACATGCGGGCCTCCTCCTCACAAGACACACAGGAGTCCTCCACACTAGACACCCCATCCGGGAACTATGTTGCACATTGTTAAATATATAGACATCAAATATATGCAACAAAATACTATTGATACATGTTTTGATGCTAATTGTTGAATTCACAATGGTTTACGATACCTAAATAAATAGGTAGAAATGAACTTTTTAATTGCACACTATTCAAATGCATTGGAATCCTTATTTATCTCTATGGATTTTAAACTGACATTTAATAGATGCAACAATCATGCTTTTTGAATTGTAACTTTTACTTTTGGAATTGAAAACTGTTAAGTTTATACTAATTTGACTAGCAAGATCACTGAAATAAACACAATCACAAGTGACAAGATAGACAGATATTTTACCCTGGGAAACCCTCATGGGGTAGAAAACCTAGCAAAGCTTTCCTCAATAATATGATCAACCAAATACAAGATGTAGTCCAAGACTAGAGCTCCTTATCTACCTTCTATGCAGACCTCTCTCTCACTTGTGCGCTACTTTCTGAGTGATGGAAGAGTGAGATAAGTGAGGAACAACCTCCTCTACTTATACTTGTTTCCCGACTGACTTTTTACCCTACGGGGCCAACCTCTCCTAAGAGAGTCTAATAACCCCTAATAAATTAACTTAGGGCCGACCCCCACATGGGAGATCTAATAACCCTAGTTACCATGATCCACCGGAGGAATAAACATCTCTGGATACATAATAAAGTCCCATCGGAGGAATGAAACATCTCCGAAATAATACAAATATAATATTCTTAGAAGTTACAATATTTCAATGCTCCCCCTTAACGAGAAGGATATTATAACAACATATGCAGGAGCAAGGAGTCATCGACTAAATGATACATGATACATCTATAAATCATTGAAATATTTATTTATACATCATCATTAGTAACTCAGACAGTTACTAGAACATAATCAATATTGGAACATCAGCATCGTCAGTATTGAGTCTTCATCTTCTGCAGCACTTGATCAGCTACAACATCATCATCTGGATCTCTCAATCAATAGCCTCATCGTCTAGATCTACCTATCAATATCATCATCTGGATCCTCACGATCAATAGCATCGTCATCATGATCAGCAACATCGTCATCTAGACCATCATGACCACAATATCGTCATCTAGATCATCATGATCATAGCATCGTCACCACACGATCTGCATCATCTTCATCACACAATCTGCATCATCATCATCAACTAGATCCTCTCGATCAATAACATAATAACAGCATACCCTACAACACACATGATCTATTTAAGACACCATATCATGTCTAGGGACGATGCAGTCCACTCATCAACTTAGACAAAGTCTAAGGACCACTTCTCGGATACATATGTCTACGGATCAAGTCAGGGACCGAAGTCCGGGGAGGATACAATCCCCTCACTCTCGGAGACATCTTTATGCGGATCACTTTAGGACTGAAGTCCAAGGATGATACAATCCCCTCACTCTTAGATACATCTATCTGCGGCTGACTTTAGGACTGAAGTCCAAGGATGATACAATCCTCTCACTATCGGAGACATCTATCTACGGCTGACTTTAGGACTAAAGTCCAAGGATGATACAATCCCCTCACTCTCAGAGACATCTATCTGCGACACACTTTAGGACTGAAGTCCAAGGATGATATAATCCCCTCACTCTCGGAGACATCTATCTGCGGCACACTTTAGGACTGAAGTCCAAGGATGATACAATCCCCTCACTCTCGGAGACATCTGTTTGCGGCTCACTTTAGGACCGAAGTCCAAGGATGATACAATCCTCTTACTATCCACTTAGACAAAGTCTAAGGACCATTTCATCGACCTCATCATCGAAACAGGAAACCTCATCATCAACCTCATCGTTGGAACAGGTAGCGTCAATATCATCAATACAAGTATCCACACCAATACAAGTATCCATATCATCAATACAAGTATTCACACCAATACAAGTATACATCATCAAATACAAGTATCCACAACAATACAAGTATACATCATCAAATACAAGTATCCACACCAATACAAGTATACATCAAGTATCCTTAACATTGACCTTACCATCAACATAGGCAACCTAATCATCAATACAGGTATCCACATTGATACCAGTATCCAAATATTATCTTGACAATATCTCTCCCCCTTTCGAGGAGGGTCCTTCTAAACTACACCAAGCTTGTCTTGGAAATACTCAAACTTTACTCGAGACAGAGGTTTGGCCAATACATTGGCAACTTGTTCATCAGTGCCTACATACTCAAGCTTGATAGCTCCTTTCTGCACCATATCCCGTATATAAAAATATCGGATCTCTATGTGATTTGACTTATCATGGAACACTGGACTCTTTTTCATCTTGATACAACTCTAGTTGTCACATAGAATCACAGTTGGGTCCATCTCTAAGTCAAACAATCCTGATAATAACTTCTGAATCCATACTGCTTCGCAACTAGCAGAGCAGGCAGCTATATATTCTGTTGTAGCTGTGCTGAGAGCCACACTTGACTGATTTCTTCTAAACCACGAGATCATGGCAGATCCCAGACAATAAAATCCACCCGATGTACTCTTCCTGTCTGATACACTTCCTGCTTAATCAGCATCTGTGTAGCCATATAATCTAAAGTCATGATCTCCGCGATAATAGAGACCAAAATCTATCGTACCTTTTAGGTACCTCATCACATGTTTTGCAGCAATTAGGTGAACTCGTCTAGGTTCCACTAGATACTGACTCAGAGTGTTCACCGCAAAACATATGTCTGGCCTGGTATTCGTCAGATACATTAATGACCCAATAATTTTTCTGTACAGAGTCACATCCACTAGCTTTGAAGTGTCATCAACTAATAGCTTTAAGTTGGAATCCATGGGAGTGGCCATGGCTTTGCATTCCAACATATCGAATCTTTTCAGGATTCCCATAGCATACTTACCTTGGTTGAGAAATATTCCATTTGGTGCTTTCCATACTTCCAGACCTAGGAAGTAATGCATCAATCCGAGATCTTTCATCTCAAACTCTGATGAGAGCTTCTTCTTGCACTCGATAATATGTTTCTCATTTCCAGTCAGAAATAGATCATCCAAATATAGCAACAATATGACAGGTTCATCATCCATAACCTTGAGATAAATATTAGGATCAACTTTACTTTTGGTAAAGCCCAAGTTTGTCAAGAAACTGTCAACTCTTCCATACAAGGCCTTCTTAAGTTTGCATACATGGGTTCTTCCATCTTCCACCTCAAATCCTTGTGGTTGTTATGTGTACACTTCTTCCTCAATCACACCATTTAGGAAGGTTGTCTTTACATCCATCTGGTGTAAATCCCATTTCATCATGGATGCAAGTGCCATGATGGTTCTAATAAAAGTGTACCTTGCGACTGGTGTAAATGTTTCTTCATAGTCAATTCCCTCTTTCTGAGAGAATCCTCTGGACACAAATCTTGCTTTATATTTTTCAATGCTACCATCCGCAGCATGCTTTATTTTGTATATCCATTTGGAGGATACCACACTTTTGTCTTTTGGCTTGGGAACTATATCCCAAACATCATTCTTCATTATTGACTAGTATTCCTCTGTCATTGCCTCTACCCATTCTTTCTTATGAACTTCCTCTTCATAACTAGTAGGTTCTTGATCTACGAGATCACACATCAAAGCCATATAGTTGGAGAATGGCTTTGGTTTCTTGCTTACTCTAGTGGAGCCTTCGAGAGCTCCATACTTTTCTGCTCCTAGTATAATATCTCTTGCCCATGCTGACTTTCTTTTCCTTGAAATGTTTGAAAGGGGGGGTTCTTGTGGTTCTATCATATCATGGTCTTAAGGTGTTACATCTTCAAGGATGGGTACAGCCTCTGCAGTTCTGGGAGGTGCATCTTCTTCATATACTTCTTCATACTGACACTTCCTAGATCTCTTGAGAGTTGCTTCTTCATCAAATGTCACATCCCTACTTATTTCCATATGATGAAAACTTGGGATGTAAATTCTGAATGCTTTGGATGCTTCACAATATCTAACAAATATTCCCTTCTTCCCAGAAGGATCTAACTTGGTCCTCTTTTCTTTTGGAATGTGAATGTACACTGGACATCCAAATATCTTGAGGTGACTTACCTCAGGTTTCTTTCCTGTGAACAATTCTTCTAGAGTCTTGAAATCAAGAGCACTGTGGGATAGTCTATTTTGCACATAGACTGTTGTCCTAGCTGCTTCATCCCATAGATACATAGGTAGGTCTTGATCATGTGTCATTGTCTTTACATCTTCCATGATGGTTCTATTCTTTGTAAACATCTCTGGATACATAATAAAGTCCCATCGGAGGAATGAAACATCTCTGGAATAATACAAATATAATATTCTTAGAAGTTACAATATTTCAACAAAAACCGCATCTGTGAAATCAAAATCACACTTTGTGAACCGAAGATCACACCTTTTTAATCAAAAATCCCACTTTTGCAGTTGGAAAACACACATTTTGAATAAAAAATCACAGTTTCATAATTGAAAAACATAGTTTTCAAATTAAAAATTACATTTTTCGAATAAAAATTGCACTTTTGGGTTCATTATGATTCACAAATTAAACTATTGGAATTGGAAACTGCACTTTGTGAACCTGTTTTTGCACTTTTTGAACCTGATTTTGCGCTTTAGGTTTTTTTGGGCTTTAGAAAGTGTTTTTTTGCACTTTTTTATTCTAGATTCTACGTAATATGTCCAAATTAATTAATGAAATGGGTATTTTTAACTAAAATCATGTTCCCGAAACCTCACGCAGATCCAATCACCAAAATTCCCTCTTAGCTAGGGATGTCTTATGATGGCAACCAAGCAAATATAAACACTTCAATGTAAACCTAGGCTACCAATCCCAATATTCATTTGTAAAATGCTTGGTTGCCATCAAACACTTCATGTGTTTACATTGTATGATGAATCCACTTAGTCCATTGAGGAGTCTACATGTATAATCACTAAACTCAATCCATCGAGGAATCTACATGTATAATGAAATGGCAGGGAATCTACATGTATAACGAGATGGTTATGTTCTTTGTTTCTTTCTTATGATGGCATCCAATCAAATATAAACACTTCAATGTAAACCTTGGCTGCCAAGCCCAATATTCATTTGGAAAATGCTTGGATTCCATCAAACACTTCATGGTTCTACATTGTATGATGACTCAAATTAGTCATTTGAGGAGTCTACAGGTATAATGACTAAACTCGGTCCATCGAGGAATCTACCCAATGTAATGCTTGGCTGCCATCATCACAATGTAAAAGGTGTTATGTCATATAATGTGCGTACTTTGTTAATTTCATTTATTAAACAAATGACATTATTTTTTAAACTCATGTTTTTTTAAGAAACAATGTAAACCTTCTAGAAGCCGTGATTTTAAAAAACAGGGGGTACTGCACTCTTCCTATTACCAATCGCATGCGCAACACATAAAAAGGTTTTATGACATAGAATGTGCTTATTTTATTGATTCAATTTATTAAATAAATGATATTATTTTCAAAAATTGTGTTTTTTTATCAAATGATCTAAACCTTCTTGAAGCTGTGATTTTTGAAAATGGGCGATACTAAGCTCTTCCTATTACCGATCAAGTGTGCAACATATAAGAAAGAGTTATGACATAGAATGCGCTTTTTTATTTCGTTTATTAATAAATGACATTATTTTAAAAACTCATTCTTTTTAAGAAATCATGTAAACCTTCTAGAAGCTGTGATTTTAAACAAATGGGGGGTACTAAGCTCTTCCACTATACATGTAGATTCTCTGATGGATTGAGTTTAGTCATTATACATGTAGACTCCTCAATGGACTGATTTGAGTCGTCATGGGCTGGTGCAAGCTAATGCTGGCCACTCATGACGCGTTAGTCGCAATGGACTTTTAGAAAAACAGAAATCTGAACATCAAAAAGCAATATTAGAGATACCTACACAACTTTTTGGAATATGGCGCAAGAAGATCAAATGTAGACAACCGGATTACCTTCCGGAATATATAAATATTATTAATGGAAATTAAGTATAACTCCCAAAAAATGGGGTTCTCCTAAGGTTGGTATGATATTTTTTTAAGAAAACATAATGAATATGTTTGCATTAGCCCCCTGGTTCGGTATTCGAATGGTGGATTTTTGTTAAAAAAAATTATATACAGTCGTAGATAACAAGCCGTTCTAGTGCGGCGTTATTTCTCCATATTTATCTATATTAATTTTATTTTTTTTTAATTAAGGAAGTCAACCCATCCCTAAAATGACTAGGTCGAGCATTAGCCCTCGATATCATGGTCTTAACATAATCAATCAACA